>JBBCBC010000003.1:42903740-43511969 GCA_037126765.1 Stenogyne calaminthoides | reverse complement strand
TAAATTTTTTGGAACTATATACAAATCCTCTCAAAATCGGCGTATTTTGACGGCCGCTCTAAATGTGATCTGATAATCTTAGAATGTAAACCATCCCCTTCATCTATTTCGGATTATAGATGAATTCGATTACCTCTTTTCGCCAAACTCTTGATCCGGTCGACTGCGGCCACGAGATGAGGTGAGTTTAACCCGGTCGAATCATATCTTGAGCCTCCTCTTACGGCTTTGAGTTGTTTTGTGCTGTCGAGTGAGACCTAAGCTTCGTACCCACGGGCTTGTTGGTTTGGCTAATCTCTCGAACAAGGTTGGGGCCGTTTAGAGATTGATTGGAGAAATGAAGATTTAGGGTTTGGGATTTTTACGGGCAAAGGGATTTATTTAGAGAGATTTGGGGAGCGAAGGTTTTAATAAAATCTTGGCTTGAATGGCTTATTGGGGTATATATAGCTTTGAGATCGTGGGAATCGCGTTGGTTAGGTGAAAAAGCAGCGGTTGAGATTAATCTCCGATTATTCGAATTATCTGAACAAGCGATCTCCAAAAGTAAGTAAGCAAAACATCCTCATTGGTCATTAATGTATGAGCATTAAATGATCATTGGCCTTCTTCGAATTTAAACGATCCGCCCCAAAAAACATTCCTCAGGTGTTTTGTATTTATTGCGAATGATTACTGAGTTTCACTTAAGCAATAAATGAGTCGCATGAGTCATTACTTCTTCAGACTAATTTTCCTCTATCAGTCTTACTGAGTACTGACCTTGATAAAATGTCAGTATAATACTGAGTACTGAATGGGTTCAGCATGCTACTGAGTACTGACCTTCAGTAAATCTGAGTTTCCTGAGACTCAGTTCAGTATTTCCATTTTATCCTGAGCTTCTCAGTAGAATTCTGAGAAAACTTCATGCATCTGAAAACCTTCAATTTTTCAGATTTTACTCTATACACCTGGATCTAACATCCCTAATTCAACTGAAAGTTCCTGAAATCTTGATTCAGCCAAAGGTTTAGTCAAGATATCAGCTCTCTGCTTATAAGTATGAATTTTTTCCATCCTTATGTTCTTCTTCAATATGATCTCTGATGAAGTTCCTTCTTCAGCTTGATTTCTCTTGAAGTCCATGAAGGAGATTCATCTTCCAACAATGACATCTCAGATCTTCTTTCAACAGGGCTATTGATATCTTCATTCAGTTCAGTGCCCTTTTCTGTTTTCTTGAAAAACAGATTAGATCTGTGGTACCCACTTGGTATAGGGTCCTATTTGGTTAGCTGTACCTTTCGGAATCCAAATTTGCCTGACAAATCTAATCACTTTAGAGTGGCTAATTTGTCTTCCATAAACATCAACATACACATTCACTACTCTGGGTGCCTTAGCGGTTTTTCACATGTATAGTGCTAGCCTTAGAATGAACATGGGCTTTTGGATTCTTCTTTGGTTCAGGCCTTTTGTTCAGATGCTTAGGCTTTTGTGCAGCCGGTCTAAATCTTTGATGACTCGGGTTTAGGTAACCTTTACCCTTAGGCAAGTGGGGTTCAGGTTGCCTGTACTGAAATCTGGGTCTTTCAAGTGAACTGAGGACTTGGTCTCTTCATTGAGAATGTCTCTCTTTGAGTATTTCTCATCCGAGGATTCTCGATGGTTGATGTGGAGCCTTTCGAGTTTGCATTCTTAGCTTTGAGGCTTTGAAGTACTTGCTGAAACTTTCTTAATCGGAAGTGCTTTCGAGTTTTCTAGCCTTCACCGAGGTTTGGGCTTTCCAACCCGATCATTCGATTTTCTTTGAACCATAGGTCCTTTTCCCTTGTCTACAACCTTGGGCATTTCTTGATTTGAAGTGTAGGTGCCATTTGGTTTTACAAAGATTGTCTTCTTGCTACTTGATGCAACATTGAGATGACCTTGTGAGGTTCCCTTGGAATGTATCCCAATCCGATTTTATAGTGACGGATCTCTGGTAACTCGAATTTCATCTATTACATTAGATGCATTATTCATAGTTAACTTCTTCGTGCACTATCCTCACCGATTCTGTAGAGTTTCATGCTTCTCGAGAGGCCATTGAACTTAGTCCCGATTATTTGAATCTCTTGAGTAGATTTCTCTAGCTTTTCAGTTAGGGTCATTATCAACTTCTCTTTCTCTGAGAGTTGTACTTTCAAAACATCCAGTTCATCGGTAGCTCCATTAATTGAGAAGTGGTCTCGATTTTTTCAAGAGTCTTTCCATTTTAGATTTTGACCTTGATTCTTATTATGCTCTTGAGTTTCATTTAGCGATTCTTGTAAAAAAAAGCATAATCTTCTTCATAAGATTCTCAAAAGCATCCATCGAGTCAAATTGGCTATTCTGATTGAACTTGACAACTCTTGTGCTAGTGTAGGAGCAACAGCAAGAGATATAGAAGAACTTACCTCTCCTACAACCATGAGGCAGATGTAAATCATCTGTCATACTTTTTACGAAACACATTTTCTCTGGAGGGAGCTAGAACTTTCTTGAGACTTTTTTCTTTTAAGCAATCTCGGCCAAGTGTATCCCATATTTCCTTTGAATTCTCACGGTGAGAGATCTTCCTCATAACACCATCATCAATAGTGCTATAGATTGTATCTTTGGCAATATAGTCAAGATTGACTATCTTTCTCCGATCGGGGAGTAAGTTGATCATCGACTTTGGCAATTCATTCTAGAATCATTTCTCTCATCTTCGTAACTCCGGGATTCACAATATTGAATTGGAATGGTCTTCAATAACCACTCTCCACATTCTTTCGGGCTTAGAATACAAATGAGCTGCAGATTCTTAATTTCCACAAATCATATTTCTCAATTGAGAACATTGTAAGCTTAAGTAGAAGGCATGATGTCCGAGATTTTAAAAAAAAAAATTCAGCCAAATAAGATCGATTCGAGATAGACCACAAGTATTTTTTTGAAAATAAAACTTTGGTCAACAAAGTAGGTGGTCAAGTTGAACCCTTTGCTCGATACCACTTGTTGGTCGGTAAACGAAGTCTTATACGTGTATGGGGGAATACACATGTGTGTGTTTTAAAAACTTTCTATCGAGGTCGGGTTGGGTCGAGATAATCCGAAGATTAGGTTCTCGAAAGCCTGATCGCTCTGAGTCAAAGTCTATCGAGGCGGTGATCTCGAAATGCTTTTAAAACCTCGAGATAATCCGGCCTGAGTCACGAGTGTCGAGATCCTGAGTTTCTTGGATCAAATAACTAACTTCATGAACCTCGTAAGAAATGCGTTCGGTTTGGTAACTTTCTGTTCTGGCTACTTTCGATCGTCGTGCGGAATGGTTGGCCCTTAGTTTATACTCGTTTTAAGCTTTCTTTGAAAACCTTCCCGAATGGAGTTAGTGATTAGGCGTGATTCAATTACATGCAACTTGGTGGATTGATTCCAACCGAATATCGGTGAAAAGTATGCTTTCAAAATCAAGTCAATGCAAGCGATTAAGCCACGGATAAGAAAGCAATAAACAACACAACAATTATAGTGGTTCGGAGACTCAAGCTCCTACGTCCACTCTCTCTGATCCTCAGAGAAAATCACTAATCACTTCTGAGCTTTCTGACTACCTCTCGTAGTTTACTTACTCCTTTCGGCCCTAAGCTTTACGACTACTCCACGTAGTTTACTTACTCAACCCAGGCCTTGAGCTTTACGACTACCTCCGTAGTTTACTTTTTCAAACACAAACAAGCTTTCGGACTACCCCAGTGGCTTACTAACTTCTCCTCTAGAGTTTTTACGACTACTCGCGTAGTTTACTAACTCTTTACAACTCTTCTCACCAACAAACACACTCCAACTACCTTCTCAAGGGTTTGGGGTTTCTCGGTTGGTTTCCAACTAGGATGAGATATCCTTTACAATAAGCACAATGCAAAGGGTTAGGATATCTCGACTAAGCTTTGGATAAATCTTATCAAGCTAGGCTTAGTTTAGTGAGCTCTCTTTGATAGTCCCGGTGAAAAACCCATGAAATGCGGAATAAACATGAAATGCATATAAAAACAGGGGTGAGGGAATGGTGATTACCGATTTTTGCGTTTTAAGCTCATGTGTTGTGTTTTGCTTATAATCGAATGCATATGACAATATAAGAACATAAAGCATTAAAGAACACAACAAAGTATAGTGATTCGGAGACTCAAGCTCCTACATCCACTCTCCCTGTTCCTAGGGAAATTCCTTCAAACTGGACTTATCACCCTATCGGGTTCGCCTCTAGATATTTAACGAGCTCACACTCCAACGGGACTTATCACCCTCACTCGGGATTGCCTACCCTCCCTTTCGGGATTGCTAGATGTTTACAGAGTTCACACTCACCTACAAACTTAACCGATTGATTTGGGTAAGGTTTGTTTGGTTTCCAACTAGGTTGAGATTTTCCCTTACATTTGTTTAGCCTCAATGCTAAGGTTGGGAAAATTTCTCTAAGCTTAGGATACATCGTGGGTTGCTTAGATTGGGTTCTAGAACACTCTTGAACATATTTGTATATCTCTGAGACTTGTGTTACAGGGTGGGAATGCTTTGGGTATAACTCTCTTTTTGGCTCTGTAGCATCTCGTGCTATAATTTCCACGCGATCCACGCCTTAGAATGATGAAAAGAAATTGTATTTATAGTGTGGATTTGAATGTTACCGTTGGAAGAATCACATTCAAATCCATACTATTCTTGTAAGTACAGCGAACTTCTGAAGTTTGGTTGTCTTCCTCTCGTTAGTCGCGTCGGTGATTCTAACGGCTATATTCCTCGATTCCTTGCCTTGGAATCATTCGGGGATTCTCTGAGTCTCGGTGTCTTGAGAGACATCTTTGAGTCTTGATTCTATCTGAGTCTTGAGTTTTCTCACGAGTCTCAGATTTCTCATCCGAGCCTCGAGGTTTATCTCGAGCCTCGAATACTTGATTCAGCCAGACTTCTCTTGGCGGACCTTATGCGATCAAGCATCTTGACATTGAGTTGGTTAAGTTCGATTCTCGAATTGAACATCGACCTTAGTTAACTTTGACTCGAATTTATCGATTTCTTCTTTGCTTCGATCGATATTTTCGGTGATTCAGATCAATCCATCTTCGAGATCAATATCTCTAAGGATAGCATCAGTCGATTACATTAGGTTTAATATATCGGTTTAACGTCTAATCTCAATAAAATCGATTTTGATCATCTGCTCATCTTCATATATGATCTTGATCATATACGATCTCGTCGATCTCATCGCTCCTCTTCGATCTTCAACCTACTTTTACGATCTTGGAATCGATTTTCTTTTCATTAAATTCGGCTTAATCTCTCTTCATCGATCACCATATCGGCTTTTCAAAATTCTTGGATCATCCGATCATTTTCTTGATTACAGTCATCGATCTTACGATCGGTGGATTAACTTTTCTTCTCTTGATTTTGCCGCGGCTTCGTAAATTAACTTTCGAACTTCATCTCTTCATCGATCTCGTCGGTCATAAAATAGAGGTGGAACCTCGTCGAATCTCGATCATTATGTCTGATTTCGTGAGTTCCTCAACTTGTTCTTTTCGTTCCCCCTCAACTTGTTATCTGTAAATTAGCTTCAATAACACAAGTTGATAATGTTTTGGCATAATTCATCAAAACTAAAATATCCCAACAC
Organism: Stenogyne calaminthoides; assembly: GCA_037126765.1. Taxonomy (NCBI): domain Eukaryota; kingdom Viridiplantae; phylum Streptophyta; class Magnoliopsida; order Lamiales; family Lamiaceae; genus Stenogyne; species Stenogyne calaminthoides. The sequence continues at coordinate 43,506,295 of JBBCBC010000003.1, read as the reverse complement.
TCTTCAATATAGAAGCACTTGGGAAATTCTATGTTTTTCGAGTGCTTTAACTTTTGCAAGAATAAGTTTGAGCTCTTGAGTTGCGTGATAAATTTCCGTAACCTTACAATGTAGAGGGTCACCGGTATTTATAGGCATACACCAAGGTCACTTCTTGAAAACTATCCGTTGGAGAGATAGCCGTGAGTTTCCTCTTAAGGGTGTGTGAAGCGGCTATATTTAGGGTTTGAAACTCCCTAACACGTTTTAGGCAATAGCCTTTCATGTAGCCGGTCTTCACTTTTTGCAGTCTGGAACTTTTGTACATCTGACATCTTTTTTAATGACACATCACAATCGATTGTCGATATGATGCGATGTTGTCTTCCTCTTTTTGACTTTTGTCTCCGGTTAAAGGTAGACACCTTCAGCGGCTCTTTTTGGTTACAAACTCGAGTTTGATATAACTTAACAACACAACGACTTAGTTCCTTTTATGCGCATTTGAATGTCTTGGCAAATATCTATTTTTTTGAAAGAATCGCGATCTTACCGATTGCATCCTTGAGATAGATATATTGATTGCCTCGGAACATTGAGGTTTATCTTTGAGCATTGGTACATTCGCGAGTCTTGATAATTCTTGTGCCTTGATATTCTTAATCTTCAATCTTGATCTTGGTCTTGCGTCTTGAGTCTTACGAGTCTTGAGAGTCTTACGAGTCTTGAGATATCTTGGTGATCCTTTGAATCTTCATAGTTTGAGTCTTGATTTTTCGATATCATACTAAGTCTTGATATCACGAGTTTCTGCTTTGAGTCTTGAATACTCGATTTTCTCTTTAGTCTTGAAACTTTAGTTTCATCTTTTGAAACCGGTTTCTTGGCTATCTTGATTTTCTTGAGTCTTGAGAACCTATCTTGATCTATATCTGCTGACTATACATTTTTGCGAGATAACATCACGAATACTCTAAAACCGAATCCTGACTCAACTATCAAGATCATTCTGAACATGTCATACTTAGGGGTTTTGGGATCTAATCAAAATCATATATCTTTTATTAAATTCATCTCCCAACAATTTTTTTTTTGATGATGCAAAACCTATCTTGTTACAAACATATAACCTATACTCGGGTTTGGTTTATCTATTTCAAGATTGGTTATGTCTCCCAACAATTTCCTAAATCAGAGAACTCTTTAACAATTTCAGAGAGTCTCCCAACAATTTAAATCATTCAATAATTTCTTCAGTAATGAATCTCTTTAAATAGTTCATTTCCAAATACTTAAACAATTTCCCCCATAACAACATACAATCAGTTCAGAGACATTCATTCAGGCATATCAAAATAAAAGACATGAAAATAAGATAATGAGATATTATCTTTTGAGCATAATGATAAATCTTCATTGATGATTGGTTTGAGTTACAGATTACAATGAGTTTATCAACAAAATCAAAAAGACAAAAATTTAAAGATTACAGAATCTTCTGAGTTTTCAGTCTTCAGATTTTGGCTCTTCAGTCTTCTTGCACTTCAGTTTGCTATTTCTTCAACTTCATCGGTTGGGCACCTCCAGTCGAACATTAGAAAAAATCTCTTCTTCATCTCATTTCTCTTCTTGATGATGTCCGGATTTGTTTTCTATTAAACCCAATGACCAAAGATATCTTGAGCAATTTCTTGAGTAATGGCCTTCTCATTCACCAAGCCATTACCAAGTCTTGGAGGAGGGTAGGAATATGGACCAGGGGCTACTATCTATACCTCTCCTTCATCCGCAAGGTTAATCCAACTCTGTAGATACTTTGGATAGAAGGTTAGGAGATATTCAATGAATGCTTCATTCTGATCTGAGCTTTCCCCTCTCCACTCCCTGAGAACATCATAATAGAACCAGAAGGTTCTCTTGACCTCTTCCCACATATCGTTGAGTTTGATAGGCATCCATTTATCAACGTGGGGCCACTTCAGTGCTTTTGATGTCCCTTCCCTCTTGCTCGCAAACTTCTTGAATTCACTCCTTCGCTTATGCTCTTCGTCTATCTTCTTTCGATCCGCATCCTTGGCCGAGACCGGCAAAGAACTTTCTTAACTTTTCTATCTGGGTGTCTTGAGCATCTCGTGTTGAAGACTTTCTTACGAGGTTGAGACTCAAATTCTTCTTCATCTTCATCGAATCGACTTTTCTGGATTGGCTTAAAGCCTTTGCATGCTTGCTTTTCGGGTTGAACAACGCATGAGCTTTTTCCTCTTCATAGGTAAATCGGCTGAAAACTTTCAAGGCTTGTTCCAACCTTTGCTCTCTACTTTTCGGTTTCTCTTTTGCAATATCAAGCATGGTTTGCTCAGAAACTCGAGTGTAGATAGGCTTCTCCACCTGAGCGAACTTCATCTTGTCAGTAGCTTCAACTACTTTTAAGGCTTTTGATAGGTTATACATTTGACATCTTTCGAGCCTTAACTTCTCCAAATGCGTGCCAATAATTTCTGAAGTCTTCACCTTCCTTTTCCCTTCTTGGCACCGTAATTTGGAAGAAATCTGGGAAATGTTGTGTCCATGTGATATTGCTCTTTGCTCACTGTTGAACCTCCCTACTATCGATCTTGTTAAATCTTCCGGCCTCCCCGAGATGGTTCTTGGCCCTGAAAATTCTTTCGGATAAATGGGCAAACCGGCGGAGAGAGCTTCTTTAAACATCTCATCATCTTGGTCATGAGCATTGAGCTCATTTCCTCAACAACAGATTTTATCATTACTTCATTCCTCTACGCAATTTCACCTCTAGAAATGCGGTTGACTCTGGAGTCTTTGTTTTTTATTTCAACCTTGAGCTCGGCCTTGACTCCTTCCAACTTGTCATTTTTTTTTTATCTTCCATGGAGGTCATCTGTGAGGTCGAGTGTTTTGAATTAAGACCAATTTCGAAGAGTGACTAAGACTTTCCATCTTACGAGCTTGATTGTCAATGTTTCTTCCATCTGAGCAATCTTGTTCATCATTGGCTCAACCTTCTCAAGTTTTTTTCCATCAAAGGGAGTGAGGTCGATCTCGGGAACCTTACGCACCTCTGTGTTGTTTGATCATCCACGAGCTTGGCTTCATCTGAGCTTGACTTCATCTGAGCTCGACCTCGGTCATTTTATCGAGACAATTGAGAATTAAAGATAGAACTTTTCATTAACTTTGACATAATTGTTAATAGTGCGAAAAGGTACGAAGAGTGCTAACCGATCTGAGTTGACCAATTTCGGGTTGATCGGCCGCGAGGTTTCCTTCTCCATCTGAGGCCGATCCTCGGCATCTCCTGTTGGTCCCCATCTCCGTCTTGAGATTTGTCTCATTCTTAGGGGGCACCAACTTTAGTCGTTTCCTCTCCATTTAACTTCCTCGAACCGGCTCATCAAAATCGGAGTTTTTCATCCACGAGCTTTGTCCTCCACGAACCACGAGAAGTCGGTCGGAAAGGCATCTCCTCATCCGGTCTTCCCCTGCGAATGCGGCAATATCAAGCATCTCGGGAAGAAGTCGATTGAGGATGAACCTGGTCGATATATCTGAAAGAAAACATCTTGCGGTCGGGGTATGAAATTTGGCTTCGGGGAGTAGCGGTCAAAATGAACCGTTCCCCTTTGCTCCTCCACTTGCCTTCCCGGCCCTCGCCCCTTCCATCTCGGGCTCTCTGGTTCGGTTGACATCGGTGAGGATCAAGTAGTAGATCACTCGGGAGCTTCATCAAGAATAATGCACGCTCACTGAGTCTCAGTGACCTCGATTGTTGAGCAGTCAGGTCCTCGGTTTTGCATCGAGTGGGTTACGAGGCTGGTGGCATATCCTCGGATTGACTACGAGTTGGCTCTTCTTTATGCGGCGGCACTTTTTCGATAGGAATCTCGAGGGCTGAGTTATTTGAAAATTTCTGAAATTTTATGCGAACTTAGATATGTCTCAAGCACCTCAGAGAAGACCTGCTCCTCAGTCTGTTCTTGTGCCTTAGAGATAACCTGAGCCAAAACTTGCAATGGCGAATTCTGAGCGGTTTGGCCCTCAGGTTGAATCTCCTCAGAATCACTGCCATCTTCATCGGTGAGAACCACCAATCTTCTGCGCTTTGGGGCAAGGTTCTTCTGCTTCATCATTTTTGCACCCTGCTCCATCTTTGCCTCCAACAAAACCTTCCCCCTGGTTTGTTGAGTCTCTTCAGCAGCAACATCTTTTGGTGATTCTATTTTCTTTTCTCTCTTCCCTCGGATGGCCTGCTTCTTCACAGCAATGGGCTTGAAGAGAATTTTGGACTTAGGGAATGGGGTCGAATTTGCGAAGATATCCTCCTCCTCTCCGCACATCTCCAAAATATAAGCTATTTTGGTTGCATGGTGGATCTTGCCTTTTATTGAGATCGCGAAATCAACCTTCTTCAAAACTTTAGTCCTTTCACTCACCGTCGAATCAAAAATTTCACCCGGTTGAAGTCGGTGGTGGGTGAGGCCTCTATCGCCGCCATCAATCGAGCTTGAGTCTTGATCGCTCAAAACTCCCGCAAGACTCATGATGCTCTTGCTCACAATATCCATCAAAACTTCGATATTGTGGCTTTAAGTACCTCTTATGCGATTGTCGCCTCAAATTTCACAGATTCTCGGCAATCCTATCTAAGTACTCTGCTTCTCTACCCAACATATACATCACGGGATCCTCCTTTATCCACAGAGCTCAAAAAACATCATTTAAATTTTTGAGAACTATATACAAATCCCTCTCAAAATCGGCGTATTTGGACGAATCGCTCTAAATGTGATCTGATAATCTTAGAATGTAAACCATCCCCTTCATCTATTTCCAGATTATAGATGAATTCGATTACCTCTTTCGCAAACTCTTGATCCGGTCGGCTTGCGACGAGATGGGTGAGTTTAGCCAGTCGAATCATATGCAGAGCCTCCTCTTCTGGCTTTGAGTTGTTTGTGCTATCGAGTGAGACCACAAACTCGTACCACGGCTTGTTGGTTTCGGCTAATCTCTCGAACAAGGTTGGGGCCATTTTAGAGATTGATTGGAGAAATGAAGATTTAGGGTTTGGGATTTTCTGGGCAAAGGGGATTTATTTGCAGAGGATTTGGGAACGAAGGTTTTAATAAAATCTTGGCTTGAATGGCTTATTGGGGTATATATAGCTTTGAGATCGTGGGGAATCGCGTTGGTTAGGTGAAAAGCAACGGTTGAGATTAATCTCCGATTATTCGGGTATACGAACCGACGATCTCCGAAAAGTAAGCCGCCAAAACATCCTCATTGGTCATTAATGTAACAGAGCATTAAATGACTGTTGGCCTTCTTCGGAATTTAAAACGATCACGCCCAAAAACATTCCTCAGGTGTTTTGTATTTATTGCGAATGATTACTGAGTTTCACTTAAGCAATAAATGAGTTGCATGAGTCATTACTTCTTGGACTAATTTTCCTCTATCGGTCTTCGAAAGTCTTGACCTTGATAAAATGTCGATTATAATCTTTGAAGTCTTGAATGGGTTCAACATCTTCTTGAGTCTTGACCTTCATGAATCTGAGTTTCACGAGACTCGATTCGGTATTTCCATTTTTATTACGAGCTTCTCAAGAGAATTCGAGAAAACTTCATGCATCCTAAAAACCTTCAATTTTGATTTTACTCTATACACCTGGATCTAACATCCCTAATTCAACTGAAAGTTCCTGAAATCTTGATTCAGCCAAAGGTTTAGTCAAGATATCAGCTCTCTGCTTATAAGTATGAATTTTTTCCATCCTTATGTTCTTCTTCAATATGATCTCTGATGAAGTTCCTTCTTCAGCTTGATTTCTCTTGAAGTCCATGAAGGAGATTCATCTTCCAACAATGACATCTCAGATCTTCTTTCAACAGGGCTATTGATATCTTCATTCAGTTCAGTGCCCTTTTCTGTTTTCTTGAAAAACAGATTAGATATGTGGTACCCACTTGGTATAGGGTCCTATTTGGTTAGCTGTACCTTTCGGAATCCAAATTTGCCTGACAAATCTAATCACTTTAGAGTGGCTAATTTGTCTTCCATAAACATCAACATACACATTCACTACTCTGGGTGCCTTAGCAGTTTCCTGTGTATGAGTGCTAGCCTTAGAATGAACATGGGCTTTTGGATTCTTCTTTGGTTCAGGCCTTTTGTTCAGATGCTTAGGCTTTTGTGCAGCCGGTCTAAATCTTTGATGACTCGGGTTTAGGTAACCTTTACCCTTAGGCAAGTGGGGTTCGGGTTGCTGTCTTTGAAATCTGGGTCTTTCAATGGGCGAGGACTTGGTCTCTTCGGTTGAGAATGTCTCTCTTGAGTATTTCTCATCGAGGATTCCTCGATGGTTGATGTGTGAGCCTTTCAGTTTGCATTCTTAGCCTGAGGCTTTGAAGTACTTGCACTGAAACTTTCATTGAGTGCTCGGGTTTTCTAGCCTTCACGAGGTTTGGGCTTTCAACTGATCATTGGTTTCTTGAGACCATAGGTCCTTTTCCTTGTCTACAACCTTGGGCATTTCTTCGGTTTGAAGTGTAGGTGCCATTTGGTTTTACAAAGATTGTCTTCTTGCTACTTGATGCAACATTGAGATGACCTTGTGAGGTTCCCCCTGGAATGTATCCCAATCCAGTTTTATAGTGAGCGAGATCTCTGGTAACTCCGAATTTCATCTATTACATTAGATGCATTATTCAATAGAGTTAACTTCTTACATTGCACTATCCTCATGATTCTGCAGAGTTTCATGCTTCTCGAGAGAGGCCATTGAACTTAGTCTGATTATTTGAATCTCTTGATGGAGATTTCTCTAGCTTTTTCGATTAGGGTCATTATCAACTTCTCTTTCTCACGAGAGTTGTACTTTTTAACATCCATTCATCAGTAGCTCCCATTAATTGAGAAGTGGTCTCAGTTTTGCTAGAGTCTTTCCATTTTAGATTTTCAGCCTTCAGTTCCTTATTATGCTCTTGAGTTTCATTTAGCAGTTCTTGTAAAACAGCATAATCCTTCATAAGATTCTCAAAAGCATCCATCAGGTCAAATTGGTTATTTACAGTTGAACTTGACAACTCTTGTGCTAGTGTAGGAGCAACAACAGAGATAGAAGAACTTACCTCTCCTACAACCATGAGACAGATGTCATCTCTGTCACTTTCTGAGCACATTTCTACAGAGGAGCTAGAACTTTCTTCAGACTCCTTTTCTTCTTAAGCAATCTCAGCAAGTGTATCCCATATTTCCTTTGAATTCTCACAGTGAGAGATCTTCCTCATAACACCATCATCAATAGTGCTATAGATTGTATCTTTGGCAATATAGTCAAGATTGACTATCTTTCTCTGATCAGGAGTAAGTTGATCATCTGACTTTGGCAATTCATTCCTAGAATCATTTCTCTCATCTTCTGTAACTCTGGGATTCACAATATTAAATTGGAATGGTCCTTCAGTAACCACTCTCCACATTCTTTCATGCTTAGAATACAAATGAGCCTGCATTCTTAATTTCCACAAATCATATTTCTCAATTGAGAACATTGTAAGCTTCGTAGAAGGCATGATGTCTGAGATTTTTTAAAAAAAATTCAGCAAATAAGATCAGTTCAGATAGACCACAAGTATTTTTTTTGAAAATAAAACTTTGGTCAACAAAGCAGGTGGTCAAGTTGAACCACTGCTCTGATACCACTTGTTGGTCCCAGTGCAAACGAGTTTACACGTGTATGGGGGGGAATACACATGTTCAGTGTTTTTAAAACTTTTCTTACTGAGGTCAGGTTGGGTCAGATAATCCTGAAGATTAGGTTCTGAGAAGCACAGATCGCTCTGAGTCAAAGTCTATCGAGACATTGATCCGGCCGCTTTAAAACCTCGAGATAATCCCAATCGAAGTCCCGAGTGTCGAGAGATCTGAGTTTCTTGGATCAAATAACTAACTTCTTGAACCCTCGTAAGTACATTCGGTTTGGTAACTTTTCATTCTAGCTACTTCGATTCGTGCGGAATGGTTGGCCCTTAGTTTATACTCGTTTTAAGCTTTCTTTGAAAACCTTCTGAATGGAGTTAGTGATTAAGTCGTGATTCAATTACATGCAACCCGGTGGATTGATTCAACGAATATCGATTGAAAAAGTATGCTTTCAAAATCAAGTCAATGCAGCGGTTAAGCTACACGGATAAGGAAAGCAATAAACAACACATCAATTATAGTGGTTGAGACTCAAGCTCCTATTTCCTCTCTCTCGATCCTCGGAGAAAATCACTAATAATCTTCCGAGCTTTCGACTACCTCTAGTAGTTTACTTACTCAACTTCGGCCCCTAAGCTTTACGACTACTCACGAGTTTACTTACTCAACCCGACCTTGAGCTTTACGACTACCTCCGTAGTTTACTTACTCAAACACAAACAAGCTTTTGAGACTACCCTCAGCAGCTTACTAACTTCTCCTCTAGAGTTTTTTCGACTACTCGCGTAGTTTACTAACTCTTTACAACTCTTCTCACCAACAAACACACTCCAACTACCTTCTCAAGGGTTTGGGGTTTCTCGGTTGGTTTCCAACTAGGATGAGATATCCTTTACAATAAGCACAATGCAAAGGGTTAGGATATCTCGACTAAGCTTTGGATAAATCTTATCAAGCTAGGCTTAGTTTAGTGAGCTCTCTTCAATATAGAAGCACTTGGGAAATTCTAAGTTTTTCAAGTGCTTTAACTTTTGAAAAGAATAAGTTTGAGCTCTTGAGTTGCGTATAAATTTCCCGTAACCTTACAATGTAGAGGGTCACCAGTATTTATAGGCATACACCAAGGTCACTTCTTGAAAACTATCTGTTGGAGAGATAACTTCGTGAGTTTCCTCTTAAGGTGTGTGAGGAACGACTATATTTAGGGTTTGAAACTTCCTAACACGTTTTAGGCAATAGCCTTTCATGTGGCCGGTCTTCACTTTTTGCGATGCGGAACTTTTGTACATCGACATCTTTTTTGACACATCCACATCGATTATCGATATGGCATGATGTTGTCTTCCTCTTTTTGACTTTTGTCTCGAGTTAAAGGTAGACACCTTCAGCGGCTCTTTTGATTTACAAACTACGAGTTTGATATAACCTTAACAACAACCGACTTAGTTTCTTTTATGCGCATTTGAATGTCTTGACAAATATCTATTTTCGAAGAATCGCGATCTTACCGATATTGCATCGCCGGATAGATATATTCGATGCCTCGGAACATTGGGTTTATCTTGAGCATTGATACATTCGAAGTCTTGATAATTCTTTGTGATCTTCAATCTTGATCTTGATCTTTCTTGATCTTCAATCTTGATCTTGAGTCTTGCGTCTTGAATCTTTACCGAGTCTTGATTCTTATCGATAGATATCTTGGATATCTCGATTTTTGAATCTTCTCTCTTGAGTCTTGATTTTCGATATCATTTATTGAGTCTTGAATAATATATAGTTGGTGAAATTCATCTCCCAATGAGATAGGTAAAAAAAAAAAAAAAAAAAAAAACACACAACTTACACCGACTATCTTTTGCATAAATTAAATTACATATTTACCTTTTTTTCCCTTTATTTTTCTTTGTCATTAAAAATATACGATTTTACTAATTAAAAAAGCCAACTTATTATCTTTAATATAGGTTCTAGAACTTAAACTCGATTGATTCGTATCAAACAATTATATTGTAGAGAATCCATTTTATATAGTTATTGTATGGAGAAAAAATTGATAGACATCCATCCGATCAAAGGCTATTTAAGTAACATATTGTCCCATTTTCATTATATAAAAAGATGCAATTAAGTTTAAATATGAATTCTCTCCCAGAAGTGATTGGTAGTTGGTGAAATTGTCTACCACGGTGAAAATCAAATACAAAAAAATAAAATAAAAATTGAAATGTGAATTCTTATCTTTTAGAAGTAGATGATAGTCGGTTAAGAGACTAATTTTTTTTTTAGTTTTTTTACCAAAAGTGAATTTTTTTTTTTTTTTTTTTGAAAAAAAGGGGCAAAGGTACATCGACTACGTTTTTGCATAAATTAAGTTAAATATTTTACTTTTTATTTCATTTATTTTTAATTTTTTTTTTCATTAGAAGAGACGATTTTAATAATTAGAAAAAGCCTCGGTTGATTAATTTTTTTTTTGATTCTAGATCTCAATCCACATCGATTTTTTTTTTTTCTTTAAATAATTAAGTTGTTGAGATTCCATTTTGTCTAGTTATTTTATATAGTAAAGGTTGTTAAACATTTATTTTATCAAAGATTATTTAAATAAGACATTGTCCCACATCGCTATATATATTTGAGATGTTATTAAGTTTATATAAAATTTTCGCTCAAAATTGATAGGTAGTTGGTGAAGTTGTCTACCACAGTTAAAAAACCCAAAAAAAAAAAAAAAAAAAAAATAACAACTAACACCACTATCTTTTTGCATAAATTAAATTACATATTTAACTTTTTTTTTCCTTTTTTATTTTTATTTTTTTGTCATTAAAAAATAGACGATTTTACTAATTAAAAAAGCCAACCTATTATCTTTTAATATAGGTTCTAGAACTTAATCTCGATTGATTTGTATCTTAAACAATTATATTGTAGAGAATCCATTTTATATAGTTATTTTATAGAGAAAAAATTGATAGACATCCATCCGATCAAAGGCTATTTAAGTAACATATTGTCCCACTTTCATTATATAAAAAGATAAAATTCTCTCCTAGAAGTGATAGATGGTCGGTGAAATTGTCTACTACAGTGAAAATCCAATACAAAAAAATAAAATAAAAATTGGAATGTGAATTCTCGCCTAGAAGCAGATGATAGTCGGTTAAGAGACTAATTTTTTTTTTCCATTGTTTACCAAGGTGAAAAAATCTTTTTTTTTTAGAAAAAGGGGCAAGGTACATCGACTACATTTTGCATAAATTAAGTTAAATATTTTACTTTTTATTTCATTTAATTTTCCATTTTCATTAGAAGGGACGATTTTAATAATTAGAAAAGTCGGTTGATTAATTTTTGTTGATTCTACATCTCAATCCACATCGATTTATTTCTTTAAATAATTAAGTTGTTGAGATTCCATTTTGTCTAGTTATTTTATATAGTAAAGGTTGTTAAACATTTATCTTATCAAAGATTATTTAAATAAGACATTGTCCCACATCGTCTATATACTGAGATGTTATTAAGTTTAAATAAGAATTCTCGCTCAAAATTGATAGGTAGTTGGTGAAGTTGACTACCACAGTTAAAAAAAAAAAAAAAAAAAAAAATCACAACTTACACCGACTATCTTTTGCATAAATTAAATTACATATTTAACTTTTTTCCCTTTATTTTTCTTTGTCATTAAGAATGGACGATTTTACTAATTAAAAAAGCCAATTTATTATCTTTTAATATAGGATCTTAATCTCGATTGATTCGTATTTTAAAAAAATTGTAGAGAATCCATTTTATATAGTTATTGTATAGAGAAAAAATTGATAGACATCCATCCGATCAAAGGCTAATTAAGTAACATATTGCCCCACTTTCATTATATAATAAGATGCCAATAAGTTTAAATATGAATTCTCTCCCAGAAGTGATAGGTAGTCGGTGAAGTTATCTACCACGGTGAAAATCCAATACAAAAAAATAAAATAAAAATTGGAATGTTAATTCTTGCCTGGAAGTAGATGATAGTCGGTTATGGGACTTTTTATTTTTTCGGTTGTTTACCATGGTGAAAAAATCTTTTTTTTTTTTTTGAAAAAGGGGCAAGGTACATCGACTACGTTTTGCATAAATTATGTTAAATATTTTACTTTTTATTTCATTTATTTTTTCATTTTCATTAGAAGAGACGATTTTAATAATTAGAAAAGTCGGTTGATTATTTTTTGTTGATTCTAGATCTCAATCCACATCGATTTATTTCTTTAAATAATTAAGTTGTTGAGATTCCATTTTGTCTAGTTATTTTATATAGTAAAGGTTGTCAAAAATTTATTTTATCAAAGATTATTTAAATAAGACATTGTCCCACATCGTCTATATACTGAGATGTTATTAAGTTTAAATAAGAATTTTCGCTCAAAATTGATAGGTAGTTGGTGAAGTTGTCTACCACAGTTAAAAAAAAAAAAAAAAAAAAATCACAACTGACACCGACTATCTTTTGCATAAATTAAATTACATATTTAACTTTTTTTCCCTTTATTTTTCTTTGTCATTAAAAATATACGATTTTACTAATTAAAAAAGCCAACTTATTATCTTTTAATATAGGTTCTAGAACTTAATCTCGATTGATTCGTATCTTAAACAATTATATTGAAGAGAATCCATTTTATATAGTTATTGTATAGAGCAAAAATTGATAGACATCCATCCGATCAAAGGATATTTAAGTAACATATTGTCCCACTTTCATTATATAAAAAGATAAAATTCTCTCCTAGAAGTGATAGATGGTCGGTGAAATTGTCTACTACAGTGAAAATCCAATACAAAAAAATAAAATAAAAATTCGAATGTGAATTCTCGCTTAGAAGTAGATGATAGTCGGTTAAGAGACTAATTTTTTTTTTTTTTCAGTTGTTTTCCAAGGTGAAAAAATCATTTTTTTTTAGAAAAAGGGGCAAGGTACATCAACTATGTTTTGCATAAATTAAGTTAAATGTTTTACTTTTTATTTAATTTAATTTTCATTTTTCATTAGAAGAGACGATTTTAAAAATTAGAAAAGCCGGTTGATTAATTTTTGTTGATTCTAGATCTCAATCCACATCGATTTATTTCTTTAAATAATTAAGTTGTTGAGATTCCATTTTGTCTAGTTATTTTATATAGTAAAGGTTGTTAAACATTTATCTTATCAAAGATTATTTAAATAAGACATTGTCCCACATAAATCTATATATCTTGAGGTGTTATTAATTTTAAATAAGAATTCTCGCTCAAAATTGATAGATAGTTGGTGAAGTTGTCTACCACAGTTAAAAAACCCAAAAAAAAAAAAATCACAACTAACACCGACTATCTTTTGCATAAATTAAATTACATATTTAACTTTTTTTCCCTTTATTTTTATTTGTCACAAAAAATAGACGATTTTACTAATTAAAAAAGCCAACTTATTATCTTTTAATATAGGTTCTAGAACTTAAACTCGATTGATTCGTATCTTAAACAATTATATTTAAGAGAATCCATTTTATATAGTTATTGTATAGAGCAAAAATTGATAGACATCCATCCGATCAAAGGCTATTTAAGTAACATATTGTCCCATTTTATTATATAAAAGGTGCAATTAAGTTTAAATATTTCATTATATAAAAAGATGCAATTAAGTTTAAATATGAATTCTCTCCCGTCGATTGAGTGATTTGAGAATCCATTTTAGTCGGGTGAAGTTGTGTCTACAGTGTGAAAATCCAATAAAAAAATAAAATAAAAAAAAAAAATGTGAATTGAATTCTCGGTTAGAAGCAGATGATAGTCGGTTAAGAGACTATTTTTTTTTTCTCTTGTTTACCAAAGTGAAAAAATTTTTTTTTTTTAGAAAAAGGGGCAAGGTACATCGACTACGTTTTGCATAAATTAAGTTAATTTATTTTTCAATTTTCATTTTTCATTAGAAGGCAATTTTAATAATTAGAAAAGTCGGTTGATTATTTTTTGTTGATTCTAGATCTCAATCCACATCGATTTATTTCTTTAAATAATTAAGTTGTTGAGATTCCATTTTGTCTAGTTATTTTATATAGTAAAGGTTGTTAAACATTTATCTTATCAAAGATTATTTAAATAAGACATTGTCCCACATCGTCTATATACTGAGATGTTATTAAGTTTAAATAAGAATTCTCGCTCAAAATTGATAGGTAGTTGGTGAAGTTGACTACCACAGTTAAAAAAAAAAAAAAAAAAAATCACAACTGACACCGACTATCTTTTGCATAAATTAAATTACATATTTAACTTTTTTCCCTTTATTTTCTTTTTCATTAAAAATAGACGATTTTACTAATTAAAAAAGCCAACTTATTATCTTTTAATATAGGTTCTAGAACTTAATCTCGATTGATTTGTATCTTAAACAATTATATTGTAGAGAATCCATTTTATATAGTTATTGTATAGAGCAAAAATTGATAGACATCCATCCGATCAAAGGCTATTTAAGTAACATATTGTCCCACTTTCATTATATAAAAAGATGCAATTAAGTTTAAATATGAAAGTGATGAGATGGTAGGTGAAGTTGTCTACCACAGTGAAAATACAATACAAAAAAATAAAATAAAAATTCGAATGTGAATTCTCGCTTAGAAGTAGATGATAGTCGGTTAAGAGACTAATTTTTTTTTCAGTTGTTTACCAAGGTGAAAAAAAAATCATTTTTTTTTAAGAAAAAGGGGCAAGGTACATCAACTACGTTTTGCATAAATTAAGTTAAATGTTTTACTTTTTATTTAATTTAATTTTCAATTTTCATTAGAAGAGACGATTTTAAAAATTAGAAAAGCCGGTTGATTAATTTTTGTTGATTCTAGATCTCAATCCACATCGATTTATTTCTTTAAATAATTAAGTTGTTGAGATTCCATTTTGTCTAGTTATTTTATATAGTAAAGGTTGTTAAACATTTATCTTATCAAAGATTATTTAAATAAGACATTGTCCCACATCGTCTATATACTGAGGTGTTATTAATTTTAAATAAGAATTCTCGCTCAAAATTGATAGGTAGTTGGTGAAGTTGTCTACCACAGTAAAAAAACCCAAAAAAAAAAAAAAAAAAACAACTAACAACCGACTATCTTTTTTTGCATAAATTAAATTGCATATTGAACTTTTTTTCCCAATATTTTTCTTTGTCATTAAAAATATACGATTTTACTAATTATAAAAGCCAACTTATTATCTTTTAATATAGGTTCTAGAACTTAAACTCGATTGATTCGTATCTTAAACAATTATATTGTAGAGAATCCATTTTATATAGTTATTGTATGGAGCAAAAATTGATAGACATCCATCCGATCAAAGGCTATTTAAGTAACATATTGTCCCATTTTCATTATATAAAAAGATGCAATTAAGTTTAAATATGAATTCTCTCCCAGAAGTGATTGGTAGTTGGTGAAATTGTCTACCACAGTGAAAATCAAATACAAAAAAATAAAATAAAAATTAGAATGTGAATTCTTGCTTAGAAGCAGATAATAGTCGGTTAAGAGACTATTTTTTTTTCTGTTTTTTACCATGGTGAATTTTTTTTTTTTTTAGAAAAAGGGTCATTGTACATCGACTACGTTTTGCATAAATTAAGTTAAATGTTTTACTTTATATTTCATTTATTTTTTAATTTTCATTAGAAGAGACGATTTTAATAATTAGAAAAGCCGGCTGATTAAGTTTTTCTGATTCTAGATCGCAATCCGCCTAGATTTTTTTCTTTAAATAATTAAGTTGTTGAGATTCCATTTTGTCTAGTTATTTTATATAGTAAAGGTTGTTAAACATTTATCTTATCAAAGATTATTTAAATAAGGCATTGTCCCACATCGCCTATATGTCTTTGAATGTTATTAATTTTAAATAAGAATTCTCGCTCAAAATTGATAGATAGTTGGTGAAGTTGTCTACCTAACTATAAAAGCATACTTTTAAAACCAAAAAAAAAAATCACAACTAATAGTTATTGTATGGACTATCTTTTGCATAAATTAAATTACATATTTAATTAAGTTTTTTTTCCTTTATTTTTCGGTTAAAAAAAAAAAATTATTTTATTTTGTCATAAAAAAAAGACGATTTTACTAATTAAAAAAGCCAACTTATTATATTATTTTAATATAGGTTCTAGAACTTAAACTCGATTGATTAGATATCTTAAACAATTATATTTAAGAGAATCCATTTTATATAGTTATTGTATAGAGCAAAAATTGATAGACATCCATCCGATCAAAATCTATTTAAGTAACATATTGTCCCACTTTCATTATATAAAAAGATGCAATTAAGTTTAAATATGAATTCTCTCCCAGAAGTGATTTGTAGTCAGTGAAGTTGTCTACCACAGTGAAAATCCAATACAAAAAAATAAAATAAAAATTGGAATGTGAATTCTCGCTTAGAAGCAGATGATAGTCGGTTAAGAGACTATTTTTTTTTTCTCTTGTTTACCAAAGTGAAAAAATCTTTTTTTTTAGAAAAAGGGGCAAGGTACATCGACTACGTTTTGCATAAATTAAGTTAATTTATTTTTCAATTTTCATTAGAAGAGGCAATTTTAATAATTAGAAAAGCCGGCTGATTATTTTTTGTTGATTCTAGATCTCAATCCACATCGATTTATTTCTTTAAATAATTAAGTTGTTGAGATTCCATTTTGTCTAGTTATTTTATATAGTAATGGTTGTCAAACATTTATCTTATCAAAGATTATTTAAATAAGACATTGTCCCACATAAAATATATATCTTGAGATGTTATTAAGTTTAAATAAGAATTTTCGCTCAAAATTGATAGGTAGTTGGTGAAGTTGTCTACCACAGTTTAAAAAAAAAAAAATCACAACTGACACCGACTATCTTTTGCATAAATTAAATTACACATTTAACTTTTTTCCCTTTATTTTTCTTTGTCATTAAAAATATACGATTTTACTAATTAAAAAAGCCAACTTATTATCTTTTTATATAGGTTCTAGATCTTAAACTCGATTGATTTGTATCTTAAACAATTATATTTCTAGAGAATCCATTTTATATAGTTATTGTATGGAGCAAAAATTGATAGACATCTATCCGATTAAAGGCTATTTAAGTAACATATTGTCCCATTTTCATTAGATAAAAATATGCAATTAAGTTTAAATAGGAATTCTCTCCCAGAAGTGATAGATGGTCGGTGAAATTGTCTACCACGGTGAAAATCCAATACAAAAAAAAAAAAAAAAAAATTGGAATGTGAATTCTTGCTTAGAAGTAGATGATAGTCGGTTAAGAGACTAATTTTTTTTTCAGTTGTTTTCCAAGGTGAAAAATCATTTTTTTAAGAAAAAGGGGCAAGGTACATCAACTACGTTTTGCATAAATTAAGTTAAATGTTTTACTTTTTATTTAATTTAATTTTCAATTTTCATTAGAAGAGACGATTTTAAAAATTAGAAAAGCCGGTTGATTAATTTTTGTTGATTCTAGATCTCAATCCACATCGATTTATTTCTTTAAATAATTAAGTTGTTGAGATTCCATTTTGTCTAGTTATTTTATATAGTAAAGGTTGTTAAACATTTATCTTATCAAAGATTATTTAAATAAGACATTGTCCCACATCGTCTATATACTGAGGTGTTATTAATTTTAAATAAGAATTCTCGCTCAAAATTGATAGGTAGTTGGTGAAGTTGTCTACCACAGTTAAAAAAAAAAAAAAAAAAAAATCACAACTAACACCGACTATCTTTTGCATAAATTAAATTGCATATTGAACTTTTTTTCCCAATATTTTTCTTTGTCATTAAAAATATACGATTTTACTAATTATAAAAGCCAACTTATTATCTTTTTATATAGGTTCTAGAACTTAAACTCGATTGATTCGTATCTTAAACAATTATATTGTAGAGAATCCATTTTATATAGTTATTGTATGGAGCAAAAATTGATAGACATCCATCCGATCAAAGGCTATTTAAGTAACATATTGTCCCATTTTCATTATATAAAAAGATGCAATTAAGTTTAAATATGAATTCTCTCCCGAAGTGATTGGTAGTTGGTGAAATTGTCTACCACAGTGAAAATCAAATACAAAAAAATAAAATAAAAATTGAAATGTGAATTCTTGCTTAGAAGCAGATAATAGTCGGTTAAGAGACTAATTTTTTTTTTCTGTTTTTTACCAAGGTGAATTTTTTTTTTTTTTTTAGAAAAAGGGGCATTGTACATCGACTACGTTTTGCATAAATTAAGTTAAATAGTTTACTTTATATTTCATTTATTTTTTAATTTTCATTAGAAGAGACGATTTTAATAATTAGAAAAGCCGGCTGATTAAGTTTTTTTGATTCTAGATCTCAATCCGCCTAGATTTTTTTCTTTAAATAATTAAGTTGTTGAGATTCCATTTTGTCTAGTTATTTTATATAGTAAAGGTTGTCAAAAATTTATTTTATCAAAGATTATTTAAATAAGACATTGTCCCACATCGTCTATATATGAGATGTTATTAAGTTTAAATAAGAATTTTCGCTCAAAATTGATAGGTAGTTGGTGAAGTTGTCTACCACAGTTAAAAAGACCCAAAAAAAAAAAAAAAAATCACAACTGACACCGACTATCTTTTGCATAAATTAAATTACATATTTATCTTTTTTCCCTTTATTTTTCTTTGTCATTAAAAATATACGATTTTACTAATTAAAAAAGCCAACTTATTATCTTTTAATATAGGTTCTAGAACTTATCACGATTGATTCGTATCTTAAACAATTATATTGAAGAGAATCCATTTTATATAGTTATTGTATTGAGCAAAAATTGATAGACATCCATCCGATCAAAGGATATTTAAGTAACATATTGTCCCACTTTCATTATATAAAAAGATGGAACTCTCTCCCAGAAGTGATAGATGGTCGGTGAAATTGTCTACCACAGTGAAAATCCAATACAAAAAAATAAAATAAAAATTGGAATGTGAATTATTGCCTAAAAGCAGATGATAGTCGGTTAAGAGACTAATTTTTTTTTCCGTAGTTTACCAATGTGAAAAAAAATTTTTTTTTTTTAGAAAAAGTGGCAAGGTACATCGACTACGTTTTGCATAAATTAAGTTAAATATTTTACTTTTTATTAAATTTAATTTTTCAATTTTCCATTAGAAGAGGCGATTTTAAAAATTAGAAAAATTCGGTTGATTATTTTTGTTGATTCTATATCTCAATCCACATCGATTTATTTCTTTAAATAATTAAGTTGTTGAGATTCCATTTTGTCTAGTTATTTTATATAGTAAAGGTTGTTAAACATTTATCTTATCAAAGATTATTTTAAATAAGGCATTGTAATTTTAAATAAGAATCTATATATCTTGAGGTGTTATTAATTTTTAAATAAAATTTTCGCTTTTTTTTCAAAATTGATAGATAGTTGGTGAAGTTGTATCTTTTAATACTAGAACTAAAACTTCGTTAAAAAAAAAAAAAAAAAAAAAAATATACAACTAACATTATCTATTTTTTGCATAAATTAAATTACATATTTAACAAAATTTTTTTTCCCTACGGTTAAAAAAAAAAAAATTTTTTTCTTTTTGTCATTAAAAAATATTTAACGATTTTACTAACAAAAAAAAAGCCAACTTATTATCTTTTAATATAGGTTCTAGAACTTAAACTCGATTGATTCGTATCTTAAACAATTATATTTAAGAGAATCCATTTTATATAGTTATTGTATAGAGCAAAAATTGATAGACATCCATCCGATCAAAGGCTATTTAAGTAACATATTGTCCCACTTTCATTATATAAAAAGATGCAATTAAGTTTAAATATGAATTCTCTCCCAGAAGTGATTTGTAGTCAGTGAAGTTGTCTACCGCAGTGAAAATCCAATACAAAAAAATAAAATAAAAATTGGAATGTGAATTCTCGGTTAGAAGCAGATGATAGTCGGTTAAGAGACTAATTTTTTTTTCTCTTATTTACCAAAGTGAAAAAATCTTTTTTTTTTAGAAAAAGGGGCAAGGTACATCGACTACGTTTTGCATAAATTAAGTTAATTTATTTTTCAATTTTCATTAGAAGAGGCAATTTTAAAAATTAGAAAAGCCGGCAGATTATTTTTTGTTGATTCTAGATCTCAATCCACATCGATTTATTTCTTTAAATAATTAAGTTGTTGAGATTCCATTTTGTCTAGTTATTTTATATAGTAATGGTTGTTAAACATTTATCTTATCAAAGATTATTTAAATAAGACATTGTCCCACATAAATCTATATCTTTGAGATGTTATTAAGTTTAAATAAGAATTTTCGCTCAAAATTGATAGGTAGTTGGTGAAGTTGTCTACCACAGTTAAAAAAAAAAAAAAAAAAAAATCACAACTGACACCGACTATCTTTTGCATAAATTAAATTACACATTTAACTTTTTTCCCTTTATTTTTCTTTGTCATTAAAAATATACGATTTTACTAATTAAAAAAGCCAACTTATTATCTTTTAATATAGGTTCTAGAACTTAATCTCGATTGATTCGTTTCTTAAACAATTATATTGAAGAGAATCCATTTTATATAGTTATTGTATAGAGCAAAAATTGATAGACATCCATCCGATCAAAGGATATTTAAGTAACATATTGTCCCACTTTCATTATATAAAAAGATAAAATTCTCTCCCAGAAGTGATAGATGGTCGGTGAAATTGTCTGCTACAGTGAAAATCTAATACAAAAAAAAAAAAAAAAAAAATTCGAATGTGAATTCTCGCTTAGAAGTAGATGATAGTCGGTTAAGAGACTAATTTTTTTTTTCAGTTGTTTTCCAAGGTGAAAAAATCATTTTTTTTTAAGAAAAAGGGGCAAGGTACATCAACTACGTTTTGCATAAATTAAGTTAAATGTTTTACTTTTTATTTAATTTAATTTTCAATTTTCATTAGAAGAGACGATTTTAAAAATTAGAAAAGCCGGTTGATTAATTTTTGTTGATTCTAGATCTCAATCCACATCGATTTATTTCTTTAAATAATTAAGTTGTTGAGATTCCATTTTGTCTAGTTATTTTATATAGTAAAGGTTGTTAAACATTTATCTTATCAAAGATTATTTAAATAAGACATTGTCCCACATCGTCTATATACTGAGGTGTTATTAATTTTAAATAAGAATTCTCGCTCAAAATTGATAGGTAGTTGGTGAAGTTGTCTACCACAGTTAAAAAAAAAAAAAAAAAAAAAAATCACAACTAACACCGACTATCTTTTGCATAAATTAAATTGCATATTGAACTTTTTTTCCCTATATTTTTCTTTGTCATTAAAAATATACGATTTTACTAATTATAAAAGCCAACTTATTATCTTTTAATATAGGTTCTAGAACTTAAACTCGATTGATTCGTATCTTAAACAATTATATTGTAGAGAATCCATTTTATATAGTTATTGTATGGAGCAAAAATTGATAGACATCCATCCGATCAAAGGCTATTTAAGTAACATATTGTCCCATTTTCATTATATAAAAAGATGCAATTAAGTTTAAATATGAATTCTCTCCCAGAAGTGATTGGTAGTTGGTGAAATTGTCTACCACAGTGAAAATCAAATACAAAAAAATAAAATAAAAATTGAAATGTGAATTCTTGCTTAGAAGCAGATAATAGTCGGTTAAGAGACTAATTTTTTTTTTCTGTTTTTTACCATGGTGAATTTTTTTTTTTTAGAAAAAGGGTCATTGTACATCGACTACGTTTTGCATAAATTAAGTTAAATGTTTTACTTTATATTTCATTTATTTTTTAATTTTCATTAGAAGAGACGATTTTAATAATTGGAAAAGCCGGTTGATTAAGTTTTGTTGATTCTAGATCTCAATCCGCATAGATTTTTTTCTTTAAATAATTAAGTTGTTGAGATTCCATTTTGTCTAGTTATTTTATATAGTAAAGGTTGTCAAAAATTTATTTTATCAAAGATTATTTAAATAAGACATTGTCCCACATCGTCTATATACTGAGATGTTATTAAGTTTAAATAAGAATTTTCGCTCAAAATTGATAGGTAGTTGGTGAAGTTGTCTACCACAGTTAAAAAACCAAAAAAAAAAAAAATCACAACTGACACCGACTATCTTTTGCAAAAATTAAATTACATATTTATCTTTTTTCCCTTTATTTTTCTTTGTCATTAAAAATATACGATTTTACTAATTAAAAAAGCCAACTTATTATCTTTTAATATAGGTTCTAGAACTTATCACGATTGATTCGTATCTTAAACAATTATATTGAAGAGAATCCATTTTATATAGTTATTGTATTGAGCAAAAATTGATAGACATCCATCCGATCAAAGGATATTTAAGTAACATATTGTCCCACTTTCATTATATAAAAAGATGGAACTCTCTTTAAATAAGTGATAGATGGTGGTAGGTGAAATTGTCTACCACAGTGAAAATCCAATACAAAAAAATAAAATAAAAATTGGAATGTGAATTATTGCCTAAAAGCAGATGATAGTCGGTTAAGAGACAAATTTTTTTTTCCGTAGTTTACCAATGTGAAAAAATTTTTTTTTTTAGAAAAAGTGGCAAGGTACATCGACTACGTTTTGCATAAATTAAGTTAAATATTTTTATTTTTATTAAATTTATTTTTCCATTTCCATTAGAAGGGACGATTTTAACAATTAGAAAAGTCGGTTGATTATTTTTGTTGATTCTATATCTCAATCTACATCGATTTATTTCTTTAAATAATTATGTTGTTGAGATTTCATTTTGTCTAGTTATTTTATATAGTAAAGGTTGTTAAACATTTATCTTATCAAAGATTATTTAAATAAGGCATTGTCCCACATCGTCTATGTACTGAGGTGTTATTAATTTTAAATAAGAATTCTCGCTCAAAATTGATAGATAGTTGGTGAAGTTGTCTACCACAGTTAAAAACCAAAAAAAAAAAAAAAAAAATCACAACTAACACCGACTATCTTTTGCATAAATTAAATTACATATTTAACTTTTTTTCCCTTTATTTTTATTTCAAAAAAAATAGACGATTTTACTAATTAAAAAAGCCAACTTATTATCTTTTAATATAGGTTCTAGAACTTAAACTCGATTGATTCGTATCTTAAACAATTATATTTAAGAGAATCCATTTTATATAGTTATTGTATAGAGCAAAAATTGATAGACATCCATCCGATCAAAGGCTATTTAAGTAACATATTGTCCCACTTTCATTATATAAAAAGATGCAATTAAGTTTAAATATGAATTCTCTCCCAGAAGTGATTTGTAGTCAGTGAAGTTGTCTACCGCAGTGAAAATCCAATACAAAAAAATAAAATAAAAATTGGAATGTGAATTCTCGGTTAGAAGCAGATGATAGTCGGTTAAGAGACTAATTTTTTTTTCTCTTGTTTACCAAAGTGAAAAAATCTTTTTTTTTAGAAAAAGGGGCAAGGTACATCGACTACGTTTTGCATAAATTAAGTTAATTTATTTTTCAATTTTCAATTTTTCATTAGAAGAGGCAATTTTAATAATAAGAAAAGCCGGCTGATTATTTTTTGTTGATTCTAGATCTCAATCCACATCGATTTATTTCTTTAAATAATTAAGTTGTTGAGATTCCATTTTGTCTAGTTATTTTATATAGTAATGGTTGTCAAACATTTATCTTATCAAAGATTATTTAAATAAGACATTGTCCCACATCGTCTATATACTGAGATGTTATTAAGTTTAAATAAGAATTTTCGCTCAAAATTGATAGGTAGTTGGTGAAGTTGTCTACCACAGTTAAAAAAAAAAAAAAAAAAAAAATCACAACTGACACCGACTATCTTTTGCATAAATTAAATTACACATTTAACTTTTTTCCCTTTATTTTTCTTTGTCATTAAAAATATACGATTTTACTAATTAAAAAAGCCAACTTATTATCTTTTAATATAGGTTCTAGAACTTAATCTCGATTGATTAGTTTCTTAAACAATTATATTGAAGAGAATCCATTTTATATAGTTATTGTATAGAGCAAAAATTGATAGACATCCATCCGATCAAAGGATATTTAAGTAACATATTGTCCCACTTTCATTATATAAAAAGATAAAATTCTCTCCCAGAAGTGATAGATGGTCGGTGAAATTGTCTGCTACAATAAAAATCTAATACAAAAAAAAAAAAAAAATTCGAATGTGAATTCTCGCTTAGAAGTAGATGATAGTCGGTTAAGAGACTAATTTTTTTTTTCAGTTGTTTACCAAGGTGAAAAAAACATTTTTTTTAAGAAAAAGGGGCAAGGTACATCAACTACGTTTTGCATAAATTAAGTTAAATGTTTTACTTTTTATTTATTCAATTTTCAATTTTCATTAGAAGAGACGATTTTAAAAATTAGAAAAGCCGGTTGATTAATTTTTGTTGATTCTAGATCTCAATCCACATCGATTTATTTCTTTAAATAATTAAGTTGTTGAGATTCCATTTTGTCTAGTTATTTTATATAGTAAAGGTTGTTAAACATTTATCTTATCAAAGATTATTTAAATAAGACATTGTCCCACATCGTCTATATACTGAGGTGTTATTAATTTTAAATAAGAATTCTCGCTCAAAATTGATAGGTAGTTGGTGAAGTTGTCTACCACAGTTAAAAAACCCAAAAAAAAAAAAAATCACAACTAACACCGACTATCTTTTGCATAAATTAAATTGCATATTGAACTTTTTTTCCCAATATTTTTCTTTGTCATTAAAAATATACGATTTTACTAATTATAAAAGCCAACTTATTATCTTTTTATATAGGTTCTAGAACTTAAACTCGATTGATTCGTATCTTAAACAATTATATTGTAGAGAATCCATTTTATATAGTTATTGTATGGAGCAAAAATTGATAGACATCCATCCGATCAAAGGCTATTTAAGTAACATATTGTCCCATTTTCATTATATAAAAAGATGCAATTAAGTTTAAATATGAATTCTCTCCCAGAAGTGATTGGTAGTTGGTGAAATTGTCTACCACAGTGAAAATCAAATACAAAAAAATAAAATAAAAATTAGAATGTGAATTCTTGCTTAGAAGCAGATAATAGTCGGTTAAGAGACTAATTTTTTTTTCAGTTGTTTTCCAAGGTGAAAAATCATTTTTTTTTTAAAAAAGGGGCAAGGTACATCAACTACGTTTTGCATAAATTAAGTTAAATGTTTTACTTTTTATTTAATTTAATTTTCAATTTTCATTAGAAGAGACGATTTTAAAAATTAGAAAAGCCGGTTGATTAATTTTTGTTGATTCTAGATCTCAATCCACATCGATTTATTTCTTTAAATAATTAAGTTGTTGAGATTCCATTTTGTCTAGTTATTTTATATAGTAAAGGTTGTTAAACATTTATCTTATCAAAGATTATTTAAATAAGACATTGTCCCACATAAATCTATATCTTTGAGGTGTTATTAATTTTAAATAAGAATTCTCGCTCAAAATTGATAGGTAGTTTGTGAAGTTGTCTACCACAGTAAAAAAAACAAAAAAAAAAAAAATCACAACTAACACCGACTATCTTTTGCATAAATTAAATTGCATATTGAACTTTTTTTCCCTATATTTTTCTTTGTCATTAAAAATATACGATTTTACTAATTATAAAAGCCAACTTATTATCTTTTAATATAGGTTCTAGAACTTAAACTCGATTGATTCGTATCTTAAACAATTATATTGTAGAGAATCCATTTTATATAGTTATTGTATGGAGCAAAAATTGATAGACATCCATCCGATCAAAGGCTATTTAAGTAACATATTGTCCCATTTTCATTATATAAAAAGATGCAATTAAGTTTAAATATGAATTCTCTCCCAGAAGTGATTGGTAGTTGGTGAAATTGTCTACCACAGTGAAAATCAAATACAAAAAAATAAAATAAAAATTAGAATGTGAATTCTTGCTTAGAAGCAGATAATAGTCGGTTAAGAGACTAATTTTTTTTTTCAGTTTTTTACCAAGGTGAAAAAATCTTTTTTTTTAGATAAAAGGGCACAGTACATCGACTACGTTTTGCATAAATTAAGTTAAATGTTTTACTTTATATTTCATTTATTTTTTAATTTTCATTAGAAGAGACGATTTTAATAATTGGAAAAGCCGGCTGATTAAGTTTTTTTGATTCTAGATCTCAATCCGCCTAGATTTTTTTCTTTAAATAATTAAGTTGTTGAGATTCCATTTTGTCTAGTTATTTTATATAGTAAAGGTTGTTAAACATTTATTTTATCAAAGATTATTTAAATAAGACATTGTCCCACATCGTCTATAAACTGAGATATTATTAAGTTTAAATAAGAATCGTCGCTCAGAATTGATAGGTAGTTGGTGAAGTTGCCTATCAAAGTTAAAAAAAAAAAAAAAATAAAAAATCACAACTGACACTGACTATCTTTTGCATAAATTAAATTACATATTTAACTTTTTTCCCTTTATTTTTCTTTGTCATTAAAAATATACGATTTTACTAATTAAAAAAGCCAACTTATTATCTTTTAATATAGGTTCTAGAACTTAATCTCGATTGATTCGTATCTTAAACAATTATATTGAAGAGAATCCATTTTATATAGTTATTGTATTGAGAAAAAAATGATAGACATCCATCCGATCAAAGGATATTTAAGTAACATATTGTCCCACTTTCATTATATAAAAAGATGGAACTCTCCCAAAATTGATGATAGATGGTCGGTGAAATTGTCTACCCAAGTGAAAATCCAATACAAAAAATAAAATAAAAATTGGAATGTGAATTATTAATATAGGTTTAGAACTTAAAATTGATTAGATGATAGTCGGTTAAGAGACTAATTTTTTTTTTTTATTGTAGTTTACCAAAGATGCAATTATGTTTAAAAAATTCTTTTTTTTTTTTTAGAAAAAAGGGCAAGGTACATCGATTTACGTTTTGCATAAATTAAGTTAAATATTTTACTTTTTTATTAAATTTTATTTTTCCATTTCCATTAGAAGGGACGATTTTAACAATTAGAAAAGTCGGTTGATTATTTTTGTTGATTCTATATCTCAATCTACATCGATTTATTTCTTTAAATAATTATGTTGTTGAGATTTCATTTTGTCTAGTTATTTTATATAGTAAAGGTTGTTAAACATTTATCTTATCAAAGATTATTTAAATAAGGCATTGTCCCACATCGTCTATGTACTGAGGTGTTATTAATTTTAAATAAGAATTCTCGCTCAAAATTGATAGATAGTTGGTGAAGTTGTCTACCACAGTTAAAAAAACCAAAAAAAAAAAAAAATCACAACTAACACCGACTATCTTTTGCATAAATTAAATTACATATTTAACTTTTTTCCCTTTATTTTTATTTGTCACAAAAAATAGACGATTTTACTAATTAAAAAAGCCAACTTATTATCTTTTAATATAGGTTCTAGAACTTAAACTCGATTGATTCGTATCTTAAACAATTATATTTAAGAGAATCCATTTTATATAGTTATTGTATAGAGCAAAAATTGATAGACATCCATCCGATCAAAGGCTATTTAAGTAACATATTGTCCCACTTTCATTATATAAAAAGATGCAATTAAGTTTAAATATGAATTCTCTCCCGTATTTGATTTGTAGTTGGTGAAATTGTCTACTGAGACTAATTTTTTTTGAAAATCCAATACAAAAAAATAAAATAAAAATTGGAATGTGAATTCTTGTTTTGAAAAAAATCTATTTTTTTAGAAAAAGCAAGATGATAGTTCGGTTAAGAGACTAATTTTTATATTGTCCTCTTGGAGCCTGCTTGAGCCTTGAGGATGTTTGGGTCTTGGGATATACGAGTGTAGAACACTCGACCCTTGAGGATACACGAGGTCTGCGGACATCTTGACCCTGAAGATATCTGAGGTGCGAACATCTTGACCTCGGGATATCGGGGGTCTTGAACTATCTTCTTGACCTCGGGACATCTAAGGTCTTGAACATCTTGACCCTCGGGGATATCGAGGTCTTGAACAATTATCTTGACCCTCGAGGATATCGAGGAGTGCGAACATCTTGACCTCGGGATATCGGGGTCTTGAACATATCTTGACCCTCGGGGATCGAGGTGCGAACATCTTGACCCTCGGGATATCGAGGTGCGAACATCTTGACCCTTAGGATATCGAGGTCTTGAGTTCTGAGGTATTTTGCCGCCCTAAGTCCTCGGTTGCTTATGGGGCCCGTGACTTAGCTCGTCGATTCATAATTGCCTTTCTCGACACGAGATAGTGGCGAATACTTGTCCATTGGGCATGAATATTTAAATATTACACGGTCGCTTCTTACGTGTTCGATTAAGCTGAGTTACTATATCGAACACAATAATACCCCAAAGTTTTGGTCGCTTTGTATTCAACATGGGGCCCTTACCGTTAAAATCTTATTGGGCCATAGTCGATGTTGTTTCAGATTCTGCGGCTTCGGATTTTTGAAATCGAATCCAACATTTATATATACCTTTTTTTCTCCGCCTTTAACCCTTTTTTTTTTTTCTCTGTTTTTCAATCTTTTACGTGGTTCGAAAATTTCCATGAGGGTTTCATCATTCCGGCGAAGAATTTTACTCAGGTAACCGTTGCATTCTTTCTCTAATTGTGATTATGGCCTCTTGCTCAAATTCTTCTGTTCCCCTAGAACCAGACCACCATAGTTCCTCTTCTTTCCTCCGCTGTTAGAATCCTCGCGGGCAACGCAAATGCGCCGGAGACGAATGTCTCAGGTTCAGGAATTCGTTGGCAAATTCGGCAACCATTTGCCATTCTTTCCTCTGATTTTGACGAAGCCCTAAATGAATTGGATAGGGACTTGGTCCGTAATGATTCTTCGGACGATTCAAGTGATAATTTTTTGCCCCAAATTCAAATTGGGTCTAGGGCTGTTGATAATGTTAGTGTAGATAGGAATGACAATGTTGTGAGGGGGGAAATTTTGGCGGCTGTAAATATAACCTAATCGAACATAGGGGTAGTTAGCGAGCAAAATTTTGAGCTTGATATACTGTTGGTGTCCTCATAGTCCAACGTATAACGAGTATAACTTTAAATTTCGTTATAGTTTTGATTAGCCCGAGCAACCTCATAGGATTAGGGTTGAGAACGAGTACCCAGCGAGCAAGATAGTGAGCATAATTGATGTTGATAGGCTCACTCGGCTGCATTGGATTTATGAAACTCCAAAAGATGTCTTTTTACGGGCACCGTTTTCGATGGCGAGCCGACTAACCCCCCGAGGGTTGTGTCGCCAGAATTTAGACACAATGGAAGTTGGCCTTCGATTTCCCCTCCATCCGCCATCACCCGTTTGCTCGTGGAATGGAACATCACCATTACGCAGCTCAAGCCGAACGGGTGGCATATGATCATGAGTTTCCTGACTTTGTTCGGCAAGATGAAGCCAAGGTATTATCCCTCAGTAGCTGAGCTTGCTCGATTGGTGCACTTGACCCGTCCGAGGGGTGAACAAGGGTGGTTGTTCATGCAAGCTAATGCCAAGTGCAAAATTATTGAAGACGTGCCGAACAAAATCAGTGATTGGAAGGAAAAGTTTTGGTTAGTTGGGGGCGATTGGAAAATCTCGGCCTCTGGAAGCGAACCAAATGCTCGTTTAGACATCCCCACTGACTTCGGGGTGTACCGAAGTAAGTGATTTTGTGTCTTTCGTTCTTCGATTTGAACTGATTTTAACTCGCTTTTTATTTCAGGGATTCTAGCTGCGACTGACAAGGAGATAAACGATGGCTATTTTAGCAGTGTTTGGCAAATTGATCTGGAGTCTCGTTCAGAGCGATCTGTGAGAACTCTGAATACTGCTGATCAGAGAAAGAAAGGAGGTTTGTTCGTGCCTCCTCATCATCTTGTTGCTGTTAATCCTACTAGTAAGGATTGCTTCTTGTATTTGTATAAGTTTTGTGCCATTTTGCTCGTTATTACCCTTCTGTTCGTACTGAATTATTTTGTTTATAGCCTTCCCCAGCTGTGACCATTGTTGTGAGTACATCCGAGCATACTGAGATGGATCGGAGATAAAGGCCACAGGAGCTTGCTCGGATTCAAGCTGAGCGGGAGGCTCAGCGAACATGTAGAGGGGAGGCGAGCAGGGCTAACCGATCAAGGCGTCCGGTCCTGTCTTGGGAATCGCCGGCGCAAATGAGCACTCGTTCGCCGAAGCAAGGGTTGGCGAACAAGCTCTGTCGCCGAAGAGACCAAGGGTGGAGATCGGCGAGCAGGGGCCGAGCGAACAAACTCGGACGAGCACGCCGAGCGAATAGGCTCGAGGCAATCTTGATGCACCATAGGGTGACTTCGGACCCCCTACTATCGAGGCGATCAGGCGGACGCCTCCGTGGTTGGTCCAATTTCACGATTGTTGAAATGGAGGTTGGCACATCTTCTCCACCTCCCGGGACCCGATCATGGACTCCGTTAGATCCCGAGCTCGGTCCCCGAGGATAGATCATTCTTGGGATGGGATCCGGCTCGTGTAGGCAGGTACATTTTGTTCGATCTGCTTCTGTTTTGGTTATTTTTGTTCGCCCTTTTTATATTCATTTGTTTGAATATATATGTAGGTTGAGCAGGTTGTCGCCTTTGATGCCCAATCTGAAGAACTATACGCTTGCCCGAGTGTTAGCAAGGTTAGGGCATTCCCGAGCATGTTCGAAAAGCTTGCCGGACTCGCTCGAGCATGGACTACCGATCTGGAAGAGTCCACTACGGGTCCCACTCCCCTAGAAAATTTGCGTCTGGGTCTGGTGCTTCAGGGCCAATCTATGGTCGTTCTTGAGAAAGCCTATGCTCAGTCCGCCAACCTCCATGCCAACTACTTGGCTTTGATCAGAACTTTGAAGAAAAGGTGGCGAAATGAGCAGATTCAGATTTAACCGAGGTTGGCTCAGGACAATCTTCTTCGACAAGTCGATGCTCAATGCTCGGGAGGATGCCCGCAAGGCTCAGAAAATGCTCGCCGATCTCACGAAAGATGCATGCTCGCCTGAAAAAGAAGCTCGCCAGATAAAAGGAGGAATTGATTCACTCGTGAGGAGGTGGTCAAGATAATGAAGAGCTCAAGAGGATATGAATGTTGAGTCAGAGACTCCGAACAATGGGTTGGGTGTCGAGGCCATGGAAAATGAGAGGATGCGCCGCCAACAACTCATCATTGCCGAGGAGACCAACACTCGTTGGGGTCTCAAAATTCAAAGCCGCACGATGATGAGTATGTTGATTCCATGTCCAACTTCTCGTACATTTGTGCTTTTCGCCGATGTTATCCGGGTCTGTTTCGCCATGCATCCAACAAATGTAACAAATTGCCCTCTTGTAGCCGGCCAAAGAAGATGACGATTAACAACCCACCGGACCGCAACCTTCCAATGTCGATTTAAATGATCGTGTGATTTCTCCGTTCTTCCCGAAGGATCAAAGTTGATGATCCGGACGGATGAGGAAGAGGGCTCGAACATGAATATCGGCCGAGGTTCTTGGCCAAAATCTCCGTGATCGAGTCCGAGACCGAGTCAAAAGCGTGGATGAGCAAAGGGGACCTCCTGTGACCGAGCAGAATGTACCTTCTGGCGAGCATTTGGTACCCGACCATACTGAAGGAGTTGTTGCTGAGGGGGCTGAGCACAATTTGTTCGACATCTCTCTCCCGTCTACCCCCAATTATGAATTTGCTCCTTGATGTTATTTTTGTTTTTGCGAACATACGTTGTGTAATTTTTTTGTCTTCTTCACTTTCTGTTCGAACAATGTTTTAATACTTGTAGTTTTTGCTGACTTCTTTTCTTTTATTCGAACATATTTACAACGGAATGGATGGATTACATATTGAACCAACTCCTCTAACCTGATTGTTTGATAATTGTCGAGGATGAAAATTGATACTTGTGTTGCTTGATGTTTGCTTTGTTGCATCGTGTTCTCTTTGTTGCTTTCCAGTTTTTGCCCCTTTTCTTCTGAATGAATTCGAACATTGGGTTTTCCTATGCCGCCTCTCGACTTTATTTTTTTTTTTTCAGGTTTTTGATTATCTTATCGACGTTAGTAATCGGTTGATCGTCTTATTTAGGTGCGACCGGATGGGTTACTTTTATGAACCCCCCTTTCTTGGTCTTGCGATCGTCTTATTTAGGTGCGATCACTTCGTCTTAGGGCCGTCTTATTTAGTGCGACCCCAAGACTCATCAATTTTTTTTACGGGTATCTGTAAATCTGACGAGTCTTTTGGCGATTGTGTACCCATTACTCGCGCTTTTTTTCTTTGTGGGAATCGAGTGCGAACTCGTTCGTCGGTGAACATAGACTTGGGCTCGTTAGGTCTTTTTTGTTCGGGCCGTCCGCTTAGGTGCGACCTCAAATAGGCTTGAACTAGAAAATCTTAGCGAACAAAAGTACATATATCTTTTTTTTTTTTCTTTTTTGCAACACTTTATATTCTATTACATCCTTCATATCTGAAGAAGACTATCTATTACACAACTATTGTTATCGGACTAGGGTTTTGAATTTAAACCTTGTCTTGAGTAGAACCTAATTGGCCTCACCTTGTCCGCAGAATTGATGTTGACAAGGATGTGGCACATCATCTGTCTACCCTTCTTTCCTAAATAACATGCTCAAGCAAAGAACAACATAAGCTTTCGTCCCTCCCGGGACAAGCCGTGATTATCTTGAGGAGGTGCGGGCACGAGCATGTGGCGCGCATTCTCGCCGCTTAAAATAGGTCTTGAGCAAAATTTTTCACTCGCACCATTCTCGTCTCCCCCGGTAGATGCCTAGCATCGGGGTCCCCTCTTGTTTTGGCGGACACTATGACATCCTCCCGCCCGGAGGAGATTTTTGGGGATGCATGGGGGACTAATAACTTACTCGAGATAAGCGTTGAGTAACGGGAGTGGAAACCATGACTCTGCCGAAAGCATCTTGAGTCCCAAGAACGAGCTTCAACACCATGCTCGCAAAGTCATCTGAGGGTAAAAGACTCAGATCAACATTTAAGCGTATGCTCGACCGAATTTGAATGATTCGTTGAATCGAGAGTTGAATTCCCCTACGTCTGGGGCATACTAAAACCGACTTCTTCCGAGAATCGCACTATTTTTCCTTTTTTCTTCTTCATATATTTTTTTCTCTGCTTTTTTTCAACTATCAATATGCCCCTATTTATAGAACTTTCCTGTTAGGGTGGCATAGCTAGTCGGGTGCTAGCTCTCTTACTTTTGCTCCGTTATAGTTTTTTTGACATCTGTTGCAAGATATTTTTTTGACAAAGACTTGCTCAAGATCGACCCATCCTCGCTTGATTGCCACCACTTGTCAACTCGCTCGACGTCGTATCTTCTGGTTGACAACTCGTTCGACACATATCTTTCATTTTATCGATAGTCTTTGTCCAAAGATTTTTTTTTTCCGAAGATATGTGTTCGAACATAATGTACTCTTCGAGAATAATCGCCCTACTGCTTTTTTAACTGAATGGCTACATCGGCCATTATGTTCGGCCAACTATGATCACTTCAGCTGTGTGGATGATTTTGTTCGGCCAACACTATGCTCGCTAAAGCCGTGTGGACGATTTTATTCGGTCAACACTATGCTCGCTAAAGCCGTATGGACGATTTTGTTCGGCCAACACTATGCTCGCTAAAGCCGTGTGGACGATTTTTGTTCGGCCAACACTATGCTCGCTAAAGCCGTGTGGACAATTTTTGTTCGGCCGGCTCTATGCTCGCTAAAGCCGTGTGGACGATTTTTGTTCGACCGACTCTATGCTCGCTATTATTGATAGTATTTTTTCAAATTTGACGCATTCCACGAGTAGGACAATGGGATTCCATTCAGGTCTTCCAAATCATAGGCCCCGTTTAGCAAACGTTCTGAAACTCTGAACGGACCTTCCCATACTCGGTCGAACACACTACTTGATACCCCCGTTGCTCGCCTTAAAACCAGCTCGCCCACGTTGAACCTACGTGTTCGGACTTTGGAGTTGTTAAACTTCTCTGATCTCTTTTTGTACATGGTATTCTTGAAATCAGCCTCCGTCCTTCTTTCTTCCAACATGTCTGTACTCAGGGCGAGCGCCGGGTCATTAATGTGCTCTCCGAAAGTCATTGTTCGATGACTTGGAATCTTGATTTCTGTGGGTATAACAGCTTCCGCACTAAATGCCAAGGCAAACGGGGTCTCCGCAGTTGATGTTCTGAAAGTTGTTCGATAAGCCCATAATATTTCAGGCAACTCTTCAGCCCATCCACCCCCCTTGAAATTATCAAGTCTAGCCTTGAGGGTATGCTTGATGATTTTATTAACGGCCTCAACTTGTCCATTTTACTGGGGATAATACGGAGTTGAGTAGTGCTTTTTTATCCCCCAGCGAGCACAATTACATGCAATTCACTTCCATCGAACTGTTTGTCGTTATCGGGTTATTAATGATTGGGAAGCCCAAATCGACAAATGATATTCTTCCAAACAAAGTTCCACATTCTTTGTTCGGTGATCTTGACAATGGCCTAAACTTACGCCCATTTAGTATAGTAATCCACAAGAACCACAACAAATTTTACTCCGACGTGCAAGATGGGAAATGGGCGATCAAATCGATCCCCCATTTAGCAAGTGGCCATGGGCTATAAACCCGACACTAATTCTTGATTGGGCTACGAATAAGTGGAGCATGTACCTGGCATCTGTGGCACGCGCGAGCATACGCGAGCGAATCCTTTTTGAGGGTTGGCCAATAATAACCTTGTCTGATTATTTTGTGCGCCAGAACAAGCCCACCCGTATGATTTCCGCATACTCCTTCATGGATTTGTTCCAGAAGTACACGACCTTCTTCAGGAGTAATACACTTCAAAAGTGGAAGTGAGAAGCTTCTTTTGTATAAACGCTCGTCTATGATAGTATAACGAGCAGATTGTAATCTGAGGCGAGTAGCTTGTGCCTTATTTTCAGGGAGAAGTCCCTTTTGTAGGTAACTCAGGATTGGAGTCATCCAAGTCTCTTGTTCGCCTGTTATTTGGGCGATCATAATTCTGGGAACTGATGGCGAACAAGTTGTGACGACCACAATATACGTTGTGTTAAATCACTCTTCTATTATTGCCAGCGTGCTTAAAAAGCATCGTGAATGTTAATTACCCAATCGTGGTAATTGCTCAATGAAAACTTGTTCAAAATGCTCAACAATTCTTTTGCTAATTTGTTGATCTTTGTGCCATCTGATGTTCACCTCGGGCCTCATACTCGCCTGTCACTTGATAAACGATTATCTGAGAATCGCTATAAATCATCAGCCTCTGAATTCCCATTGTCATTGCCATCTGTGGTCCAATGATCAAAGCTTCATATTCAAACTTTCATTATTTGTAATGGGAAATCAAAACGGATGGTTTGTTAGAATGTTTGCTGGTTGGGTGATGAGAACTACTCCTACTCGGCTCTTAAACTTGTTGATGAGCCATCAACATACATATGCCATGGTTGGTCGATAGCTTTTTTCGAGCATTTGAGGATATGTCAACTCGACCATGAAATCGCCATTTGGCCCTTCATTGCCATTTACGCGGATTGAGCGAACGAATGCCGGTGTCCTAACTCTACACCCACTTTAAGTAATGTCTGCAAAGATTCCGGGATTGGAGGACTTGGCGAATGGGAAAGTGGTCGATTACCTCGACCGAGTGGTCGAAAAAAATATGGTCGTAATTTTGAACACTCATGACGAGGGCATATGCTAATTTTTCCAATGGTGGGTATCGGACTCGGCCTCCTTAAGCACTTAGCTTACATAGTAAATGGGCAAGTGTATAGTCCCTTCTTTCGAATGAAGCACAACATTCGATCGCATGCTGGATGCAAAGAAGATCTGAATATAGTTGTTCGCGTGGGGGATGGGCTTAGGCGGTGTCCGAGTATCCGCAAAATGTACGGCTTCAATGATTCGAATGTATTTTGGCAATGCTCGGTCCATCGAATTTCCCTTTCTTCAATGTATCGAAGAAAGGTTTGCATTTGTCTCGGTTTGTGATATAAACGAAAACTACGGAAGCTAAACATCCGGTTAACTTTTGGACCTCTTTCACATTTAAGGAGCTTGCATATCGAGCATGGCTTGAATCTTTGTTGGGTTCGCCGATCCCTCGTTGGTGACCATATGTCAGGAATTTTCTGAGTGAACCCCAAAGCTACATTTTTTCGGATTTAGCTTCATATTGTACTTCCCGAGTATATCGAACGTTTGTGCGAGGTAGGTGATGTGGTCTTCCTTATGTTCACTCTTAACCACAATATCATCAATATATACCTCAATTGTTCGGCCGATGTGTTCGTCGAACATTTTGTTCACCAAACGTTGATATGTTGCTCCGGCATTCTTTAATCCGAAGCGGCGTGCGTTACCAACAAAGACATGTTCTTTTCTTTGCGAACGCCGTATTCTTTTGATCATCCGGGTGCATAGGTATTTGGTGATAACCAGCAAATGCATCCATAAAAGTCATGAGTTCATGGCCTGCTGTATTATCGACCAAATAATTGATATGCGGCATCGGGAAGTTATCTTTCGGACATGCCTTGTTTAAATCCATGAAATCAATACACAGCCTCCAAGATCCATTAGACTTGCAGACGAGCACAGGGTTCGCAAGCCATCTTGGGCATTTTACCTCTCGAATCAGTTTGTTGTCGAGCAACTTTTTGATTTCACTATCCATTGCCGCATATTTTTCCGGACTAAATTTTCTGCGCTTCTGGATAACTGGAGTTTGTATTGGATCAAGGTTGAGGGAGTGGCATGAATGTTTTGGATCAATGCCAACCATGTCTTCGTGCGACCATGCGAACACATCTAAGTTTGCTTGAAGATAAGCAATAATTTCTGTTCGAATTGGTTCAGGTAATTCTGAACCAATGAGCACTTCTAACTCGGGTTTGTTCGGGTCGATTTTGATGGACTCCAGTTGTTTGACAGGTGTTGCTCACTTTCTTTTTTGCTTCCACCGAGGATCTTGGATGGACCCCCGGTGCTCGTCATCAACCTCCATGGGTTCAAAGCCTATGCGAGGCTCTAGGTCCGTTTGCTCATTCGGCTGATCAATATTCATTTGATCTAGGAGATCTGGGGAATTAGTTGCCACCCCGGAGTCTGTGTTCGCACATTATGTGCTCGCGCGAAGAGCTATGCTCATCGAACTTATGCTCGTCGGAAGATCTTTAGGCGAGGTATTTGCTCGCTGGCTTGGCTCACCGATCTCCATGTTTGCTCCATCATATTGACGATGCATTTTTTTTCTGGTGCACATGATAGCAAATAATCTCGAGCTTTCTTCTGATCTCCTTTTATGCTTCCTGTTCCATCTTGTGTCGGAAATTTAACACAATAGTAATATGTAGAACAGGCCGCTTTAAATTCCTGAATAAACAGGCGACCTAGGAACCCGTTATAAGTAGACGGAGCATCGACGATTACAAAATCTATCATTCTAGTTCGCCGGATGTCCGGATTCAGAGTTGATTCTAACTCGACTCCTAACCTAATCATACCATAGGGTCGGGTTACAGATTCCCCAAAACCCATTATGGTATGATTACATGGTTCAATATAACTGCTCAAGTCTCCAACTTGTTTTTCCATCTGGTGAAGGGTGTTGACGAACAGAATGTTTGCATAAGCTCCGGTGTCAACCAGGAGGCGGTGCACCTTCAACCCTAGGAGACGAGCACTGATGGTTAAGGAGTCATTGTGGGGAGTTATGATTCCGTCGAGATCGTCTTCTGAAAAGATAATCTGGTGGGAGGGTGGTGTGCTAGCTGACGTGCTCGCTACCTTCACTTGATGGATGCTTTGCATGGCACGCATCTCCATCTTTTTTCGTCTGTTTGATAATGTTGGTGCCTGGTAACATCCACATACTGCTCCATATTCAGGACGTATCATGTGAATCTCTTGACTTTCTCGACCTCTTCCCACAGTAGGAGGCCCTCTTCTAGATAACTCGGACCTCTTACGTGATTCTTCGAGATCAATGTCATATGTTTGTTCGGCCTTTCGCTTACCCCTTCGATCTTCTGTTTTTTCTGTTCGAAAGTCTCTACTCTCTGGCTTTTTTAAGAATTGGGTAAGACGATTATCTTCTTATAGCTTCCAAAGTTGGCGGAGTAAGTCGCGACATTCTTCAGTGTTGTGCCCGATGTACTCGTGGTAGTTACAATATTTGGAAGCATTGAGCCGATGTGTATCCATTATGATTCTTCTCGGCCTTTCCAACATTTCCCGATCTCTGATTTGGTTAAAGATTGTCTCCGCTGAAACGCCCAAAAGACTTCGTAGGGCGTTTTCTTCGCTTCTTTCTTGAATGGTGCGAAAGAGCACGGGGTTTCATTACCCCCCTTCATTCATCACTTTCTTCCCGAAAACTTTCCTAGTGGTTGGTTCCTGACCCAATCGTGATTGGGCGAGCAAATCTTGCATGGCTATGATTTTGGCCGCTCGCTCTCGGAACTCAGAATATGTGTTCGGCCAGTCTTGATGCATGGCCTTCCACATGTCAGTATTCAGGGTCAGGCCCCCGACCACCGCGAGGATCTTCGCATCCTCTTCGATGGGGGCTCCATCATACAAACATTTATCAAATCTTTCTATGTATGCTCGTCGGACTCACCTTTTAGTTGGGAGAAATGCGCTAACCTTTGTTTTGGTCTTTGGAAAGCACACATGGATGAAAAGTGGGACAAAAATTGTTGTCCCAATTGGGCGAAAGATGTGATAGACGCAGCTGGCAAGGTAGAAAACCATCTATGTACCCGATCACCCAAAGTCATGGGAAATGATCTACACTGTGTTGCGTCTGTGGTCCCCCATCTCGATCATAAAATCTGAATACTTGCTGAGATGGACATGAGGGTCGACTTCAAAGATCGAATATGGAATTGGCGGTCGGGACTTCGCCACTTTCTCCTGTATTTCAGCCGCCATGATAGCCGGTGACAATGGCAAATAGGGTATTGTGCTCGCTCGAGGGTGGCTTTTGGTCGCGGCCAGGTCGGCCTGTAAACCCTCGATGGCCTTTTGCATCTCCACAAATTTTGTGGGATTGACATACTTAGATTGGGGCTGTTTCCCATCATGAGGACCCAGTGGGTCATGCTCGTGATGGGGCAGTCCCCCTCTCCAAGTTTGTGCTTGACTACCCAATCGATGATGGATAGACAATTTTGTTCCCACCGATTTTTGTTCGGCATGCGGATGTTCATGAAGATCTGAACGTGCGGGCATTTTTATTGGTTGCTCCTTTCCTGGATCCTGTCGCCTATTATTGCCGATTCGGTCTTTGGCGGAGAGCCTCAAACGTCAAAACGCTGATGGTCTAGATCCTTGAGGCTGTTCGTCATCAGACGTGTCATCGGCTTTTTTACTTGCCCGCTTCACAATTTTCTTTTTAACTTGCTCACTATCAGGTGTACGTGAGCATCGCTCTTCACGATCTTGAGTTTCTAATTTGGCCAATTCTTTCTCAGCTCTCTCTTTCTGCGCTCGCAGCAAGAAAGTGATGGCCCTGGTTGTGGCCGCCGAATCATTCACAATATCCTCGAGATTGGTAATTTCCATTCCCTGATCTTTATGAGGCTGGCGCTGAGCCTCTTTTCGGTCATGTGGTCGGCTTTGTCCCGACCTCTCCGTTTGAGTGTTCCTAGATTGAGGCATTTTATTTATTTTTTCTGCCTCGGCTCTCTAAGGGTTCGTATATGGGTTTGTTTTTGGGTGAAGCCACCCTCCTTCTAGCGCCAGTTGTCGTGAATCA
Source organism: Stenogyne calaminthoides (assembly GCA_037126765.1). Classification (NCBI taxonomy): domain Eukaryota; kingdom Viridiplantae; phylum Streptophyta; class Magnoliopsida; order Lamiales; family Lamiaceae; genus Stenogyne; species Stenogyne calaminthoides. The sequence goes on along the minus strand of JBBCBC010000003.1, from coordinate 43,466,615 downwards.
TTTTATACGGAGAGTATTATGTGGCTAATTTGATAACAACTCGCAAACAAAACATGTACGTGTACAATAAGCTGTAAATAAGATGAATTTATTGACCCAGTTCATCGGGAAATGACTACTCTGGGGGAATACCAAGCCAGGATGTGGTATTGCGAGCTTTACACGTACAATATTTGATACACCTTATGAAGATGAATCATTACAGATGAAGATAATTTGGAGAATTCGCCTCCGGGTGCTAGGGTTTCTAGTAGGAATAAATGATCACTCGAATTTTTTTTGTTCCTTACCTCTCAAGCGTGGGTATGATTTTTTTTTGGGAGATTTTTCTGAACCTTTCTCTTCTTCTTTTTTCTTCCTTTTATAGCACTCCGACAAGCATGAGCTGGGTTGGTATGCATGAGCTGGAGACTCCGAGCCATGCAAGAATCCAGGTGATATTGCCACGTTCCTAACTTCGTCTTCTAGATTGATCTTGGAACTTGCTTGTCTATAAGGCACTCTTTTGGTCGTCCAAATTAACCTTTTATTCGGTTGGATGCTTTGTTCGCCCCTTTAACCATGTCAGTTTTATGCTGGAATATTGTCCTCTTGGAGCACTCTAAGCCTTCAGGATGTTTGGGTCTACGGGATATCTGAGTGTCGGGCACTCTGACCCTTCGGGATACCTGAGGTCTGCGGACATACTGACCCTCAAGATATCTGAGGTGCGAACATACTGACCCTCAGGATATCTAAGGTCTTTGAACATACTGACGCTCAGGATATCTGAGGTCTTCGAACATACTGACCCACAGGATATCTGAGGTGCGAACATACTGACCCTCAGGATATCTGAGGTCTTCGAGGATTTCTGAGTATTTTGGCCGCCTGAGTCCTCAGATTTGCTTATGGCCTTCTTGACTTAGCTCATCTGATTCCTTCTTTCCTGACCTGAGTGGCGAATACTTGTCCATTGGGCATGAATATTTAAATATTACACGTGTCGCTCTTACGTGTTCGATTAAGCCTGAGTTACTATATCGAACACAACAAATTTATTTTTCAATTTTCATTAGAAGAGGCAAATTTAATAATTAGAAAAAAAGTCGGCTGATTATTTTTTGTTGATTCTAGATCTCAATCCACATCGATTTATTTCTTTAAATAATTAAGTTGTTGAGATTCCATTTTGTCTAGTTATTTTATATAGTAATGGTTGTCAAACATTTATCTTATCAAAGATTATTTAAATAAGACATTGTCCCACATCGTCTATATACTGAGATGTTATTAAGTTTAAATAAGAATTTTCGCTCAAAAGTGATAGGTAGTTGGTGAAGTTGTCTACCACAGTTAAAAAAAAAAAATCACAACTAACACCGACTATCTTTTGCATAAATTAAATTACACATTTAACTTTTTTCCCTTTATTTTTCTTTGTCATTTAAAATATACTATTTTACTAATTAAAATAGCCAACTTATTATCTTTTAATATAGGTTCTAGAACTTAATCTCGATTGATTCGTTTCTTAAACAATTATATTGAAGAGAATCCATTTTATATAGTTATTGTATAGAGCAAAAATTGATAGACATTCATCCGATCAAAGGATATTTAAGTAACATATTGTCCCACTTTTATTATATAAAAAGATGGAATTCTCTCCCAGAAGTGATAGATGGTAGGTGAAATTGTCTACCACAGTGAAAATCAAATACAAAAAAATAAAATAAAAATTCGAATGTGAATTCTCGCTTAGAAGTAGATGATAGTCGGTTAAGAGACTATTTTTTTTTTCAGTTGTTTACCAAGGTTGAAAAATCACTTTTTTTTAGAAAAAGGGGCAAGGTACATCAACTACGTTTTGCATAAATTAAGTTAAATGTTTTACTTTTTATTTAATTTAATTTTCAATTTTCATTAGAAGAGATTTTTTTAAAAATTAGAAAAGCCGGTTGATTAATTTTTGTTGATTCTAGATCTCAATCCACATCGATTTATTTCTTTAAATAATTAAGTTGTTGAGATTCCATTTTGTCTAGTTATTTTATATAGTAAAGGTTGTTAAACATTTATCTTATCAAAGATTATTTAAATAAGACATTGTCCCACATCGTCTATATACTGAGGTGTTATTAATTTTAAATAAGAATTTTCGCTCAAAATTGATAGGTAGTTGGTGAAGTTGTCTACCACAGTTAAAAACCCAAAAAAAAAATCACAACTAACACCGACTATCTTTTGCATAAATTAAATTACATATTGAACTTTTTTTCCATATATTTTTCTTTGTCATTAAAAATATACGATTTTACTAATTATAAAAGCCAACTTATTATCTTTTAATATAGGTTCTAGAACTTAAACTCGATTGATTTGTATCTTAAACAATTATATTGTAGAGAATCCATTTTATATAGTTATTGTATGGAGCAAAAATTGATAGACATCCATCCGATCAAAGGCTATTTAAGTAAAATATTGTCCCATTTTCATTATATAAAAAGATGCAATTAAGTTTAAATATGAATTCTATCCCAGAAGTGATTGGTAGTTGGTGAGATTATCTACCACAGTGAAAATCCAATACAAAAAAATAAAATAAAAATTGGAATGTGAATTCTTGTTTAGAAACAAATAATAGTCGGTTAAGAGACTGATATTTTTTTCCTGTTGTTTAGAAAGGTGAAAAAATTTTTTTTTTTTTTAGAAAAAGGGGCATGGTACATCGACTACATTTTGCATAAATTAAGTTAAATGTTTTACTCTATATTTCATTTATTTTTTAATTTTCATTAGAAGAGACGATTTTAATAATTGGAAAACCGGCTGATTAAGTTTTGTTGATTCTAGATCTCAATCCGCATAGATTTATTTCTTTAAATAATAAAGTTCTTGAGATTCCATTTTGTCTAGTTATTATATATAGTAAAGGTTGTCAAAATTTTATTTTATCAATGATTATTTAAATAAGACATTGTCCCACATCGTCTATATATTGAGATGTTATTAAGTTTAAATAAGAATTTTCGCTCAAAATTGATAGGTAGTTGGTGAAGTTGTCTACCACAGTTAAAAAAACCCAAAAAAAAAAATCACAACTGACACCTACTATCTTTTGCATAAATTAAATTACATATTTACTTTTTTCCCTTTATTTTTCTTTGCCATTAAAAATATACGATTTTACTAATTAAAAAAGCCAACTTATTATCTTTTAATATAGGTTCTAGAACTTAATCTCGATTGATTCGTATCTTAAACAATTATACTGAAGAGAAACCATTTTATATAGTTATTATATAGAGCAAAAATTGATAGACATCCATTCGATCAAAGGATATTTAAGTAACATATTGTCCCACTTTCATTATATAAAAAGATGGAATTCTCTCCCAGAATTTATAGGTGGTCGGTGAAATTGTCTACCACAGTGAAAATCCAATACAAAAAAATAAAATAAAAATTGGAATGTGAATTCTCGCCTAAAAGCAGATGATAGTCGGTTAAGAGACTAATATTTTTTTTTCCGTAGTTTACCAAGGTGAAAAAATCTTTTTTTTTTAGAAAAAGGGGCAAGGTACATCGACTACGTTTTGCATAAATTAAGTTAAATATTTTACTTTTTATTAAATTTATTTTTCCATTTCCATTAGAAGGGACGATTTTAACAATTAAAAAAGTCGGTTTATTATTTTTGTTGATTCTATATCTCAATCTACATCGATTTATTTCTTTAAATAATTAAGTTGTTGAGATTTCATTTTGTCTAGTTATTTTATATAGTAAAGGTTGTTAAACATTTATCTTATCAAAGATTATTTAAATAAGGCATTGTCCCACATCGTCTATGTACTGAGGTGTTATTAATTTTAAATAAGAATTCTCGCTCAAAATTGATAGATAGTTGGTGAAGTTGTCTACCACAGTTAAAAAACAAAACAAAAAATCACAACTAATACCTACTATCTTTTGCATAAATTAAATTACATATTTAACTTTTTTTCCCTTTATTTTTCTTTGTCACTAAAAATAGATGATTTTACTAATTAAAAAAGCCAACTTATTATCTTTTAATATAGGTTCTAGAACTTAAACTCGACTGATTCGTATCTTAAACAATTATATTTAAGAGAATCCATTTTATATAGTTATTGTATAGAGCAAAAATTGATAGACATCCATCCGATCAAAGGCTATTTAAGTAACATATTGTCCCACTTTCATTATATAAAAAGTTGCAATTAAGTTTAAATATGAATTATCTCCCAGAAGTGATTTGTAGTCGGTGAAGTAGTCTACCGCAGTGAAAATCCAATACAAAAAAATAAAAAAAAAATTGAATGTGAATTCTCGCTTAAAAGCAGATGATAGGTGGTTAAGAGACTAATATTTTTTTTCTCTTGTTTACCAAAGTGAAAAAAATCATTTTTTTTAGAAAAAGGGGCAAGGTACATCGACAACGTTTTGCATAAATTAAGTTAAATGTTTTACTTTTTATTTAATTTATTTTCAATTTTCATTAGAAGAGGCGATTTTAATAATTAGAAAAGCCGGCTGATTATTTTTTTGTTGATTCTAGATCTCAATCCACATCGATGTATTTCTTTAAATAATTAAGTTGTTGAGATTCCATTTTGTCTAGTTATTTTATATAGTAAAGGTTGTCAAACATTTATGTTATCAAAGATTATTTAAATAAGACATTGTCCCACATCGTCTATATACTGAGATGTTATTAAGTTTAAATAAGAATTTTCGCTCAAAATTGATAGGTAGTTGGTGAAGTTGTCTACCATAGTTAAAAAAAAAAAAATCTTTTAATATAGGTTCTAGAATTATCTTTTGCATAAATTAAATTACATATTTAACTTTTTTTCCTTTATTTTTCTTTGTCATTAAAAATATACGATTTTACTAATTAAAAAAGCCAACTTATTATCTTTTAATATAGGTTCTAGAACTTAATCCCGTAGAAAAGGGGGCAAGGTACATCTACTACGTTTTGCAAAAATTAAGTTAAATATTTTTCTTCTTATTAAATTTATTTTTCCATTTCCACTAGAAGGGACGATTTTAACAATTAGAAAAGTCGGTTGATTATTTTTGTTGATTCTATATCTCAATATACATCGATTTATTTCTTTAAAATTAAGTTGTTGAGATTTCATTTTGTCTAGTTATTTTATATAGTAAAGGTTGTTAAACATTTATCTTATCAAAGATTATTTAAATAAGGCATTGTCCCACATCGTCTATATACTGAGGTGTTAATAATTTTAAATAAGAATTCTCGCTCAAAATTGATAGATAGTTGGTGAAGTTGTCTACCACAGTTAAAAAACCAAAAAAAAATAAAAAATCACAACTAACACCTACTATCTTTTGCATAAACTAAATTACATATTTAAATTTTTTTTCCCTTTATTTTTCTTTGTCACTAAAAATGGACGATTTTACTAATTAAAAAAGCCAACTTATTATCTTTTAGTATAGGTTCTAGAACTTAAACTCGATTGATTTGTATCTTAAACAATTATATTTAAGAGAATCCATTTAATATAGTTATTGTATAGAGAAAAAAATTGATAGACACCCATCCGATCAAAGGCTATTTAAGTAACATATTGTCCCACTTTCATTATATTAAAAGATGCAATTAAGTTTAAATATGAATTCTCTCCCAGAAGTGATTTGTAGTCGGTGAAGTTGTCTACCGCAGTGAAAATCCAATACAAAAAAATAAAATAAAAATTGGAATGTGAATTCTCGCTTAGAAGCAGATGATAGTCGGTTAAGAGTCTAATATTTTTTTTCTCTTGTTTACCAAAGTGAAAAAATCTTTTTTTATTTTAGAAAAAGGGGCAAGGTACATCTACTACGTTTTGCATAAATTAAGTTAAATGTTTTACTTTTTATTTCATTTATTTTTCAATTTTCATTAGAAGAGGCGATTTTATTAATTAGAAAAGCCGGCTGATTATTTTTTGTTGATTCTAGATCTCAATCCACATCGATTTATTTCTTTAAATAATTAAGTTGTTGAGATTTCATTTTGTCTAGTTATTTTATATAGTAAAGGTTGTTAAACATTTATCTTATCAAAGATTATTTAAATAAGGCATTGTCCCACATCGTCTATGTACTGAGGTGTTATTAATTTTAAATAAGAATTCTCGCTCAAAATTGATAGATAGTTGGTGAAGTTGTCTACCACAGTTAAAAAACAAAACAAAAAATCACAATTAATACCTACTATCTTTTGCATAAATTAAATTACATATTTAACTTTTTTTCCCTTTATTTTTCTTTGTCACTAAAAATAGATGATTTTACTAATTAAAAAAGCCAACTTATTATCTTTTAATATAGGTTCTAGAACTTAAACTCGACTGATTTGTATCTTAAACAATTATATTTAAGAGAATCCATTTTATATAGTTATTGTATAGTGCAAAAATTGATAGACATCCATCCGATCAAAGGCTATTTAAGTAACATATTGTCCCACTTTCATTATATAAAAAGTTGCAATTAAGTTTAAATATGAATTCTCTCCAGAAGTGATTTGTAGTCGGTGAAGTAGTCTACTGCAGTGAAAATCCAATACAAAAAAATTAAAAAAAAATTTGAATGTGAATTCTCGCTTAAAAGCAGATGATAGTCGGTTAAGAGACTAATATTTTTTTTCTCTTGTTTACCAAAGTGAAAAAAATCTTTTTTTTTTAGAAAAAGGGGCAAGGTACATCGACAACGTTTTGCATAAATTAAGTTAAATGTTTTACTTTTTATTTAATTTATTTTCAATTTTCATTAGAAGAGGCAATTTTAATAATTAGAAAAGCCGGCTGATTATTTTTTTGTTGATTCTAGATCTCAATCCACATCGATTTATTTCTTTAAATAATTAAGTTGTTTAGATTCCATTTTGTCTAGTTATTTTATATAGTAAAGGTTGTCAAACATTTATGTTATCAAAGATTATTTAAATAAGACATTGTCCCACATCGTCTATATACTGAGATGTTATTAAGTTTAAATAAGAATTTTCGCTCAAAATTGATAGGTAGTTGGTGAAGTTGTCTACCATAGTTAAAAAAAAAAAAATCACAACTGGTACCGACTATCTTTTGCATAAATTAAATTACATATTTAACTTTTTTTCCTTTATTTTTCTTTGTCATTAAAAATATACGATTTTACTAATTAAAAAAGCCAACTTATTATCTTTTAATATAGGTTCTAGAACTTAATCAAGGTGAAAAATCTTTTTTTTTTTAGAAAAGGGGGCAAGGTACATCTACTACGTTTTGCAAAAATTAAGTTAAATATTTTACTTCTTATTAAATTTATTTTTCCATTTCCACTAGAAGGGACGATTTTAACAATTAGAAAAGTCGGTTGATTATTTTTGTTGATTCTATATCTCAATCTACATCGATTTATTTCTTTAAAATTAAGTTGTTGAGATTTCATTTTGTCTAGTTATTTTATATAGTAATGGTTGTTAAACATTTATCTTATCAAAGATTATTTAAATAAGGCATTGTCCCACATCGTCTATATACTGAGGTGTTAATAATTTTAAATAAGAATTCTCGCTCAAAATTGATAGATAGTTGGTGAAGTTGTCTACCACAGTTAAAAAACCAAAAAAAAAAAAAAAAATCACAACTAACACCTACTATCTTTTGCATAAACTAAATTACATATTTAAATTTTTTTTCCCTTTATTTTTCTTTGTCACTAAAAATGGACGATTTTACTAATTAAAAAAGCCAACTTATTATCTTTTAATATAGGTTCTAGAACTTAAACTCGATTGATTCGTATCTTAAACAATTATATTTAAGAGAATCCATTTAATATAGTTATTGTATAGAGAAAAAAATTGATAGACACCCATCCGATCAAAGGCTATTTAAGTAACATATTGTCCCACTTTCATTATATTAAAAGATGCAATTAAGTTTAAATATGAATTCTCTCCCAGAAGTGATTTGTAGTCGGTGAAGTTGTCTACCGCAGTGAAAATCCAATACAAAAAAATAAAATAAAAATTGGAATGTGAATTCTCGCTTAGAAGCAGATGATAGTCGGTTAAGAGTCTAATATTTTTTTTCTCTTGTTTACCAAAGTGAAAAAATCTTTTTTTATTTTAGAAAAAGGGGCAAGGTACATCTACTACGTTTTGCATAAATTAAGTTAAATGTTTTACTTTTTATTTCATTTATTTTTCAATTTTCATTAGAAGAGGCGATTTTATTAATTAGAAAAGCCGGCTGATTATTTTTTGTTGATTCTAGATCTCAATCCACATCGATTTATTTCTTTAAATAATTAAGTTGTTGAGATTCCATTTTGTCTAGTTATTTTATATAGTAAAGGTTGTCAAACATTTATCTTATCAAAGATTATTTAAATAAGACATTGTCCCACATCGTCTATATACTGAGATGTTATTAAGTTTAAATAAGAATTTTAGCTCAAAATTGATCAGGTAGTTGGTGAAGTTGTCTACCACAAAAAAAAAAAAAAAAAAAAAACCACAACTGACACCGACTATCTTTTGCATAAATTAAATTACATATTTAACTTTTTTCCCTTTATTTTTCTTTGTCATTAAAAATATACGATTTTACTAATTAAAAAAGCCAACTTATTATCTTTTAATATAGGTTCTAGAACTTAATCTCGATTGATTCGTTTCTTAAACAATTATATTGAAGAGAATCCATTTTATATAGTTATTGTATAGAGCAAAAATTGATAGACATCCATCCGATCAAAGGATATTTAAGTAACATATTGTCCCACTTTCATTATATGAAAAGATGGAATTCTCTCCCAGAAGTGAAAGATGGTCGGTGAAATTGTCTACCACAGTGAAAATGCAATACAAAAAAATAAAATAAAAATTGGAATGTGAATTCTCACCTAAAAGCAGATGATAGTCGGTTAAGAGACTAATTTTTTATTTCCGTAGTTTACCAAGGTGAAAAAATCTTTTTTTTTTTTAAAAAAAGGGGCAAGGTACATCGACTACGTTTTGCATAAATTAAGTTAAATATTTTACTTTTTATTAAATTTATTTTTCCATTTCTATTAGAAGGGACGATTTTATCAATTAGAAAAGTCGGTTGATTATTTTTGTTGATTCTATATCTCAATCTACATCGATTTATTTCTTTAAATAATTAAGATGTTGAGATTTCATTTTGTCTAGTTATTTTATATAATAAAGGTTGTTAAACATTTATCTTATCAAAGATTATTTAAATAAGGCATTGTCCCACATCGTCTATATACTGAGGTGTTATTAATTTTAAATAAGAATTCTCGCTCAAAATTGATAGATAGTTGGTGAAGTTGTCTACCACAGTTAAAAAACCAAAAAAAAAAAAAAAAAATTATTGTAGGTCCCTTAAGCGGGTTTTTGTGAGGGCGTAAATCTAGAGGGGGGGTGAATAGACTTGAGAAAACTTTTTGTGCAAATCGGTGTGAGGCGATTAACTGTTCAGAGTGTGAGTGAATCGGTTTGGGGCGATAACCAACTAACGGGACGTCAAGGCAGATCAATTCGAACTATCAGTTTAAGCGATGTGTCGCGGAAGCTTAAGTTTTACCGTGTGAAAAAACCGGTTTTGATAAATCGATTCCAAAGTTAATCTTTTAATCGGTTGGTGAAGTGTCAAGTTTGATCGGATCGAAGCTTGGTGCTAAGCGATCTCGATTTTGGAATATGTATGCGCTTTTAAAGGTTGTGTGCGATTGTGTATGTCGGTTAATCAAAGCGGTAAAAGGCACACAAGATTTATAGTGGTTCGGACAAACCCGATCCCTACATCCACTCTTCCCTATCACAAAGGGCACCTAATTAACCAACTGGACTTTGTTTTTATGTGTAAGTCCAACCAAGACACCAACTAGATGTTTAAGGAGTTCACACTCAACCCGATCGAGAGATCGAGAACTAGAAACCCTAGTCTCGAATCTTGCTAAACAACTTAACCTAACTTGGGGTTTTGGGTAAGATTGTTTTGGTTCCAACTATGAAATCTTTTTTCTTGTGTATAAGTTGCGACCCTAACAATTTAGATGAAAAGATTTCTATGCTAAGAACTTTATGGGATGAACACTTAATGAAAATTAATCTTCTTGTTCGTGTTCTTGTGCGGAAATCGATATTAGCTTGAGCTTCTTGATTGTTCCAGCGTTTCCAGTTATTTCACTCGAAGTGTGATCCCATATTTATAGACCTTGAAATCAAAGAGCCGTTGGAGAGCAATTTGAATTTCAGGCTATATTTGGTAGACTTGCTTGTGCTTGATGTGACGAGCTCGAGAATGGCATGGCCAAAAGCATGAATTTGTACTTTGTAGCAAGCAATTCTGAGAGGTAGCATCAAATCCCGCAATTCGGCTCCAAGCATATGTGTCTTGTTCTTATTGAATAGCAGACTCACTTTTTAGTTATGTTCTTCCAACTAAGCTTGACATTCTTCTTGTTGGATCTTGACGTATGATTAGGTGAAACATCGATTTCACGGTGGTGATTTGATCGATCTCGAGGCCCGATCGATCTACGATAGAGTCTTCGGTCTGCCGATTGACTTAGCTTCAACTAGCGAGACTCGGGTGATGTAGGTCTTCCAGTGCGATCTTTGAAGTCATCGATCTTCAAGTATCTTGAGTTTGAGCTTTATGACTCGGTGAGATATCGACTAGATCGAGCGATCGATCTTCTATTCTTGTCTTGCATTCGGCCATCGGATATCGGTTTGTCCTTTGAGTCTTGGATCGACCTATACATATTGAGTTTCCCCTCAATATGTGACCTATCTATTTCATCGGTTGTTCTATACAATCATTATCAAGCTGGTCTCCTATAGCGGGTAATATAAACATCGATCAATGTGTCCTTGGTCATTTGGTTACATGTGTTTTGGAACTTTCATCAAAACTATAAATTTCCCAACAATTTCCCTTTTTTGATGAAACCAAAACACTTTGAGAAACCAAATACTGATTGATAAAAAATAGAGCGATTAAGAGCATATAATCGTAAGAAGACAATGAGACTTTGTCTTAGGATCGAGAAAAAATAAACTTTTCTCATTAAAAATGTTGATTACATGTTACATCGAGAAAAAGTTTTGTAAAAAAAAAAAACGGTGATCCTGAGTAGTCTTACGATTCTTCACTCTTTAGGCTTGTATCCTTCCGCATCTCTCTCTTTTGATCTTGAGGTACGTTGAAAATCGATAAAGTTTCCATTTGACATCATTAGTCCTTTGAAGATCGAGTTTATATGCGTTTTGCTCGGGATGTCAAAATAGAATCTTTGAAATGCCGGTCTGTCAAATGAGCCATCCGCCTTCTTCGAGTACTCGGCCAGATCATACTCTTGGCGAGATATTTTTACATTGATAAGCTTGGCCTCATTTTCCGGATACTTGAGAAAAATCAGGGTATTTATTTTCTAAACCGGTTGAGGAATTCTTCATCGAGGAGATTCTTCTTGTGGAACAAGATTAAGAACAAAAGGCATCGAAGCCATTCATTCACGATCTTATTCCATTCCTCAAATTTCTTAGCATCTTGCAGCAGTTTTTGGGATGATCTCATCAACTCTTCTTTGGCGGCTTAGGTTACGCACGGATTTTCCAAATTTCTTCCTTTCTTTGCTCTCGATTTGAATCTCTTCTTGATTTTACGCCTCTGCCATTTTTTTCGCGCTTCTTCTTTCTTCTTGGCTTTTTTCGGGCTTCTTAATTTATCTGTTCTTTGGACATCTTTTTATTGATCGAGTTTGTGATGTCCTCCTTTTGTTATGTCGGTTGGTTTCTCATTTCATCCTTCCCTTTTTGGTTTGATCAAAAAGAGTATTGAGGTGGGAGGTCGAGAACCAAAATTGAGTACGATCGCCTGTTGAGATCTGCTTGAGATATGCCTTGAGTTTGAGCGATTAGATTTTGAATCTTGATATCATTTCGATCTTGACAAATTCCATGGCGGTAGAAAGTGTTATGTCGGTTTGTCAAGTTTCTCTTCCATCAATCCTAGCTTGTCGGTGAGCATCGAAAAAAAACTTGTTGTTGTTCCCCCGAGTCGATTTGGCATCCGCGGTCTTTATCGATTCGGTTTAAGCGATGGACCTGATTTGGGAGAACTGATCTTTGATTGCCCCAATCTGGGAAATAGCCAATTCCCTTTGATCTGTTATTTCTTTGATGGCAATCCGCCTTTGATCATTATCGATCCCTCAACTTCTTCTTTTTCGGAGATCTTTGATACAAGATTTGATCTCCGAAGGTGATCGATAGTGGCGTGTGATGTTGGAATGTTGGGTGTCACTTGATCGATTGATTGTTTGTGCCTCCGGTGGTTGGTCATGAAGCTATGACACCAGTTCCACTATCATCGGCGACTCTGCATCCTTCATGATGACATCGCTTGGGGAGCTTTGTCGGTGATCTCCGGTTAAATCTGTTAAGCAACCCAACTTCGCGTGGATCAAAAGCTTTGACGGATTTAGCGATTATCGGCTCATTTGGTGATCCCACTTTAGCAGATTTCCTCATGTCGAAATCGAAGTCGCAAACTCATCCGCACCGCCCATACGTTCAATAATTATTATAAAGTCGAGAAGCTCTTTAATCGAAGATCTCTCCGGTGAGGATCTCCATAACTTCTCTCTTATGGCGAGAATGGGCGACCCGATTACGGATCAACTCATCAATTTCTCTTTCGATTAGCATTACGATCAATTTCCGTTATGATCTTTGTTGATCTGGACTCGGAATTGTATCTGTCGCATTCGATTTGATGAGATGTGGAAGGTTCTGGTTGTGCTTGAGTAAGCGGAAGATGGGTGATCGGTTCGACTGCGGGGTTTCTCTGGTGTAAGCGATTCTTACAGTTCCACATCGGTAAGCTTTACGGTTATGCCCGTCTGCGATTTCGAGTTTATTTGGAAGGTGGAAGAATGGAAAGACATGCTTTCGCCGGTCATTAATGCGAGTGGTGAATTTCTCGAGCTTGAGAGAAGGAGATCGATCGAACTGTCTTCTTCCGCCGAGAATGATCTGGCGAGCTCTCGGTTTGAAAGCTTTGCCCCGTCGATTTTTCACCTAATTTTTGTGTCGCTTTGGATTGATCTGGCGCTCTTTCTTCATCGACTCATCTTCAAACATCGAGTCATGGAGGCTTGCTTTGCCTTCTTGACCTCTTCTCGCAGGCCTTCACGATTTTTTTTTTTTCTACGGGGGAAGCGGCGGGTGTAGGCGAAGTTGCTTCGCTTGCTTTTTCCTTTCTTTGACTTTGGAGGGGTTGGCGCATATCATCGTCTGGTGGCCCAAAGATATTTGAAGTGGCTGTTAGAAAAGCCTTATAGGACTTGATCCAATCTGTTCCCATTGATATTAAGCGGATTTATCTTTTCGAATAAGCTGCAACCTTGTTGAATTGCTGATTTTTCTCTTGATATATACTGCCTCGGTTCATTGACTCCAAATTTCTCATGTTCTTGGAGCGAAGAATGGCCTTCAGAACCCGTGCCAATTGATGTTTTTGGCTTCATCAATTATTGCTGACCATCTTTGTACATTTTGAGCGGATGTAAGAGCATCGGGCTGAATGCAATACCCATAATTGTTTTTTGACAATATGTCAAACAACAATCGGTATTTCCTCTTGAGCATTGGCGACAAAAACGGCGTATGATGTTTGTCGACCTCTCGAAGAAACTCTTTCTGATCGGCTCATCATCGTTCTCCCTGTAATGAGCGGCGAGATCCGTCCTTTTGGTAAATTTGAGCAGACGGGTTATATCATCATTCGTCGATCGATTTCTTCTCCGATTATTTGTCGAGAGCGAGTTCATTTCGGAACATCCGTATCCACTCTTAAATTCCTTAGGAATTCTAGTGCTTCATCTTTGCATCTTTGGATTGCGGTGAAGCGTATAAAATTTCTCAAGGCTTTCTTTTCGCGAAATTTGCTCGACCTCCATGGATTCCGGATCCGAGTGATATTGAAGCTGTATGAACTTATCATCCACAATCTTTGTTGCGATTCGCATAATTGCACATTATCTTTCCCATTCCGTGGGTGGCCATCTACAAAGGATGAACTAGATTAAAGTTGTGCATATATATATATATATAAGAACATCACATACGCGGAAACCAGAAACAATAAAAGCATAACAGGATAAAAACATTTAAGATCAATGGATTTTAAAAAGAATACATCAAATAAACATAAATTACCGGATTACTTTTTTTGGAAAGATGATATTGAAACTTAGGAAGAACACTTTGAATCGAGAGAAGTAATCTGGAGTTTTCGGAGAATAAATCGCAAGTTTGTGAAATGGAAAACTCGGTATGTTTTTGATGATCTTTATAAAAGACGAGGAGGAAAAAAAGACAAGATTTTGAAGATCAACCGTTTGAAAAGATTGAACGCTCAGTTAAGCGGTTTTTTGATCGTAGGGTCGGGAAAAAAGCACGACTAAAACCTTTTGGATTTAAAAGCACATTTAGTAGCAGTTAATACATGTTCCCCACGTCCGTATTAAATGATTTGCGGGGGAATACGTCACAAGGATAGTGGGTGCATAAAAGGCAAATAATATCGATAAGATCCGATAAATAAGCAAAGAACAAGAGAAAAGAAAAGCGTGATCGGTTGATCGATATTGTGTCGATCAATACCACTTGTCCATGTTGATTTCACTTGTTGATCTTAGTATTACGCCTAAGCCTTAAAATTTCCCAACCGATCCTTTTAACCGATCTTCCTTGAATACGTCGATTTCTTCCGATCCTCCTTGATCGGTTGAAGTCCCCCCTTCAACCGATATTTTACATTTTCCCATAGACCGATGTATATCGATTTGTTGGAGTTTCAAGCTCGGTGATCTTCCTTATCGATCGACCAGATGTAATCGATTTTAGTTGACCTAATCGATTCTTCTCGGATCAAGCCAATTCTTGGGATAAGTGTTACCGCCAAAACTTAGTCTAGAGTAGTAGCTTCTATTCCTAAGTTGGCGTGATTTGACATCGTAATTATCGTCCCGAATCTCTCGATATGTCAATCCGTAAATCTCTCCAATTATCGGTCGGCGTGATTTCTACATTTATCCTTTTGGTCTTGATTTCTCTAAAAGGTTTTGAGAATTCAGATTTGCATTTGCAGACTTGCTTGGTCTCTATAAATTGGACCAATTGTTTTACACAACATAACCCATTCACCATACTTATCTTCTTTGTAGAATCATGTATCTGGTGAACCCTTATTTCCGGTGAAACTTAGGCAAACACTTTTACCCCTTTTTCAATGATTTCAAACTTCTCAAATCAACCTGTGTGTCCCTTTATCCTTTGTTTTTTGTCGTCATCAAAGATTTCACATACGATTGTTGCAAAGATTCTCTACCACCATGGCGGCGGGCTTTCTTTGTTTTAACCGAGAAGACACTTCTCCTAACCGTATGCACCTTGTGTGTCTATCGTTATGGCGTAACTACCATCAACAGACTTAGTCGAAAATGAGCGTGAGTTTGATATCACGATCTTGATTAGTCAACAACCGATCTTCGTTATATCAACTCACCATTTCTTTGTTGGAGAGAGCCCATTTGACTCTTTCTTAGGGCTCCCGGCAAAAAAATCCTATCAAGGCATTTTGTCGCTCCCTTGGTTTTTAGCTTCAGCTAGCGGCTTTAGGATTTCTTTAAAGCCTCTCTCACCCTTGTTAAGTGGGGGAAAATGAGAGCATCAGATTTAAAATCTCTCTCTCCCCTGCTCTACTTGGGTTAGGATGAGGGTTTAGGGTTAAGGTTTTCGGGTTTTTGGTTATGACTTATGTACTGACCTCCGGGTCCTTTGTACTTGTATCTTGTAATGTGTCGACCTTGGGTCTTTATCAATGAAAAGTTCTATTATTCCATTGTTGTGTAAAATTCCTGTATCCTTATGCGATTTTAAGCTTTAATCTTGTGAATACCACTTGTGAATCTTGCTTGTTGAATATCAGCTTAATCGACTTACAAAGTATAACTGAACAGATTTAATCAGATAATCCTTTAAACGATCAGTTCCTTTAATCTGATAAACTTTAAATCTGATCAGTACCTTCTCATATCAGTTCCTTGACTTATCTTTCGATCGGTTGAGATACCAAATTCAACCGATTTTACTTGGGCGATTAGTTTCTCAACCACCGGTTGGTTCGGAGATCATTCCATCAAACATTTTAGGTGCATTTTCTCCAAGATCCGAAGCCCTAGCTCATTGCATAATTCTCTCGAATCGATCTCGGCTAGTGGCTTGGTTAGAATATCGACTTTACGTATATCGGTATGAATCTTTTTCCATTCGATATTCTTCTTTTCAACATGATCTCTTATAAAATGGTTCGACATCCACATGCTTGCATCTTGTATGAGAACGAGGATTACGAGTGATTGCAATAATAAAGACTATTTCTTGTCCTACGAAAAATAGGTACATTCTTAGCTTCAATGTTATAATCCTCATTTCGACTAAGCGAGCGATTTGGGAACAACTTGACTTCTGCTGACCATATATTTCCTTGGTAGTAGATGTTGCAACCGATGTCCGCTTCTTTGAAAACCATGAGATCGGTTTACTTCCTAAGAATCGACAAGTTCGAGGTGGATTTTTTTTCGTCAATCTTGCAACCTCCATAATCGTAATCGAATACCCACTAAGCTCTAGATTATCATCGATGGGTAAAATAAACCAAGGTTTATTGTCTCTTCAGATACTTAAGAATCCATTTAGGCTGCTTCTAGGTGACTTATCATTGGATTTGCACGAAATCGGCACATACACCTCTTGCGAAGGTTATATCCGGTCTCTTTGGCGGTCGGTATAGTAGAGATCCAATGAGAGCCCTATATTCCTTCTGATTTGTTTTCTGACCATCCTCATCTGGATCCATCTTGAATCCAGCCATCATAGGAATTTTGGCTTCCTTTCAATTTTGAACTCCAAACTTAGCCAATAAATTCCTAGTGTACTTTTCTTGGCAGATGAATATCTCTTCTATACTTTGCTTTACTTGAAGACCCAGAAAGTAATTCATCTGACCCATCATTGACATCTCAAATTTTCCTTGCATCAGTTTGCTGAATCTTTCACATAGACTTTTGTTGGGAGATCCGAAGATGATATCGTCCACGTAAATCTGAACCATCAGAATATCTTTTCCATCTTCTATTCTGAATAAGGTTATGTCCACTGTTCCTTTAGTGAATCCACTTTTCGATCAAGAACCGAGAGAGTGTATCATACCAAGCTCGAGGAGCTGTTTGAGCCATAGAGAGCTTTTTTAGAGACAGACACACTGGTTGCCCTTTTCAAAGCACGGAGGTTGTTCGACATAAACTTCCTCTCGCTAGTACCCCGTTTAAGAAAGTGCTCTTTACGTCCATCCGACACAAATGAACCCTACGTGGGAAGCATATGCCGAAAAATAACGAATGGCTTTAAGCGGCGGCCCGGTGCAAAGGTCTCATCATAATCAATTCTTCCCGATTTGTGAATACCCCTTAGCAACAAGTCTTGCCTTATTTACGGTGATGACGCTTTTTCTCATCTCTCTTGTTCTTGAATACCCGCCCGTGCCAATAACGTCTTGATGACTTGGTCCGTCCACTAGTTCCCAAACTTGATTTTCTCGAATCTGCTCCAATTTCGGCTCCTCGCATGGCTAGAATCCAAATTTTGCGTCTTGTAGAGCTTCCTCTATTGTTGTTGGTTCCTTCATAGACAGATAACAACAATACATGGCACTTTCACCAACTCGATGTCTAGTTTTAACTTTATCGGAAAGGGTCTCCGATTATCGATCGGTTGGATGACCGGGTTATCCAGTCCTTTCGCTCGATTTGCGTCGGTTTGGAGAACATCGTCCGTTTCTGATAAAATTTCATTACTAGCAATTGGGAGTGGTGCAGAGTTATGATCCACTTGATAAGAACAAGTCTCAGCTAATGTTGGACTCATCATGTGCTGATGTACATTCGTGGGAACTTCAGTGTTCCCGAACCGGATGGTTCGATTGATGATATCTCATTTCACCATCGACTTCTTCACCGACAGTTTTTCGTACCTTAGGATCTGAATGATCTGGTGAATCAGCTAGATCTGGAATGTATATTGTTACGGTTTTTGATTCTTTTTCCTTGATCGTTAGCTGATCCATTTTCTGAGCACCAGGTACTTGTTGATCAGGTACATCTTGTTCTGAGGCAGATTTCTCTTGATCAGAAGATGCTTCATCAAAGACTACATGGGGTGTTTCTTCCACAAGTAGGGTTAAATGCGTTGTAGACCCTGAAAGCCTTGCTAGATGAGGAATATCCTAAGAATATACCCTCATCTGACTTGGCCTCAAAGGTTTTCAACTGACTCTTCCCATTGTTGTGTATGAAACACTTACACCCAAAAACATGGAAGTAGGAGACACGAGGTTTTCTGTCCTTCCACAGTTCATAGGGTGTTTTGTAGTGAGCCTTAGTCAGAAGACATCTGTTCTGAGTATGGCATGCAGTGTTGATTGCTTCTGCCCAGAAACGGCTTGGTATTGCATGTTCAGCTAACATCGTGCGAGCAGCTTCTTTGAGAGTTCTGTTCCTCCGTTCAGCTACTCCATTTTGTTGTGGCGTCCTTGCAGCTGATGTTTCATGTTGTATACCAAACTTAGAGCAAAAATCAGTAATAAAAGAGTTCAGAAATTCTGTACCTTTATCTGATCTGATTTTTACTACACTGACACCCTTCTCATTTTGTAATCTTTTTAGCAGCTCGGGTATCTTCGTTGTCGTCTCATTCTTCTTATGTAAGAATATAACCCAGGTAAACTTGGAATAGTCATCCACGATTACCAGAGTATATTTGCATCCGTTGAGACCGAACTGGTGTAACTGGTCCAAATAGATCCATATGAAGAAATTTGCAGATTATCTATTTGGATCGGTCGGGAATTCCCTTGAATGAAGCTTTGACTTATTTTCCCTTCTGACATGCAGTACATGTCTGATCCTTTGAAAATACTTCATTCGGAAGTCCTTCCACTAGAGACATCCTTGTTATCTTATTAAGAGTTTTAAAGTTCGGGGATGGCTCATTCTTTTTGTGCCGAGCCAATCGCTACTTTTGGAACTCTTAACAATCAGCATGCATTTCTTGGGCAACTGTTCCAATCACCGTGTAGATCGTCCCTTTCCTTGAACCGGTTAGCAAAATCTGTTGAGTGGCTCGATTCTTGATAGTAGCCTTTGGTCGGTCGAGAACTCAACATCGAATCCGTTGTCGCAGAATTGTGAAACCGATAGTAGGTTGTGCTTCGGACCTTCGACATACGAGACTCCGGTTACATTTGTACATCATCATTCTCTAAGGTTCGAACCCTTTGGTATAACCAAAGTTATCATCACCGAAGAGTACACGCTGGCCTTTCGTTCTATGTATGAGCCGAGGAGGTGCTTTGCTTCTGTCATGTGCCTTGAGCATCCACTATCGATGTACCGGATAGTTTCTTGCACACCTCCTTTGTTGGCGGACCACGCGATCCTGCAGCCCAAATCGGGGCTTTAGGTACCCCTTTTGGATTGGGTCCCGAGGGGTTAGGATTAGTTTTGGGGATCCATACAAAGCGAAAGCACTTCTATTGTGATCGGTTAGATCGAAGCCTGATTTGTCTCCCATACCTATCAACATAATCATACGTCTCTTTTATATGCTTTTTCGATTTGTATGATTATTAGTGTGAACCTTGGATGACTTAGAAGACTTGGGATTTATTTTTTCGTTTGTCTTCTTTTTTATCCAATTGTGGTTCAAAAAGTCGTTGTTCTAGATTTCGATTATAGGGGTAGGTACGATCGCTACCATCAAAAGATTCATATCTTTTTGGCATAGGTGGTTTTTGGTTTTACGAAGCATGCTTATTAGGCGGTGACCTTGATTGGGTCTCAGATTGGACTTCCCTTTTTACAGTTGTCTTTTTTTCGATTCTCGATCTGTTGATCGAGTTGAGGTCTCTTCGTAAGAACGGGTTCTTCGTTGATTCTCGATCGATGCTTTTACCCGATTGGGGTCCATTTATGTTCCCTTACGGTTAGGCACCGCCTTTACCCGCTCAACCGGTCTTTTTTTCCTTATTAGATACATGTTTGGCTTTTGGTGTATCTTTTGTTAAACTCGTCTCGATTACACCCTTTTGAGATGAATCAAAGGGGCTTTTGAGGATGTGGAAGGGTTCTCATAGCCAAGTCCCTTCTTATTAATCGTTGTTCAAAAAAATAGGTGTTCATGTCTTGAAGCAGTTTTAGATGATTTTGTGAAAACCTCTATTTTCTTACGCAGATTATCCTCAGATGATTTCAGACTTTCATGCATTCGGAATAGGTCATCAAATTTTGCTTGAAGAAGTTTGAAATCATCAGCTTGCTATTTGTTAATATCCAGCTGATCTTTGATCTGCTTCTCCTGATCAGAAGCCTTAACTTTCAGAATTTTACATTCCTCGATTTGCCTTCGAAAGCGGCCAGCAGATTTAAGTTGAGAGGCTTTCTCGAGGTCATTCTCCTTATGAAGTGATTATTTCTAATTCTCAGCTTGTCATTTTCAGCTTCCACTATAGCATAAGTGTCTACTGCATTGGAGAGATCCTCAAGCAATTGCTCTGAGTAGAGTTGCAGGTCAATCTCCCCAGCAGGTGTGCTAATGATAGCGGTGTAGAAAGTTAACGAAGAGTTTGGAGGTTACCTCAGATTGGTCCTTCACGGCCATCAGCAGATCTCATCATCGTGCAAGAGAAAATCGATCTTCATTTTCATAGAAGTCAACAGCACTGCTGATCAGGCAGAAGTCTTCTACAGAGGAGTATCCAGAGTCCTCAGAGGGCAGGTAGGAATCGTCAATTCCTGACGTATCAGCAACCATGGCTCTTCTGTCCCTATAACGTTGCTCTCTTCTGTTCCTCTTTTCTTCCCTTTCTCTTGGCGTCAGTGCAGGCGTCTGTATTTATAGTGATTTTGGCTTCTCCGCGATTGAAGCACGCTCCTTGATCCACGAACCTTTCCTTCGGGTGAATCACTCCGTCGTATGACCTGTCGGTGACTTCCCTTCGATAGTAGTCCGAGCTTCTTTTCCAATCGGATTGGTTATCTCTTCCTTCCCGATCGATTATCTCTTTTCTTTTCATCTCGTGATCCCTCCGATCATCGGATACGGTTCTTTCGGAGATCGTTGGTGATCTCCTATCTCTCCCTTGGCTATGTTGATAGTCCTTATAAAACCTTCGATACTTACCAAGTTGGACGTTCGACTTCTCAAGCTTCGGTAAGCGAGCGTCTGATCGGCACTTCGACTCATTATATTCCCAACGAGGTTCGTTGGTCTTACCGATTCTCTTCTTTGGTTGCCTTAAAAAGCAATCGATTTTGAAGTTGAGGCTTCGGCCGGGCACCTCATCTTCATCGAACTTGTCCTCTTTCAATCAAATCGAACTCGTGAGCTTTAAGGCTCAAGAACAAGCTACTTGGCTTCATTTTTGAAATGTCTTGGCAATCATTGATTACCGTGACCTTCATGTCCCATTTCTTGGTGAGAGACCTTAAAATTTTGTAGTTGATATCTTTATCGGACATCTCTCTACCAAGTTCTCGGCTTGTTTATTGACATCGTAATCCTTCCATCGAGTTCGTTGATGGTTTAGTTAAAAGCATCTTTAATTTTTCAAACTTTACCGATTCGACTGCAGACGGTGTCTTTTTATCTGTTCATTTCCCTCGTATATCTCAGCCAGAGTATCCCACATTGCTTTCGCAGATTTGAGATACTTAATCTTTTCCTTGGTGACCTTATCCATTGTTTTCATGATAATGTGCCTTGCGATAGTATCTAGAGTATGCGTTTTCTTTCTTTCGCATCCATCAAATTTGGGCTTTTACGCACAAGACTTCCGGGGCAAAATGCGGATCTCCTCCAACCGCAGATGTTGTTGTCGTAGTATATGATGATGGGTCCTCTTTCGATGACTTCCATCATTCTTCCAATCGATCGAACCTAGATGGTTGGACATATATATGGCCCAATCTGCATACTCATCGATTGAGAACTCGCAGATCATGATACATTCCGAGGTGTTATCCATCTTTGAGTGATTTTGGAAAATGAATGAGTTTTAAAAATGGTTTTTCAAGATCGATTCGATCGACCACAAAGATTTTTCCTCAAGAATCGATGATACACAAAGTCAAGGGTCGAAGAGAACCAACCGCTTCCGATACCACTTGTAGGTCCCGAACGGGTTTTGTGAGGGCGTAAGTCTAGAGAGGAGGGGTGAATAGACTTCAAAACTTTTGTGCAAATCGGTGTGAGGGCGATTAACCCGATCAAAGTGTGAGTGAATCGGTTTGGCCGATAACCAACTTCTCGTCGCTCAAGGCAGATCGATTCAGTAACTATTAGTTTAACGATGATGTAATGCGGAAGCTTAAGTTTTACCCGTGTGAAAAACCGGTTTTGATAAATCGATTCCAAAGTTAATCTTTTAATCGGTTGGATCAAGTGTCAAGTTTGATCGGATCGAAGCTTGGTGCTAATCGATCTCGATTTGGAATATGTATGCGCTTTTAAAGGTTGTGTGCGATTACAGGTAATCGTTAATCAAAGCGGTAAAGGCACACAAGATTTATAGTGGTTCGGACAAACCGGTCCCTACGCCCCTCTTCCCTATCACAAAGGGCACCTACTTAACCAACTGGACTTTGTTTTATGTGTAAGTCCAACCAAGATACACCAACTAGATGTTTAAGGAGTTCACACTCAACCGATCCCGAGAGATCGTAACTAGAAACCCTAGTCCGAATCTTGCTAAACAACTTAACCTAACTTGGGGGTTTTGGGTAAGATTGTTTTGGTTCCAACTATGAAATCTTTTCTTGCAGTATAAAAACCCTAACAAAACTAGATGAAAAGATTTATATGCTAAGAACTTTATGGGATGAACACTTAATGAAAATTAATCTTCTTGTTCGTGTTCTTGTGCGGAAATCGATATTAGCTTGAGCTTGTTGATTGTTTGCGTTTAGTTATTTCACTTTCAAGTGTGATCCCATATTTATAGACCTTGAAATCAAAGAGCGTTGGAGAGCAATTTGAATTTCAGGCTATATTTGTAGACTTGCGGGCTTGATGTGACGAAGCCGAGGAACGGCATGGCCAAAAGCGTGAATTTGTACTTTGTAGCCAGCATTCTGAGAGGTAGCATCAAATCCAATTGAATCTTCGGGCTCGATCATCGTGTCTTGTTCTTATTGGATAGCAGACTCACTTTTCAGTGATGTTCTTCCAACTAAGCTTGACATTCTTCTTGTTCAGATCTTCGACGTATGATTAGGTGAAACATCGATTTCAATTGGTAAATTCGACTGATCGATTCGAATCGATCGATCTACCGATAGAGTCTTCAGTGCGGTTGACTTAGCTTCAACTAGCGGACTTACCGATGTAGGTCTTCCGTCCGATCTTTGAAGTCATCGATCTTCAAGTATCTTTGAGTTTGAGCTTTATGACTCCAGCTGAGATATCTGACTAGATCAGAACGATCTGATCTTCTATTCTTGTCTTGCATTCTGGCCTGTCGGATATCAGCTGTCCTTTGAGTCTTCAGATCTGACCTATACATATTGAGTTTCCCCCTCAATATGTGACCTATCTATTTCATCAGTTGTTCTATACAATCATTATCAACTGGTCTCCTATAGCAGGTAATATAAACATCGATACATTAATGTGTCCATTGGTCCTATTACATGTGTTTTTGGAACTTTCATCAAAACTATAAATTTTCCAACAATTACAACTAACACCTACTATCTTTTGCATAAATTAAATTACATATTTAACTTTTTTTCCCTTTATTTTTCTTTGTCACTAAAAATAGACGATTTTACTAATTAAAAAAGCTAACTTATTATCTTTTAATATGGGTTCTAGAACTTAAACTCGACTGATTCATATCTTAAACAATTATATTTAAGAGAATCCATTTTATATAGTTATTGTATAGAGCAAAAATTGATAGACATCCATCCGATCAAAGGCTATTTAAGTAACATATTGTCCCACTTTCATTATATAAAAAGTTGCAATTAAGTTTAAATATGAATTCTCTCCCAGAAGTGATTTGTAGTCGGTGAAGTTGTCTACCGCAGTGAAAGTCCAATACAAAAACAAAAAATAAAATTGGAATGTGAATTCTCGCTTAGAAGCAGATGATAGTCGGTTAAGAGACTAATATTTTTTTTCTCTTGTTTACCAAAGTGAAAAAAAAAATTTTTTTTTTAGAAAAAGGGGCAAGGTACATCGACTACGTTTTGCATAAATTAAGTTAAATGTTTTACTTTTTATTTAATTTATTTTCAATTTTCATTAGAAGAGGCAATTTTAATAATTAGAAAAGTCGGCTGATTATTTTTTGTTGATTCTAGATCTCAATCCACATCGATTTATTTCTTTAAATAATTAAGTTGTTGAGATTCCATTTTGTCTAGTTATTTTATATAGTAAAGGTTGTCAAACATTTATCTTATCAAAGATTATTTAAATAAGACATTGTCCCACATCGTCTATATACTGAGATGTTATTAAGTTTAAATAAGAATTTTCGCTCAAAATTGATAGGTAGTTGGTGAAGTTGTCTACCATAGTTAAAAAAAATAAAATAAATCACAACTGACACCGACTATCTTTTGCATAAATTAAATTACATATTTAACTTTTTTTCCTTAATTTTTCTTTGTCATTAAAAATATACGATTTTACTAATTAAAAAAGCCAACTTATTATATTTTAATATAGGTTCTAGAACTTAATCTCGATTGATTCATTTCTTAAACAATTATATTGAAGAGAATCAATTTTATATAGTTATTGTATAGAGC
Source organism: Stenogyne calaminthoides (assembly GCA_037126765.1). Lineage (NCBI taxonomy): Eukaryota > Viridiplantae > Streptophyta > Magnoliopsida > Lamiales > Lamiaceae > Stenogyne > Stenogyne calaminthoides. The sequence continues at coordinate 43,441,637 of JBBCBC010000003.1, read as the reverse complement.
AAAAATTGATAGACATCCATCCGATCAAAGGATATTTAAGTAACATATTGTCCCACTTTTATTATATAAGAAGATGGAATTCTCTCCTAGAAGTGATAGATGGTCGGTGAAATTGTCTACCACAGTGAAAATCCAGTACAAAAAAATAAAATAAAAATTGGAATGTGAATTCTCTCCTAAAAGCAGATGATAGTCGGTTAAGAGACTAATTTTTTTTTTCGTAGTTTACCAATGTGAAAAAAAAAATTTTTTTTTTTTAAGAAAAAGGGGCAAGGTACATCGACTACATTTTGCATAAACTAAGTTAAATATTTTACTTCTTATTAAATTTATTTTTCTATTTCCACTAGAAGGGACGATTTTATCAATTAGAAAGGTCGGTTGATTATTTTTGTTGATTCTATATCTCAATCTACATCGATTTATTTCTTTAAATAATTAAGATGTTGAGATTTCATTTTGTCTAGTTATTTTATATAGTAAAGGTTGTTAAACATTTATCTTATCAAAGATTATTTAAATAAGGCATTGTCCCACATCGTCTATATACTGAGGTGTTATTAATTTTAAATAAGAATTCTCGCTCAAAATTGATAGATAGTTGGCGAAGTTGTCTACCACAGTTAAAAAACAAAAAAAAAAAAAATCACAACTAACACGGACTATCTTTTGAATAAATTAAATTACATATTTAACTTTTTTTCCCTTAATTTTTCATTGTCACTAAAAATAGACGATTTTACTAATTAAAAAAGCCAACTTATTATCTTTTAATATAGGTTCTAGAACTTAAACTCGATTGATTCGTATCTTAAACAATTATATTGAAGAGAATCCATTTAATATAGTTATTGTATAGAGCAAAAATTGATAGACATCCATCCGATCAAAGGCTATTTAAGTAACATATTGTCCCACTTTCATTATATTAAAAGATGCAATTAAGTTTAAATATGAATTCTCTCCCAGAAGTGATTTGTAGTCGGTGAAGTTGTCTACCACAGTGAAAATCCAATACAAAAAAATAAAATAAAAATTGGAATGTGAATTCTCGCTTAGAAGCAGATGATAGTCGGTTAAGAGACTAATATTTTTTTTCTCTTATTTACCAAAGTGAAAAATTCTTTTTTTTTTTTAGAAAAAGGGGCAAGGTACATCGACTACATTTTGCATAAATTAAGTTAAATGTTTTACTTTTTATTACATTTATTTTTCAATTTTCATTAGAAGAGGTGATTTTAATAATTAGAAAAGTCGGTTGATTATTTTTTGTTGATTCTTTATCTAAATCCACATCGATTTATTTCTTTAAATAATTAAGTTGTTGAGATTCCATTTTGTCCAGTTATTTTATATAGTAAAGGTTGTCAAACATTTATCTTATCAAAGATTATTTAAATAAGACATTGTCCCACATCGTTTATATACTGAGATGTTATTAAGTTTAAATAAGAATTTTCGCTCAAAATTGATAGGTAGTTGGTGAAGTTGTTTACCACAGTTAAAAAAACCAAAAAAAAATCACAATTGACACCGACTATCTTTTGCACAAATTAGATTACATATTTAACTTTTTTCCCTTTATGTTTCTTTGTCATTAAAAATATACGATTTTACTAATTAAAAAAGCCAACTTATTATCTTTTAATATAGGTTCTAGAACATAATCTCGATTGATTCGTTTCTTAAACAATTATATTGAAGATAATTCATTTTATATAGTTATTGTATTGAACAAAAATTGATAGACATCCATCCGATCAAAGGATATTTAAGTAACATATTGTCCCACTTTCATTATATAAAAAGATGGAATTCTCTCCCAGAAGTGATAGATGGTCGGTGAAATTGTCTACCACAGTGAAAATCCAATACAAAAATGTGGGTCCCGATTATAATCCATTTTGCGCGTGCGGAAGCGAACATGTCGTGAGATGCATATAAAACAGGGGTGAGGGTAGAGTGATTCCTAATTTTTTACTTTTAAGAACATGTGTGTTGTTTTGCTTATATCTGAATGCATATGACAAGTATAAACATAAAGCACTAAAGAACACATGATTTTATAGTGGTTCGGACGAAACCGCCCTACATCCACTCTTCCCTTAACACAGGGGCAACCTTAACCGAGCTTAACCAAACTTAACCTGCGGGACTTATCTCCCTCACGAGATTCCCGATAGATGTTTACCGAGTTCACACTCAAGCGGGACTTATCACCTTCATGGGATTGCCGAGTTCAGATGTTTATCGAGTTTCACATTCAGCGGGATGTTTATCAGTTCACACTCAAGCGGGACTTTCACCGATCAGATGTTTTAGAACCGAGTTCACACTCAAGCGGGACTTATCACCCTTCAAAGGATTGCCGATAGATGTTTACCGAGTTCACACTCAAGCGGGACTTATCACCCTCACGGGATTGCCGATAGATGTTTACCGAAGTTCACACTCAAGCGGGACTTATCACCCTCACGGGATTGCCGATAGATGTTTACCGAAGTTCACACTCAAGCGGGACTTATCACCCTCACGGGATTGCCGATAGATGTTTACCGAGTTCACACTCACCTACAAACTTAACCTATCAAACTGATTTGGGTAAGGTTTGTTTGGTTTCCAACTTGGTTGAGATTTTCCCTTACATTTGTTTAGCCTCAATGCTAAGGATGGGAAAATCTCTCTAAGTTTAGGATATTACATTTGTGCTTAGTTCTAGGGTAGAACACTCTTGAGTATATGCGTGTATTTCTAGCTCTGTGTTCTATGGTGGGAATGCTTAAGTATATAGGATTGGGAGCACAATTCCTGTTGAATGCCTTAGTCGTGCTACGATCAGGCCATATTTCAGGACTCGCATCATCTGGCACACGACCTTGGCTGGGAACTGCTGGAACCCATATCTTCTTAGATCTGTAGCATCGTTTGCTACATTCTCCACACTCTTCCACATTCATCCACTCACTTGATAATGAAGGAAGAACTTGTATTTATTATCACATTCAAATCCATACTACTCTGTAGCTTTTTGCAGCTTTTCAGGCTTGTCTTCTTTCTCTCATTGGTCCATGTCAGCTGAATCTAACGGCTATATTCTTCAGTTTCTTATGAGTCTCTAACGGCTATATTCTTGAGATCTTCCGAGTCTCGGGATCTTGATTCGAGCCTTGTTAGCCTTGTGTTATCGAGTTATCTCGAACCCGAGTTATCGAGCCTTCGGGTTATCGAGAGCTATCCGAACCTTTCGGTTATCGAGCCAGTTATCGAGCCTTCGGTTTCTTGATAACATCGAGTCTCGGGTTCTTGATTCAGCCAGACTTCTCTTGGCGGACCTTGTGCGATCAAGCATACCGACACTTTCAAAGCTTCGAAGTTCGGCTCTTCGAACCAGACATCGACCTCGTGTCACTTGAACTTATCGACCCTCAGGTCACTTGACTCGAGCTATCGATTTCTTCTTTATGCGATCCGATCGGATCGTTGATCGGATCAACATATCTTGAGGATCATCTCGGGGATAGCATCAGTCGAGACATCGAGGTTAACATATCGGGTTTATCATATCTCGATCTCGATCACGCGTCGATCTTGATCGGTCTCATCGCTTCTTCTTCATATCTCGATCTCGACCACGTCTGATCTTGATCAGTCTCATCTGCTCATCTTCTGATCTGCTACCTTCTCTTCTGATTTGCTGGCTTTAGTTTTTCTTCTCTTCTGATTTTGCACAGCTCATCAGCTAACTCCGGAACTCATCTAACTCATCTGATCTCGATCATTCTCATCTATGACCCTCGTCGATCTCGATCATCTTCTTACGATTTCGTGAGTTCCCCCTCAATTTGTTCTCTCGTTCCCCCTTAACTTGTTATCTGTAAAATAGCTTGAATAACACAAGTTGATAATGTTTTGGCATAATTTATCAAAACTAAAATATCCCAACAATTTCCCCCTTTTGATAATGACGCCAAAACATTTAAAAATATGCATTTATACAGAGATCGGGTTTTGTTTTAAAAGATCAGTTCAGGTGGTCACATTAAAAACTTGTGAACTTTTGAACTCCCGTTCTGATACCAATTGTAGGTATCAGTTCAGATGTTCGCATTTTGAAAAACAGTGACCTTTTGAACTACCCGCTCTGATACCACATGTTGGTATCAGTTCAGAGATGGGTTTTAAAAATAGATCAACTCCCAGGCGATCATATTGAAAAGGTGATCTTTTGAGCTCCATCTCTGATACCATTTGTAGGTCCCGAACGGGTTTTGTGAGGGTGGAAGTCTAGAGGAGAGGGGTGAATAGACTTCCAAAAATTTTCGTGCGGATCAGGTGTGATTTGCAGATTACCCGATCAGAGTGCTAGTGTATCAGTTTAGACTGATGTTCAATCTTACTGAGTGTCTGAGGGCAGATCAGCTTGATATCTGTCAGTTTAACTGAGAGGTGCAGAAGCTTGTTTTTACCCGTGTGAAAAACCAGTTTTATCAATTCAGATTCTTAAGTCAGTTTTCAACTAGTTGACTAAGGTGTCAATCTGATAAGATCAGTTGCTTGATGCAGACTGAGCTTAACTTAGAATATGTATCCTGTTTTAAACTCAGTTGTGTGAATAGTGTAAAGCAATAAGAAAGCAGGTAAATGCACACAAGACTTTTATAGTGGTTCGGACGAAACCCGCCCTACATCCACTCTTTCCTTAACACAGGGGCAACCTTATCCTAGCTTAACCAAACTTAACCTGCGGGACTTATCTCCCTCACGGGATTGCCGATAGATGTTTACCGAGTTCACACTCAAGCGGGACTTATCACCCTCACGGGATTGCCGATAGATGTTTACCGAGTTCACACTCAAGCGGGACTTATCACCCTCACGGGATTGCCGATAGATGTTTACCGAGTTCACACTCAAGCGGGACTTATCACCCTTCAAAGGATTGCAGATAGATGTTTACCGAGTTCACACTCAAGCGGGACTTATCACCCTCACGGGATTGCCGATAGATGTTTACCGAGTTCACACTCAAGCAGGACTTATCACCCTCACGGGATTGCCTATAGATGTTTACCGAGTTCACACTCAAGTGAGACTTATCACCCTCATGGAATTGCCGATAGATCTTTACCGAGTTCACACTCACCTACAAACTTAACCTATCAAACTGATTTGGGTAAGGTTTGTTTGGTTTCCAACTAGGTTGAGATTTTCCCTTACATTTTTTTAGCCTCAATGCTAAGGATGGGAAAATCTCTCTAAGCTTAGGATATTACATTTGTTCTTAGTTCTAGGGTAGAACACTCTTGAGTATATGCGTGTATTTCTAGCTCTGTGTTCTATGGTGGGAATGCTTGAGCATATAGGATTGGGAGCACAATTCCTGTTGAATACCTTAGCCGTGCTACGATCAGGTCATATTTCAGGACTCGCATCATCTGGCACACGACCTTGACTGGGAACTGCTGGAACCCATATCTTCTTAGCTCTGTAGCATCGTTTGCTACATTCTCCACACTCTTCCACATTCATCCACTCACTTGATAATGAAGGAAGAACTTGTACTTATAGTGTGGATTTGCCGTTGGAGAGAATCACATTCAAATCCATACTACTCTGTAGCTTTTTGCAGATTTTCAGGTTTGTCGTCTTCCTCTCATTGGTCCACGTCGGTGAATCTACCGCGGCTATATTCTTGGTTTCTTACGAGTCTCTAACGGCTATATTCTTCAAGATCTTGATTACTATTCGAGCGCCGGGGTTATCCGAGCTATCCGAACCTTCAGGTTATCTGAGCCTTCAGGTTATCTGAGCTATATGAACCTTCATGTTATCTGAGCCTTCAGGTTATCTGAGCCTTCAGGTTATCTGAGCCTTCAGTTTCTTCAGTAACTTACTGAGTCTCAGGTTCTTGATTTAGCAGACTTCTCTTCAGCGGACCTTGTCTCGATTAGGCATCTTGACACTTTCGGGACTTCTTGAGTTCATCTCTTCGAATTCGGACATCTTGACCCCTCGGTCGCTTGAACTTCTTGACCCTCGGGTCACTTATTTCGAGCTATCGATTTCTTCTTTTATCGATCGATCATTATTTGATCGGATCAACTTATCTTCGGGATCATCTCGGGATAGCATCGGTCGATTACATCGGGTTAGCATATCGGGTTTATCATATCGATCTCGATCGCGTCGATCTTGATCGATCTCATCTGCTTTCTTCTTCATATCACGATCTCGATCACGTCGATCTTGATCGATCTCATCTTTCATCTTCGATCGCAACCTTCTCTTACGATTTCTTTGGCTTTAGCTTTTTCTTCTCTTCCGATTTTGCCTGATTTCATCGGCTAACTCGGAACTCATCTAACTCATCGATCTCGATCATTTCGTCTGCTGACCTCGTATGATCTCGATCATCTTCTTCCGATTTTCGTGAGTTCCCCTCAATTTTGTTCTCGTCCCCCTTAACTTGTTATCTGTAAAATAGCTTGAATAACAATAGTTGATAATGTTTTGGCATAATTTATCAAAACTAAAATATCCCAACAAAAAAAATAAAATAAAAATTGGAATGTGAATTCTCGCCTAAAAGCAGATGATAGTCGGTTAAGAGACTAATTTTTTTTTCCGTAGTTTACCAAGGTGAAAAAATCTTTTTTTTTAAGAAAAAGGGGCAAGGTACATCGACTACGTTTTGCATAAATTAAGTTAAATATTTTACTTTTTATTAAATTTATTTTTCCATTTCCATTAGAAGGGACGATTTTATCAATTAGAAAAGTCGGTTGATTATTTTTGTTGATTCTATATCTCAATCTACATCGATTTATTTCTTTAAATAATTAAGATGTTGAGATTTCATTTTGTCTAGTTATTTTATATAGTAAAGGTTGTTAAACATTTATCTTATCAAAGATTATTTAAATAAGGCATTGTCCCACATCGTCTATATACTGAGGTGTTATTAATTTTAAATAAGAATTCTCGCTCAAAATTGATAGATAGTTGGTGAAGTTGTCTACCACAGTTAAAAAACAAAAAAAACAAAAAGAATCACAACTAACACCGACTATCTTTTGAATAAATTAAATTACATATTTAACTTTTTTTCCCTTAATTTTTCATTGTCACTAAAAATAGACGATTTTACTAATTAAAAAAGCCAACTTATTATCTTTTAATATAGGTTCTAGAACTTAAACTCGATTGATTCGTATCTTAAACAATTATATTGAAGAGAATCCATTTAATATAGTTATTGTATAGAGCAAAAATTGATAGACATCCATCCGATCAAAGGCTATTTAAGTAACATATTGTCCCACTTTCATTATATTAAAAGATGCAGTTAAGTTTAAATATGAATTCTCTCCCATAAGTGATTTGTAGTCGGTGAAGTTGTCTACCACAGTGAAAATCCAATATAAAAAAATAAAATAAAAATTGGAATGTGAATTCTCGCTTAGAAGCAGATGATAGTCGGTTAAGAGACTAATATTTTTTTTCTCTTATTTACAAAAGTGAAAAAATCTTCTTTTTTTTTAGAAAAAGGAGCAAGGTACATCGACTACGTTTTGCATAAATTAAGTTAAATGTTTTACTTTTTATTACATTTATTTTTCAATTTTCATTAGAAGAGGCGATTTTTATAATTAGAAAAGCCGGCTGATTATTTTTTGTTGATTCTAGATCTAAATCCACATCGATTTATTTCTTTAAATAATTAAGTTGTTGAGATTCCATTTTGTCTAGTTATTTTATATAGTAAAGGTTGTCAAACATTTATCTTATCAAAGATTATTTAAATAAGACATTGTCCCACATCGTCTATATACTGAGATGTTATTAAGTTTAAATAAGAATTTTCGCTCAAAAATTGATAGATAGTTGGTGAAGTTGTCTACCACAGTAAAAAAAAAATCACAACTGACACCGACTATCTTTTGCATAAATTAGATTACATATTTAACTTTTTTCCCTTTATTTTTCTTTGTCATTAAAAATATACGATTTTACTAATTAAAAAAGCCAACTTATTATCTTTTAATATAGGTTCTAGAACATAATCTCGATTGATTCGTTTCTTAAACAATTATATTGAAGAGAATCCATTTTATATAGTTATCGTATTGAGCAAAAATTGATAGACATCCATCCGATCAAAGGATATTTAAGTAACATATTGTCCCACTTTCATTATATAAAAAGATGGAATTCTCTCCCAGAAGTGATAGATGGTCGGTGAAATTGTCTACCACAGTGAAAATCCAATACAAAAAAATAATCAATAAAGGTTCAACGTTATGGGACGATTTTAGTTTAATTCCCCAACATTTCGGTATGGGACGGTATACGCCGATACTGTTCAAAAATTATGTATATTGAATTTTTTTGAACGGTATGTAAATATTTTATATTTATCGAAATTTTTGGTATGCCGAATTTTGGTAAACTGAGAAATTCATTACGATAGAGAGCACCTACCTTTCTCTTGCGTGCCTCCTTTTATGGCTAAGTTGTACTTTTAATTATTTCATACAAGTTAACTTTTTTTATTTCTCTCTATTTTTAAACATTTGAAGTAATTGCATCTAGTAATAACTTTAATTTGCCTCCATTTGACCAGCTCAAAGTCACTTAAAAATTTAATTAGTAGTTCTTCTTTATAATTTTTCAAATTGTTTATTTTGTATTTTTTCTGTAAGGTCTTCTCTGTAATTATTTGAGTATTTATAATTATTATATTTTAATTTATTTTACGTTTAAAAAAATATTAAAAGTCATTAACTCATTATTATTATTATTTGATATAATTTTTATTTTTTTGGAATGGATCATATAAAATGGTATTTTAAAAAAAGCAAAAATACTCTTTCTTTTGTCTTTAAAATTACCGGAGTCTTGTTTTTCCAACAAATTAATAGTTTGACATCTACCTTTAAAAATCTAAAGTTGAGTTCTTAAAATATAATAAGTGACAAAAATAAGTTATTCTTTTACAATTTTTCCAAATAAAAATCTCATTCATTCTATCCATCTCTTGTGCATAAATGAAATCTCACAGAACTGAAAGTAGAATTCCATTATCAAATCCTCATAAAATCACAAACCACCCTATTCTTTAACCTGAGTTAGAGAATTAATATAAATTAATTGATTTTGTACCTCTCTACAAATTTTAGCTTTTAGATAATAATATAAATTTTCCTTTTGATAAAAAGAAGAAGATAAGATAGAATTTTGAACTTTTAAATGAGATGTAATTCTTTTATATATAGTATCATATCTTTATCTAATTAATCTTGGTGTAATACAGGTAAATTGTAATTAACCACAAAAAAAAATATCTCAAGTGAGATCCATTCCCAAATCCTTATTTAAACCCACAAAGATTCTCTCCAACCCTATCCCTCATTTCCATATCATTAAAAAAAAAAACAAAAAAAAAAAACCTTCAACCATGAAAACCCACCATTTCTTCCTCCCCTTCCTCCTCCTTCTCCTCCACCACTCCCCCACCGCCGTCGCCGTCAAATACGTAGCCATAAACGACGCAAAGCAATACCCTGGTAGCGCTCGATTCGAGGCCCAAATAGGGATCCCATACACCCTACAAATCATGGAACAAATCAACCACTTCATCTGGGACACTTTCCAACAATACAATGAAGCCGACCGAAAACCCGTGGAAACCGTGTCCGTATTCATCCAGCAATACGACGGCGCAGAGGCCATAACCTACGGCGACCACATCAACGTCAGCTCGCTTTACCTACAGGGGTACCAAGGTAATCTCAAGTGGGAGTTCACGTCACTGCTCCACCACGAGATGACGCACGTGTTCCAGTGGAACGGCGAGGGGACGACGCCCGTCGGCCTGGTGGAAGGCATGGCCGATTACATGATCCTCAAGTCGAATTACTACCCGCCCGCTTTTGCGAAACCCGGGCAGGGGGATAAGTGGGACCAGGGCTACGATTTCACGGCGAGGTTTTTGGAGTATTGTGAAGGGTTGAGAAAAGGGTTTGTTGCGGAGTTGAATAAAATGATGCGGTATAAGTTTTCTGAGGAATATTTTAAGGTGCTGACGGGGAAGACGGTGGACCAGCTCTGGAAAGAGTATAAGGCTAAGTATGCACATACTAGTTAATTCGGGTTTTTGCCTGGAATTTTCTTCGGAAGGACTTGCATTGGAAGTTGTATCGTTTTTTCTTTGTGACAGAGGAGTTTCCTTTTTCTTGACGTTTTGTCTCTAAAAAGGTTCCCTTAACTATGTTTTTAACGGGCTCCGGCCTCTAAATCGATCTGTGATCGTATGGTAATAAATTTTTATTTTTATTTTCCCTATGAAATATTTCACTGTGAAATATTAGCTCAAATGGGAAGGAGCTAAAAATTCATGAATCATGTGCGGGTCGAATTGGGTTAAGAGGATTTTTCCTAAAATTTGCAGAAAGGCAAAACAGGAAAACTCGTTTCCAATCTGTGTTACTATAAAGGCAAGTTCCTCCCAATTTGTGTTACTATAAAGACAAGTCCCAGTCTGTGTTACTATAAAAATAAGTATGTGTTACTGTAAGAAGAATTATGTTTTGCAATGTGAGGGATTTAAATCAAAATGGTCCCATAACTTTGTACCTTTATTGAAAAAGTCCCGTATATATTACATGTTTCAATTTAGTCCCGTATGTTTTCAATTTGTGCCGATTTAGTCCCAAATCTCCGGAGACCGGTCAAAACACCCAAAAACGATGTTGTTTTTGGGGCGTGTGATACACTCGCCCCTAATTTCGATCGAAAAATGCCCCAAAAACGATGTCTTTTTTGGTTAGTTTGACCGGTCTCCGGCAATTTGGGACTAAATCGGCACAAATTGAAACATACGGGACTAAATTGAAACATGTGATATATGCGGGACCTTTTCAATAAAGGTGCAAAGTTACGGGACCATTTTGATTTAAATCCCGCAATGTGATGATGAAAAAAATATATTTCTTACTAATTTAATGATGTAATCTGGTGGTTGGATATGTCTTCGGTGAATCTTGTTTACATTATGAAATTTATACCATTACACTTATAAATTAATACCACAAAACTGGTCAATTGGTATAATTACACTTATAAACTGGTATCATGGAATTAAATAATATGAGTATTAGTTTATAAAGCAATGATATCAATTTTTAAGTATAATGATATCAATTTCATAGTATGAACAAGTTTCACAGAAGAATTTGTGCGGGTGGGCTGGGCCTTTACTCAAGACAGTTGGTCATAGGATAGAAGAAGCAGATAAAAAATAGAGAAGGAAGTGGAAGAAAGTAGAAGGAGTGTAGTTTTCTTCATAAAGTAATACACATTTCTCTTTACAATAAGATATTTTTTTTGTGTGTATAATAACACAATTTTTAATATCTTGCAAACAAATGTGTAATGAAAAAATAAGTACGTGTTATTTGTCCTTACAGTTACACAAATTTACCCTATTTGTCCTTGCAGTAACACAAGTCTGCCTTTATTTGTCCTTACAGTAACATAAATTTGCTTTTGTGAGAATTTTATAGAAAAATCTATTTGCCCCGATTTGACCCGCACAGGATCCACAAAAAAAAAATGTATTTATGCGCTTCTCCTTCTGAACTGTGGGTCATGTTTCACAAATTCTTCTTTACAGTAACACATATTTGCCTTTATAGGTTCTTAGACCTCAGAGTGAATTTTGTTGTTCTATATTTGCACGAATTTTATTGGGAATAATGTTATTCTAGGCCTGCAACTTTAGGGGATTTTTGTTTTAAGGACAACAATTTTATGGGCTTAAAAATGTAGGACAATATATTTATAAATTTGTAAATGTAGGACAATCAAGCTCGAATAAGCCAAAATCGAGCTGAAATGTCATGCGAGTTGCACAATTATCCTACAATTACAGATTTACAGAGTTGTGAATGTAGGAACTATGTTTTCAAAACTTGTAAAGTTATAGGAAGATATTGCAACTCACGTGACATTTCAACCTGATTTGCTTATTCGGGCTCAATTATCCTACATTTATGAACTTATAACTTATTATCCTACATTATCAAGTCCGTAAAATTATTATCTTTAAAGCACAATCCTCCTAAGTTACTGGTCTAAAAAAAAAATTATTCTCCGATTTGACCCGCACAATATCCACGATTTTTTCACACTTCACATTCTGACTGCGGATCATATATAAGGGATCCTAAATCCGTGAGATATTTTATACTCCCTCCGTCCACCAACTGTGCTCATTTTTCTTATTTGTCTGTCCACCAAAAGTGTGCACATTTTTTTATGGACATACTCACTTTATCTCCACCCTCCAACCATCACTTAATTACCCATATTGTCATTGTAATTTAGCAAAATTTTTGGATTAAATCCAAAATGATCTCATAACTTATCACATTTTTTGAAATGGTCCCAAAAAAGTTTGACTAACAAAATTAGTCCTAATTTTTTTTGAATTATACAATTTTAGCCCAAAAATCCACCAGCAGTTCGGAACGACACGAAACGATGTCATTTTGTATCATGTGCAACTCATGTGTCCTTCAAATTGGGGGTTTCCGGCGAGCTGATGACTGAGCGCGACATGTCCGTCTGATATGGATTTAATAGCCAATAAAAAAACCACCCGGACACATTAAAAAATAAATAAATAAATAAAACAAAAAATCAAAAAGTAAAAACAAAACATTAAAAATTAAAAACATCGCAGATCAATCAATGTTTCAATATTCGAACCCCTCAAAAATCAAACATCAAAAACTCAAAATCACAACATTCGAACTTCAATTCAGAAACCCTAGTTTTACAACAACGGCGATTCAAGAACCACTCAAATAATCCATACAGCAGCGGTGCGACACTACCATACAGTAGCGGCGCGACGCTGCTAGCAAAACTGTAACCCTAGTTTCCACACCACAGCGGCGCAGACGAAGATATGGTGTTTGTGCGTAGGAAAGGCGCACACAAAAATATAGTTTCCACGCCATTAACAGCGCGACGTTGCTAGCAACAAATTAGGGTTTTCACACTTCGAAGAGATTTGGGGAAGAAGATGACTGAGGCTGGTGAATGAACAACACGATTTTTTGGGGTGTTAATTTGGAGAAGACAATTTTTTGGGGAAGACGATTTTTTAGTTTTCTGGGAATTTGTCTTGAAGACAATTTTTTGGATTTTTTGGGAAGACGGGTTTTTGAGAATTTTGGGGAAGACGATTCAATGAAAACATTAATATATTGATTTAGTTTATTATTTAGGAATAATGACGTGAAATTTTTAAAAAAAATAAAAATTTATCTTTAAAAATAAATGTAAATTGTTAATATTAACCTAGACAACAAATCCCACCAGAGTTGAAGGCGCACGTGAGTTGCGTGTGATATGAAACGACGTCGTTTCATGTCGTTCTTAACCGTCGATGAATTTTCGGGCTAAAATTGTACAATTTGAAAAAAAAAAAATTGGGACTAATTTTGTTAGTCAAACTTTCTTGGGACCATTTCAAAAAAGGTGATAAGTTATGGGACTATTTTCCCAAAAAAATTAATTTATTTATAAATGAACCCCACAATACCCTTTAGTTTATCTATTTTATGTACTTTTTTAAAAATTTGTGCCCAAAGAATTGAACACAGTTTTGGTAGGAGGGAATATAAAACTTTGTCCTTATCAATTCATGTTTTGAGATTATGGTGGATTTGAATGAGAATTAAAAAATTAATGCACAATTCAATCATCAGATAATGTTATTAAAAATAGAATATAACAATTAAATTAACGGCTTGATGCAAAAAAAAACAATTAAATTAACGGCTTTAAAAAAAATAAAATCAATTAAGTTAATGATCACTACTACACATTTAAGTTTGCACAGCTGCACTTGGACAACCCTTTTTTCAAATAGCTCTGCAAGCTATAGTTTGGAGAGCGGTTTTAATTAAAAAAAAAATAAAATGGTTCAAAACCATTTGTCCAAGTTTAACACTTAGAAAGCGGTTGAGAACAATTTGTGCAAATGTTTTTAGACAACGGTTTTGAACATTCTGTCCAAGGGCATAGTTTGGACAAATGATTCCGAATCATTATCAAGTGTTCGCATAATTAAATAACCCAAATCGCGAACCAGAGTTATATTTTTCCCCAAATTAAATCGCAAACCTGCAGTAGGGCCTCCTCCTTCCTCTACCCTAAATCGAACTCCGTCGCGAGTCCTCCCCTTCCACTGCCGTCATCGTCTTCCCATTAGCTCTTATTTCCCCAAATCGCGAACCAGAAGCCCTAGCCTCCTCCTCCCTCTCCCCCAAATCGAACCATCTGCCGCGTGTCCTCCCCTAACGCCACCTCCGTCGCCTTGCCGCCAACCTCCCCTACCGTCGCCGTCGTCGTCGCCTTTCTCCTTCCATAGGTAATTATTCTTTTATATATATATATATATATGTTAGTATATATATATATGTTAGGATTAATTGTTTATATAATTTGTTAGGATTAATTGTTGTTAGTGTTAGAGATGAACAATTGATGCTTGGTTTATATATTGTTAATTGTTTATATATATATATATATATATATATATATATATATATATATATATATATATATATATATATATATGTGTGTGTGTGTGTATATTGGTGTATATATATCATGATGTATGTATTGGTGTATGTATATTGGTGTATATATATTGGTGTTTGATGCACTCAAGGTGTTTGATAATATGTTTGTGTGAGGATTTAAGCATAAATTAGTGTTAATTTATTAGGATTAATGTTGTTAGTGTTAGAGATGAACAACTTATTAGAGATGAATATATATTGTGTGGCTTGGCTTGATTTTTTATGCTAACTTAGATATGAACAATTGATGCACTCAAGGTGTTTGATAATATGCTTGTGTGAGGATTTAAGCATAAATTAGGATTAATACATTAGGATATATTTTGGTTATATTAATTTGATGATTTGGTGAATGGATAGTAGTGTGTTGCTTTAGATGATTAATGATGGTACATTATGTTATATACATTGTTTTGAGATGCAACAAATCCTTAGATATATGCAATATACAAACCTTAGGTACTACCACATTCTATATGCAAGTTTTATACATTAGGATTGTAATACTTTTAGGTTTAATACATTAGGATACATTATCTTGAGAAACACTTCATATTGTCTTTTCTATAGGCATCTCTAGTTCTATATGGATCGAAAGTGGGTTCGAGCAGATCGATTATCAGATGAGTATAGTAATGGGGTGAAAGAATTTTGTAATCATGCAATTAGACAATGCACCGACCCTCGGTACATTCCATGTCCGTGTTGGAAATGTATGAATGGAAAAACCGTTAGTGGTCGAGAAAGTCTGTTTGACAACTTGATGATTCACGGTATTGATAAAACATATACCGTTTGGACATATCATGGTGAGAGAAGAGATGGATGTAGCTCAAGCAACCTAGAAACTGACTTTAGGTTTGAAGATACAGTGAATGCTGATATTTTCGATGATGTACCGACTTTTGATACATCGAGTGGGGATGACGATGATCTGCGAGATCATTCTTATATGTCAGAGAAGTTAAGTGATTCTGCTGGATTACCACTGTGGCCCGGGTGTAAGAAGGCAACAAAACTGTCAGCTGTGTTGATATTGTTCAACCTAAAAGCAGCTCACCAGTTGTCTGATGAGTGCTTCACAAGTATGCTGGAAACAGTTAGTGGTCTATTGCCTGATGGAAATGTACCCACACATTTCTCTCCAACCCCATCACTCATTTCCATACACACAAAAAAAAAAAAAAAATCCTCCAACCATGCAAACCCACCATTTCTTCCTCCTCCTACTCCTCCTCCAAATCCTCCAAACCCACTCATTAATATATTGATTTAGTTTATTATTTAGAAATAATGACGTGGAATTTAAAAAAAAAAGAAATTTATCTTTAAAAATAAATGTAAATTGTTAATATTAACCCAAACAGCAAATCCCACTAGAGTTGAAGGCGCACGTTAGTTACATGTGACATGAAACGCCGTCGTTTCTTGTCGTTCTTAACTGTCGACGAATTTTGGGGCTAAAATTGTACAATTCAAAAAAAAATTGGGACAAATTGTTTAGCCAAATTTTTTTGGGACCATTTCAAAAAAGGTGATAAGTTATGGGATCATTTTGAATTTAATCCCCAAAAAATATTATTTATAAATTGACCCCACAATACTCTTTACTTTATCTATTTTATATATCTTTTTTTAAAATCTGTGCCCAAAGAATTGAATACAGTCTTGGTGGACTGAGAATCATGTTTTGAGATTACGGTGGATTTGAATGAGAATTAAAAAATTAATGCACAATTCAATCATCAGATAATGTTATTAAAAATGGAATATAATAATTAAATTAACGGCTTTAAAAATAAAATCAATTAACTTAATGATCAGAGGCAATTAATTAATGATAGTAAAATCAAATATTTAGTAGATACATCATACATGTATCAAATTCGAACTATATTATTATCAAGAGATCAAATATAATTAAAATTGATTGGGCAACTTTAAAAGTAAAGCTTCGCAAGGATTAAAAGATCCAAAACAACACAATATTCAACCTCATTAAAATCCTATTATTTAACGTTCATTAGGAATAGATTTCATCTCTCTCTCAAAATATAATTTTTAAAATGAAATGAAATTTAAACCTTTTATGGAATGAAATTCTTTTAATGGTACAAGATCTGCACTTCATTAATACTAGTATATACTAAATAAATTGTAATTAAACACAAAATATAGAATCACAATAGAAATCCACTCCTAAAATCCTAATTTAAACCCACACATTTCTCTCCAACCCCATCACTCATTTGCATACACCAAAACAAACCTTCAACCATGAAAACCCATCATTTCTTCCTTCTCTTCCTCCTCCTCCAAATCCTCCACCACTCCCCCACCGCCCTCGCCGTCAAATACATAGCCATCAACGACGCGAAGCAATACCCCGGCGGCGCTCGATTCGAAGCCCAAATCGGGATCCCATACACCCTAAAAATCATGAAAAAAATCAACCACTTCATCTATGACACTTTCCAGCAACACAACGAATCCGACAAAAAACCCGTGGAAACCGTGTCCGTATTCATCCAGGAATACGACGGCGCGGAGGCCATAACCTACGGCGACCACATCAACGTCAGCTCGCTGTACCTGCAGGGGTACCAAGGTAATTTAAAGTGGGAGTACACGTCATTGCTCCACCACGAGATGACGCACGTGTTCCAGTGGGACGGCGAGGGGACCGCCCCTGTGGGCCTGGTGGAAGGCATGGCCGATTACATGATCCTCAAGTCGAATTACTACCCGCCCGCTTTCGCCAAACCCGGGCAGGGAGATAAGTGGGACCAGGGGTATGATTTCACCGCCAGGTTTTTGGAGTATTGTGAAGGGTTGAAAAAAGGGTTGTGGCGGAGCTGAATAAAATGATGAGGCATAAGTTTTCCGAGGATTATTTTAGGGTTTTGACGGGGAAGACGGTGGGCCAGCTCTGGGCAGAGTATAAGGCTAAGTATGCCAAATCTAGTTAATTAGGTATTGTGGTTGTAGGTTAATTATTAATTAACCAACTGCTAGTAGTCTACAAGAATTGTAAACTATTTTCAGTTTAAATAGTTCTTTTTAAAGAAGATCAGTTTATAAAAATTGATGATTTTACTGAATTCCTTTTTGTGAAGTGCACAGTTAATGTAAAATAGAACCTTACATTTGGTGAAGTTACAGCAAATTGCTTGATAAAAATGCACAATATGATCAAATTTCAAATTAATTCAAATATAATAAGAGGGCTAAAACCGCTTTTAATGTTGGACCGGTTTGAACCAGTCAATAATCGGTTCAGCCGGAAAAAATCGATTTTCCTTTTTTTTTTAATAAATTTTAAACTTTTTTTTTAATTTTAAACTATTAATTATTTAGGTAAAAAAAAATTATTATTTTTAATATTTTTAATACCAATCAAATTTTCTCTAATCTTTCTTGTAAGTAAGGATCTAGACCCCCCACCCTTTTTATATTACTCCATCTTACTTTTTTTTTTTTTACTTATTCAATGTGGGATAGGAGGCTTAGAGTTTAGATCCACCTCTACTCCCTTTTATATTACTCCATCTCACATCTTTAGTAATATTTATTCAATGTGGGATGGAAGATACATAAAGTTCACCTCCTCTCCCTTTTATATTACTATATCTCACATCTTTTCTAATACTTATTCGATGTGGGATAGGAGATCCTCCCTTTTATATTACTTCATTTTACATTTTTCTAATACTTATTCGATGTGGGATAAATTTTTACCCTTTTTTATATTATTTTTTCTCACTTTTCATCTAATACTTATTCAATGTGGAACAAAATTTCTTTATCAAGAAAACCTACACGTTTATATTATTATTATGCCACAAGTTTGATTAATTAAATTTAAATATTAAAATTACAAGTCAATTGATAAATTAGTTATTTTTAAAAAAATAATAAAACATAAAAAATATTAAAAAATAGACATAAATCATTTAAATGGTTGAACCACCGGTTCGAACGGTGGTCTGTCCGGTTCGATCATCGGTTCGGTTATGAAAACACTGATTCATATTATTACTATATTCACTATACGTACGTGTGCATATTTCTCGCGTAATATTAAAAAAAATTATATTAATTAATTTTTTTATTTTTTTGAAAGACAATCAATTACAATAGTTTCTTAATATAAAAAATCACGTTGTAGACAGGAATCGCAATCGTAATCACCACAAGAGGGGGACCACCACCCCACAAGAGGGGATTCACCACGAGAGGGAATAATATTATTCCCTCTCCGTAGGGAATTAATTAATTTTTTTATTTTTTTGAAAGACAATCAATTACAAACCATTAGGATTTTTAATATTATTCCCTCTCCGTAGGGAATTAATTAATTTTTTTATTTTTTTGAAAGACAATCAATTACATTATTTTTTTGAAAGACAATCAATTACAAACCACCCCACAAGAGGGGATTCACCACGAGAGGGAATAATATTATTCCCTCTCCGTAGGGAATTAATTTATTTTTTTATTTTTTTGAAAGACAATCACGTTGTAGACAGGAATCGCAATCAAAATCACCACAAGAGGGGGACCACCACCCCACAAGAGGGGATTCACCACGAGAGGGAATAATATTATTCCATCTCCGTAGGGAATAATATTATTCCCTCTCCTTGTCTCGAACCCGGGACCTCAAGGTTTCAAGTGGTGGAGCTCTAACCACTTGAGCTATTAATTTATTTTAAAGATAGTCAACCTTATTAAATTAAAAAATCTCAATACTTTTTGTCAATTATTATTTATATATATATATATATATATATATATATATATATATATATATATATATATATATATATATACCATATTATTAGGTGATATATATGATTTATGAATCATGTTTAACTTACACTGATTAGGCAGTAGATTAAATTTTATTATACGAAAATATTCAATCACTCAATTTTTGGGCTTAAAAGCAATATTAATTATGTGTGGTTTCCGTTTTAAAAAATAAATACGTGTGGCACTAACATGGTAAATAAGACTATAATTTTAATTTGCTCTTAGAATCCTTACACTCAATTAAGATACCATATCTGTAAAGTGAGATATGACGGATTAAATTTCATAAATGAAAATAATACCCAATTTTAGCTTAATAGATATTAATGTTGTACAGTACTTGCATGTTAAGTAAGACTATCAGATTTCAACTTACACTTAGAATCCTCAATCACAATTACTATACACTTTTTGTAAAATGAGATTAATTAATTTGCATCAATTAGGTCAAATGATTTATGAAATTACGATTAAATTGAATAAAGTAATCTACAATTTTTGCAAAATTAATGTCATTGTATAACCTGCAGAATTATAAAATTATTACATATTATTAATGATAAAATTAAAATCAATTGTAATTTAATTTTCATTAATGAAAATATGAAATCCCAAATTTGTATAGATTCTTGTAAAACTAATAATTAATAAATAAGTTTATAGAATAATTGGTGCGTAATTTTGGTGTACACGCGTTAGTAAGTATTTTTAAAATTTTCATATGTTTTATTGAATTCTTGATTGATGTAGGAGTAACACACCAGTAAATCAGACATACACATGAATTTTGTCATTGGTATATAAAACTATCATTGTTGTGCATAAAAATATCATTATTTAAAAAATATTTTATTTTTTAAACAGTAATAATTTTTATATATAATAATAATAAATTTTATATATAATAATGATAATAAAAATATTAAGTTTAGTGTGAACTCAGATCACCCAAATAATGTAGATTGCATAACATAATTTATTATGTGAACTCTAGCAAGTAAAAATGGTCCGTAACATTTTGGCCTCCAATCATTTAATCTTTTATTTTTCCATTTAGACACAATATATATGACAATGTCCAAATTAAATTTCAAGTCTGTCGAAAATTTCAAAACTACGTCGTTTCGTCGATTAAATTTGATTTTGTCCAGCCACGGGTGTGACTAGACTGCCACATATAATTTTATTTTATTTTTAAACCTAGAATTATAGGCCACATAATCAAATGATCACTTTTTATTTTTTTTGTTTTGTTATATGACCTGTACTTCCAGATGTAAAAAAAGATTTAAAAAATTACATATGACAGTCTAGTCACACTCGCAGCGGGAAAGCTCTAAAATTTAGGCGGCGAAACGACGTAGTTTTGAATTTTCAGGCAAACTTGAGACCTAAATTTGACATTGTCAAAGACCTCTTGGATTCCTCTGTGCCACAATACCCTATTCCACTCTTATTCCACATCTCCTTAAATTGACATCTGTCTCATGATTTACTTATTTAAAATTTTAAAATCTATACCCTAAATTAAGAATCTTAAACCCTAAATCATGAACCATTCGGGCCGGGTGAACTATGAACCACTTGGGTCGGGTTAAGTTCGGGTCGAGTAGCAGAAAAAAATGGAAAAAAGAAAAATTGAAAAAAAAAATTATATATTTTTTTAAAATTTTAAATAATTAAAATATAATGTGGAACAGGAGTGGAATAGGGTATTGTGGAACAGAGGAATCCATGCCGTCAAAGACGGGTAGTCGGTTGGGTCACCTGCCACGTTCCGTATGCACACGTGAGACTGTCACACGCCTTTGAAGAAAACCAGAAAAAACCAACATTTGTAATTCTAAATCAACATTATATTTTTATCTTAGATAAATTGAGCGACTATGCAATATGTAGCGTGCAAGTTGCAACAATCTAAAATATATAAGGAAAACAAGCTTACATGTCTCCAAAACTCGTGGATCAAAAAAAATCACGTACGGATTTAGTCATTGAGAAAATTACCTATTTATATTAAAGTATTACTTGTTTACTTTAAAAGTTTTACGTTAACAGTTACACGATATGATCAACAATGTAATATTGTGTGTATTTATATAATATCATGTTACTCGTTAACATAATAATAAATGGGCAAATGAGTCATGTTGTCAGGAAAAAATAGTAGTATTGTCTACATGACCCGACCCGAGTTTGACCCATGGGTTTTTATAATTTCTATTTATGACATATTACAAGGTGCAACAATATTACATATAAGTCTTTGTGAAATAAATTAGACATACCCTTTTCCCAAAACCAGCCATGTATATATACTAGCAAATTTAAAATAAAGTAAAACATTTTTTTCTACGGCAAAATTCACAGGACTCCTTAAAAAGTAGGCAAGGCAAAGTATAGGGTGAACGAGTTTTACACAAGAATCTGAAAAATTGATTAAGGGGTATGACTTAAATTATTAAAGAGTATTAATTGTGATAACTGATGGGTGTGACTTTTTACTATAAAGAATATTACTCATAATAATGAAGGATGTGACTTATATTACATACATCAGGGGGTATTAGCACTGATAACTAAAGGGAGTGACTTATATTGCAAAAATATATTAATCGTGATAACTGAGTTAGTATGTTGTGAAATTTGTTCATTGTGAAACTGGTTCATTTTTTTAATATGAGAATAAATTCAATAACGCAAGATTTAACTTTAGCTAATTAATATTAAGGGAGAAAGGGTTTTTAATTTGGTCCTATAAGTTCCACATTAAATGGTTTTGATCCTACAGACTTTCAAGATCTAAATTTCATCCGGTATCTTTCATGTTTTCGATGTTTTGTTCCTGTGACCTACTACTTCAAGTATTTCTTCGGGTTCTGGGTAGACAAATATTCACGTTAAGGAAAGTGAGGGAAAAATATTTTTCTTGGACAAGAATTTTGGGAGGATTGTGTTTTAAGGACAACAATGTGTTTTAAAATATGTAAATATAGAACAATATGTTTTAAAATCTGTAAAGATAGGATAATTGAGCCCGAATAAGCCCAAATTGGGCTGATGTGAGGTCCGGGCTCGATTGTCCTGCATTTACATAGTTAAAATATATTTTCCTATAATTACAAATTTTAAAACACATTGTCCTATATTTACAAGTTTTAAAATATATTGTCTTACATTTCCTAGCCCGTAAAATTATTGTCCTTAAAACACAACTCCACTAAATTACTGTCCTTAAAAAATATTATTCAAAGAAAATGAAAAGGACTGGATAAAAAAGGAAGCTACACCGGAAAACTAAAAGATGGTGATAATCAACAAAGGGTGTGTTTTTAGTATATTGTTGGTCCCGATTTTTAGTGTCGAAAACCCATTTGCGCGTGCGGAAGACTTGTGTAAAGCATAAAACAGGGGTGAGGGCAAAGTGATTCTAATTTTCGTGTTTTAAGTTTATGTGTGTTGTTTTGCTTATAATCGAATGCATATGACAAGTATAAACATAAAGCAGTAAAGAACACACGATTTTATAGTGATTCGGACGAAACCCGTCCTACATCCACTTTTCCCTATAACAAGGGGCACCTACTTAACCAACTTAATCGACTGGACTTAGTTTAATGTGTTAGTCCAACACCCAACAGATGTTTACCGAGTTCACACTCAATCGGGACTTATCACCCTCACGGGATTGCCTATAGATGTTTACCGAGTTCACACTCAACCGATCCCAGAAATCAGAAACTAGAATCCCTAGTCTGAAATCTTGCGGTAGCAAACTAACTTTGAGTTTGGGTAAAGATTTGTTTGGTTTCCAACTAGGTTGAGATTTTCCCTTACATTTGTTTAGCCTCAATGCTAAGGATGGGAAAATCTCTCTAAGCTTAGGATATAGCATTTGTGCTTAGATCTAGGGTAGAACACTCTTGAATATATGCGTGTATTTCTAGCTCTGTGTTCTATGGTGGAAATGCCAGATGATTTGGCTTGATGGGTGTTTCACGCATTTTTCCACACTTTCATACTTTAGAATGAAGGAAGAACTTGTATTTATAATGTGGATTTGAATGTTACCGTTGAGAGAATCACATTCAAATCCATACTATTCTGTAGCTTTTTGCAGCTTTTTCAGGCTTGTCGTCTTCCTCTCATTGGTCCACGTCAATTTGAATCTAACTATTTATATTCTTGATTTCTTCCGAGTCTCAAGATCTTGATTCTATCGAGCCTTGAGTTATCGAGCCTTGAGTTATCTCGAGTCTCGGGTTTCTTGATTCAGCCAGACTTCTCTTGGCCGGACCTTATCGATCGGGTATCTTGACACTTTCGGGCTTCTTGAGTTCATCTCTTTGAATCAGACATCGACCCTCCAGTCACTTGACTCGAGCTATCGATTTCTTCTTGATCGATCGATCAAATTGACCGATCGGATCAACACATCTTCGATTCAAAGATCTCGAGGATAGCATCAGTCGATTACATCGGGTTAGCATATCAGTTATCATATCTCGATCTCGATCACGTCGATCTCGTCGGTTTCATACTTTCCTCTTCATATCGATCTCGATCGGTTTTCATCTGCTCTTCTTCGTCTCGATCTCGATCGCGTCGATCTTGATTAGTCTCATCCTCTTTCCTCTTACGATCGCAACCTTCTCGACGATTTCTTTGGCTTTAGCTTTTTCTTCACTTACGATTTTGCCACGACTCATGGGTTAACTCACGGAACTCATCGATCTCGTCGGTCTCGTCTGTGATCTCGTTTGATCTCGATCATCTTCTTCTGATTCGTGAGTTCCCCCTCAATTTGTTCTCTCGTTCCCCCTTAACTTGTTATATGTAGATTAGCTTCAAAAACACAAGTTGATAATGTTTTGGCATAATTCATCAAAACTAAAATATCCCAACAATTTCCCCCTTTTTGATAATGACGCCAAAACATTTAAAATATATGCATTTATACAGAGATCGGGTTTTTGTTTTAAAAGATCAGTTCAGGTTGTCACTTTGAAATCTGTGAACCTTTTGAACTCCCGCTCTGATACCAATTGTTGGTATCAGTACAGATGTTCGCATTTGAAAAACAGTGACCTTTTGAACTACCCGCTCTGATACCAATTGATGGTATCAGTTCAGAAACGGGGTTTTAAAAATGGATCAGTTCAGGTGATCACTTTTTGAAATTAGTGATCTGTTGAACTCCCGCTCTGATACCAATTGTTGGTATCAGCTCAGAAATGGGGTTTTAAAAATGGATCAGTTCAGGTGATCACTTTTTGAAATTAGTGATCTGTTGAACTCCCGCTCTGATACCAATTGTTGGTCCCGATATTTTGTTTGTCGAAAACCCATTTGCGAGTGCGGAAGACTTGTGTAATGCATATAAAACAGGGGTGAGGGCAGAGTGATTTTAATTTTTGCGCTTTAAGTTCATGTGTGTTGTTTTTATTATAATCGAATGCATATGACAAGTATAAACAAAAAGCAGTAAAGAACACACGATTTTATAGTGGTTCGGACGAAACCCATCCTACATCCACTCTTCCCTATAACAAGGGGCACCTACATAACCAACTTAACCGACTGGACTTAGTTTAACGTGTTAGTCCAACACCCAACAGATGTTTACTGAGTTCACACTCAAACGGGACTTATCACCCTCACGGGATTGCTTATAGATGTTTACCGAGTTCACACTCAACCGATCCCAGAAATCAGAAACTAGAATCCCTAGTCTGAAATCTTGCGGTAACAAACTTAACCTAACTTTGAGTTTGGGTAAAGATTTGTTTGGTTTCCAACTAGGTTGAGATTTTCCCTTACATTTGTTTAGCCTCAATGCTAAGGATGGAAAAATCTCTCTAAGCTTAGGATATAGCATTTGTGCTTAGATCTAGGGTAGAACACTCTTGAATATATGCGTGTATTTCTAGCTCTGTGTTCTATGGTGGAAATGCTAGATGATTTGACTTGATGGGCGTTTCACGCATTTTTCCACACTTCCACACTTTAGAATGAAGGAAGAACTTGTATTTATAGTGTGGATTTTAATATTACCGTTGGAGAGAATCACATTCAAATCCATACTAATGCAGTAGCTTTTTTGCGACTTTTTTCGGGCTTGTCGTCTTCCTCTCATTGGTCCATGTAAATTTGAATCTAACGGCTATATTTTTCGATTTCTTCCGAGTCTCGGGATCTTGATTCTATCGAGCCCCGGGTTATATGAGCCTTGAGTTATCGAGTCTCAAGTTTCTTGATTCAGTGAGACTTCTCTTGGCGGACCTTAATACGATCGGGTATCTTGACACTCGGGCTTCTTGAGTTCATCTCTTATAATTCAGACATCGACCCTCAGTCACTTGACTCAAAGCTATCGATTTCTTCTTGCGCGATCGATCATTTCGATTGATCGGATCAACACATCTTCGCCTCAAAGATCTCGGGATAAAGATCTTGTCAAGATTACATCAAGGTTAGCATATCGAGTTATCATATCCGATCTCGTCGATCTCATTTGCTCCTCTTCATATCTGATCTCGATCACGTCTGATCTTGATCAGTCTCATTTGCTCCTCTTCTGATCTGCAACCTTCTCTTCTGATTTGCTAGCTTTAGCTTTTCTTCACTTCTGATTTTGCACAGCTCATTAGTTAACTCCGGAACTCATCTAACTCATCTGATCTCGATCAGTCTCGTCTGCAGCCTCGTCTGATCTCGATCATATTCTTCTGATTTCGTGAGTTCCCCCTCAATTTGTTCTCTCGTTCCCCCTTAACTTGTTATCTGTAGATTAGCTTCAAAAACACAAGTTGAAAATGTTTTGGCATAATTCATCAAAACTAAAATATCCCAACATATATCAAAATCACAAACGTGGGTGGAGACCTTATTATTCTGCCCCAACCAAAAATGAGAATGTCCATAAAAACTTTAATAGTTGTCATTTTGGTGTTAATTTGAGCCGAAGTTAAATACCATAAAAACATACTGGACTAAAATTTTGGTCATGTATATTTATCTTCCACGTTGGTAATTTTTTTATCCAAGTTTTGGTTTTGCACATTACTTTACTCAATTTTAGTCTAAAATCAAAATTGACACTAAAATGATCAAAATTGAAAAGTAATAAAATAAAGGACTAAATTGAACACGGCCTAAGAACAGTTCTTGATATTAATTAATTCGACATGCAGTGTTGTATATATTAGAGTTGATATGTGTTCTTGTAGACTTGCTTAAAACTCATTATTTTTTAAGTCAAGGAAATATATTTTCCTTTTGAAGTTTGATTATTAAGGAAATTCTGTTGAAATATTTCACTGCACAGAAATCGAAATCAATAAAAACAATCAGGAACCGAGTCAAGGAAAATCCTTTTCCCCGCAAGATAAATTACTCCCTGGATAGTGCTCACAGGATCGTACATAAATGCCCCAAAAGGTAAAACGGTTTCACACTTTAATTTCAGTAGCACCACTGAAAAGAAAGTTTCGGCGAACTCAACCGGAGTACGAGCAGAACGAAATCCTTAAAAAATATGCAGAAGTTTTCTCAAAACTATATGCAAAAAGTTTACGCGTGTTTTCTAAAATTCTCTTTTTTTTAATAATGAAAAACCAACCTATATATAAGAATTCTCACTCAAAAGACGTGGAGAAATAAGTTGAGGCCCACTAAGATCGTGGGCAGTTATTGACCGCGTGATCTTAGGAAAATCCCTGGGGATTACAAAACGTCCAGATTCAATGAACTACGCAGATAAGTTCAAATTCAAATCTGGATGACCGTTGACCGGGTCTCATCATTCATTTCTCCAACAATCCCCCACATGAGTGAAAAATAAATATATAGTGATGCAAACACATCGTTCAACTCATTTGAGACTTCGTTGCTTCCGGAGAAGTAGTTTGTGGCTTTGAACTTTCCGTAGCCCAGCACTGTCGGGTACACCGGCGGCTTAGTGGACACGATGCCTTGAACCAATCCACCTTCGTGTATACCTTACAGGCAGTGCAGACACAAATCAGTCTCGACTCCGATTCGTTCTCATGTTTTTGTCCGTTTTGGCCATGGACGCCCTTTTGTGTTTCATAAATGTTTGGTCGAAGCGGCCCTCACTTCTCATTTACATAGGTGATCTCTTTTCGAGTATCCCGTCATACTCAGTCCCTTCTGGACCTTTAGGAATCATTAAAAGTCAAAGACTTAACCTTTACCACATCTTACGGGTTCTCAACACTTGACTCAGTGCTGTCAGGAATGGTCATGATTTTCAAGTGTTGTACAACTAACATTCACAATTTAGTTTTCCATTTTGAACCAAGTTCTTGGGATCTCCAGTCATCACGGTTGGGTTTCCACTGTTTCAGTTTTCTTTGTGGATTTCAGACACATTCCCTCTATCAGCTTTCATTTGATCTCGGCATATGCTCTTTGTGAGCGGATCCGCTATGTTATCTTTTAACCTTAGAAAGTCAATAGTTATAACTCCAGATGAGATCAAATGTCTAACGAAGTTATGTCGACGACGAATATGTCTCGACTTTCCGTTATACATACTGCTCGAAGCTCTACCTATAGCAGCTTGACAGTTACAACGTACCATTACCGATGACACTGGTTTGTTCCAACAAGGAATGTATTCCAGTAAATTACGAAGTCATTCTGCTTCTTCACCAACTTAATCTAAAGCGATGAATTCTTATTCCATTGTGGAACGGGTAATACACGTCTGTTTTGTGGATTTCCACGATACAGTTGCTCTTCCAATAGTGAACACATATCCACTAGTGGAAAGCGAGTCTTTTGTATCCGATATCCAATTAGCATCACTGTACCCTTCAAGTACAACTGGATGTCTCGTGTAGTGTAGCCCAATGTCAAGGGTATACTTTAAGTATCTCAAGACCCTTTTAAGACCTTTCCAATGTTCGTGACTTGGATTGCTCGTGTACCTACTCAGTTTGTTCACTGAACATGCAAGATCAGGATGTGTGCAATTCTTAATGTACATCACGCTTCCAATGATCCTTGCATATTCCAACTGAGCCACATGTTCTCCTCTGTTCTTCTTCAGATGAACATTGTGTTCCAGAGGTGTTTTAGCAGGTGGATCATCAAATGCATTGAATTTCTTCAACACTTTTTCAACGTAATGAGATTGTGTCAAAGAAATTTCATTTGATGCTCTCTCAATTTTGATTCCTAGAATCACATCTGTTAATTCCATGTCTTTCATGTCAAAATTTCGATTTAACATGTTTTTATATTAACGATGATATTATGATTGTTACCCATGATTAACATGTCGTCGACATATAAACATACGATAACAAACTCATTTGGTGTATCCTTCACATATACACATTTGTCACATTCGTTAATTCGAAACCCATTTAACAACATAGTGTTGTCAAACTTCATGTGTCACTGTTTAGGATCTTGCTTAAGTCCATACAGTGAATGTACGAGTTTACACACCATTTTCTCATTTCCAGGTGTAACGTAACCCTCAGGTTGATCCATGTAGATTTCAACATCTATCTCACCATTAAGAAACGCAGTCTTTACGTCCATCTGAGGTATTTCGAGATTATGCTAAGCATCATTCGCGATAAGTACACGAATGGAAATAATCCTCGTAACAGGTGAATAGGTGTCAAAGAAATCATACTCTTCCTTTTGTTTAAAACCCTTTGCAACCAAACGGGCTTTAAACTTTTTTACTGATCCATTTGCTTTATATTTTCTTTTAAGGATCAATTTATATCCTAAGGTCTTGCAACTTTTGGGGAGGTCAACCAACTCCCACGTGTTGTTTCGAACTCACTTCTTCTTTTTCCTACACGAAAAAATATTTTCAAAGAATACAACATTCTTTGATGCTATTGTAGTATCTTCTGTCATATCGAGTAATTCTGATTTGTGAATCAAAACCTGATAAGCACTACTGTTGAAGGCGTATCCCATAAAGATGCAATCGTTTGTTTTAGGGCTGATTCTCACTTGTTTAGGAGCTGACACTTCAACTTTAGCCAAACACCCCCACATTTTGGGGTATTTGTAAAATGATTTGCACTTTTTCCACAACTCAAAAGGAGTCTTATCCTTAGTTTTAAGTGAAATCTTGTTGAAAATGTGGTTAGCCGACAAAAAAGGCTTCCCCCCACATGTTCTGCGACAAACCCGAGCTGATCAACATTGCGTTCACCATCTCCTTTAGTGTTCGATTTTGTCTTACCGCAACACCATTATACTAAGGTGAGTAGGGGATATCGTTTAATGTATGATGCCAGACTGAGCACATAACCATTCAAACGGAGTCACATACTCTCCAGCTCTATCACTACGAATTGCTTTAATTCGAGTATTTACTTTGATTCTTTACTTCATTCCTGCAAAGCTTAAAAGCTTCTAAAGCTTCATCCTTGCTTCACAAAAGATAAACGTAGCAGAATCTAGTACAATCATGAATAAAAGTAATAAAATACTTTTTTCAACCTCTAGTTTGCACATTTTTAAGTCACATACTTCTGTGTGAATTAAATCTAGAGGAGTCGTGTTCCTTTCATTAATATTCTCAAATATTACTTTTAACACGATCTCGAAACGAATTTAAAAACCAAACGTTTTGATTCATATTTAAATTCTTTGTTGGAACTTAAAATCTATAATTTTGTGAGTCCCAACAAATCTGATTTTGGTTTAATAATGGTCAAAGTACCAAAATTAAATTTAATTTTAAGTTGTTCCGCAATTGCCACCCTTGACTTTCAAATAATTCTTCACATGATTATACAAGTCAACAATCATTTTGGATTAAATCTAATCCATAATTTGTGCTCTTAAATAATTCTTCACTGAATTATACGAGTCAACAATTCTTTTGGATTAAATATAATCCCCAAATCGCTTTCAAGTGCGATTTCAAATGAGGCCTTAATTGCCACCATTTACTCGCGTACAATTCTCAAATGAATTGTACGAGTCAATCTTTTGGACTAAATTCAAATCATAATTTGTACTCTCAAGCACAATTTCAAATGCCTCAATTGACATCATTTACTCGTGAATAATTTTCAAGGCAATTAACATATTATACAAGTCAAAACATTTTGAATTAAATCCAAATCACAATTTGCAAAGTGCAAAATGATTGATCCCAACATCAAAATTTAATTTGATATCAACAATCAAGGGATTCAAAATATGGAATAAATATGTATAATACCTCATGTATTAATAAATTAATCCATAGTCATCGGCATGCTAAAACAAATATGGACCGGCCATAATCAAATTATTTGGCCTAACTCCGGCCCAACAGGTCCATTAGCAATTAATTGTCCTCATTGCTCAGCCGAAGAGCTATCACAACCGGCCTTTTGGATTCAATCCAAACGCAATTTGTACTCTCAGTACAAATATATATCATTTTGAGTTCATACTCAAAGTTATCAAATCATAATTTGATGTCAATAAACCAACACATAATTAAAACAATTTAATTAATTCATTTGGTTTATGCCTATGAAATCTCATTAGACTTCTAATAGTCATAATCCCAGGATTTGACCAGCGCTCTTTTTATTAACCCTCGGGTACAATTTTAGAGGCTTGCTCAGTGGTATTAAAAAATCCCACGCCACTGACCTAATCATATGGTCCACAAAAGCAGCCCATATAATCTTAATTAATTTGACAATTTTAAATTGCCCAATTAATTAATTATAACGGCCTTTAGCCCAGTTCAATTAAATATTTGACGACTTAAATATTCAACTGAATTGGCCAACTAAATTCATTAAAGTTGCCTGCTCATTTTGGGCCAAGGCCAATAATGGCCATTTTTTAGAATCTGGCCCATTTTTTTTATTAAGATAAGGGCTAGGTTTCAAGGATCCTACGGATCTGGTGACAATCGATCTTGAGTCTTTGGGAACATATTTTTATAAATAATTGAGTAAGATACGGTTTGGGTACGATTATAATTTTTTAAATTATTTTATATTTTTATTGTATATATAAATATTTCCATAATTTTTTTTGAAAATATGTGTCTTTGTAACTTATGCAATTTTTTAACACCTAAATAAATATAAAATCAAAACGATATGAACATTGTAATAAAATATGTGAACGACTAACAGTTTGACAGTGGTGTGACCGTGTGAACAATAGAGACAATCAATATTTTTTTACTGATTGTGGGCTAATTTGGGTTAATTTAATATAAACTAAATTTATTTCAAGGCAAAAAATAAAATAAATTTTACAAATTTGACCTCACCTATATTTTATATCGTGTCCGACACCGATGTCACCGTGTAATAAAATTTCTGCATCTAAAAATTATTATTAATATTTTTAATTGGGACACACCACGTGGATATCGGTCACAGATCCCACCCGGATCCACGTCTTTCAATCTTCCATGAAATTATCCGGATAATCGCATTATTCAAAAAATTTGAGTACCATGCATCCTAGGATAAGGGACATAAATCGTCATCTCTGAGTCACCGCTCACGGGACTCGCCCTTTTTCTTAATTCCGCCGCTTCCAAACGGCATCATTTAAGATGGGTTTATTCTAAAAATATAAACGCATCGATACCCAAATTTCAAACATAAGAGGAATAAGAGATTCAATCGCTGAAATTTTCATGTCTCTTACTCCGCTGGATCTGGAAGGCACGGCTTCGCCGCCACTACGCCGGTCATCGCCTCTTCAGGCCGGCAAACCACTGTCGATAACCGTCGGCCTTCGTCAGCCATCAGAGCGAGGTGAGGTAGCACCGCCACTTCCTCGATACCACCGCCGCTGGCCGCTAGCCCGTGGCTGCGTCGCTCCGACGAGCCCGCCGCCTTCGTCCATTTGGATCAGAAATTTTCAGAAAATTTTCGATGCCGCGACGGAGGCGCCATCTACCAAGAGATGCAACATCAAGGGCGTTTCTGATTTAGAAACCCCTGCTTCATTTCATCAATGTAACGACGCATCGCTACGATGAAATTCAGGGCACCGCTGCTGCAAATGCCCGCGGTAGGAGGCGCGGTCGCACCGTCGCCTCCTTCTCCGTCGAAATTCTCAAACGCTGCGCGTTCAAGTTTCCGTTTGCCACGGAGAAGACGAACGAATCGCCACAGTGGTTTCAATTAATTTGGCTTCACTCTGCCAAGATTAACTAAGAAGGCCTCGACCTTCAAAATTGAACAACCATTTCAAGGTTAATTCTCTCATTACTCATCCCAATTCTCAATTAGGAGGTCTTCGTTTTCAGAAAACAAATTTCTGAATAACAATTGATTACATTTCATGCAGTGAAACAATTTAAGAATGTCTTGCGATTGTTGAAATATTTCACTGCACAGAAATCGAAATCAATAAAAACAATCATGAATCTGAGTCAAGGAAAATCATTTTCCCCGCAAGACAAATTACGCCCTGGATAGTGCTCACGGGAACGTGCGTAAATGCCCCAAAAGGTAAAACGGTTTCACACTTTAATTTCAGTAGCACCATTGAAAAGAAAGTTTCAGCAAACTCAACCGGAGTACGAGCAGAACGAAATCCTTAAAAAATATGCAGAAGTTTTCTCAAAATTATATGCAAAAAGTTTAAGCGTGTTTTCTAAAATTCTCTACCGCGTGATCTTAGGAAAATCCCTGGGGATTACAAAACGTCCAGATTCAATGAACTACGCAGATAAATTCAAATTCAAATCTGGATGACCATTGACCGGGTCTCATCATTCATTTCTCCAACAAATTCATTGGTTTTAGATACGTATTTTGCTTAATTATTTCTTTTCAATGCAAATTTAAAAATAAAATATATGTATACATTAAACTTATTTTTGAAAACGTTGGGTGTTTAATGATTTAAACTTCTCCATTTTTCATGGAAATTGTTTAATTCTTCTCTGAATTTTAATTAGTAGTAGAGTATATATATTTTCAGACTCTTCATAGAACATTGAATAACCTAGGTTGTATCCATGGAACGTATAAGTATATAGTAAATAGTTTTATTTATATAATTAATTATGTTCGAAATAAGAAAACGAACAATGCTTATGCATCTAACGGCGCCATTTTTATTAAACTTCTTTCACCACAACATATATAGCTTGCAAATTAATATGGCGACCGCTCAGGTGAACGACGGTGGCGGCGGGGACTTCTTCCTCGGCTTCCACCACGGACGAGGTGGCGCTTTTTTAGCAGGTGGCGGCGGTGGCGGCTTCTTGTATGGCAGGCGGTGGTGGTGACGGCTTCTTCTTCCACAGAAAAAGCTGGTCGGAAATGTGTCCGTTCGCCGTTTGCTCCAATGTCTTGATCTCTTCATGGATGTCAGCACCGAAGGCCATTGCTCCAAAGAGCAATAGCACGAAAAATGTAGCCATATTTTTTGCTTTCCAATGAAGCATTGTGTTTGGATTTGTGATATAGAAAAATGAAAAGAGTGGTGGGGTTTTTATAGTTGATTCTAGAAATCCCTTTTTCTTTGCAATTGATTTTGGGAAAATGTGAATTTAGAAATTTTATCTGTTGTGGAAAAGATGGGGTTGTGGAATAGTTGAAAGTATTTTTGTTTGCTCCGGAAAGTTTCTTTTAATTAATTAAAGTCGGAGTTTCTCTTTATGCAGATCATGATTTGTGTTTTTAATTTCTATTTTTTTTTTTGTAAAAAATACTCCCTTCATCCCGATATAAATTTCTTTGTTTATTTTTGTTATTTTGTTTAAAAAATAATAATAAAATAATAAAAATAAAGGTTAGTAATGGGTATTAAGGAGAGAAGAAAAATATACGTGGAGTAATGAGCGGAGTAGTGAGTGGCATTTAATATTGTGTGGAAAGTAAGGATAAAAATTATGGACAGTGAAGTAACTTTTTTATTTATAAAAACAAAAATTTATTATAGGGACGAATGAAAAAGAAAATGTAGAAATTTATAGTAAGACAGAGGGAGTAATTCTTATCTAGTTAGGTTTCCTGAACACTGTTATACACTTATTCATAGCTACAAAAATGGGGCCTTACATCTGTGAGATTAAATGATTCATATCCGGTTGTACTAATATCAAGAGTCAGTCATCTGATTTACGTCTGTGTTCGATTTTAATTCTCTGCATTTCATTACTTTTTCAATTTTAAGTTTTTTGGTATCAATTTTGATCCTTTTAACGTCAATTTTAATCTTATTTTTCTTTTTATTAATTTATTTAGGTCATTTTAATGTAAATTTTTGGTTTTCCAATTCTCCGGTTATACTTGTGTTTGTATTTTTATTGAATCTGTGAGATTAATGGCATCTTTAATTTGATTGACCAAGCAGAGCCACATGGAGATTATGGGGACCGGCGCCCCCTCGATTTTTCAAGTGTACTATAGTAACTATACTGTATTTCGTATATAAATTTAAATTAATTATTTCTCTTATAAACAGGTGAATTCTTGAGTTAATTTGAACTTGCATCATTTGGAATGCTAAAAATATTCATGCTTTGAAGAAGGGAAGGAAATCAGGACAGAAAAGATCTTCTTTAGGAAATAAAATAAAATTCTTTGTGTCTTTTCTCTTTGAGAGGGAGGAAAGTTATTAATTTTTTTTCTTTTTGGATTGATATTGTAATCCAAAAATGTGTTATAGATAGAAGTGCTCGTCTTCTCTTTTATCTCTTTATGTATGACGTAATTCTCTATCTCGGATTTACTTTGGTACACTTTTAATAATAAAAAAAAATCCAATAAAAAGAAATATATAAATATACAGTGATATTTGTATGTGCACCAATTGCACACGGTCACTACAAGAAATAAGGTTTTAGTATCATAATTTTTTTGATACTAAAGACGAAATATTTGATACCAAAGAGTTTTGGTATCAAATATTTTTCTGATACTCATCCGATACCTATACCTCCGATCCTAAAGACCTCGTATCAGAAAAAATGTTCTGTTACTAAAGGCTTGAACTTTAGCATTAGAAAATTATTTAGTATCGGATGATCGTATCAACTTTTTTTGATACAATATTATATTTATCTTATCTTAGAAAAAGAGTTCCGATACTAAAGGCCTGAGCCAATTAGTACAGAGAGCCATTTAGTATCAAAAAGTGATATCAAACTTTTTTGATACAATATTATATTTATGGTATCAATACATATTTTTTGATACTAAAAAATCAAACTTTTCATATTAGATTTTATATCGTCTAAAGGCACGTATTACACCAAAATTAATGGGAGTAGCTATTGAATCGAACTTCTCAAAGAATACTAGACCACTCGATATCATCATTAATGAGAGCTCTCTCTAGTAATGAAATTCTCAAACAAGGCTAGTTCTTCCTATTCAATGATGTTCTATGAGATCATTCAAATAAAAAAGTCTTAGTGACAACTTGATCATCATCATCATCATAACGTTCAGAAATTTATGCTCTACTTGAAGAGTCTTAGAATGATTACGCCACCACAATTTGGCTTCTAGATTTTTTTCTCGATAATATCGAAATCATCATGCTCAGAAAGAATCTACCAGCTGCAAAATAAAAAAAATATTAAAAGCAATCATTTAATAGTAGAATTATTTTTTCATTTTTGTTTTAAAAAAAGAATTACTTTTTATTTTCTTTTTAAAAAATGAGGGTCCGTGTTCACAAAGAATTACTTTTTATTTTCTTTTGTTTTCAAACTCAACTAAACAACGAAATAAAATCACAAACATTCCTATAATTTTGTCCGTGTTCACAAATAATCTGTAAGTTTTTATTCTATCAATTTTGATAATTTTTTATTCAATTTTGGTCCTTTTCGTTGTAAATTTTAAATTCTGAAAAAAAATTATCCTAATATTTTAATATGATCCCGTCGACGGTCATCACTACTCTCATTTGAACCGTCTCAATCTAGGAAGTAAAACTCTCTATTAATTTCATGTTTTGAGTTATGTGTGAAATCAGAATTCATGTGATTGTTGGGTTATAAAGCCTGATTGTCTACAATCGATAGGGGTATATTTATCTTGGATCTAGTGTATGGAAAAAGTCATGACTTCGGAATAATTTGAATTTAAAAGTCATGGTAAATAGTAAAACAAAATGTATTTGTTTTGAAATTTTGGTAAGGTGAAATTTACCTTTATATCAAATTAATATTGTTTATATCAAATTAATATTTAACAATAATTGATTTTGTATTATTCAATTATAACAAGAGTGAGAAAATTATTAATATCAATATATAAATTTTAAAGAAAAATGTATAAATGCAATTTATAGGTATGAATATTGAAAACTAGGGACCGCTTGGTTTGGAGTAATGAAAGTGGGTAATGAAAATCACTTATATTAACGATGATTGATAGTTTTGATCACTTTTAAGTAAGCAATTGATTACCCCCACCCACTAAACTCATGTGACCTCACCTCATTAATATTAATTGTTTATATTCTAATCAAGCAATAACAATACAATCAATGACATTTAATGATTGACCCTCAATGATACTCATTATTATTTACATTTCCAGTCATAACAAGCGATCCTAACGTACATGGGGAATTAGAGCATATTTTAAAACACAAGTAAAATAATAAGAAGCACTTATTATTTAAATTAATAAAACTTATTTTTTTTTTAAATAAATAATTTTTACACTTAACTAGTATTTCAAAACATGTCCTTACCTTTCTTCACTAATTGAGGCGCAGTTCCCTTTTTTTTTTTTTTGAGGGGGAGGCGCGGTTCTTGAATTATGCTTCATTCCGTGAGGTAGCGTCCACATCACATATTCGATAAAACATTTCTCCTATTTTATCACGAAAATCATCATTCGATAAAAACCCAGAATCTAAAAACCCCAGAACAAAATCATTCTTCTGAAGTTGGAATTTCAAATTGCTCCCTGACTGCTATCGATTATTCATAAGTCTAAAATCCCCAATTTCTAGGGTTTGATATGGCCAAGGGCAAAAAATTTGAAGCAGAGTTCCAATTATCCGAAGCCTTAATTCAACATATCCAATCTTTCCTGAATGGAAAAGAAGCTGTCCAAACAACAATTCTCTCCAAACATGGCACACCGCCTGGTTAACTCGCCCCAATCTCGATTTTGATAAAGAAGACTTTGAAAGGGAATCTGATGATGATACTGAGAGCAGTGCAAAAAGGTTCAGGGATTTCGTGGAGAAGACTGTGGAAAGGTACGAGACACTTAACCTAAAGATTGATAGTTTAAGGATATGTATTTCTGATTCATATGATCCGAACTGCTATAGTTATTCAAGTGTTAACGAATTGATTGTGAAAGCGTTGAAAATGGGTGCCACCGGTCTTGATTTAAGCATCGATTGGGGATATGTTTTTCAAATGAAGTGTTTGGATCCGAAAACCTTATGAGATTATCTGTTAGCGGGTTCAAAATTTGTTTAGGGGTAGATGGAAAAGTAAGATGCTCGAGACTTGAATCCCTGACTTTAGATGATGTGAATGTAGAACGTGATATAATTTCGAGATGCCCCTTGATTGAGAAATTATCACTCTCTTCCTACGATAGGCTGGCATTGAGTCCATTTAGTATAGGAAATATGGGATCAGTTGTTGATAGTCCATTTAATAAGCTCAAGTGTTTGTTGTTAACTAGGATTGATGTGCATACCCTGTTTTTCAGTGACTTCTCTTCTAAATTTCCTTGCCTCAAGGATTTGTCTCTTCATCATTGTGATGGGTACAAAGGAATAGAGATTTCTAGCCCTTCACTTGAGTGCATAAGCTTTATCCAGAATAAGAATCTAAGGATGAAGTTTGATGTTCCAAGCATTCATAAATTTGTTTTTTCAGGCTCAAGCATTCCCTCGTTGTTGTTTACGAGTACTACAAGTAATTGGGAGTCTTATATATCTATTGGGTGCTGCCGTACTCCTAGTGCTACGTGGTTCCTCAAGTTGAATAAACTTTTGTTAAAGTTGAGTCTGTCAAAAGTTTTCCTATCTCTCCAAATATCCACTAGGAAACAATGTGATTGTGCAAAAGATATTGAAGGTTTACCTAAGCCTGAAGTGGAAAGTTTGACAATTCGTTGTCCAAACCCAAATTATCCTGCTCTTTTTGATGCGTTATTTCAGTGTTATCGTCCAATTTATATAACTCAAGATAATTCGTTCCCCGATGTTCGAATAACAAACAAAGATTTCATGGAGTTTGTTTACAAGAGAGTGATGCAACAAGTTAGTGTGAATTGCTGCATTGCAAATCAGAGGATGTCTGGAGAATGTGATCTTGCCGAAGTAGATGTGGAATTTTTTGATGAGGTTGTTTCCGCGTGGCGGCCTTGGTTGTTAGATGCATCAACAAGTCTAGGAGCTGATGAACAGATAATTCGCCTACATTTGAGATGGGGTCGTTAGCCTGCAATATTTAGATTATATGAGTCTCTATTTGTGTACGTATGAGTCTAATATTTCTGTTAGGTATTGTTATCATTGAAGTTCTACATGGTCTCTCAGTCGTAGGTGGAAACTTTTTCCCCTATTTTGTTTTTTGTTGTTGTCTTTAATGTTACTAACTCATATATAAGTATGTACTGCATGTGTAATGTTGAAGAAGTTGATGTTAAGTCTCTTTTCGTCAATGTATATATGTTCTCATTTGTATCGTGTGAGCTTAATGTGGATTTTGGCAGTCTTGTTATATTATTTCCAAATTAACTGAAATGCAGTAATTAGATTGAAGAAGCAGTTGCTTCTTGAGCTGTTAAAACAAGAATAAAGGGGTATGCAACAATGCTCGACTTAATGTATGATACCCTGACCTGGAAAAAGAAGTTGTTTAGTCACTCTTGAATGAAATTAAGGCCAGTTTTAGATATTTCAGAGTCTTGTATGTCTAAGTTGTTTGCGTTGTGGTGTTGCTGCTGCTTCAATTTCTCAATTTTCTGCTGCTAATGTAGATATTTCTTGATACTCTCTGTCCTGGAACTTCTTGCCATTTTGGTTCTTGATAGGTTTACGTTCGTAACTTTTACATTTCTGGAATCTTTTGGTGCGTGGAAAATCTTCTTGGGTTTTTCAATTTGTGTGATATCCTATGTTTCTTCCTATAGTTTTAGACATAGTTATTAATGGCACAAGGCGCCACAAGGTTGCGCCTAGGTGTTGCTGCTGCTTCTTGCATTTAAGACCTTGATAATTTCTTTTAAACCTAACCTGCAATACCCCAAGTCAAATTTTCACCTTGGTGAACCAACTCATCTTCATCTTCCATTAGACCAACCATCCACTCATTGCTTTCATCTATATCCCTCAAAAGAGATAGGATCAATGTGATTCGTGAGTCATACCGATTACCGATGCTTCAACGCACAATTATACTTGATAAAAAGTGAATCTTTTAGATGCGTTTCACTTAAATTCTAAGGAGTATTTTTTATTATTACGATGTTATTTGACAAATAAAAAAATGTTTATTTTATTTCAAACCCTAGATGTTTTTCAATTTGTGTGCCTGAAAAATCCCAACCGCCTGGATCCTATGTTTCTTCCTATAGTTTTATTTTAGAGAGCTGGAAATGTATGTTGACATATCATTAGGATCAATCATCTCATATTTTAGTATGTAAATATGCAAAGATAACTGAGTGGTTTGAGATATTAAAATGATGTTGATTTCTTTCATACTTTGATGATTAGACATTCATATGCCATGAGATTTGTATTCATGTATCTTAAATGATTTATTGGCAAGCAAATAATAAAACCATATTTGTAGTTTCCTTGTGTTATAATTCGACTCTAACTGGTTTCAGTTAGCAGAAGAGAGAAGGTACAAAAAAAGGTATGTCCTTTTGTGACGATAATTTTCAATATGTTGCTTTGCTTGCATTATTTATTATAGTATGCATTGCATGGTTTATTATGGCACACCAGATTTAAAAAAACGAGCTGTGTGTATTGAGACAAGCTAGTGAATATTTTTCAATAGGGTTGATATTTTAAGAAGGATTGATGTCAGGGGGCGGTTTTGTCAATTACTCAATTTACCAGTGTGATGAACCGTGATGCTTGCAACTTATTTTGCAGCTTTCATCTTCTTTTTGTTGCTAAAAAATTTGTATCTATTTTAATTTGCAACTTATTTTGCAGTTTTCATCTTCTTTTTTTTGCTAATGGTAAATAAAAAATTTGTATCTATTTTAATTTTGTAATGGGCGTAGGCCTATACTATTAGGAAGTCGTATTGGTTAAGAATGCTGTGTTTGTGTCTTTGTGTGGATATGAATGTATTTGCTGTTCTTACTTTACTCTTGTCAAAGGCATGAAAGAAAATGATGGCCTGGAACTCGCCGTTATACTTATACTAGAGCCCAGAACAACGCATTACGGTAGTTAAAAAAATATGTTATTAATTTTACATTTAAATATTTTAAATGTTTATTTAGTTTAATTAATTTCAATTCAATTATTGTAATGTTTTCTATTTTTTAATATTATAAATGTACAATATATTTTTAAAATATAAATAATATGTATAATGTAAATTAATGATAATTATATTGCATGTCGATTAGAATATTATATTGACACATTAGACTTATTTGTAACTTAAAAATATATTTTGAAAACATGAATTTAATATCATAAATAATTCAAATGAATATTAGAATATTTTAAAATAAGAGTTTGTAGAGAATTTTGGGTGGGGGGTGGTGGTTGAAGATTAGCAAATAGTTACATAAAGATACATAAAATTTAAAAAGTGTATTTTTCAAAACAATTAATATGAAATTTGAGTAAATAAATAAAAAATAACTTTAGTTTGTTTGCTTAACTTAAAATTCACATGCTTATAGTAGACATTATATTGTTTACTGTAGATGTAATACTATTTAATGAACAAAGTAATATTACATTTATCTTAAAACGTAACATTTTATGCTAAACAATGTTACTAATACGGATAACAATATATATATACATACGTGCTACACACATGTTGTCCAAATTCAGGCAAAAATCGAGCCTTGATTTTAAGTATTAGCGAATGATATCATTTGTTCCACTTTCGGTGTTCCACTTCATGTTCTATATTGTGGATGTATGACAAGTGGAGATTAAAATATTATCCAAAGGTTCACCATAATATTGGGTCTATGTGTTAAAGATCCAGGAAGTGGGACA
The DNA here is from genome assembly GCA_037126765.1 of Stenogyne calaminthoides. Lineage (NCBI taxonomy): Eukaryota > Viridiplantae > Streptophyta > Magnoliopsida > Lamiales > Lamiaceae > Stenogyne > Stenogyne calaminthoides. Next base: position 43,399,977 of record JBBCBC010000003.1, on the reverse strand, counting down.
TATTTGGAACATGAGAAAATGACACAGAGGAATGGAATTGAAGTGTTAGCCACATCATTGTCAAATCATCTTTGACACCTCATCCTCCCACATCAACAAATAGATCATTAAAAAAATTTAAAATTTGGGAATATGAATGTTGACCACAATGAACAAAAGCATAAAATTGAGACACCGTAGATATTGAAATTGGCGATTGAGGGTGAGAAAGCGTCGTATTTATTAAGAAGACGATCAGTTTTATTTGGGCTATAGTTGGCGAGTGGTCAAAATCGGCCAAGAAAATGGTGGTAAATCGACTGCGAGTGAATAGTAATTTTTTGACAAAAAAACTCAAAATTGTAGAACTTTTGTTGATAGAGTTGGCGATGAAAATCGACAAAATTGAAGAGACTGTCAATTTGGTATGAGATATGGTTGTTAAATTGTTGAAAATCGGCTGGAGAAAAGTTACCTGACTATCGTTTAACGAGCCGAATTAAATTTTATTAATTGAGCAAAAAATAAATAAATAATGTGATTGTAATTCACGTTTAGTTTAAAAACTTTTAAAGTACTAATAGAGTTAAATTTATCTAAATAAATACTTAATACATGCCCGTATATTGCACGGTAAAATACTAGTGTATTTAATTTTCAGAGTGATTTGGTCAAGTATTGATAGACGTGGGTCACGTGGCCTAGAGCCTAGAAACGGCATTCTGATGAACAGTATAATTATGGTCCAACTTTTCCAATTTATTACGATAATGCCATTCAACTAAAAACCCCCAATCTAATTCAGAAAACCCCCAATTCAAATTTCAAAATCATTTTTCTGAACCTTGAAATGCAATACAAAGCTGCTTCCCTGAATGCTCTCGATTATTCATAAGCATCATCATTTATAGGAACGATTTGAGTCTAAAATCCCCAATTTCTAGGGTTTGATATGGAGAAGGACAAAAAAATCGAAGCAGAATTCCAATTGCCTGAAGCCATAATTCAACATATCCAATCTTTCCTCGATGGAAAAAAAGCTGCTCAAACAATTCTTTTCTCCAAATCGTGGTACAATGCCTGGTTAACTCACCCCGACCTCGATTTTTTTCAACGAGACTTTGAAAGTGAATCTGATGATGATACCCAGAGCAGTGCGAACAGGTTGTGGAATTTCGTGGAGAAGACTGTGGAAAGGTACGAGAAACTTAACCTAAAGATTGATAGTTTAAAGCTATGGATTGACGATACATTGGATCCCATACACAATAGTTATTCAAATGTTAGTAAATTGATTCTGAAAGTGTTGAAAATGGGTGCTACCGATCTTGATTTAAATGTTGAATTGGGATTTGCTTGCCACAAGAAGTGTTTGAATCCGAAAACCTTAGGAGATTATCTGTGAGTGGGGGCAAAATTGGTATAGAGGCAGATCGAAAAGTAAGTTGTTCGAGACTCAAATTCCTCACTTTAAGTGACGTTTATGTAGAAGGTGATACAGTTAGGGATATAGTCTCGTGTTGCCCGTTGATTGAGAAATTGTCATTGTGTACACATGATGGGCTTCCATTGAGTCCATTTACTAAACAAAATGTGGGATCAGTTGTTGATAGTCCATTTAATAAGCTTAAGTGTTTGTTGTTGACTGGGGTTGATGTGCCTACTCTGTTTTTGCTCGACTTCTCTTCAAATTTTCCTTGCCTAAAGGATTTGTTGCTTACGAATTGTGGTGGGTACAAAGGAATTAAGATTTCTAGCCCGTCACTTGAGTGCATAAGCTTTAGCCAGGATAAGATGCTAAGGGTGAAGTTTGATGTTCCAAATGTTCGTAAATTTGTCTTTTTTTGGCCCAAGCATTCCTTCACTGTCGTTTAAAAATACTACAAGTAATTGGGAGTCTAATATATCTATTATTTGTGGCCGCACTCCTAGTGCTACATGGTTCCTCAAGCTGAACAAACTTTTGACAAAGTTGAGCCTGTCAAAAGTTTCCCTCAAACTACATGTTAGGGGGAGAATTGATTGTGTTGAAGATCTTAAAGGTTTGCCTAAACCTGAAGTGGAAAATTTGACGATTATTGGGCCATACTCAATTTGTTCTGCTCTTTTTGATGGTTTATTTCGGTGTTGTCGTCCAATTTATGTATATCAACCATGGTTTAACTTGCGCAATTTTCAAATAACAAACTGTGATTTCATGAAGTTTGTTTACAAGAGAGTGATGCAAGAAGTCAGTTTGAATGGCTGCATTGAAAATCAAGGCCAATGTCATCTTGAGGAAGTAAATGTGGAATATTTTGATGGGGCTTTTTCTGCTTGGCGATCTCGATTGTTAGATGCTTCAACAAGTCCAGGAGCTGATGAACAGAGAATTCACTTATATTTGAGATGGGACCGTTAACCAGCAATTGTTCAATGATATATGAGTTTCTATTCGTGTGGCCAATACTTTGTAAGTTTACTTTTTCTGGTATATGCCTTCCTCTAGTGTCGTATAAAACAGCTGCAACTAATTGGGAGTCTGAAATTTCAGTTATGTACCTTTTCTTGTTTATGCCTTCGTTTAAGTATGCACTCTTTATGTTCTGTGTTAATGTTGAATTTTTAGATGGGACTGTTTATTTGTGACCATATTTCGCCGTTAGCTTCCTTAAAGAGATGAGCAGAGTATATGCTTCCATTTGAGATGGGGTTGAGAGCCTCAGCCTGCTACATTCAAATAATATTAGTCTCTTTTTGTAATTTTATGTTTTCATTTCTGTCGTGTGATCTAAATTAATGTGGGTTTTAATACATTATTTCAATTGCTGCTAGAATAGTAGAGGAAATTAAAGCAAGGTTGTGGTCTTGGATATCACTATCGAATTTTTTGGTGTCGGGCAGGTTTGTCAATCCTAGGAGGTGTTGTGGTGTTTGAACCAATGCTGCAAGATTTCCATGCAAATTATCATTGTGTTTTTCCATTGTAAGGGGTGGAGTACTCCTTGTACTCAATTTGGGAAAATTTCATTTTACATCCTGTAAGTTTGACCAATTACAAAATAAATCCTTTATGTTTCTGCTTTATCATTTTTGGTCCTAGGGTGTTCGATTTTCGTACTTTTATTGGTACTTTTTCGTCGGAAAATTTCAATATGTGGGGATTCTGGCCAATTGTCCAATTTTGGTCTTATTTTTGTCCAATTTCGGTCCTTTAAGTATATTTGTATTAACAAATCTATAAATTCTGTAAATTATACTCCCTCCGTCCCATTGTAATTGTTTCATTTATTTTGGTTGAATGATTTAAGAAATAGTTTTAAAATATTAATTAGTGGACCTTTTGTCTTTTTTGGATGAAAAGTGAGTGGTATATTAATGGGCCTTTTTGCTTTATTGTGGATAAAAATATAGGGTGGTGAAGTGTTACTTTTTCTATTTATGGAATGAGAAAGTTATAGTGAGAAATTCATAAAAGGAAAGCGAGACAATTATAGTTGGACGTTGGGGTATTAACCAATCTATAAACTAAAAATCCCATAAATTAAAAAAATACAACAAATAAAATATGAAAATAAAAATTTAACCAAATAAGATATTCAAATTATTAAAATATTAAAAATTATGATTAAATTAATAAATTCTAAAAAAACTATCAACTGTTAATAAATCCTAAAAAAAATTAAATTTAAAAATCAATATAATAAAATATGAAAATTATTAAATATATTCTAATGTATGGAAAAGATTAATTTTTTTTAAGGAATCCTAAAATATATTAATAAATCCTAAAATCTGGAAAATTATATATTTAAAAATCCAAAAAAATAATAAATCATACTATAAATTTCTGGAAATTTATTTTAAAAAATCCTAAAATAATATGCCCCAAATACGAAAATTAACTAGATGTCTGGAAATTCTAAAATCTGAAAGATACGCCCCAATTCCTAAAAGCTGAAAATACTAAAATCTGAAAAATACGCCCCAATTCCTAAAACACTTAAAATATATAAATCCTAAAAATCTGAAAGTCCCTTCCTCAAAACTCAAAATTTCAATTCCTCAATAACGAACAGTCAAAATCGAGCTCCGAACAGCAATCAGATCCTCACAAAAGTGACTATGTACAAGCTTTTGAAAAAAAATTGTTGTTCTTCACCACCATTACTGAAGAGGGGAAGGCAAAGAGAAGGTGGAGGGGTAGACGAATCGTAATTTAAATTATTTTAAATTTCATATAATTCTCTAATATTACAAATTTAATATATTTTTTTGGCAAAAATTAAGGATTATAAATAAGATTTTTGCAAATTATATATATGTATAAGGTATTTTTTTAATGAAATTTTCTTATTTTCTTGAATTTAAATTTATGGATTTTAAACTTATTCAGATTCTTTTGTAAAATTTTAATGTTTTTTCAATTTTAGAATCATAATTATAAAATTATATTTATCATTTTTAGAAAATCTTATCAAACTTACAAATTTTGGTTAATATTCTGATATTATTTATCAATTTTTTTGGCATTTTCACGTAGCGCAAATGTTATTTTAAATTTGGGGGAATTTCAGTTTTTTTGAAATATGGTTTATTTTTAGATTTTAGAATTTTCAAACATCTAATTAATTTTCAGATTTGGGGCGTATTTTTTTAGGATTTCTTAATATAATTCTCTAAAAATTTTACATTTTTTTGTATGAGTTATTATTTTTTGGATTTTTAATATATATATATATACAATGATTTCATAACCGGTTTGAACCGGCTGGTTCAACCGGTTGAACCGGGAACCGGCCGGCAAACCGGTCAAAAAAAGCCCTAATAACCGCTTTTCAGGTTGAACCGGTTTGAACCGGTCAAAACTGGAAAAAACCGGTTCAACTTTTAAACTACTTTCTCTCACATTTTCCTCAACACTTTTGATGTGGGATAAATGTATGAGGTGGGATAACCCTTTTATAATACTTCCTCTCACATTTTTTCCCAACACTTTCGATGTGGGATAAATGTATGAGGTGGGATAAAATGAACCAAGGTCCACATTCACCCCTTTTATAATACTTCATCTTACATTTTTCTCCAACACTTTCGATGTGGGATAAATGTATGAAGTAGGATAAATATATGAATCAAGTTCCACCTTCACCCCCTTTTATAATACTTTCTCTCACATTTTCCTTCAACACTTTCGATGTGGGACAAATATATGAGGTGAAGTACACTTTTCCCCTTTTATATTGTTTTCTCTCACATTTTCTTTTAACATTTTCGATGTGGGACAAAATTATGAGATTTTATTTTCTCTTACATTTTCTTTTAATATGTACTTGATGTGGGATAAAAATATAAAGTTCACTTTTCCCTTTTAAGTTACTTTCTCTCATATTATTGTGTTGTTTTTTATTATGACCATAACTCAATTGTGTTTTCTTAGATATGAAAAGTTATAAGATATATGTTTAAATTTTTATAGGTGTATATTTATTTTATTTTTTAACTAAATATAAGAAATATTGAAAAAAATTAGGCAGAAATCATTTCAACGGTTGAACCACCGGTTGAACCGGTCCGACCGGTTGAACCACTGACCGGTGGACTGTCCGGTTCGATCACCGGTTCGGTTATGAAAACATTATATATATATATATTCAGATTATAGAATTTGGTAATATATTTTTTAGGATTTATTTAATAATTTTTAGAATTCTCAATGCTTCGGAATTTCTTTAATAATTTACATATTTTTTTTATTTTTTTTCTAATTTATATAACTTTTTTAGAATTTATTAATGTAATTATAATTTTCAGTATTTAAGACTTTTCATATCTTATATGGATAAATTTTTATTTTTCAGATTTTCTGAATTTTAATTTTTATATTAATATGGTGTATTTTCAATTGACAGAATTTTTAATTTATAGATTTGCTAATACAAATAAACATAAAGGACAAAAATTGGACAAAAAAGTACCAAAATTGAACAATTGGCCGAAATTCCCAAATATTAAAAATTTTCGGCGAAAAAGGACCAACATTGATAAAAAAAGGACGAAAATTGTACACACTAGGACCAAAAAATGATAAAGCAGAAACATATAGAATTTATTTTGGAATGGGCCAAACTTACCGGAAGTAAAATGAAATTTTCCATACTCAATTTGTAATACAATTATTTTTTTCCGACAATTTTTTTTATTTATATCTCCAACCATCCTTTACAATGGGACGGAGAATTGCTGAATAGGAGAAAAGCTAGAATGGAGATTAAATCAATACAAAGTAGCAAGTTTTACTACCTTTTAGTATTATACAAATCCTTTATTACTAGTAGATACAAAACCTATAATAAAAATACTATAGTGCCCTTATGGGTTATGGCTTATGTTCATCAACTTGACACTTTTTGTTAATCCCCCATCTCCAATATTCTCTTTTTCTTTCAAAATTTTTGAATCATTCTCCATTTTTCTTATTTTTGTATCGTAACGTTTTTTGAGCCCCACCCCTTTTTCTCTCTATCACCCAAAAGACCCCATCCCCACCCACTCTAACCGAGTATTGAGTAACGACGGCTGCGGAGTAAGGCAAAAGGAAGATTGAGAATTGGCCGTTGGTTACTTGGAATGGTGATGATTGTGATGCGAACATTGAGATTTGCCATCGGTAACTTGTAGATTTAGTTAGAAGATATTGTAATGAAAACAGAGGATTATTTCGAATATTAATCCGATTGTAAAGAAGAAAAAGATTGAGGGGAGATTTATATGGAATGGTGTGTTTATTAGTTTCCGGGGTTGAAAATGAGTTTGGGATTAAATTCTTCATTGTTGGCCGCGGTGGTGGCGTCGGCGGTTGTGAATTTGTTATTGTTAATTTTCCTAAAAATCTTGATTCTTCGATATCTCGTCTTCATGAAACCTAATTAAAGATAAATACTAAGAGTAACATTCATGTGAACCAGATTCGCACATGAACTCTATCATTGTTATGTGTAAAAACTATCACTGTTATGCACAAAAATTTTCACTGTTTAAAAATATAAAACATTTTCTAAACAGTGATTGTTTTTGTTCATAACAGTGATAGTTTTTATACATAACGGTGAGAGTTTTTGTATGTAACAGTGATACTTAAATAACCGATTTCATAGCATGAACCAGGTCTATACAAGTTTTTGTCAAATACTAATATGTGGTTATAATTAATCAAAAGTGAAATATTGTATGCACTATTTTCACAGTACACAAAGTGTTGATCCTTATCAACAATAGCAATGGTGGTGTACTAATAAAACAATAAGAATCTTGATTTTGCAAATCAGCTTATAATTATGCGAGATAACTAAAAATAGGTTAAACAAAAAAGGGAACAAAGTAATAAATAATTTAAAGGACGAAGAAATTAAAAAAGGAAGGAGTATTAAAAGGAAAATTTGGTACTAGGGAGAGACGTGAAGAAGAAATAATAGGAAAAGGGATTTTTTTTTTTGAAGGCTCACAGTACTAGGATTACACAGTTGAGTGCTTAAGAGCAAGAGACAAAATATATAGCGGAATATTGTTTCCTACCCAAGCTTGAGGGAGGAGCGATCTAGTGGCCATCTTAGCCAAATTATGAGCTTCGGTAATATACTTGCGAGGGCAGTAGGACACTCCTTCCATTGAGGAGCTTTGTATGAGTTATCGGGCCCCAATGATAAGACTCTCTTCGTACCCCTTGAACGGGCTATCCGTGGTTATGGCGTTAATAGCAGTCTTGGAGTCCGATAGGATAGTGATTGGTTCCCAAGAGATGGTCTTCCAAAAGATTAGTCCATCAATAATGGCCGTAATTTCAGCAGCAAGGACTGATCCAGGAGGGTTGATTTTATGGAAATCGGCAGCCCGGGGTTTGCCTTCCTTGTCAAGAATGAAGAAGCCAACTGCAAAGGACCTGGAGGATTCCTTGTAGGTTGCGTCAACCTTCAGAGTGTAACCATTATGAGAGGAATCGTGCTGGAATGGAGCTTCGTTATAATGATAGCCGAGGTTATCCGAGGAGAGTTTGGATATATCATAGTGGAATTGTTCCAAAAAAGCTTCTGTCCATTTTGCTTGTATCTTCTTTCCAAGGTGACTTCCTCCTTCTGAGTGGACCATGTTACATCGTTCCTTCCATATACCCCACATCTTGATATTAGCTTGCTCGAGATCTACGTCCTCCAATGATAGAACCAGATAGCTGGCGAAGCTTTCGGTCGAGATGCCTCTAGCTTTTTTGATTAGGGGCCACCATTTTGTATATATCCACGCCTCTTTCACCCCCTGGCAAAAGAAGAGAACATGGTTAGTATCAGCATTAGGATGATAACAGATTGAGCACCTGGGGTTGCATGGAACGTGATGAGCGGCCAAGTTTGCTTCTGCAACAATCGCATCCTGGAGTGTCTTCCAAAGAAAGATTTTGACTTTAGGAGGAAGTTTTAGATTCCAAATTCTGGACCAAAGGTTGGAAGTCTTGCTAACATAACCTGTGTCCTTGAGGTTAGCACGGAGTGCGTTCCAGTAAGTTGATTTAATGTGTAGAGGCCTTTGTTGGAGTAGCGCCAAAAACGGGAATCTGAGTGGCCCTGATGGTCTATCGGGATGTTTTTGATAGCCTCCACTTCATAGGTGAGGAAAAGGTTACTGAGTTATGCATGGTCCCACTGATGGGAGTTCGTGATAAGATCGTGAACTTTAATATTATTGTCGCAGGTGGTACAGGAAGTGATTTTTCCTGAATAAAGATTCGGGATCCATTTATCCTTTCTCACCTGCACCTTTGTTCCATCGTGAATTTTCCAGAATAGACCCTCAGCAATGATTGGTTTGCTCCACATAATTGAGCGCCATACATACGAGGGGTTTGATCCTACAGTGGTATCCATGATATCTGTATGCTTGAAGTATCTAGCTTTAAGGACCCTAGCAACCAGAGAATCTGGGTAGAAGATGATTCTCCAGATTTGTTTAGCCAGTAATGTCTTATTGAAAGTGGCCAGGTCCCTAAAGCCCATTCCCCCTTCTATCTTAGGTTTGGTGAGTGTTTTCCAATCCCTCCAGTGGATCTTTTTATCGTCTGGGTTGCCTCCCCACCAAAACCTAGCACATAGTGACTCAATATCCCCACAGAGGGAAGTTGGAATTTTGAAACATGACATGGCGTACGTCGGGATGGCTTGAATGACTTATTTAAGGAGAGTCTCCCGTCCACCCTCCGTAAAGAAATTGTTTTTCCAGCTTCCGAGTTTCTTAGCCACGTTATCTCTCAAGTAGCCAAACTCCATTCTTTTGCCACTGATTGAGAAGGTAGGAAGCCCAAGATAGAGGTCGTGACCTTGACAAATCTGAATGTGGAGACTGGTTTTTTACGAAATCAATATTCGTTTGAAGGGTATTTTTACTGAAGGTAATGGCCGACTTCTCAAAATTGATTAGTTGGCCAGAGGCTTTCTCGTAATCCTTGAGACATTTCTTGACTGAGAGAACATTTTCTTTGTTGGTCTTGAAGAATATGAGACTATCATCGGCGAAGAACAAGTGAGTAATGATAGGACTTTCCCTGGCTATTTGTATTCCAGAAATTTTCCCAATAGCTGCTTGAGCATTGATAGCCGAAGAGGACCCTTGAGCAGCAATAACAAAGAGAAAAGGGGAGAGTGGGTCTCCTTGGCGAAACCCTCTGGTAGGGATAACTCGTCCACATATGTTGTTGTTGACTTTGAAGGAGTAAGTAGGAGATTTGACACAATTATTTAGGCACATATTTTAAAAAAATGTAGATAAAGTAAAAGGTATTATAGGGTATTGTGGGGTCCATTTATAAATAAAGCGAAATTTGTGGGTAAAGTACAATGGTAAAATGGGTAATTAAATAAAGGTTGGAGGGTGGAGATAAAATGAATGTATTCATAAAAGAAATGAAAACACTTTCGTTGGACAGACACATAAAAAAAGTGCGCACAGTTTTGGTGGACGAATGGAGTATTATTTAAATAGGTGTGACCAACATAAAAATTGGGACCCATCAAAAGGTGATTTCATCTCTCGTTTCAAAAGAATTGTCTCAGACATCCAATCAAAGTTGGAACGGGGTAAGTCGATATTTTTTGCTTTTATTAATTGCAATTACAAAATAGGGGCACAATGGTCAATACTTATGTTTTAAAATTCGGGTCCGATCGGCCGGTCGGACCGGAGAACCATCCGTCAGCGGATCAATGGAAGTGTAGAGAACCGCTATTAAACCGTCCCCCCCTCTCCCAAATCGGAAAAATCAGGTGAAAACTGGAACCGGTGAACCGCCGTTTTTCACCCAAAAAAAAAAAAAAAAAAAAAAAACAGGCCCTTTTGTATTGTTTTGAGCAGTGTTGAAGAAATCTCACCTCCCTCTCCGGCCCTCACACCTCACCTGCAAACTTTTTTGTAGTTGGGAGCAATTTTTTTGGGCTCATGTAGTGATGCAGCGGAGCGTATAAATTAACGAAGACACCTTTTAAAATACGTTGATTCAATATTAAATACCGTAAAATAGGCAAATAGGGAAAACTCTTTTCTTTATTCATCATTCAACTGAATAATACGTTTACAACAGAGCTCTTAAATAAGAGTGAATACCTAATTAAATATAATTAATAATCTATGAAAATAAATCAAAACAATAAAAATAAAAATACTAATATTAATTTTTCAAAAAATCTTGATTCTACGCTATCTCATCTTCATGAAACCTAATTAAAGATAAATATTAATCTATGGTAATAAATCAAAATAATAAAAATAAAGATACTAATATTAATTTTTCTAAAAATCTTAATTTTGCAAATCAACTTATAATTATACAAGATAGCTATATCGCGATCTCGTCTTCATCATGTAGTTATTAGTTACTAAAAATTGTTTATTTATGTATAAATATGATAGAATTAATTACTCTCATGTACAAAAAATAGGAAGCAGTGACTCTAAGGTACAAATGCAATTTTTAGTGACTATAAGGTACAAAAAAAATTGTACTTTGTTTGAAAAAAAAATTGCACTTTGTACCTGAGAGTCACAAAAAAGTTGCATTTGTACCTTAGAGCTTTTTCCCCAATATGATAATATAATGAATTTTTTCATACCACATACTCCCTCCGTCCTATACTTGTTTATCCGTTTGCTTTCTGCATGAGTTTTTTATTGGGATGGAGGGAGTAGTATTTAAAGTGATCAAGTTATTTTTGATTGAAAATATTGTAGTCCTTTCTCTTTTATTACTAAAGTACGTAGATATTTTTTTAAGTAAAAGTAGTAATGATATAAGATGTAAATTTGAGATGTTGTGACAGATCATTTTTAAAAGGGAGTAAACAAGTATGAGACGGAGGTAGTAGTGTATAAGGAAAGTTAAAAGAATACAAGGAGTGTGGCGTAAAAGGTTAAACAAATAAAAGGGAACAAAGTAAATAATTAAATGGACGAAGAAATGAAAAAAAGGAAGGAGTATTAAAAGGAAAATTTGGTAGGAGGGAAAGACGTGAAGAAGAATTAAAAGGAAAAAAGAAAACTAGTTACGAGGGAAAGACGTGAAGAAGAATTAATAGGACAAAGGAAAACTAAAGGAATTAAAGGAAAGAGTATGTCGTGAAAGGTAATATAAGGAAAAAGGAAAAAAAAGATTGTCAAAATCCTTAAAAATCAACTTGATTATTCATAACTCATAATCATAAGTATAAAAACAATTGAGTCTTAAATTAATTTAATTTGGAGGTTTTGATATGGCGAAGCGTTAAAGAAGTAGAGCAAAGTTGGAATTACCAGAAGCCATAATTATATAATTAGGGATATAATCTCGAGTTGCCCCTTGATTGAGAATTTGGAGTTGTCTCCATTGAATAGGGTTTCATTGAGTCCATTTACTAAGTTTAAGCTAAAGTGTTTGTCGTTGTCTAGTATTGATTTGCACACCTATTTTTCGACGACTTCTCTTTTAAATTTCCGTGCTTGAAGGATTTGCCAGTTCATGAATGCGGCGGCTAACACTATATGATTATCGTCTCTGTTTAGATACTGGCAATGATACTCCTAGAACTTTACATACAAAAGATTGTACCTCATTCCCTCATTACTAAGAAATATTACATAATATAAATCTGCCAATTGCTTAGTGTTATGAAGTAGAGTATGAAATAGGATAAACGACTTCAACAACTTATCATTAAAATGGGCATTTTAGTTTAGTGATCTTGCGGAAGAGATCAATATGGAATGCACAAAGATACAAATTAATTGATTTCAAAAGTCTGAAATATTACAAAAATAAATATGCATGGATGATAGGACAAACTGTCATCACTCTATTGTCAAAGATCGGTGATATCAACGGCTTGATTGAGAAGGATAATCATTATATCCTCTAGTTTAGTCTTGAGCTCTTCTCATGCATATTTTCTTGACCAAAAAAAATAATGATCAAAAGAATAGAGCCATGCCATGGTATGTATCGATCAACCCAAATTCAATACTCCCTTCGTCCCGAATTCGAAGACACGTTTACTATTTGCACGTGTTTTTGCGAGCGAGTTTTGTATTAGTAATTGAAATGATAAAGTGGTTTTTTAAGGAGGAGTATGATAGTCAAGAGACTCATCTATCAGACCCATCCGTATAAGTTATTTTATCATTTCAATTACTAATACAAAACCAGCTCGCAAAAATGCGTATGAAAAGTAAATGTGACTTCGAATTTGGGACGGAGGTAGTATTATTTTTCATTCATGTGAAATTTCAAAAATAGTTGTGGCTTCAAACATCCCACCGATATCACCTCTACTCCCACCACCTGTACGAGTTGATAACAAAGGATTGCAAATAAGATCATGTGGACGACTAAACAATATGAAATCATGCATTTAATTCACATTTCAAAATATATAAATAATTTTTATTCAGTGTACGCATGAATTTCCAGATGAAGCTGCAGGGTAGATAATAACAAATGAGACTCTGTATTTATATTTCAAAAAGTAAACCAAGTTAAATAAACTAAGAGATCTTACTTTTCTTATTATTTTTTCTATTTATATTCAAAGTTATCAAATTTGTTCAACATCTGTCGAAGCAAAATTAATCAATAATTATTAAAAGTTTTCTCCAAGATTCAAAAATCAAAAGTCAAAGCCCAGAGAGATAAAAATTCAACAAAAATATAGTAGGAACCTTCAAATTCATATAAACAAGGAAAACAATGGTGGAGACAATTACCTGAAAAATTACACCATTTCCGGTTGCGATGTTCGTGTAATATCGTTAATTAGAAGCAGAGTCAGAATTGAAATTAGGGTTTAACATCACCCTCAACTTGCAATATCGTTAATTTGTGCCTATAATTTGAATAAGAGATCAAAATCAAAGTAGAGAATAGCTAATCTGTGCCTAGAATCTGAATAAGAGATCAAAATCAAAGTCGATTATCTGCTTCGATTGCACAAATTTTCCATCGATGGCCTATTGTTTTCTGCTATTTTTCTGGCCAATTTGACTTGGCGTATTACTTCAGGGCATAATTGGATTTTTGTCTAATTGATTAAATGGAGGTATAAATGGGTCAAGTGTGAGACCAGTCTCATGTATGAGGCCGTCTCACACAAGAGTCCCTCTTCATTAAAAAGAAGGAGTTTCATATATCATCTTGAGTTTGTTGCTCACGTTTATAAGTTGTTGGATAGTTATAAGTCTTTATCCTTATTAGTTATTATTTTTTTCCTAATAATTCTTGTATAAAGAATTTGTGAAAAAATTATATGTCAAATTTTGTGTAAATATGATTAGTTATAACTCTTTAAAATGGTTCAATTAAGATTTTCTAGAAATTTTGTAAAATATACAAACAATTATATTTTTCAACGATTTTGTTTAATAAATATTTGTCAAAAATATTTTGAACAAGATAACTAATAGATATCAAAATAAAAAAATGATAAAATTATCTTTATTTTCACTTAATATGTAGAGAAAGATGCAATTTAAAGCAACTTGGGCAAGATTTTGTATTTCGCTTGGCAATTTCTCAAAAGGTATTAAAATTATATAGCAAATCTTGTATACATATAATTAGTTATAACTCTTTAAAATCGTTCAAACAATTATATTTTCTAGATATTTTGTAAAATATACAATAAATTAGATTTTTTTAAAAGTTTTGTATAATAAATATTTGTTTGAAAAAGAATATATATATATATAGTTTTGATATGGAGACCACGAGTGGTCACCTTATGGAACCCAATTGATGATTTGGCTTTCCACCTCAGCTTATTACCTAATTAAATAATTTAAATTAATTTTTAAAAAAAAACCCTACACCCTAAAACATAAATCATGAACCCTAAATCATGAACCATTCGGGCCGGGTGAACCATTAACTACTCAGGCAGAGTGAACCATGAACCACTCGGGTCGGGTTTGGATCCGTAATTTAATTTAAATTATTTAATTAGTGCAAAGCGATATTTTTTTCAAAATTTAATTTAAATTATTTAATGAAGTAAATTAAATTACAGATCCGAACCCGACCCGAGTGGTTCATGGTTCACTCCGTCCGAGTGGTTCATGGTTCACCCGACCCGAATGGGTCATGGTTTAGGGTTCATAATTTAGATTTTAGGGTGTAGGGTTTTTTTCAAAATTAATTAAAATTATTTAATTAGATAATAAGCTGAGGTGGAAAGTCAAATCATCAATTGGGCTCCATAAGGTGACCACTCGTGGTCTCCATATCAAAATTGTATATATATATATATATATCAAAATTTTGTGTAGATATATAACTCTTTAAAATCTTTCAAATAATTAGGTTTTTCTCAAACTTGTTGAATACATATATTTCTGAAATTAGACATTCTTTTGAGCAAAGATAATTAATAAATTTAAAGTAAAGAAAAAAAAATCGAAAGAGTTGAGTGTTCTATTTTTATTGATTTGAATATAATTTTTTTTTCAAGTTTTAAGCTTTAAATATGTGTGCTAAAGGAGATCTATTTTCACATATTTTAAATCTGGAATTCAGTTATACAAATTAATTGATATATAAACGTAAAAATCATATTCTCATGAAAATTTAAAAGTGTGTAAATTATATGACAAAAATAAAAAATTAAATATATGACCAAAATTAAAAAGTGACAAATTTATCTTTATTTTCACATGTAGAGGAAGATGCGATTTTCAACTAACTTGGAAATATTATGATATTTCACTTGATGATTTGGAAAAAATAATTGAAAATTTGTAAGGTATGGCAAAAAAAAAGGCGATATGACCAATATCAAAAGTAACAAAGTTATAGGATGAAAAAAAATACATATTCTCTTAAATAAATATAACATTGTGACCAGATAAACACAATGAATATTTATAGTTGGTATAATTCGTAGTTGCATGCAAGACTTTCTACGCTATCACCAATACAAAAATTATTCATTTAAAGACAAGTGTTTGCCACGTTAACTTAGGAAAGTCCATGAATTTTCATTTTCTAATGTTACTCAAAAACAAAAGCTTCAAACATCCCAGAAAATTGCTTATTTCAGACTTCACCAGCATTCATATGATGCTAAATGATTTTATCACAATTGGAAGAAGTCATTATTAATATATATATATATATATATATATATATATATATATATATATATATCATGTACATTTTTTAGATTTCAAAATTCAAATTACTTACATCAATACTGATATAAAAAATAAAATCAGTCGAAGTGGCTTAGCTCATGTGGTTAGAGTACCACTATCCAAACCAAGAGGTCCTAGGTTCGAGACATGCTGCCCCCATTTTAATGGAATTTAAGTGGTGAGATTTTCCACCCTCTTTGAGGATTCTTTGCCCTCTATGGGTTTATTGCAGGTATTCTCCGCCCTTTATGGGTTTGTTGCAGCGAGTGCGGAAACAGTTGCCAAGACAATAGAAACTGAAAGTTGCGTGATTGCGGTTCCGATCAAAAGCAAGACGAAATATATGAGCCTCGACGTGAGGTGGATAATGCCTTAGTCCGGGCTTAGTCCATATGCCACAAATTTATATTCAGGATCGCTCAAAGCTTAGCAAAATTTGCGTCATCCTCCTTCGATCCTCACGCTTGGTTCGAGGTAGGTCTTCTCTGAGTTGTTTGGGTTTGAAGAATTAGCGTAGCTAGATAGATATTAGTTGTTCTAGTTTAGTTGTATTCTTCTTGTCAAAAAAAAAAAAAATTCACATTAAATAGACAACACAAAATCATATTAATAAATTCATTGATTTTTTTTTACAGGAATAAATTCTTTGAATTAGAAGATTTGCATTAGATTAAATTCCCTGCAATATGTGCAATATAAAAAAAATCCTGCAATATACAAAATGATTACACAATTAAAATAAACATTCATAACCAATTTACAACTCAAATTACTTACGCCCCCAAATTAGAACTCAAATTACTTACGGCAATACTCCAAACAATATAAAAAATAAAATTAGATTAAATATAGAAGAAATTTATCCACAACTAATTCAGCACTCAAATTATTTTCCTTAATACTTCATGCAATACAAAAAAAATCCATGCAATACACAAAATAATTACACAATTACAATAAACATTCATAACCAATTCATAACTCAAATTACTTACATATGTACTCCCTGCAATATAAAATAATAAAATTAGATTAAATATACAACACAAAATCAAATTAAAAATTCATAAAATTATAAACGAATTCATAATTCAAATTACTTACCTCAATGCTCCCTGCAATATATACCAAACATGAATATTATTCGCTATGAATAAAGTAGAAGAAACTCATCCACAATTAATTCAACACTCAAGTTACTTACATCAATATTCTGTGTAGTATTAAAAAAACACCTGCAATATACAAAATAATTACACAATTGCAATAAACATTCATAACAAATTCATAACTCTAATTACTTACCTTAATATTCCCTGTAATATATACAAAATGTAAATATTAACTGCTATGAACAGATTGACTCCTCCGCAACTGATTCAACACTCAAAAAGAGACTCCTCCGCAACTAAATCAACACTCAAATTACTTACGTCAATACTCCGCGCAATATATAAAATCTTCTCGCAATATACAAAATAATTACACAATTGTAATAAACTTAATCAATTAATTCATAACTCTCAATTGAGTGGGAGACCCAGGTTCAATTCCCTTTGGGAACGAATTGGAGTATGGGAGTTATAAGGTGGCTTGGTGAATTTGTGGAGTGTTTGAGTGCTTGGTGTACTAACTACTAACAACTAACAACAAACTTTGTCCGATCAAAACAAAAAATTCATAACTCAAATTACAATTACCACAATACTTTCTGCTATATAAAAAAATAAAATCAAATTACATATACAGCACAAAATCAAACTAAAAACTCATAAAATAAACAAAAAAAATTGTTGGGGCGTGAACCACAGTGAAAGATATGTTAACATCTTCTTAAAAAAGGATGATAGAATCAAGAGTTCGTATTCTGTGAACCTTGTTCACCGTGAACCTCTTTTTTTTTACAGGCATACTCTTTATTAATATAAGTCACATCCTTTAATAATAAGTCACACTCAATCAAGTAATGTTTCATATTGTATTTCAATAGACTAAAATCCCGTTACAAGGAAAATAACTTGAAGCCTCTATTTGCCATGGCGATTTGAAGCCGAGTAATATTCCGTCGCATGATCCAGTAATGTTTCATATTGTATTTCATTGTGTTTTATATAGTGGCGGATCCAGGATTTTAAATGGTGTTTAACGGATGGCGAAAGTTGTGAAATCATTAGACATTAACTAATATAGTCGATGTTATAACTGAGAAAAAATGGAAGTTTGTGACTTTATGTTTTTGTTACCTTTTAAAGTTCATTCATGCTATAATTAAAAATTCACTTGATTATTATATTTTTATGCTTTTGAGTTCTCTCAAACTAATTTGAATTTTGAAGTCTTCAATCATCATAAAGATTAATAGATTATAATTTTTATTGACATGTTATTTGTTATACATAACAAGTTATCAAAACCATTTCATGCAATCACATAGTGCGAAGACCAAAAATGACACAACAAATGTACATAAATATGTTGTTCAAGCTTTCATATCCTTACGACTGGTGGATATGGTTGTGGAGGCTTCTCCCATGGGCGTGCAATGGGACGGCGTGGACGTGGTGAACGAGGTGGACGTTGATGGTGGACCGGTGGTGGTGGTGGCGGTGGGATCTTCTTAGTCCCTGAAAAACATCCACCGGGCAACCATTTAGTGCACGGTGGCCTCGGGGGCGCCCAGGGCCCTGATATCCCTGCCCACAACTCGCTATGGCTCATATCTTCTCCCTGATTAATTTTCATCTCCCACAATAGGCAATAGGCAATATCAATAAAACTGTAGCTACAAAATATGTTTTAAGTCAAACCCATTATTTATTGATTTGATTTATTTGTGGAAAAATAAATTGATTTATCTTCTTTTTATAGCTATGTACACATGACTAAATTTTTCCTTGGCATAAAAATATTATGTATGCTTGGAAACAAAGTTAACATTTGTTTGGCTTGATTAATTCATTGAAATAAAATTGCTATTTTTATTCCTTTTTTATCGTAAAATGAAAATGACAATTTTATTTTAATAAAATCATCAAGCCACCAACGTGTGAGATTTTGTTTTCAAATAGTATTTACAAACATACATTAATATCTTTATGCCAATTGAGCAAATTAGTCTCGTATACGCTGCTACAAAAAGAAGACAAATCAATTTCTTTCCCCACAAATAAATCAAATCAGTAAATAATGAGTTGGTTAAAAACATATTATGTAGCTACATTTCTATTGATATTGCTGCTATGGGAGATGACAATTATTCAGGGAGAAGACATGAGCCATAGCGAGTCGTGGGGCCATATATCAGGGCCTCGGGCGCCCCCAAGGCCTCCGTGCACTAAATGGTTGCCCGGTGGATGTTTTTCGGGAACTAAGAAGAGGCCACCGCCACCTCCACCACCACGTCGTGTACGCTGGGCGGACCAGACACCTCCACCACCCCAATGGCAATAATTTTAATTTTCTTATATGTTTTTATTGATAACTAAAACATTACCTATGGATGTTTTAAAAGCTCTACAGTTCAGTCAATTTAAATAAAATTTAAAGGAAACTTCTTTCATGCTTGATTCACAGTAAAAAAAAAAGATTATTTTTTATTAGAAAAAAATGTCATTTGTTCCAACAAAACTTGGTACAAAAGATATTTAATTTGTTTACAACTTTATATATACAACTTTAGTAACCAATTGCTTTACTTGAATCTACAATTCATTCTCTAAACGAAATATAACAAAAGTAAAAAAATTACTCCCTCCATCCCCTTTTTGATTTGAGCATATACTATTTATACGAATTTTAAAAAATTCATAAATTAAATACATATAATTCACATTCTTATCTCACCGAAAGCTTAAGCTATACATTTTTGAACGGTCCACACTTGAGTAATAATCAATTCAAATACTATCGCTCAATACATAAGTCATAAATGAAAATTAATTTAAAACAAGTGTCACATTATTAAATAACATGATTATATCTAAATATTTAGTTGAACTGCCCCGATCTTTTAGATGTGCTATTTCGGTGCTATCGTCCAACTTATGTAACACAACATTGGTCACGAAAAAGACACTGTGAATTCATGGAGTTTGTTTACAAGAGAGTGATGTGAGAGGTCAGTTTGAAATCTTGGGGATTTAAACTAAAATCGTCCAATCACTTTGCATCTTTATTGAAATGATCTCATAATTATCAACTTTTTCAATTTAGTATCACATGTATTCAATTTGATCCAATTTAGTCTCAAACCGCCGGAGGTCGCTCAAAATTGCCCAAAACGACGTTGTGTTGGACATTTGTCGTACATATTTCTGTCAAAATTTGGTACACGCGCCCAAAACAACGTCGTATAAAGCAGTTGCAGTCTATTGCGAGTTTGAAATTTCAGTTACGCACTTTTTCTTGATGGGCAGAGTATTTGCTCCTATTTGAAATGGGGTTGCAATTTAGCCTGATACATTCAAATAATATTAGTCTCTTTTTGTTTATTTTATGTTTTCGTTATGTCATATGAACTTAATAAATGTGGGTTTTAAGAGTTTTCAAATTTTATTTCGTGCGAACAGAGTAATACATGGAAAGATTTCTAGGACAATATGTTTTAAAATCTGTAAATGTAGGACAATCGAGTCCAAATAAGCCCAAATTGGGCTGAAATGTCACGTCACATGAGATTTGGGCTTATTCGAACTTGATTGTCCTACATTTACAGATTTAAATATATATTGTCCTA
The DNA here is from genome assembly GCA_037126765.1 of Stenogyne calaminthoides. Classification (NCBI taxonomy): domain Eukaryota; kingdom Viridiplantae; phylum Streptophyta; class Magnoliopsida; order Lamiales; family Lamiaceae; genus Stenogyne; species Stenogyne calaminthoides. The sequence continues at coordinate 43,379,591 of JBBCBC010000003.1, read as the reverse complement.
TATCTATAATTTTAAAACATATTGTTCTATATTCTCAAACCCGTAGAATTAGTCTTCAAAACACAACCCATAAATTACTTTCCTAAATAAACATTATTCCCCATTGCAAACCTTATCAATTTCGGTGGTATTAATTTTTTCAGACAATTATTAATAAATTATCACAATTGGGGTGATAAAGTTCTCTAATCAGACAAAGGACAGGGGAGACATTTGATGGTCATTTAAGCCGTGATCATATACCCAATTATCTCAAGTCTCATCTTTTCAACAACACAAAATTATTTCAGATTTAATTTCACACATACAAGGCCTCAAATTGAGAAACAGCAATCAGGAATATTGAAGCATAAAATTTGTAACCTCATATATCAATTGTGAATAACTGATTCCCAATTGAAGCATGAAATTTGGAGAAAAACCAAGTGCCAGCTGCATATCCATTAACATATAGTTAAGATAATCAGACTCAAACATCAGACTTATATGACAGAAATGAAATGTAAAATTTAATAACAAAATTAAAAGAAACTCATATCACTGGAATACTGCAGGCTAATGTCCCCATCTCAAAAGTAGTCGAGTTCTCTGTTCATCAACTCCTACATTTGTTGAAGTATCTAACAATTGGGGCCGCCACATAGAAACAGACTCATCATAAAACTCCACACTTGCTTCCTCAAGGTCGCACTCACCAGACATTCTTTGATATGCAATGCAGCTATTCAAACTGACTTGTTGCGCCGTCGTCTTGCAAACAAACTCCATCATGTCATTGCTTTTCTTTCTAACTCCTTTTGACATAGGAAACCAATTTTGAGTTATATATGTAGGGCGACAACACTGAAATAAACTATAAAAGAAAACAGGACAATTTGCGCACGGTCCACTAATCATCAAGTTTTCCACTCCAGGTTTAGGTGAATCTTGAATTTTTTCCCTCACAATCTGAGCTTTTCTCTGACCAAATCTCAAGAGACAGAGAAACTTTTGACAGGCTCAACTTTTTCAAAAGTTTGTTCACCTCGACGAATCATGCAACACTAGGTGAAGACTGGCGCTTAATAGATATATCAGACACCCAAGTGTTTGTTGTTGTTTCAAACAATAGCGAAGGAATGGTCGAGCCTGAAAAAATAAATTTGCGTATGTTTGGAACATCAAATGTCACCCTAAGATTCTTGTCATGGGTTAAGTTTATGCACTCAAATGAAGGACTAGAGATTCGTATCACTTTGAAGTCTTTACAACAATGCAAGGAAAAATAGGGCATCAACACCAATCCCATACAAAACCAAACACTTGAGCTTGTTAAACGGACTATCAAAAACTGATCCCACATTTCGTTTTCCAAACTCGACAACTGGACTCGATGTCCCCAAAGTCATCTGACACCGAAAAATTTTCAATCAAGGGACAACTCCAAATTATATCCCGAATTGTATCACCTTCTATGTGCACGTTGTCTAAAGTAAGAGATTTAAGTCTCGGAATTATATTCCGAATTATATGGCCTTGTACATACACATTGCTCAATGTGAGGGATTTAAGTCTTGAACAACTTATCTTTCCATCAATTTTGCACCCGCTCACAGATAAACTGATAAGGTTTTCGAATCCAAAGACTTCACGTGGAAAAGAAAAGGGCAAAGCAAAATGCCAAGCAATGGGAGATATATTATATTGGCCGTGAATTTTAAAACTGGGACTGGTGGCACCCATTTTCATGCTTTCACAATCAATTCGTTTACAAAAGAAATTAATTTCTGAATCCATAACCTTAGACTATCAATCTTTAGGTTAAATTTCTCGTACCTTTCCACAGTCTTCTTCACATTTAGACAGAACATGATTGCACTTCTCTCAAAACCATTATCAGATTCACTTTCAAAGTCTTTATAATCAAAATCGAGGTTGGGGCGAGATAACCAGGCGGTGTACCACGATTATAGTTGTTTGAGCAGCTTCTTTTCCATTCAAGAAAGAGTGGATATGTTGAATTATGGCTTCCGGTAATTGGAATTCTGCTTCAACTCTTTTGCCCTTCTAGATATCAAAACCCGACAAATTGGGAGTTTTCAGACTTAATCGTTTCTGTACATTTGGGTCAATTCGTTATAAGGTACCTAAAGCTTGTAATAAGCAAAAAAGAGCTCTAAAATAAAAGAGTGTCACTAAACACACCCCAAAATTCTCTAAACACACCCCATAATTTTTAAAACAAAAAAAAATATATATAAAATGACTAAATTACACTATGCAAATGTGAGATACTATTTTGTCTTTCTTTTAAGGTTTATTTATTTTGATTTTAGTCCTCTAAGTTTTTTTTAACTTTGAAATTGATTCTTTAAATTATTATACGTGAAAAATTAATTAAATTAAAAAATAAATTAAAATTTAAAAATAATAAAACAGTAACTATATCTTTAAAATGAACTAAATAAAAAAAATCAAACAAACAAAAACTGAAAAAAAAATCTGAAAAAAATTAAATTAAATTTTATAAAATATTATTAAATCTTCAAAATAAGTAAATTAAAAAAAAAAAAAAACCAACTAAAACTAAATAAAATATTAAAAAATAAAATAAATCTTCAAAATTAATATTTAATTAAAAAGTGAAAATAAAGTCGTTAGCTTAGAAGGAAACATAAATTCATAGTAACTTTTTGACCGATGCAATTGGTGAGCCGAAATTGATGTTAATTAGTTGTTTCGCTATACATTGATAGTTGTGGCCTTGTGGACCAATGACAATGGTAAAAATTGTTTTACAATAGACCAACTCAAATAACTAATGTTCATATGTTATTTAGTATTTTTAAGGTTTTAAATAAATTTTCAAATTCTTACACTGCAAAAAAAATATGTCATTTAACGAGGACGTTTACGAGAGCTATAAAAGTCCTCGTTAATAATAAGGACTTTAAAGAGGATTTTGATAACCCTCGACACTAAGGAGGGATTTCAGAACCCTTGCTACTAACGAGGGCGTTAACGAGTAATAAATTTCCCCTTGTTAATACCGAGGGCTTTAACAACCACATTAATAGCTCTCTTTAATACAGAAAACATAGTTCTCTCATTAATAAATATTAAAAATATATGATACATATTTATTAGAAGTGAAAATATAATGAATGAATCATCTAGTCCTATGGAAACACTAGAGCACATAAAACTTATGCGACCAAGAGGTCTCGGGTTTAGGACTCAAATACAAATCTCAACTCTCGTGTGTTGGGGCATTTTTTATTTTTTAATTAATTACATTTAAAATAAAAAATATAATAAATAAATAATACATATTTATTAGAAGTGAGAATTTATTGGATGAATTTTCTAGCTTAATGGTAACGCTAGCATATAAACGTTTTGCAAGTAAGAGGTTTTGGGTTCGAAACCCGATTATTGAGTGCACGACAATTCTAAAGCAGGTAAGAGCTTTGCGTTCAAGAGGTCTAGTCTAGAGCAGGTAAGAGCTTTGCGTTCAAGAGGCCTTGAGTTTGTACCCAGCCATCGCGTGCCCCAGGGAATAATGTTTTTGTGTTCAAGAGGTCTTAGATTTGATACTCACTAAAGCAGGTAAAAGATTTGCGTTCAAGAGGTCTTGAGTTTGTACCCAGCCATCGCGTGCCCCATGGAATAATATTTTTTAAGGACAATAACTTAGGAGAGTTGTGAATTAAGGACAATAATTTTATGGGTTTGGAGATGTAGGACAATATATTTTAAAATTTATAAATATAGGACAATATGTTCAAAATTTATAAAATATGACAATATGTTTTAAAAATATGTAAATATAGGACAATTGAGCCTGAACCTCGCATGATATTTCAGCCCAATTTGGGCTTATTCGGACTCAATTGTCCAATATTTACATATTTTAAAACACATTGTCCTATATTTACATATTTTAGAACATATTGTCCTACATTTCTAAGTTCGTAGAATTATTGTCCTTAAAATACAACCCCCCAAAATTATTGTCCTACAAAAATATTTTACCTCGTGCCCCATGTTTATTTTTCAATTAATTACAATTTGAATTGAAAAAAATATAAAAAATACATAATGCTAGAGCACTTAAGAGATCTCGGGTTTGAGTTGCGTTCAAGAGGTCTTGGGTCTAGACGGACGGAGCGAGGAAGGGTACCCCACCCCCCCAGAGCTTTTGAAAATTTTCAGGGTTTATGTAAGTAGTTTGTTTGCCTACAAAAATTTTGTCGTTTTCGATCATACTCAAGTCACATGTTAGTTCAAATTGAGGTTTCTGAGCTCATAGCTGACGTAGACACTGCCTGTTAAATAAAATTTCATTTTTCCGTAACTTAGGAGGAAGTTTCTTGTTCTTTCCAATTCTTTAAAAAATGAGTTTTTGTTTAATCGTCAATGTCTATGTTAGCTACGAGCACGAAAACCCTCAATTTTAACTGACTCGTGACTTGTGCATGATCGAAAATGATAAAAAAAAATTATTTTTGGCAAAAGTGGGACCAAAATTGAATAATAAAGATAATTATGAGATCAAAATTAAACAGTTAATTTTTAGGACGAAAAACAAATTACAGAAAAGTTATAGGACCAAAAAAAACCTTTTTTCTCCTATTAGTTGGGCCCCGATCAAAAATCCTGACTAAGTCAATGGGTCTAGAGCAGCTAAGAGCTCTGCGTTCAAGAATATATGATGCTAGAGCACTTAAGAGCCTTGCGTTTCGGGTTTGAACCCTGATATCACACAATTTTTTTAAATTGCTTTTAGCCGGGACAGTTTTTCCCTCGTTAATACTGAAAACGTATTTGCCCTCTTTAACAGCGAGGGCCCGCGACTGTCCTTACTAAATGTTTGCAAGGATAAAATTATCAAGAGTTTCGCCCTCGTTAAGTCCCTCGTTAATTCAATTTAATGAGGGCACACCCCCGTTAATGCTCTAATTTATATGACAGTTTTTTGTGTTTTTTTTTTGTAGTGTTTGGTCTGTGGGATGAGGGATGATGGCCCAGGATACATCTTCAACCCGAATACAAAAATGTGTTTAATTCCTATATGGAGGGATAAGCACACCCCATGTGGAAGGTGGGACGGAACATGTCTCAACTACAATATTACAATATTGTCCTCCTATTTCGATTTAGAGCCCGTTTGTTTAGTGGTATGTGATTTGGAGGGGATACGAAATCATGTTATATATTTTACTTACTCATTTAATATATTTAATATTTTCAAGTGTTTGTCATGATGTATTTAAATCATAATTTATTTAGGTCAATTGACATAAAGGGATAGTGCTTGGTATTATGATTACCACATATGAGGTAGTATGAATAATTAGGCCAAAATGAAAAAAAGAAGTACGGGCTTTCGGGGCAAGGAGAGAAACTATCAATCATAACAAACACTTGAACGTGTGGGATATGATTTTTTCCCCTTCTTTTCCCATAAACAAACGGACTCTTAAAATGAAGTGTGACTGTTTTAGTTCAATTTAAATGTATTTATGACATTTCCATAGGTATCTCATCTAATCCCTCAATTTAAACATAAATATTGATTTTTTAGTACATGATTAAAAGATGCAATCCTACACTCTAAACACATTCCTTAATTCAAACAATCCAATCTTACTCAATCATACTTACTCACATCATAACTAATCAATTCAGTCTTGTGAATCAAACGTGGCCTCAATCAATTCGAAAAGATTTCAATTTTAGAGAGAGAATACTAAAATTGCTACAGGTTATATATTTTGTTAAGAACTACGTACCCATCCTCTTCTACCAATCAATAAAACACGTCGCATTTACATTTTCATAGCTATGTAATATTTAGGACAAAATTATAACTGATGGTAAGATTGGACATTCCTTTTCCATTGGTTTGTAGATCTGCACGATTTGGACATAAGGAAAGGCATGAACAATTTAATTTTCAAGGACATCGGAGGAGATTCAAGCTCGACTCTGGAGGTGGTGTTCAGTGAAATTCACTTCTTTCTTTAATCTCCCTTTAAACGAGTGGATTACAAATCCTAGAAAATTCTTAGAGATATGATGACTTTGGTTACGACCTGTAAATTGTACCGGGCATTCTTATACCCATTTTTCATTTATTTAATGAATATCTCCTACCTATCCAAAAAAAAAAAAACTGATATAGCGGAAATAAATCAGGCAAATAGTTAATTAAAGCTAAGAATTGATGACCATCAACGATATATGTCAATAAATGTAGAATTTTTAAACAACTTAAGGTTTATTTCTTTCAAACAATATTTTTTTTTTATTATGCCATAAAGTAAAAGTTTGGTGTGTGTTTACATATGCAAAAAAAGTAAATAACAATACAAAAAAAATCTAGGATATTAAGTAATAGTACAAGTTAGTTGTGACTAATTAAAAAGTAATATTTCTGTCACAAGCAACCTTAATTAAAATAAAATGCTTTCATATACACACGTACCGGTATTCAAATGCTTCTTGCTAAGAAAATGTGCCCTACCTCCTGTGATATTTTGGAGAACTGCAAGTATCAACTTTTTTTTTTTTTTTTTTTAAGTTGAGGAAAAAGTTTGATTTTTTTATAAAAGAACTGCAAATATGATCAACTTTAACTAAGGGTGTGTGCCTCAGTTTCTAACTTCAAAGTTTTCTGAAGACACGGCTTAACTTAATTCTACTATATATAATAGATAAGTTCTCTTTTTCCAGCTTAAAAAAAAATAAGATAAATTCTCTTTTATCGAAATGTGAAATTGAAGCCGCCTCACGAATTTGATGCTATTCTACGAACAAGAGTAAGTGGTACGTGTCTAAAAGTGACGTGACGTATATCAAGGAATATATATGACTCGAGTAAATTAAGGAATAAAGGTCAATGTAACAAACCAAGAGGTGGATTGATCAATATTTTGGGAACAGGCCAATTTCATTAGGAAAACAAGAAGTGACCCTAAACAAGGAATAGTGGATCTCATGTACATCCAGATGCACCGTGAACTCATAGTACATTTTAAAAACGTGCAATTTGTTATATTGAAAATTGAAACTTATTTTCACTGAAGTGTACAACTATTAGTATGAAAAAATAGTTGCACGTTTCAGTATAAATAAGTTGCACTTTTTAATATAACAAATCGCACGTTTCTAAAATGAACTATGAATGTACGGTGCACCTGGGTGCATATAAGACCTAGCCACAACACAAAAAAGCAATAAAATTGAAGTTCTTTATTATAACAGGTGTTTTTTTTAAATATAAAAACTTAAGTCAACTCAGTTTAGGATCAACTGTGCTCTTTTAATATCACCGTTTTTTACAAAAACTCTCACTGATAATTTTTGTGTATAATATTTATAGAATTTGTGTATAGATTAATTTATAGGAGTGTTACTCCTTTTTTAAAAAATAAAAATATTTATGTTTATAAGGCGTGGAGTTGACTGGTCACGCCTTGCAAAAATCAATTTCTCGATGAGTGGGTCTCATGTACACTTTATAATATATTTTAAAAATATACAATATACAATGAAATATATAATTTGTTAAACTGAAACGCACAACATCTGTTCGTAAAATAAGTTGCACGTTTTTAATAATTAGTTGTATATTTTAGTACAACAAGTTCTATATTTTTAAAATATTTTATGAAATGTACGATACACCTAATATATACAAGACTTAACCTTTCTTGATTAGACAAGTTTTTATGTTAATTTTATATTTTTTTGAACGTAAAGTTTTCGTTTTGATATCTTGGAGTCCAAAGGATTAATGGATGATGCATCTTAAATTTTAAATGTATATAAAGAATATTTTTTAAAAAAATTATGTGGCAATGCCACATTTGTCTAATACAAAAAATTTATAATCTCATTAACCGTCAATTTAAAATTTCATTTCAGTCCTATGTCATATGTTTTTTAATCTCAACCATACATTTTAATTTGTAGGTTCTATAATTTTTAATTATATATTTCATCTTCTATCCTATTTCTCTTCTTGCGTTACTCCTTATCCGTGAAAATATTTGTTCTCGAATTTGCAGGTTTTGTTTTTCTGTATTACAGTGAAAGAATTATGTCTCATCTAAAAGCTCAAACTGGTAAAGAGTTGTGAAATTAATTTTTTTATTTAATTTCCCTAATATACAGGTTTATAGATTAAAGGATCAATCCATAATAAGTGTATTGTGTTCTTAAGTCAAATTAAAATTGCACACAGATATGCGAAGCACATTGGTATATATTGATTGTCCTTCATTAGAAAACTAGTTTCAACCGGTCATTTATCAACTAGATTTGTGCATTCGGATGTTTAAATTGTGGATATTAACAGGTTTTTTTATCAACTAAATTAATTTGTGCATTCGGATGTTTAAATTTTGGATATTTTTAGGAAGTCTTTCGGGATTTAAATCGAAATGGTCCCGTAACTTTGCACCTTTATTAAAAAGGTCTCGTATATATCACATGTTTCAATTTAGTCCCGTATATTTTCAATTTGTGTCGATTTAGTCCCACATCGTCGGAGACCGGTCAAACTACCCAAAACGACGATGTTTTATGATAAATTCCCGAACGAAATTAGGGGCGAGTGTATCACACGCCCCTAAAACGACGTCGTTTTTGGGTAGTTTGACCGATTTTTGGCTATTTGGGACTAAATCGGCACAAATTAAAAACATACGGGATTAAATTAAAACATGTAATATATACGAAACCTTTTTAATTAAGGTGCAAAGTTATGGGACCATTTCGATTTAAATCCCAAAGTCTTTCACCCCCAAAGTTTTGAACTTCTAATTTCCAACTTATGCATTCGTCAAAATCCGCAAATGAACTTGAGGGGGTAATAAGAATTACATCAGAATATGTTGATATTTTCTACTCTTATAAATATCATGGGAAATAATGTCTTTAATTTGGGTAGGGTTTTTATTTCAAGGATAATAATTTTATGGACTTATGAATAAAAATATAATATGGTTTAATAATTGTAAATTAAATGTAGGACAATTAGATAATTAATGTGATATTTCAGTTTGCTTTGGGTTTATTCGGACTTGAATGTTCTACATTTATAGATTTTAAAACATATTATCTTATATTTATATATTTTAAAATATATTTTATTGCATTTTCAAGCCCGTAAAATTGTTGTCTTTAAATTAAGACACAACTCTCCCTAAGTTATGGGCCTAATTTTTTTTTTTTTAAAATATCTTTATGTATCTTTGATTGATTTATTTCCTCGTAATCCAAGCATATATAGCGGGCCAATGTCTTGTATGCACCAGGTGCATCGTGCAATTCAAGTGCATTTTTAAAATATGAAATTTATTTTGCTAAAATATGTAGCTTGTATATACATAAACATTTAATTTATTTTCACTAATATAAGTAACATGTTTCAATGCAACAAGTTGCATATTTAAAAAATACTTCATCGATACATATGAGACTGTCTCATATAACGAATTATTTCACCAACTCACATTGAACCAAATCTACTTCTTATAATACATATAAAAAACTCTATATTCGAGTTCGAAACAACCGTTGACATTGAACTATTTCATAATCATGTTTAAGTAGTTGTTTATCTTTTGCTTTTGTGGTAGGGGAAAGATAGAAACTGCTGCACCCGTACTATTGGTCCTTCAATCGAGAAAATTATAAATCGAGGGACGTGTCTGAATAATAGACAGGGTGAGAGTCAACAAAATTCATTCCTCATAACAAATCAACCTTCATAATATTTCAACAGAAAATCCTCCCACAACGGGCTCGAACAGTACCTATTTATCAATAAACGTAGCAATCTAATTCACTTTAATGTATTGGAAAGCAATAAGTATTAATTCTCAGAGCAGAAATCGATCTTTTGCTAAAAAAGAATTATACTTTTATTCTCAAATAGTTCTTCCACTAATTAATTCTAGGGATAAAAACATTTCACTACAAAATCACTCAAAAACTTACAACCAGATACAAAGTGCAGAAAATTTCTGCACTTTAGTTCAAATTTGAACTAAAGTGTCACGTACTTTAGTTCAAATTTCTGCACTTTGTATCTGGTTGTAATGATTTACTCAATCTTGTATCTTGTTGTAATTTTTTTCTTAATTCTACTCATGCTCTATCTTCATCACATGAAATTTGATAAAACATGTGCTTGCAGTTTAAGCCCCTCAAACTTTATTTATTCTGCTGATCCCACGAACTTTCCGCTTATGCTTATACCCGGATAAAATTATTAAAATTAAGGGCAGCTTGATTGGGGGTAATGGAAGTGGGTAATAGGAATTATTTCTATTGATGTTGCTTGGTAGGTTTGATACATTGGTAATGGAAATAGAAGTAAGCAATTGATTGCCCTCGCCTATTCAACTCACCTCACATGATACCCATTGTTGATGTTGTAACTAAGCAATAACAATGCAATCAATAACCTTTAGTGATTGACCCCTCAATAATACACATTACCATTACCATTCCATAATCATACCAAGCGAGCCCTAAAGAAATTTATAATAAAAAAACTTTTGAATTAACGTGCTTATTCGAACAAACGTGAAGTTCATGAGCTTAAGGGGGTGTTCGTAAAAACTTATGATTTTCAAAAAGTGATTAAAATTAGTGATTATGAAAAAAGTGATTAATAGTAGAAGTTGATAGTATTTGTAAAAAAATTCAAAGAAAAGTTGATGGTATTGGCAAAAAAGTTAAAAAAAAAAATAATAAAAAAAAACTAATAAGCTACTAAAAGCATCATTTTGAAGTTTTTAACTTATAACTTATGAGATCTTATTTAAGCTACTAAAAGATAAATAAAACACTTCAAATTGTTTCTACACACTATGTAACTATAATCACTTATAAGTTTTTTCAAACACCCCCTAAATATATGAAGCCATTTATTTGCTTTCATTCTTTTTTCCGGAAAAAAGACAAATCGGCAAATCGGTAAAGTTCACTAATCATTTCTAAATTTTCGTATTAGTTTTTTGCAACAAAGTCTTTAACGAGTAAAGTTCATAACTAAATGTATACTTCTACGAATAAAAAAATTACTATTATATGTAATATTTTTAGAATAATACAAAATTTATATATATATATATATTTTTTTAAGATTTGGTTCCTCTATTGTACTCACTTTCATAACAGCGCGGTTTCCCTGTTTCACAAGCCTGTTTCATCTGGTATTTCATGCCTTGGATTTGCGCCACATTTCTATGGGCCGGGTGAACCATCTACACCCTAAACACTAAATAATAAACCCTAAATCATGGCCTATTCGGGCCGGGTGAACCATGAACTACTCGGGCCGGGTGACGGAGACACGTGGCGCAAATTCGAGGCATGAAACACCAGATGAAACACACATGTGAAATAGGGAATCCGAGCCGCTTTCATAACGGGTCATAATAAACACTCACTTTTTTACTCTCACTTTTGATCCTACTGTCTATTGACTGCTTTCATAACGGGTCATAATAAACACTCTTTGAATGTGAAAATTTCAATTATTTAAAAGTAATGTACTTAGATGTAATTATTTTTAACCACAAAACTTTTGAATGGATAATTGCAATCTGGCTCGGATTCGTTTAAATTTTGACAACAAAAAATGGAGTATGACTCTAAAAAAAAATTTATTTAACGAGTGCATTAACAAGTGCTATAAAAGCCGTTGTTAATGACAAGGGCTTTAAAAAGGGTTCTAATAACTCTCGGCACTAAGAAGGGACTGAGAGCCCTTACTACTAACGAGGATGTTAACGAGCAATAAATTTTCCCCGTTAATACCGAAAGCTTTAACAAGTATCTTAATAGCCCTCGTTTAGTCTCCTAATTAAAAAATAAAGAAAATATATGATACATATTTATTAGAAGTGGCGACACTATAACACATAAGAGCAACAGAGAGATCTCAAGTTCAAAACTCAGCGCTTGCCTCTTCCGTGTTGGGGCGTATTCAATTTTCATTTAATATATATAAGCAGAAACCGCCCCAAATTTGGAAACCGTTGGATTTTCTGCCAAAAATTATTCTAAATTGGGAGACGAATCTATAAAAAAAGTATTAAAAAATAATAATGAATTGAGAAAAAAATCTTTGTAATCTATATCTATATATGTGCAGAGCTTATTTAGATATTATATTAGGGAGCCACTAAACACACCCCATAATCATCCATTCACACCCCATCTACTAAACTCACCCCAAATCAATACCATTATACCCTTCTACCCAAAAAAATAAAATCACTTCTTACCATTTTCTATCAGCAGCGTGCGTGCGGGAAAAAAAAAAAAAAAAAAAGTCTTCCACATTAATTCTCATGGAACAAAATCGAACAAAAGTTTTTTGCATAAAACTTTGGTAGTTTTAGGATTTAATCGCGCCACTGTTCGTCCAAAATCACGACTGAAGGTAGGCGAGATTACTAGGCGTAAACTGTCGTGCAAAAATAAAAAATAAAAAAATTGATAGTGTTCGGTCCAATGGGCCGAATGAATTAATTGCATGATTAGTCGGACGAAAACCAGTGAGTCTGTACATAACCCTACAGTCGAACACACGTGAATTTGTTACCTTTGAATGATCAATTTTCAGCAATTGTTCATGAGTTCACCTTCGATTTTGTTCCATGAGAATTAAAGTGGAGGACATTTTTTTTTCTTTTTTTTCACATGCACGCTACTGTTAGAAAAGGAAATAAGTCATGATTTTATCTTTTGGGGGAAAAATGGTATAATGGTATTGATTTGGGGTGGGTTTAGTAATACAAATTAATTTTTAATTTTTAATTTTTAATGGGGTGAGTTTAGTAGATGGGGTGTGAATGGAGGATTGTGGGGTGTCGTACGACTCACTGCTATTTCGCAAATGGTCCCAAAATTGTTAAAATTTTAAATTTAGTCCCGTAACTTTAGACATTGCTCAATTTTCATCCCATTTTCATCCAAACATAAAAAACATCATTGTTTTTGTCACGTGAAAGTCACCTGCTCATTCAAATTGGAGGAATCCGACGAAAATTTTAACGCGGTTGCTTGTGTGGAGATTTAATTCAATATATCTTTAAAATTAAATGGCCAGATTTAGTTCCACCTAGGATCCAGATCATCAACACGGTCGGATATCCTCAAATTTAATGAGCATGTGACTTGCACGTGACAAATCCAGCAAGTTTTCTAACTTTTGACAAAAATGGGACAAATATTGAGCAATGTTAAAAGTTATGGAACAAAATTGAATATTTTTAACTATATGGGACCATTTGCGAAAAAATATAAAGTTATGGGATGAAAAATATTTTTGTCCCAGCGACGGGCAGCAATGGTGCATAATAGAGGCGACGAGATGAGTAATGAGATAGAAGAAGTGACTAAATTCAATACCTATGTTCAACGGTAGATGGCAAAGTGGAGATTGGCGTTGGTGGCGGACAGATGAGAGGATGGAATGAGAAAAAAAACAATGGAATACCTTGATTTCCAATTAAAAGTTGAGACCAATTGTTTAGGTGCGACAAGTAGTCAGCATGAAGGGTTTGCACTTAACAGTGAGGCGGCTAGGGCTTATGGAGTGGGCGGGCGGGATAAAAGCATTTTTCACCATATAACTTACTGCTATTCCGCAAAAGGTCCCAAAATTGTTAAAATTTTCAATTTAGTCCCTCAACTTTAGACATTACTCAGTTTTCGTCCCATTTTCATTAAAACTTCAAAAACATCGGGTTTTTGTTCACGTGAAAGTGACGTGTTCATTAAATTTGGAAGAATTCGACGAAAATTTTAACGCGGTTGCTTGTGTGGAGATTTAGTTCCATATATTTTAAAAATTAAATGGTCAGATTTAGTTCCACCTAGGACCCAGGTCATCAACGCGGTCAGATACCCCCAAATTTTATGAGCACGTGACAAATCCGGCAAGTTTTTTAATTTTCGACAAAAATGGGACAAATATTGAGCGGTGTCAAAAGTTATGGGACAAAATTGAATTTATTTTAACAATTTGGGACCATTTGGGAAAAAACATAAAGTTATGGGACGAAAAATATTTTTACCCCAGCGACGGGCAGCAATTTTTTTTTTTTTTTATCGGACAAAGTTAGTTGTTAGATGTTAGTAGTTAGTACACCAAGCACCCAAACACTCCACAAATTCACCTAGCCACCTTATAACTCCCATACTCCAATTCGTTCCCAAAGAGAATCGAACCTAGGTCTCCCACTCAATTGAGGAGCCCAGTGGCCAGGTGGGCTAAGCCACCTGGTTAGCGACGGGCAGCAATGGTGCGTAATAGAGCCGGCGAGATGAGAAATGAGAGAGAAGAAGGGAGAGAATAAAAGTGACTAAATTCAATAGTTTTGTTCAACGGTAGATGGCAAAGTGGAGATTGGTGTTGGTTGCGGACGGATGAGAGGATAGCATGAGAAAAAAACAATGGAATACCTTGATTTCCAATTTAAAGCTGAGACCAATTGTTTAGGTGCGAGGAGTAGGCAGCATGAAGGGTTTACACTCAACAGTGAGGCGGCTAGGGCTTATGGAAAGCGGCGGGCGGGATAAAAGCATTTTTCGTCGTATAACTTACTGCTATTTCGCAAATGGTCCCAAAATTGTTAAAATTTTCAATTTAGTCCTGTAACTTTAGACATTGCTCATTTTTCGTCCCATTTTCATCAAAAATTCAAAAAAATCTTTTTTTTTGTCACGTGAAAGTCACTTGCTCATTAAATTTTGTGGAATCCGACGAAAATTTTAACGTTGTTGCTTGTGTGGAGATTTAGATCTATATATCTTAAAATTTAAATTGTCAGATTTAGTTCCACCTACGATCCAGGTCATCAACGCGGTTGGATCCCCCAAATTTAATGAGCACATGACTTGCATGTGACAAATCCGGCAAGTTTTTTAATTATCGAGCAAAAATCGGACAAGTATTGAGCAATGTCAAAAGTTATGGGACAAAATTGAATTTTTTTTAAACAATTTGGGACCATTTGCGAAAAAACATAAAGTTAGGGGACGAAAAATATTTTTACCCCAGCAACGGGGAGATGAGAAATGAGAGAGAAAAGGGAGAGAATCGAAGTGACTAAATTCAATACCTCTGTTCAATGGAAAAAAGTGGGATTGGTGTTGGTGGCAGACTAATTGGTTAGGTGTGGAGAGTGCAGATAAAATGGAAAATAACAATAAATGTAATATTAAAAGAAGATGCCTTAAATAAAATTTCACATGAAATGGTTTGAAATAGAATTGCTAGAATTCGAAATAATAGGTTCGAGTGTTGACACGTAGGATTGAGTAGGCTCGGAATTAGGCTTTGCATATTCACAGACAGTAGTAGTATAAATCTTGCAACTTTACCAATATATTTCTAACATTTCTCTCAATTTTAAGTCCAGAATCGAAAATCGCAAAACATTTCGAAGTTTTCGATGGAGAAAACCCGAAGAATTGAAGGCATAAGCGGTGAAGCTCAACTACCAGAAGCCATGATTCAACACATACAATCTTTTCTCAGTGGGAAGGAAGCTGCTCAAACAACTGTTCTCTCAAAATTGTGGTACAACGCTTTTTTAACTCGCCCCAACCTCGTCTTCAATCAACGCGATTATGGTGATTTAAAATCCAAAGGGTTTTTAAATTTATTGAAGACCACCGTGCAAAGGTACAAAGATTTAAATCTAGAAATTGATAGTTTAGAGTTATGGATGAAGTCTTTGAATAAGGTTTATTATTATCTTGCTAATGAATTAATAGTTGAAGCTATTAAAATGGGCGCCGTCGATATCAATTTTGAACTTTATCCGGCGACCTCAACCTTTGTTTTGCCCCGTGAGGTGCTAGAATCGGAAAGCCTTATGAGATTATCGGTTGCGGGTTGCAAAATAGAGGATATGATGGTAAGTTGTTGGAGGCTTAGGTATCTTAATTTATGCAAAGTGTTTTTAGAAGGAGATTTGTTTTGGGATATAATTTCGAGCTGCCCTTTCATTGAAGAATTGGAATTGCATAAATGTAAGTGTTTTACTAAAGTTCAGAACCATCCTCCCAATAATAATTTTTCGGTGAAATGGAAATTGCTAGCATTGAGTTCAATCAATCTGTTTGAGTTGCACAAGTTAACCTTGTTGTTTCTGGAGAAAGTTAAACTTTGTAGCTCGTTTTTCGTGGACTTCTCGTCTAGATTTCCTTGCTTGAAGGATTTGAGTGTTCATAATTGCTCCGGCTATAAAGAGATACAAATTTATAGCCAATCGCTTAGGTACATAAGCTTCGTACATACATTGATGATCTTGAAGGCCGAATTTGATACTCCAAATCTTCGTGAGTTCTGTTACACAGGCGAAAGATTGTTGCCTTCTGTGTCATTTCCAAATTCCTCAAATTGGGAGACTGATATATACATTTACTATTGTTCCGGACTTAGTTCAAAATGGTTGCTCAATTTGAACAAACTTTTGACAAATTTGAGCCTGTCGAAAGTTTCTCTCTTCTTCCAAATTTCTTATTTGATGAACTTTGATAATGTCGGATATATCCGATATTTACCTAAACCTTTAGTTGAAGATTTGATGATTGATGTGTCATCTTCGGATTATCCAGTTTTTTTAAATAGTTTACTCCAGTGTTGTCTCCCAGTATTCGTAACTCAATATTCGGATCCTATCTCAAGCATACATGGAAAAGGAAATGGAGAGTTCTTGGAGATTGTTTACAAGAGTTTGATGCAACATATCAATGTTAAGTATTCCACTCTTGAGAAAGTTGATGTGGAATTTTTCAATGAAGATGTTTCTGCTTGGGTTCATCTACCCCGTAACTCGCTGTCAGGTGTTGGAACTAGTGCAACTGAATGGAGAGTTCGCTTCCATTTGAAATGGGGGTGAGGAGCTGCTACATTTGGAGGAAACTGGTTTGTTATCATGTATTTGTACTTCATTTGTCTTGTGAGGTTTAGCAACCTTGGTTTATTTTGTTTAGCTCAAGTGAAATGCACAACTTGGGTATTGTTGAACTTGTTTTATCAATAATTGGGAATATTGTGTCATTGTTTACCATTTATTCTTGATTTTTATGTTCACTACAAGAAAATAAATAATTAGATACTGATGGTAATGTGATTGCATATTAATTAATATCATTTTTTTATCCAATTGTTTTGTTCATTCCTGGGAAGCCAGATTCCATTGCCGCGGCCATCTGGTTCACCGGTACTTTGGTCTTTACAAGAAGACCCTATAAGTGAAGTAAAGGAGTTAGAGGGCTAACCTAACCTTCAATAGACTCTTTCTGTCGAAATCGCACCCGTGAAAGCCCAGAGACATGCGAAGACCGGACAGGAAAGATTTCCCAATATTGTGCCATTGTTTACCATTTATTCTTGATTTTTATGTTCACTACAAGAAAATAAATAATTAGATACTGATGGTAATGTGATTGCATATTAATTATAATATCCTAGTTTTTCTTATTTTATTATTTATCTTTTTCATTTTTTCTTGGTCGCTAAGTTAGGATTTTATTATGTTTGCCCTAGTTTTCTATTATAAGTACATCTTGGTAAAGTATTGTGTGCATCATTTTCACCATACACCACTATTACTATTGTTGGTGAGGATCAACACTAACAATTAAAGTGTTGATCCTTACAAACAATAGTAATAGTAGTGTATGGTGAAAATGGTGCATACAATACCTTTTCATAGATCTCTCTTATTCAGTTGTAATTCAAATTATTTGATACTCCCTTCGTCCCAATCTTAACTGCACTATTTCTATTTCGGTCTGTCCCATTCTTAACTGCACATTTCTTTAAATGAAAATACCCACTTGAACGCACACCCTTCAAATACTCACTTATTTACCATATGTCTCTCTCTCATACCCTCAACACTTTATCACTTTATCACCTTTAATAAATATTATTCTACTCTTCAACAAAGTGGAATTCCCTTTTCTATCCCCAACATTTTATCACTTTATCACCTAAAGTACTAATAAACAACTCTTTTTCTTAAACTCCGAGCACACAGTAAACATGCGGTTAAGATTGGGACAGAGGGAGTATTAAAATAATATCTACATATTTCCCAACTCTTGTGTTCTTTACGTTTCGCTTGCATCATCTGATATTTAGAGTCAATTACGATTATGCTCTTCTAAGTAAGATGGTACCTAAATGTGGTAATGCCCTACTCCGCGATCAGATCGCCCAAATCACCCAAACCTAGCCGCCCTCACAGTGCAAAATGCCGACGTCTCTTAGCGCTCGACTCTGAGCATGCCATTCGTTGGCTGCCTCATCCCGAACAGCACGACGTCGCTCTCACCATGAACAGCCCCTTCATCACACCCACCCGCCGCCTCACCGACGACAGTGATTTTGCTCGCCTTCATCCTTTTATCGGCGTTGTGACACGGTGTCCACCGTACGCTGCTTCTTTTGTGGGAAAGCTGGTCAATCATGTTTGTCCAACGTATAGCTTCGAAGATGGTGGTTATGATGGGCCTCTTATATTGGGATTTTTAAATTCTAAATGGTCCTGTAACTTTTTACCTTTTTTGATTTAGTTCCGTAAATATTTTTTGGAACGATTTAGTCTCATAACTATTAAAATTACTCAATTTTCATCCCATAACTATTTTTTGGAATGATTTAGTCGCATAACTTCTAGAATTGCTCAATTTTCATCCCCTAACTATTTTTTTGGAATGATTTAGTCCCGTAACTTTTAGAATTGTTCAATTTTCGTTCTATTTTGTCGGAAAGCGCTCAAAACGACCTTGTTTCACCAGCGTATCAGTCATGTGCCATTTAAATTCAGGATTCCGACGATCCTCGTGTTTTAGTAACTGATTTGCACAATTTAATACACTTGTCAATTAAATGAAATGCACACCATTAATTAATACAAAAAGTAAAATTACTGAAATAAATCTCAAAGAAAGGGGGCGAGATTAAATCCCCCAAATTCTCTAAAATCGAGTACTTCCCCAATATCCATCCCTAACTCCGCGAGAACTCAATTTAGCGAAGTACAATAAGTTTTCAGCCTCAATTTAATTTTTAGGTGTTTAGATTGTGTCAAATAAGTTCCTAAGAACATGAGTCTCGCCGGAATCCCCAATTTATAATTGCACATGACTGACACGCTGGTGAAACAATGTCGTTTTGGGTAATTTTCGGCAAAAGAGGACTGAAATTGAGCAATTTTAGTAGTTATGGGACTAAATTATTCCAAAAATAGTTACGGGATGAAAATTGAGCAATTTTAATAGTTATGGGACTAAATCGTTCTAAGAAATAATTACGGGATAAAAATTGAGCAATTTTAGTAGTTATGGGGCTAAATCGTTCCAGAAAATAATTATGAGACTAAATCAAAAAAAGTAAAAAGTTATGGGACCATTTAGAATTTAATCCCTCTTATATTTGATGAGTAGCCACTCATTACCCAAGCCCATTTAATTGGTGATAAAATCTCATTGCTGGTATTGGCGCCTAAACTGGGCGAGGATTTGGTTCAACACCACCACCTATTTCAATCCAAGTGCACCATCACTGTTGTTTACCAGGTCGGGTTACTCCGCTTCATGACACCCTGTCCCAGATCGACATAGCCCCGCCCCGGGGAAGCATTACAGAAATATTTTCTGATTTGATCATAAATCTTTTGGAAAAATCACTCTCACTGTAATTGAGCAGTTAAAAGGAAAGAGTATTAAAAGGAACAACTATTACTATGAAAATATAGTTGCACGGTTCAGTGTAAACAAGTTGTATCTTTCAATATAACTAGTTGCATGGTTCTAAAATGCAGTATGAGTACACGGTGCACCTGGATGCACATAAGACTCACTCAAAAATAAAAGAATTGGAGGAAGGACTCGCGAAAGTTAAAATAAGCATCGAAAAAATGAAAAAGGAAAAAAGAGTCAATTCTACAAAAGAAACTCGGAAACTGAATCAGTCTTTGAATTGCACATATACACAAGGCCGCTCCCTGAATGCTATGCATTTGATTATTAATCATTCATACGCTTCAGTCATAGAAATTATTGAGTCTATTATCCCGGGTTTAATATGGAGAAGGGCAAAAGAATGGTAGCAGAGTTCTAACTACTCGAAGCCATTATTCAAAATATTCAATCTTTCCTCAATAGAAAAGAAGCTGCACAAACAACTCTTGTCTCCAAATCATGGTACACCGACTGGTTAACTCGTCCCAACCTCGATTTTGATAAGAAAGACTACCTAAAAATTGATAGTTTAAGGTTATGGATCGACGATCCATATCATCCGAAGCCCAATGGTTATTCAAACCATGTTAACGAATTGATTATGAAAGCATCGAATAAGGATGTTATTGATCTTGATTTAAAAATTCCTGTCAAAAAAAAAAAGATCTTGATTTAAAAATTGAATCGGGATTTGCTTTGCCACACCAAGTGTTTGGATCCGAAAACCTTATCAGATTATCTCTGGATGGGGAAAAATTGAGGAAAAAATATTTTTTTAGGACAACAACTTTTGAGGGTTGTGTGTTTAAGGACAATAATTTTACGGACTTGGAAATGTTGGACAATATGTTTTAAAATATGTAAATATAGGACGATGATCTTGAAGGCCGACTTTGATGTTCCAAATCTTCGTGACTTTTGTTATTGATCAGGTGAAAGATTGTTGCCTTATGTGTTATTTCCAAATTCTTCTAATTGGGAGTCTAATATATACCTTTACTAAAGTTGATTCAATGAAGTCGTTTCTGCTTGGGTTCCTCGACAGTTAACTTTTTTTTTTTTTTTGCCGGAAACTCTACCGGGAACTTATTGTTAGATTTTTGAACAAGTGCAGAGATTTCGCTTCCATTTGAAATGGGGATGAGGAGTAAAGTAGTTTGTTATCATTGATTTATATTTCATTTGTCTTGTGAGGTGAATGTATATATGAGTTTCAACAATCTTAATTTATTAGGTCAAGTCTTGTATGCATCCAGGTGCACCTGCATTCATAGTGCATTTTAGAACCATGCAACTTGATATACTGAAAAATGGAACTTATTTATATTGAAACGTGCAACTATTTTTTTTCATATTAATTGTTGCACGGTTCAGTGTAAACAAGTTGCATACTTTCAGTACAACAAGTTGCACAGTTTTAAATGTACTATGAGTGCACGGTGCACCTGGTTGCACATGAGACTCACTCAATTTATTATGTTCAGCTCAAGTGAAATGCACGACTTGGGTATTGAACTTGATTTATTAATAATATTAGAAATATTATGCCATTGTTTTACCTTTTATTCTTGATTTTTATGCTCTTGAATAAACAAATATTGCTTGAATGAGTGATTGATTATCTTAGGTATGTTTAATTTTTCAGGAAAAATATTTTTTTTAGGTCCGTAATTAGGGGGTTGTATTTTAAGGACAATAATTTTATGGGCATGTGACATTTTAGTCTGATTTGGGCTTATTCGAGCTCGATTGTTCTATATTTGCACATTTTAAAACATATTGTCCTAAAATTATTATCCTAAAAACACTACTCCCCTAACTTACTGTCCTAAAAAACATTATTCCCAGGCCCCATAACTGCACCATCAGAATCCATCACCATAATTATGTGGGTTTATGTCTGTAAATAATTTATTGAATTATATGTTCATCATGATTATACACAACTAATTTCTTCAATATTTTTTTTTTCTTTTTTTAAAAATAGGTAATTCATTTCTCTATTTATGCCTTTATGGTTTAAAAGTTGGTGCTCTTTGGGCAATTTTTCTACGGAGACTAGAGGAGCATATGTCAACACATAATTAATTGGCCCAGATCGTAAAATTTGTAAAAGAATGTGATGGGAAACATCAATAATATCGGGAGGTAGTTTAATGTCGAAGTATGAGAATGCTAAAGCTACACAAGCAGTTAAGGCTGGTAAAATAGTGGGACGGATACATATCCGCGAGTATATTTGCACTTTAGGATTGTAACTTATTAACAAGTATAACGGTTGCATAGAGAAAAAAAGTTTTTTTGTTCCATAACTTTCCTGTAATTTGTTTTTCGTTCCAAAAAAATTTAACTATCCAATTTTGATCCCATAACTATCTTGATTGTCCAATTTTGGTCTCATTTTCGCCGAAAAACATAAATATTTGTCTTTAATTATCCCGCTAAAGTCACATGCCTTTTCAAATTGGGGTTTTCCAAGCTCGTAATTCACGTGGACACTAATAAATCATTTTTTCCGCACTTAGAAAAAAATTTCTTGTTCTTTCTAATATTTTAGAAAAATGAACTTTTCTTTTAATAGTCAGTGTCCACGTCAGTTACGAACTCAAAAATTCGCGATTTTAACCAATACGTGACTTGTACATGATCGAAAATGACCAAATTTTCTATTTTCTGGCGAAAATGGGACTGCAATTGGACAATCGAGATAGTTAGTGGACAAAAATTGGATAGTTAAAAAAATTGGGACGAAAATCAGATAGTTAAAAAAATTGGATAGTTAAAAAAATTGGATAGTTATGAGACCAAAAGAACTATTTCCGGCGATTTTTGAATCAAAAGTGGTAAGAATTGGACATTAAAGGACCACAATTTGACACATGTGGACTAAAATAGAAAACTGAGAGGATATAGGTCTACAACTAAGGTCCGCCTAAAATTACAGGAACAAAATTAATGAGGATAAAATTACAGGAACAAAATTAATAAGGATGAAAACATTTTTCGTCCCATTAACTTTTTGCTTGTTCGCAAATCGTTCCAAAATTATTCATAAAATATAATTTAGTCCCTTAAATTTGAAGTTTGAACACACCTCAATTTTCGTCCTATTTTCATCGAAAATTGAATAACTCACCGAAATTTATCACGTGCAGTCACGTTCTCGTTAAATTTGGCAGATTCCGGCCGCATTTAATTTTTAAGTCACATGAAACTAAATATCCACACAAGCAGCCACTTTAAAGTTTCCACCGGATTTCCCCAAATTTAATTAATGAGCACGTGATAAAAATGATCGGGGCGGAGGCACAGTATGCTCTAGGGGGGCCATGCCCCCCCACCTCCTAACCACCCCCCATACATATATTTATACATATATGAAAGTAATATATTGTTTTGATCATTTTACATAATATTATAGTTAGTAATAGTTATGCATGACTTATGTGCTTCTCCTTGTCCTTTTTATATTTTCGAAGACTATGTTCTTGAAACTGTATAAACATTAAGGTTTCCACTGATCTGAATTGTAAGAATAGTTTTATAGAAGATTTGTTGATTTATTAATTAATATTTTTTTATTTTAATATAAATATTTATTTAGTTTTCTCATGAATTATATAATAATATTTGGCTAAGTGTTGTATAGTTCTAAAATGCATTATGAGTGCACGGTGTATCTGGATGCATATGAGACCCACTCATAATATTTTCGTCATGAATTTTTATTTTCGACTTTTGGCCCTCCCTAATCTCAAGTCCTGGCTCCGCCCCTGAAAATGATGGTGTTTATGTTCCGATGAAATTGGGACGAAATTGAGCAATGTCAAAAGTTACGGGATTAAATTGTATTTTTTTTTTTTAACAATTTTGGGACCATTTGAAAGAAAGCAAAAAGTTATGGGACGAAAAATGTTTCTATCCCAAAATTTATATTTACCCATTTAACAGCGAACACATAACATCCACATGAAGAATTCTATTGGTAACAACAGAAAATTGAACCAAGGCACTGGAACATGCAACTTAATAATCCAATCGGCAGCCTCAACTTATGTATTTGATGTAAATGGTTGCAGCTGCCATTTTCTCTTGTTAACTTAGATGTTGGGCGACCAAAATTAACTCCTATATTGCCAATTTCATGCGCCAATATGGCTATTTTGGGCCGTCCGAATAACTGAAACAGCCCTGCTATTTTTTGCCATGTCAATTAAAATAATTATTTGCGATTATTTTTTGGCCGCTTTAATCATTTACCATTTAAAGGTTGTATCTTATAGTAAAACACCCAATAAACTTGTATCACTAAGTAATTATCCCAAAAAAAAACATCATCTTTCTTATTTCAAGTATAGTTAACCAATTTAATGTAAAAAATGCAGGCAATTTGATTACTTGGACAATAAAACAACATCAAATACGAGTAATTATTATATAAACTAGTATTTCTCCCGTGCGATGAACAGTTTGAATATTAAGATAAATTATGATAGAAATTTAAATTAAATTCATAATGTACATATACACATTGATCTATATTAAAAGAAATCCGTAAAAAAAATTATATTAATTTTTTTACCTATAAATTTTATGAAATAATATATAATATATATATATATATATATATATATATATATATATATGTATTTCACAATAATTTTTTAATTAAATACTGAACTCATTACAAGTACTAAATTTTTTAATAATATTAAAAGTTAATAAAATAAAAAATACGAGTATTTAACTCATATAGTCAAAACAATTGAAATATATTAAAAACATTAATATTTATATTTAAAATTTTATTTTTATATATGCAATATGCATGTCAAATTAAAGATCATAAAAAGATAATAAATTTGACACATAATACGCTAAAAATATATTAGTAACAAATAAATTATCAAACTTTTGAAAAGTAAAATATAAAAAAAAACAAAAGGAAAAGAAAAATATTATTGATTGATATTAAATCATTCTTTTTTTTAAAGAGTGAAATACACTCTTTCACCATAAAGCAAGTGTGGCTATACTTGCTCAAATATGTACTTGAAATTTTGACAAATTTTTATTGCTCAAATATGTACTTGAAATTTTGACAAATTTTTATTTTTATATATTTATAGATCACCGAGATATCATTGGAGTTGTAAATTTAGCACACATGTGTCAGTTTGTAGACGTTTATACAAGCAAAAAAAAAAAATTATCAGATTACGAAACCTAATATTTTAATATATATAAATGTATAAGCTGCAGTAATTGAAGATTTAAATTGCCAGTCATGTTTACTTTATCCCCAAGTAGACGAATTACATTCTAATATAAATATTGACATATAGTAGATGTTGGCATCAGTGGATATAATACTGGTAATATGTTGATGATACTTACAGGCTGCTGAAATAAACAAAGCAAATAAAGATTAAAAAAAAAAAACTCAGCAAAGCAAGTTCAAGAAAATTTTAAGATAAACTCGG
The DNA here is from genome assembly GCA_037126765.1 of Stenogyne calaminthoides. NCBI lineage: Eukaryota > Viridiplantae > Streptophyta > Magnoliopsida > Lamiales > Lamiaceae > Stenogyne > Stenogyne calaminthoides. Next base: position 43,354,332 of record JBBCBC010000003.1, on the reverse strand, counting down.
TAGCATGCTAATTATATATTATATATAGCATACGTACAAAATATCATGTTCCAGTGATTCTATATTATGGAGGTTGTCTTTTGGAAGAGATCACTACCATCAGCATTTGGATTCTTATTGGGAACGGAGATCTCAAATAAATTAAACTTTCGATACTTACTATGCTCGGGGTTGGCTTGGTATATTGCACCGAAAATTTCAAGTCATATTATTATTGTATTGAAATTTTTAGTATTTAAAAATTGTATACCGATATTTTATCAAAATGCGATATATCGAAAAAAAAATCAATATACAAAAATCACATACATTACCGTACCGATATTTCGGTATACCAAATTATACCGATATATGGAATTAATAATTTATTTATACTGGTAATATGTTGATGATACCATATCAATATGATGAGAAGTTCAATTGGAAAATTTGATAAGATAAACTCGGTAGCATGCTAATTATATATTATATATAGCATACGTACAAAATATCATGTTCCAGTGACTCTATATTATGGAGGTTGTCTTTTGGAAGAGATCACTACCATCAGCATTTGATTTTCTTATTGGGAACGAGATTTTCTCAAATAAATTAAACTTTCGATACTTACTATGCTCGGGGTTGGCGATTGGTATATTGCACCGAAAATTTCAAGTCATATTATTATCGTGAAATTGAAATTTTTAGTATTTAAAAATTGTATACCGATATTTTATCAAAACACACAATATATCGATAAAAAAAATCAATATACAAAAATCACACAACATTACCTTAAGAAAAATTTGGAAGATTATTTCGGTATACCAAATTATACCGATATATCGTTCCATATTGAATTAATTTTTCCGCTAATTTATTTATAGAAGGCGGTGAACTGCCAAATATTCAAGGGGAAATTAGCCCACACCATATCTGCTCCTAAGGAAAGAGGATCTTCACTCTTTCCTCAACCATATCAATGTGATGATACCCAAAGTTAGGTTAAGTTTGTAGGTTGAGGTGGATGGAACATCGAATCACGATCACCCAATTCTCTAATCGTTTGAGTGGGAACTTCGATAAACATCCAGGGGAAAAGAAGAGGTGTTTTATGGGGTGAAAAATGAGAAATGGAGATGGGAACGTGGAAAAGATCTAAGCAATCCGAAAGGAATCGTGTGAGGGAGAAGCAGCGAATTAGTTAAGTTTTGTTTTGATTTAATTGGCATTAACTGGCTGCAATTTAATTTATTGGGTAATACCCCATTGATGGCATTGATGCCCTGCAATATAACTTCATGGGAATTGTCGCATTATAGGCTTCAATAGAAAACTTCAATTAAATAATAAAACAATTAAAATAATATAAAATTATTATTTTTAAAGATCGGTATTCCAGTATATATCTAAATAACGCAGTATATTTCATTTCTCACGATAACTTGTATGCATATATAAAGTTTTGGCATCATTATGAGTTGGGATATTTTAATTTTGCTTTTTTTTTTGTTTCTTCGAGGTAGAGATAACGGGTTGAGAAGGAAAACAAGTTGATTGTTGGCCGAAGGCTAATGGGCTTTCTTCATCTTCTTCCACACCAGCGTCATTTTCGTAGCCTGTGACGATTTCTTCATCTTCCTCTTTTTTTCTTCCTCGTTCATGCCCTAATTTACGCTCCGATCATTGGATGAAATCAGGTTGTTCAATTTGATTTTTGATGTGGATTCTGCGAGAAGAAGAGAAAATATGATGTATGGTGTTTGGATTACCCCCTAAACACAAAAGTGTGTGATGAAATCGATGATCGGTGATTTCCAAATCTTTTTCGTTGTGGATTAAATCGTAATCGAAGCAAATAATGGGGTTTTTAGACACGCGTTTATAAGAAATTTTTGTTCATGTAGTAATTTTTTTTTGCTCATATGGTAACACTCTTTTTGTTTTATATAACCTTTACATCAAGTTGTTTTTTAAATTTGTAATTTTTGAACTTTCAAGAACACAGTGGATTTCTTTTACGTGTTAGCATTTGGTTTTTGTTCATCGGCGTAAAACAAATGTAAGAACGTTTTTCTTCATGAGTAACATTTTTTTGTTCATTAGTTAAGTTTAACACATATTTTTTTAGTAATTGTTCACATATCATTTAATACTATGTGAATAAAAATCTTTTCACGCCCGAAAGGGGGTATCGGTTTGAGTCTCGATAAACATGTGAATAAAAATTTTGAGGGGGATAAGAATCCCGATTTTAAGTTGGTTTTTTTTAATTTGTAGGGCGAGTTGTGAGGTTTTTGTTCTTCTTTGCTTTATGTTATTACTTGTGTAGTATTTCTTTTATAAGCTCATATGCAAAAAATTACGAAAATTTCTTTTTATTTCCTTCGCGTCTGAAATGGGTTTTAAGCAGGACCATCAAGTTATTTTTTTAAATTAAAACAATTAAAATAATATTTTGAATATTCCAAAGATATATCTAAATAACGGTATATTTCATTTTTCAATAACTTGTATGTTTGTGATATGTCTTTGGTTTTTTTTTCGCGGTGGTAACGGGTTAGGGCGTTTTTTTTCATCTTTTCCTTCCATCGCGACGTCCGTAGCGCATTAATTTCTTCATCTTCCTCTTTTTTTCTTCCTCGTTCATGCCCTAATTTTCTTTTACGCTCCGATCATTGAATGAAATCAGGTTGTTCAATTTGATTTTTGATGTGGATTCTGCGAGAAGAAGAGAAAATATGTGTATGGTGTTTGGATTACCCCTAAACACAAAGTGTGTGATGAAATCCAGATCCTTCTGCAATTTTTCACGTTGTTCTGTAAATCTGTAATTTTGGACTGAGGTTTTTTTTTCGCGTTTGTACTGGCTTTTGTTCATGTAGTAATACTTTTTTGCTCATATGGTAACACTCATTTTGTTTATGTAGTAACACATCAATTTGTTTTTTAAATTTGTAATTTTGGACTGTGGATTTCTTTTCGCGTTTGTACTGGTTTTGTTCATGTGGTAACACGTTTTTCTTCATAGAGTAACATTTTTTGTTCATGTAGTAACACATGTTTTTTTAGTAATATGTAACATTGTTCACATATCATCGCAATACTATGTGAATAAAAATCTTTTCACGTTGTTCTGTAAATCTGTAATTTTGGAGTTTTTTTTTCGCGTTTGTACTGGCTTTTGTTCATGTAGTAATACTCTTTTGCTCATATGGTAACACTCTTTTTGTTTATGTAGTAACACTTCAAGTTGTTTTTTAAATTTGTAATTTTGGACTGTGGATTTCTTTTCGCGTTTGTACTGGTTTTGTTCATGTGGTAACACGTTTTTTCTTCATAGAGTAACATTTTTTGTTCATGTAGTAACACATATTTTTTTAGTAATATGTAACACTGTTCACATATCATCGTAATACTATGTGAATAAAAATTAAAAAATTATGTGTTTAGTAGGAATTGAACCTGCGACCAAATTCATTAACAACAAACCTGAACCACTAGGCTACAACACATATTTAATAAAGATATCCTTCTATAAATACATATGCGTCCGCCCAACTTGAAGCCCACAGCCCACGCCCGACTCGCCCCGCCTAGCCCCTAATGACCCACGAGTTTTATATCATTTTTGTCTTATTTATGTTATATTGCACATAACAATAGTGTGCAATATTTCACACAAGACCTTCTCTTAATTTCTATATCTTTACCGTACTGATAATTTTGGCACGAATCCATAATGTACCAAAATTTCGTTGTACCGAAATTTTTGGTAAATTTGATATTTTTTTAGTACGACAAGTACGGTATACCGAAATTTCGTATTTTTTTCCCACTCCTAACTATGCTGGAGTCTCTACTTTTCTCTCTATTAAGAATTACATAAACTCTTCTATGAAATGTGTTCATACTTTAAAACTAGTATCATTATACTTATAAACTGATATTATTACTTTTATAAATAAATACGTATAGCATTTAATGTTATGATATTAATTTATAAGTTTAATGATATTCGCTGATAAATATTATGGTATTAATTATAAATATAATGGTATAAATCTCATACTATAAACAAATTTAATCAAACACATGCGCTAAAAATTAATAGGCCAAATAATCAAATCTAGTCTATATTTTTTGTTTTTCATCAATTTTAGCACATATTTTTTTCTCTCTCTAAATTTAGCACATACTTTTACTTAATACTTAAAAACATCTCAAGTCACCATTTTCAACAAAGTTTGTCTAATGTGATCGCCCGAATCCACCTGTTCTGCTGACGTGTAAATATTAAAATAAAAAAATTAAAAAAATCACCACCTAAGATTAGAAAATGAGAGATATACAAATATCTCGAGTCACTATTTTTTTAACTTTAGGTGGTGATATTTTTTTTTTTTATTTTATTATTTACACGTCATTAAGATAAGTAAATTCTGACGACCACATCAAACAAGTTTTACCGAAAATGATGATCCAGGATGTTTTTAAGTGTTAAGTGAAAATATACCAAATTTGAAAAAAGAAAAAAAATATGTGCTAGAATTGATGAAAACTCAAAAGTATAGGCTAAATTTAATTATTTGGCCAAATTAATATATATAAACGAATGAGATACATAATCTCAAAAAAAAATGACAAAAACTCCCGCGAATTTAAGTTCACGTGAACGCGAAATTTAATTTCACGTGAATTTTAATTTTTTTTTCAAGTATTAAATATGAAAATTGCCGACAATAATTTTTAAGCCAAATTTATCATCTTATTTCTATTATATTATTATCTTATGCATCATTTATGTGAATTTCATTATACTCCCTCCATTCCATAATAACTTGCATATTCTTTTTAATTAGAATGTCTCATAATAACTTGCACACTCTACAAATAGAAAGTCCATCATAAATTTCATCCTTACAATATTCACAATATTATTTAAAATCTTATTATTTTTGAATTCACTGATACACAAATTTCAATATATTTTTATTTTATAAATAAAAATTTATAAAATTACGCCCTTAAATTTCTAATCGTTACTCCACTTTCTTATCATGTGGGGCGGTCAAACGGAACAAGTTAATTCTTAATCCCATTTAAACTTTGCAAAATCGTACACGTGTGACATAATTACAAATCTGTTACGAAGGAGTACAAAATGGTTATTCTATGAAGTTATGTACCTGCTGCTTCGGCTGTTGTACATTCCAGGGGCCGCGAAATACACTTACTTCGACCACCGTTCCACTCTTTCTCCAATATATAAAATGTCCCTCTCTCTCTCCCCCCCTTGTGAGTGATCTTTGTTGATTTCACAAATTGAAATGTCAGCTACTTTGCATTCTCCGCTATCTTCATCTCTCATTTCGTCTTCCCCTTTCAAGGTAATGCGCACACATTTGTGCGTGCTTCGCATACTTGTACTTTCGATTCGATTTCGAGTATTAATCGTGAAATTTGTGTTGGTTGAAGCAGGAGAGGAGATTATTCGGATTGGGAACTCAATCGGCGAAACAGAGTATCGTCGTCAAGCGTCAGAGGTTATTTTCTTCGATTCGAGCTTCTGCTAACTCCTCTTCGTTTCTTGACACCGGTAGATTTTTTTTGAAATTATGTGAATTTTTTAATTTCCGAGTTTGATTCATCTTAAATGTGATGTTGAGTTTTTTCGTTGTGGTGATTGAAAGGTTTGAGCACTGAATTGGATGTGGTGAAGGGATATAGTGAGATTGTTCCTGACACTGTTATTTTCGATGATTTCGAGAGGTCAGATCTGTAATTAGTCTTGCAGTCATGGTGTTGAGGATTTCCCTGATTTTTTAGTTTTTTTATTTGTTTTTATATTTCTTTATGAGTTGATAATGTGAAATTGTAAAATGTTTAGGTTTCCTCCAACTGCTGCCACTGTTAGCTCCTCTCTGCTCTTGGGTATTTGTAGCCTTCCTGATACTAAATTCAAGGTGATTAGCGATTTATCTTTAGTATTTCTACATATATATACTGATGCTTGGGAAGCATTATCAATATTTTCTGAATTTAATGTAGGTGAAGGTACTGCTTCTGAATAGTGATGTTCTTTTATTTTCGATTCTACTTAATAATTAATGTGTTAAAGGTGTGACAAAGTGGAACCACTATTTATGCTGTGAGGTCATGAGTTTGAGTCATCATTTGACCTTTTTTCAAAAGAAAAATTGTAAAAGGTGTAAAAAGATAAAAGCTTTTGAGAAAAATTCAGTTACATGGATTTGTGGATTTGCTAGACTATACGATAAATCTCAAGAGCAAGTATATGATCTTTGTTATGTTTTCTTATATTTATTGTTTTAATGCTTTGCAGAGTGCCGTGGATACTGCATTGGCAGATTCTGAGTGTTATGGCTTAAAAACATCTGATGATCGAATGTCATGTTTCTTTGACAAGGTATGTTTGTAATTTACAAAAGTAACTGAAAGATAACTTCTTGTTAGCAATTAAATGCTTACTTATGATATGTGATACAATAGGCTTTGGTAAATGTTGGAGGTGATCTCGCAAAGCTTGTTCCTGGTCGTGTTTCTACTGAAGTAGATGCTCGTCTTGCATATGACACAAATGGAATTGTTCAGAAGGTACAAGCTTCATTGATTGAACCATAACCATAGATGCTCTCACACTGCATAGACTATAAAAGATTAGTCAATGGCACAATATGTCATATGGTTTTAGATTCTATACACACTTGAATATTATATACTTAGGAAAATACTTCTATGCACCAGTTGCACCGTGCAACTCAAGTGCATTTGTAAATGGTATTTGTTGTTTTGCTAAAAAGGTATTAGCTGGTCCATATTAGTTATTTTCATCGAACAGTACTCCCTCGGCCCATTTTATTGTCATTTTTAGGATGTTTCACATGGATTAAGAAGGTCACTAAATAGCAATAAGTATAAGTGTAATGTGACATTTTTGCCCTTTTATTTACATATATGGTCATTTATATATTCAGTTAATGCATACTATCACAAAAAACAAGTAGAGGGAAAAAATTGGAATATGATATTTATGGAAAAATTGGAATATGATATTTAATTCTCTTAGACTAGTGCAAAATGACAATTATTTTGGGGCATAAGTTCTTCTATAGACAAATAAAATGGGTCTGAGGGAGTATTAGTTATTATCATTGAACAGATTGTGCACCCAAGTGTTACTCATTTACTTATTGCTTTGGTATGGACTTGTACAAACTTATGCAGTCATTATGTATGTTTCTACTTAATAGTCTACCTTGACAGGTAGGATTGATTCTCTGCCAACATCATATGTCTAATATTGAGTATGAAGTTGTTAATAGGATTGTAGCTACTTTTTTTTTATGACTCTTTGGGTACAAGCATTTTATTTTGTAAGTGTATTTTAGCTGTTTATAATTTTGTACAGTTTTCCATGCCCTTCTATAATGGATGATGTTTGTGCAATTTTTGTTTAGTATATCTCCTACTGAATTCCATCCATAATCGGCTAAAGAGTGAAATTGGATTGATTTTCAGGTGCACGACCTTCTGAAATTGTATCAAAAGATTGAAGTACCTACGGAACGTTTATTGTTCAAAATTCCTTCAACTTGGCAAGTTAGTGTTACTGAGACTTTTATCTCATTTGGTTTCTAGAAGCAACTTAGGAGTTCCAACCTGTTTTTCTTTCTCATTCTTTCTGATTTTCTGCCTTTGGTCATGTTGTATTTTGTTACTTTCTAGGGAATTGAGGCATCAAGGTTGCTAGAGTCTGAAGGCATACAAACTCATATGACTTTTGTCTACAGGTATAATATGGCATATTCTCTTTCAAACATTGAAACTGTTGGTGAAGAGTTGATTCAAAATTCACAGAAATTTGAAAATATGATAATGATACAGTAATAATAAGTCCACATATAACGTTCTACAAGGTGTTTGTGTTTTAATTATGTGAGAATTGGCTTGTGACAGAACCTTGATATTGTTGGAACAATCTGTTTGTCTTGCATTTTCTGGATTTGTTTAGAATAATCTAAAAATGCATGTTTGGTGTTCTTTTTTGGCTTGTATTTTTAAAAGCTGTTCATCATGTAGTGCCTCTACTTTTATCTTCATAAATCTACGAAATTATATCATTATATGTCATTCAATCCTACTCACTTTATATATTCATGGTTATATATGTACAAATAAATGTGATATCTTGCTATAATATCGAAGCGGTGTGGATAACCTTATGGTTCATGAAATATTGAGATTTTTACAACATGGTCCTCAAATTTTCTAGCTTTGCCACTATCAAATATTTCAAACATTTAACTAGAGTGTTATTCATCAAATTTCCATAATGATCTCACTGTTATTTTGTGCATTCATACTGGACGCTCTTGGCAATATTTATGAATTGTCCTATAAGTCATTTATATGTATATTTACTCTTTACAGTTGACAGTTGCTTATATATCATGAATATTAGAAGGGTGGTGTCCGTTTAAGTTATAAAGAATTAAACAGTACATTCAACTCCATGTAAAATAATTGTACTCTAAGAACCACGCTCCATTATCCCATTGTTGTAAAAGACAAAGTCTTGTCTGCACCAGGTGCACAGTGCAACTCAAATGCATTTTTAAATAGTATTAGATTTTTTCACTTAAAATGTAGTTGTGTATAGTTGCACCGTATAACTGGTGTACAACAGACTTGCTCATTGTAAAATGGTTCCTTTGCTTATTAATATTCCTCTTGTCCCTTGCTGTAATGATTTCTGCTATTAACATTTTGGGCACGTTGGTTGTGTATCAAAAGCTTTGTTCAAGCAGCAGCTGCAGCTCAAGCCGGTGCTTCCGTTATTCAAGTTTTTGTTGGTCGCCTTAGGGTAATATCGTCCATATGCTAGTATTATGTTTTTATGATGTTGATGATGATGATAATGAGTCAGTCATTCTTATTAGGACTGGGGACGCAACCATACTGGTGACCCTGAGGTAGAATCTGCTCTTAAAAGAGGAGAAGATCCTGGGTTGGCTTTGGTCAGTTTAACAAATCTTATTCTCTTTTAATACTTACACGAGAATATTGCATACTTTCCAGCGACTTTGCTACATTCTGATAAGGTGATTAACAATGATATGCATTACTATCATGTTGTCCATATCTTGTTTCTCATAAACTCAATGTGGCTTAATCATTTATGCAGAACTAAGACTGAATGTGTAAGCTGAGTTCAGGGCTGGTCATTTGTTTCCCACATGTTTGATCATATTATTTAACGTAATATAACTGTCTTGAGTGTTGCACATTCTTTAAATTTTTATGCAACTTTTCACCATTAATTTAGATCTAGAGGATTTCTACAAAAAAGGATGAAAAAAGCGAAGTATTTACTAGGGTGCCAATTTTACAATTAGACTCAAACTATTAGGACGAGCGTTGGCTGAGTTATCTATCCTTTTCATCCTAATTCATTCTGAACTTCAAAATAGAGGCATGTGCTGAATGTTCTCACCTGTTCCAAAGGAACTCTTGAGTCTTGAACTGCCCTTGGAAAATAACTTAGCATGCAGTCTCTCTCTCTGCCCACCCCCCCCCCCCCCACCCACCCAACCCCACACCCCTTTCCACAAAATATAGTTTTGAAACAAAAAGTGGGACTGCAAACTATTTTTTATGCGAGTTTTATCTCATTTCAGGTGACAAAAGCCTACAATTACATTCACAAGTATGGGCATAAATCAAAGCTGATGGCAGCAGCAATCCGTAACAAACAGGATGTTTATAATCTTCTGGGGTAATTACTTATACGTGTTGCAGTATTCCTACTTCTGGTTAATTATCCGAGTTTGATTGGGTTTTGTTTATTTCAAATCAACAATTGTCAGAGTGGATTATATTATCACCCCATTGAAGATATTGCAATCTCTAAAAGACTCTGTAACACCTCCTGATGAGAAATACTCTCTCGTGAGAAGACTGTCCCCACAATCGGCTGCCTCCTACAACTTCACCAACGAAGAGGTTTGCTCTGCTTTATAGAGAGATATTAAATTGGAACCAGGACTAATAAATGATAAGGATACCAACTTTGCTAAAACTATTCACATTCTTAGATTTGCATTTTGCTCGATCTTGAGTTCACTTTATTTTAGCATGACTGTTCAGCCTGTATAAGATTTTACAATAGCGGCTTGTTTTCAAGCACGGACACCTTTTTAGACTATAAAGACCTAATAGGGTTAATATCATTTTTGGTCCCCAAACGTAACCTTTCACTTTTGGTCCTCCATTTCACTAACTATCAAACTTGGTCCTGCAAGTACACTTTAACCCCCACATTTGGTTTCACTGTTAGTTGACCGTCCGTGGACTGACCAAATCAACTATTTGGTGGTGCAAAATGTAATTATAAAATTAGTAATTACAGTTAGCACCCCCAAAATAATTACATTCAACACCGCCAAATAATTAGTAATTACATTTAACACTGCCAAATAATGTTTGATTACATTTAGCACCACACACAGTTGATTTCGCCAGTCAATAGACGGTCAACTGATGGTGGGACCAAATGTAAGAGTAAAAGTGTAATTTCACGACGAAATTTGATAGTGTCATTGTGACGAAATTTGATAGTGTCATTGTGCTTGAAATCGTGGTACCAAAAGTGAATTTGAGGTTAAGTTAGGGGACCAGAAATAATATTATCCTGACCCGGTAACTATTTTGCACGTAAGTTGTGATATATCCATAACCGGCTTTCAAGTCTCGTAATATTGTTTATTGGCGTACATTCTTTACGTTCTCTTCACATTGCATTGATATAATACTATACAGGTTCCTATTTGTGGAATATTGAAAGAATAATATGAAGTTAATCTTTCTTGAGTTATTAATCAGCCATTACGGGAAATTTAGTCTTAACGATGGGATCACGTTGTTAATTTACAGCTTGTGAAGTGGGACCAATATAGTTTTTCCTCCGAGCTGGGGCCGGCTGCGGTGGAGCTTCTATCTGCTGGGCTGGACGGTTACGCCACCCAGTCGAGGCGGGTGGAAGAATTGTTTGGGAAGATATGGCCACCACCAAATGTATAAAAGCATGAGAAATCAGCAATGAGTAAGATGTTGGGATTGCTGGGAATAAAGGGCTTGGCATCATTTGCACTTTGTTTACCTTTTCATACTATCTTATTATCTAATTTGCAATTTGTCATGGATTTATGTATTTAACCTAACTTCCTTCAAAGCCTGAATTCTTGTACCAATGGAGTGTTCTGTCGTTCTCTAAACTATCCGTGATTACTCTCATAGTCAGCCGAATAAACTTGTTTTGATGAAATTTCAAAATTTTGTATCACCAACATATCGCATATTGGGAAAATTACTTACAAATTTTTCATGCAGATTACAAATAGGTACAAATGGAATTGTATATATAGTTAAAATTGTACGTAAATTATAAATATACCTACATATATGAAATCATTTTGTATTTATTAGTAAGTTGTAATTTTGAAATGTTTTCTACCAATATCCATCAATAATACTTTTTTGTTATCAAGTTTGTATTTCGTTTGCCTATTTTCTTGTAGGCGCCGGCTAATACCACCACCAACTTTTGTCTATTTTGTATTTTGAAAGTATTAGTTGGGAAAGAGAGTCTATAGTCTGCATGAAACTGGATGGCTCATGGCAGAAGATTTACTTTTACTGTGTGCGCGCGTGTATATCGATAAATTCACAAAATTTGTTGTATGAGACAAAATCTGTATAAGAATTTTTTTCTTAAAAAGTTAATATGAAAGTAAAAATTGTATGAGTCGGATTCTATTTATTGCAGCATTATGATCCATGGGTTCATGTTAAAGAAGTAATTTAAATAAATTAATTGCACGCCTCTTTATAAGTTTGGACTTTTAGATGATTATTTTTTTTTCATGGCGCCTAAATCTTTTGTTCAATTCTTGTTGAAAACAATTTCGATAGGCCTCTTCCTAATGATAGAGTGAGACAATTCAGTTCACGAGTGAGGAAAATTGTTACATAAACAATACTATAAACGAATTAATTCTACATCTCTTTACAAGTTCAGACTAAATTCCATAAAAGAGACAATAGGTAAGTTATATTTCATATTTTTATAGTTTAAAGTTACATATTCTCGAGTTTATTTTTCTATAATCTGATGATCATTTTTCACAGAAACAGACGTAACTGTTTTGGTAGTGCTCATATCGTAAATAATAATTTGAATGTTACTTATAGTGTTTGAACAGCCTCCATTGGCTAAAATAACAATGGTCGAAGTATACAATTAAAAAAAATATGATGTTTCTGATGCGTCAAAAAATTATGAAAGTATGATCTTTTACATATGAGACGGTCTCATGCATAAGATGGGGTACAATCTAGCATAAATCGCACTCACCCCTCTTAAAAGTGTTAAAATATCAATGTCCAATTTATGTCTCGTCTCACCATGAGACGGTCTCATGCCGCTATAAAATAATACTCCCTCCGTCCTATTTTTTATTATCAATTTACTGTAGAGACGGGGATTAAGAAAAAAGTAGGAGATAATAGTATTAAATGGTGTAAAATGGGTAAAGTGGGTTTGGTGGAGGGAAATAATAGTATTAAATGGTGTAAAGTGGGTTTGGTGGAGAGAAATAATAGTATTAAATAGTATAGAATGTTGTTTTATTGTCTTATTTGGAAATGGATAAACAAAATTAGGACGGCTATTTATGGAAAGCGGATAATCAAAATCAGGACGGAGGGAGTACCTCGTAATGTCATAATGCGCCAAGTATCACATTTAAAAATATACTCCCTCCGTCCCAATCATAATGACATTTTTACTGTTCATAAAGATTTAGTGAAATAGTGATAAAGTGGTGGGTTAAGAAGAATTGTTTATTAGTATTTTATATGATAAAGTGATGAGTAATTGGGGGGGGAAGTGTTGTTTATTAATATTTTATGCAATAAAGTGATAAAGTAATAAAGTGTGTAAGTAACTTTACCATTATGATTGGGACAAAAATATGGGGTACTTTACCATTTGATTGGGACGGAGAGGGAGTATCTAATTTCATAAATTATGCACCTCCAATTCACTGAAATAAAATATTATTATAAAATATATTACTTTGTGTATCGTTTACTCATCGTTTAGGGTTTAGTGTTAGGGGTTTAGGGTTTTGGTGCCAAACATGACCTTAAAATTTATGCCTCGAATTGATAGTTTTTCTTTTTTTGGATTGATAGTTTTCTATCCCCTTTTAGGCTTTAAATTGATAACTTGAACGATAAAACTTAAAATGACAAAAAGAATTTTACAATCTCCACCCTTTCATTTAAAATACACATATTTACACATATGCCATTACTAAATCATCAAATCTTAAAACTAATCTAATCTTAATTTTTACTAGAAGCCCACTTAACACACCATTATCCTAATTATAAATTCCTCTCCCTAATTAGCCCAACCCACTTACAAACCCAACTCAATCTCATTTTCTTCATTACCTATCATCAGATTATTCATCTCTCGTCAAACCCTAATCGCCCAATACTCATCTATCCCCATGAAACCCTAATCTCCCCCCACCCCCACCGATCAAACCCGATTTTTGATCTATCTTCAGTCTTTGGTCTCCGATCTCCAATCTCCGATCTTCGATCTTTATCGCGTCCTTGAGCAGTTTGCCCATATGAAACCCTTCGGTTTTGCGCCGGATTCAGAGATGAATGATTTCCTTGAAGGTTCTTTTGTGCCGGAATCTATCTTGGTTGATTTCTCGGAGAATTCATATGTTCTTGAAACTCCGATGGTGGTGGAGGAGGAGTTTTTCCCGGATCTGGAGGAGCGTGCCACCTATTCGCTACCCACGACTCTTGAGTGGTCTGATGAATTGGAGAGGTACTTCCATGAGTTACTTTGCAGATGGAGTCCTGGACTTAGGTATTGTCATATCTCAATTTATGCTTTCACCTTCTACTGTTTGTTTTTTTATGCATTTGAGGCTTCACAACTCACTTTCTCAATTTATGTGCAGAACCGTCCCGAATTTTATTCCCACTAAGTCGATTTTGGTCCATTCTAACCATTTATTGGCCGAATTTGAATCTGTTGTGGTTGATTCTCCTTCGGAGATTGATTACTCCAACGAAGTTGTGCCCGATTCTGAGGACGCGGATGATGTTGGGGAATAAGTTGCACAGATCTATTCGGGGTGAATATTTAAATACAAATTTAATTTTCATAATTATTACTAGCATGAATTAATCCTATATTAATTCAAATAATAATCCAACAACAAATCATGCATATAATTAATTCACTTAAATCCCTAGATGCGAAATTCTCGAGTTTCGTGAACGCATACCTCTTGGGATGGCAACGGTGCGGGTGATTAGACTCACCAAAAGAACTTCCCAAGTATTCCCTTAATCCTTGCTCGACTATCCGGTGGTAGGACACTTGCGAACAATAACAAAAGGAAAATAAATTATGTTGCACCACCTTTGTGGATTTACTAATTTTTCCAGCACATGGAATTGTACTTGGGAATGAAAGAGTCATCCCCTATTTATAGAGCATAAGTGGTAAAAAATTTTGGGGTAAAACAATGTGGGAAAATCTTTTCTTGATCTCCAAGAAATCTTGAATATATCTCCTATATTCTTTTTCCCATAATTATAATATTCCACAAAATCCCACCTACTCATTGTTATGGATATTTTCGAAATTATAGGTCAAGATTCCAAGATTTGGATCTTCTTGAATTTATGAGATATTCTTGTATTTCAAGAAATACATATCTTCCATAATATTTTTTTCAAGAAAATCAAGAAAATCTTTCTTGCCCTTTATATTTCAAAAATTTTGAAATTTTCTTCATGAATAACCAAGTGGGAGATTTCTTGAATTTATTGAGATAATCTTGTATTCCAAGAATACATATCTTCATTCCATAACAAAATTCAAAGAAAATCTTTCTCCCCTTTTTATCCATAAATTTTGGAAAAAATAAGCAACAATATTTATTTTATTTTAAACACCTTTTTCAGTTATTGGACTATATGTTGGGCTACTTAGGGGGCCTTTAGGAGAATTAAGATTGGACCTTCCAATGGATCTTGAATTATCAATATTGAGCCACAATATTATTCAAGCCCATAAATATTAATTAATCCCACTACATAATTAATATCAAGACTATCCATCTTAACCCATATTACAGTCAATATGGCTCCGGTTATTATTTCCGTGTTTAAGATTATCTAGCCCATTAATTAATTCAAGCCTTGAAATAGCTTTCCGTTAATTAATATATTTTGTCCTTGGTCAAGGAACGGTTCAACATTATTATCCATACCGAAACTAATTCCACTTGCAAGATTTGGTATGATAAAGCTTATGAACCTCCCAAGGGGCAAATCAAACAAGCGTACTTGCACGATATAAAAGTATTAAATCTTAGCAATCACATGTGACAAATAATATTGCCCAAGATAAAAAAGTATTGAATCTCGTTGATTCTCTACCCATGATAAGTCAAAGCAATAGTTACCGATCACACGTGATCCTATTTAAGAACGAAGATTAAGAAATAACGAACCATCGAGGTCTAATTCTTCCTTGTTCGATTCAAGAATTTGTCCTCCTCAGAGGTCCTATTCGATTGCATCGGTCATGCACTAGTGTAATCTCTTGGTCAAGACAAGCCAATCCGAGCCTTACACTTCAACCTTTCACGATGGATTATTCATTTCCATCTAGGTCGTGAATGGCGTACTTTTTAGTTACAAAAAAGGATTCGTTAATTTAATCTTCGTGATCCGGTATCACTAAATTAACTACAATGTAACACGATAATAATTATTGAGCAGTTATCAAAGAAATATATGTAACATTCGATAATATTTAAAGCATCAGTGATAAACAATTTATTTCAGTAAATAAGTCCGAAATTCAGTTTCCCAACAATCTCCCACTTATACTAAAAGTCTGCTTTTAAGTATACTACAAACATGTCTCGTGTAGTTCGTGACATCTAATATCACCTACACGAACCTAATAATTTCTCCCACTTATACTCAAAGAAGATTGGCAACGGTCTTGACACCCATTCCTTCCACATGTCTCGAATGTATTGAGGCGGACCCTTTGTGAATGGATACGCTGGGTTGTCTTGAGACACTATCTTTGCCACATCTATATCTCTTCTCTTAACGATTTCTCGTATAAGATGGTATTTCCTTTCAATGTGTTTTCTTTGGCCTTGTGGGCTCTTGGTTCCTTTGAATTTGCATCCCTCCCGGCATTGTTACAATAAATAAATGATTGTCTTTGGGCAAATTGAAACCACGCCCAAGTCCACTAGGAAGCTCTTGAGCCAAACCGCTTCTTTTCATTTTGCCTCGCAAGCGATTACATATTCGGTTTCCATGGTAGAATTTGCGATGCATTTACGCTTAACGCTTCTCCATGTCACGGCTCCTTCCCCATGCATAACACACTACGGAGGTAGATTTTTCGAGTCTATGTCGATTGGAAATTTGAGTCAGTGTGGCCAGATGGGGATTTGACTATCGATCGATAAACCAACATTCTATCCCGAGTTCTTTTGGATACTTGAATATTTTTAAGCGTAGTCAATGTTCTTTTCCGGGTTACTTTGATATCTTGCCACCATGCCAACAAAGAAAGCGGATATCCGGTCTCGTCCTGACATTGCATACATAAGGCTTCCGGCGGACCAAAGCATAAGGAATGTCTCTCATGTCATCCATCTCGCTTTTTTGCGTCTTAGGGCACATTTTCTTGGATAGATGGATTCCATGCCCGAAAGGTGAAGCCTTTCTTGGAATCTTTCATGCTGAATCGTTTCAAGACAGTGTCTATGTATGAAGCTTGCGATAAGCCTATCATCCTTTTCTTGCGATCTCGAGTGATCTTGATCCCAAGGATGTGTGCGGCTTCCCCTAAGTCCTTCATATCAAACTGTTTTGAAAGCCATGCCCTTACGTCTGATAACACCTTCACATCGTTCGATGATCAATTATGTCATCTACGTATAGTACTAAGAATACCAATGCGATTCAGACGCTTTTTTGTACACACAACTTTTTGAACTCGTTTTGATCGAACCCATAAGACTTTATAACATGATCAAAACATTGGTTCCAAGCTCGGATGCTGTTTGAGTCCGTAAATGGACTTCATGAGCTTACAAACTAGGTGTTCTTGGCTTTTTTTCAATGAAGCCTTGGGGTTGTTTCATATAGATCTCTTCATCAAGACTTAGATTAAGGAAAGTCGTCTTGACATCCATTTGCCGATTTCAAAGTCGAGATGCTAAAGAATCGATAAGAGAATACGGATGGACTTAAGCATGGGCGGGCGAAAAAGTTTTCTTATAATCGATCCCTTCTTTTCCGAGTATAACTTTTCGCCCACGAGTCTTGCTTTGAAGGTTTCCACCTTCCCGTCCGGTCCTCTTTTTCTCTTGTACACCCACTTGCAACCAATGGGTTTGACCCCATTAAGTGGTTCGACTAGCTCCCACACTCCGTTATGAAACATAGAACCCATTTCGGTTTTCATTGCTGTTTGCCAAGAATCAAGATCCTTGTCTTGGATTGCCTCGTCATATGTCCATGGGTGCGATTTGTCTTATCCGGGAATCAAGTCTGAGGACTCTCCTATCCCCATGAATCTCTCGGGCTGTTTCACAACCCTCCCACTACGACGAGGTTCCGGTTGTGTAAGTGTGTCGTTTGGTATATCATCTTGTACAGTTGGCATTGAGGTTAGCCCCCTTAGCTCACTTAAGGTAATCTCACTTCTGGGTCTTCTTTCGTTCATATAGTCTTCTTCCAAAAATCTAAAGTGGGTGCTTATGACCACTTTTTGATCTTCGGGACCATAGAACATACACCCTTTTGTTCCCTCGGGGTATCCTACAATCAACCTTAATTCTGATCGAGGATCCAATTTTCCGGCTTCCTTGTCCAAGACGTAGGCCGGACACCCCCAAATTCTCATGTGTCTCATACTAGGCTTGCGCCCGGTCCACAATTCTTTGGGAGTTTTGGGAACCAATTTGGATGGCACCAAGTTCAGAATGTAAGCTGCTGTTTCCAAGGCATGACCCCAGAACGACTTGGGAAGATCCGCATAACTCATCATAGATCTAACCATTTCCAAAAGAGTTCTGTTTCTTCGCTCTGCAACCCCGTTTTGTTGAGGGGTTCCGGGTGCGGTGAGCTGGGATGCAATCCCTTCATCAGATAAGTAGTTCAAAAACTCATCGCTGAGGTATTCGCCTCCACGATCAGATCATAGAGACTTGATACGTTTTTCCCTATGATTCTCTGCTTGAGCCTTAAATTCTTTGAATTTCTCAAAGGTCTCAGATTTATGCTTCATATGGAAAATATAACTGTACCTTGAGTAATCATCAATAAAAGTGACAAAATACTCATAACCTCCTCTTGCATTGGTTGACATTGGACCACATACATATGTGTGAACGATCTCTAACACTTCTTTGCCTCTATTCCCCTTGGCTCCAAATGCCCTCTTGGTCACTTTACCCTCCAAACATGATTCGCAGGTTGGAATTGGTTCAACTTGGAGAAACTCCAGTGAACCGTCTTTCACCAACCTTTGGATCCTCTTTGGATTTATATGACCCAATCTTACATGCCAAAGAAGTGTCTCGTTCACGTCTGATGAACGTTTTCTTTTCTCGGAAATAGTTGATGTGTTATAGGATGCATTTCGTGAGTGGTGTGCACAGTTAATTGTATAGAGATTATTCGACCAATGTCCCATAGAAGATACACTCATCATTTCAAGAAATGATGTCATTCTTATTAGAAGAAACTTAGTGTCCTTTAATCAAATTTTAGAAACCGAAAGTGAATTCTTTCAAAAGCGGGAACATAAAGATAATCTCAAAAAAAAACTTCGTCTTTTAAAAGGCAGGTGCACTTCTCCCAATTGCTTTAACCACTACTCATGTAGCATCGCAATCCGCTACTTGCGTGTAGTATTTGCAATAATCGTTACTTATCGTAGCATTGCAATATCGCCACTTACATTGGCATTGCAATAATTGCTACTTTCGTAACATTGCCCGGTGTGATGAGGATCTCACTCCCACTAAGTTGTCGGATCGGTTTGAACCCGTGAAGCAAACATGATTAGTGGATCTCGTATCAACCACCCACGAATGAGAAGTATCGCCGCTAAACAAGTTTCAACAACTAGTGCGTGAGAATTACCTTTCTTTCCATCCCTTTTGGGGTTGGAACAGCAAACCTCCATTGTCCTCTCTCACCGACTTAAGCACTTCCTCTTTGGATTTTCCTTGACACCACAAGCATTCCTCATCTTACCAATGCCCTTGGCAACAGTTGAGTTTTATTGCTTATGGCTTTTGGTCCTCTTCTTTTTCTTGCCTTCCCTTGGCCTAGAAAATGAAGACTTACCACTTGTCGTTAAAGCTTAAGTTTGGTGTCCCATCAATATCTCTGCCGAGACCAAAGCTTGCAACAAATCGCCCAATGAGGCCAAAATGCTTTCGAAACTTTTGGGGCGAGAGAGTGAAATACCAAATTCATCCGAGTCTCCAGATTATAATCTGCACTAAGAATCTCAAGTTTGTTCAGATGGGCCATCTATTTTGAGGACGTAATCCCTTACGGGTTTGCCCTCCACCATTTTCAGGGACGACATCTCTCGTAAGGTGATCTGACGAGTCCCGCATTTTTTATTCGTCAGTTGGCTCATCTGATTTTTTGGTGTGTCAAGAATCCACTTGTGCTTTTGTGCAGTTAGGATAATTTTTCGTTTTCAATCAATATAGTTTCCATACATATTGTAATGACTTTAAGTATATTAACAGTGGATTAAAAGGTAACGACATGCTGAAATGAAATAAATAACTATATGCATAAGATTTGATCACATGCATCATATTAAAATCTCAAAAAAAATATGAACATGCATCAGTCAACATCTCAAAACAGTTTAAATAAGCCACGTGGGGTGGGTCATTATTTAAACACATTCAAGCAGTCACAAAACAAAAACGATTTACAAACCTTTAATATCCAGATTAATAGTTGGCTCCCACTTGACCAATATAAAATTGACAGGGACTTCGGGAAGTATATGCATATCAATTTTATACCTAAATAATAACCATGATTAAATACAGGATTATCATTTCGTATTGAACGAGCCTCGTGGGGAGGGTCATCGTCTCCACTAGTAATAATCCACAATCATCCATTTGGAATTCATTCATGTGAAAGCTAACTTTTGACCGTCTCGTGGGGGAAATTTCTCCAAAAGAATTCACAAATAAATAAATCATGGAGGTCAAAATTAATTCAATTTTATTATCCGGAATAAAATTGTCAATTAATTATTTAAACATACTTAGTAATTTTTGAAGGTGAGATTTTTTCATTGGGTAACTCTCATGCAAACACATTTAAACAAATTAAATAAAGCATAAGATAGCACAATAAATCAAGCAAAGCAGAAAAATAAACATATTGGGCACAAATTATCCAATTGTCATGGTTTGATTTTCCTTGGCTTGATCTTGAAGAAACGACGTCTTGAATTTCTCCCACTCGATCGTCTCGAAAAGATACTCCGTCTCAAAATGCCACGCCAAGTAGCTCGCGATAAGGGATGCACGCCAGATCCCGCCCGGCCCCTAAGCCGAAACAACAACGTCTGTGTTCGCAGCAAACCAGTACGCATCGCCCGTCCGGCCCGATGTCGCCGGTGCGCCCATCACCCTCGATGTCGCCCTTGCGGCGTCGTGTCGCCCGTCGGCGCCCTTGCCGCGCCCGTCTCCTGCGTTGCCCGTCGTTCCAAGCCTCCTAAGCGATTGCGTCCGCCGTTGGATCCGTCGTATTTCGGCCCCTCCGGCCCTCGCCCGTCCCGTGCGCACCATAAGCATCAGCGTCGCGATGCCTCCTTGGCACGTTCGCGCGGACATACGCTGCCCTGCGGTTTTGGATCCGTTTTTAATTCTTCGTCTCCGCCTCCGTTTCCGATCCGGTTACAATTTATTTACCAAAAATAAATAAACCTAGATCTAGACTAGTCTATTACATTGATCAAATCAAACAAATACTAATCTACTCATGGATTTTCTCACGAGGCAAAACGAATCCGAACGAATCGAATTAAAAACCACAATTTATATGCATGCATAAATAAACACATTAAATTCCATGACAATTGGATACCTGCAAAACAGATCTAGCAATTCTACTATCCAATTTCAAATTTAATGTCAGCGAATTAAATTACAATTTAAAATTCAGAGCCCGAAATCGTGGCTCTGATACCAGTTTTTGGGGAATAAATTGCACAGATCTATTCGGGGTGAATATTAAATACAAATTTAATTCTTATAATTATTACTAGCATGAATTAATCCTATATTAATTCAAATAATAATCCAACAACATATCATGCATATAATTAATTCACGTAAATCGTACGCATGTGGAATTCTACGAGTTTACGTGAACATACCTCTTGGGATGGCAACGGTCTGGCTGATTAGACTAACCAAAAGAACTTCCCAAGTATTCGCTTAATCCTTGTTCGACTATCCGGTGGTAGGACACTTGTGAACAATTAACAAAAGGAAAATAAATTATGTTGCACCACCTTTGTGGATTTACTAATTTTTCCAGCACATGGAATTGTACTTGGGAATGAAAGAGTCATCCCCTATTTATAGAGCATAGGTGGTCGAAAATTGTGGCAAAAAACAATGTGGGAAAATCTTTTCTTGATCTCCATGAAATCTTGAATATATCTCCTATATTTTTTTTCCCATAATTATAATATTCCACAAAATCCCACCTACTCTTTGTTATGGGATATTTTCGAAAATAATAGGCAAGAATCCAAGATTTGGATCTTCTTGAATTTATGAGATATTCTTCTATCTCAAGAAATACATATCTTCCATAATATCTTTTCAAGAAAATCTTTCTTGCCCTTTATCTTTCAAAAAATTCGAAATTTTCCTTATACATAACCAAGTGAGAGATTTCTTGAATTTAATGAGATAATCTTGTATTCCAAGAATACATATCTTCATTCCATAACAAAATTCAAAGAAAGTCTTTCTCCCCTTTTATCTATAAATTTCGAAAATAATTAGGAAAAATAAGCAACAATATTTATTTTATTTTAAACACTTTTTTCAGTTATTGGACTATATGTTGGGCTACTTAGGGGGCCTTTAGGAGAATTAAGATTGGACCTTCCAATGGATCTTGAATTATCAATATTGAGCCACAATATTATTCAAGCCCATAAATATTAATTAATCCCACTACATAATTAATATTGCACTATCCATCTTAACCCATATTACAGTCAATATGGCTCCCGGTTATTATTTCCCGTGTTTAAGATTATCTAGCCCATTAATTAATTCAAGCCACTGAAATAGCTTTCCATTAATT
Source organism: Stenogyne calaminthoides (assembly GCA_037126765.1). Lineage (NCBI taxonomy): Eukaryota > Viridiplantae > Streptophyta > Magnoliopsida > Lamiales > Lamiaceae > Stenogyne > Stenogyne calaminthoides. The sequence continues at coordinate 43,331,814 of JBBCBC010000003.1, read as the reverse complement.
AATATATTTTGTCCTTGGTCAAGGAACGGTTCAACATTATTATCCATACCGGAAACTAATTCCACTTGCAAGATTTGGTATGATAAAGCTTATGAACCTCCCAAGGGGGCAAATCAAACAAGCGTACTTGCACACGATTCTCCGTATTAAATCTTAGCAATCACATGTGACCAATAATATTGCCCAAGATAAAAAGTATTGAATCTCGTTGATTCTCTACCCATGATAAGTCAAAGCAATAGTTACCGATCACACGTGATCCTATTTAAGGAACGAAGATTAAGAAATAACGAACCACTGAGGTCTAATTCTTCCTTGTTCAGTCCTGAGAATTTGTCCTTCCTGTAGGTCCTATTCAGTGCATCAGTCATGCACTAGTGTAATCTCTTGGTCAAGACAAGCCAATCTGAGCCTTACACTTCAACCTTTCACGATGGATTGTTCATTTCCATCTAGGTCGTGAATGGCGTACTTTTAGTTACAAGGGACTGTTAATTTAATCTTCTGTGATCTGGTATCACTAAATTAACTACAATGTAACACGTACGAATTATTGAACAGTTATGCAGTAAATATATGTAACATTCGATAATATTTAAAGCATTAGTGATAAACAATTTATTTCAGTAAATAAGTCCGAAATTCAGTTTTGATTATACAATGTAAAAGCATACTTTCCAGTATAATCCCAACAATAATATTGCCCAAGATAAAAAGTATTGAATCTCGTTGATTCTCTACCCATGATAAGTCAAAGCAGTAGTTACCAACCACACGTGATCCTATTTAAGGAACGAAGATTAAGAAATAACGAACCACTGAGGTCTAATTCTTCCTTGTTCAGTTCTGAAGAATTTGTCGTCCTGTAGGTCCTATTCAATGCAACAGTCATGCACTAGTGTAATCTCTTGGTCAAGACAAGTCAATCCGAGCCTTACACTTCAACCTTTCACGATGGGTTGTTCATTTCCATCTAGGTCGTGAATGGCGTACTTTTAGTTACAAGGGACTGTTAATTTAATCTTCTGTGATCTGGTATCACTAAATTAACTACAATGTAACACGTACGATTTATTGAACAGTTATGCAGTAAATATATGTAACATTCAAAAATATTTATAGCATCAGTGATAAACAATTTATTTCAGTAAATAAGTTCGAAATTCAGTTTTGATTATACAAAGTAAAAGCATACTTTCTAGTATAATCTCAACAATCTCCCACTTATACTCAAAGTCTGCTTTTAAGTATACTACAACATGTCTCGTGTATTTCCTAATTCGTGACATCTAATGTCACCTACACGAACCTAATAATTTCTCCCACTTATACTCAAAGCAGATTGGCAACGGTCATGACACCCATTCCTTCCACATGTCTCTCGAATATATTCAAAGGCAGACCCTTTGTGAATGGATCTGCTAGGTTGTCTTCAGACGCTATCTTTGCCACATCTATATCTCCTCTCTTAACGATATCTCGTATAAGATGGTATTTCCTTTCAATGTGTTTGTTGGCCTTGTGGGCTCTTGGTTCCCTTGAATTTGCAACTGCTCCGGCATTGTCACAATAAACTGTGATTCTATTTGGGCAACCCGAACTACATTCAAGTCCACTAGGAAGTTCTTGAGCCAAACCGCTTTTTTATTTGCCTCAGCGGCTACATATTAAACTTCCATGGTAGAATTGTGGATTATTGACGCTTCTCCATGTCACGGCCTCCCCCATGCAAAACACACTATTGGAGGTAGATTTTCCGAGTCTATGTCGATTGGAATTCATTCATGTGAAAGCTAACTTTTTGACCAATCCCGTGGGGGGAATTTCTCCAAAAGAATTCACAAATAAATAAATCATGGAGGTCAAAATTTATTCAATTTTATTATCCGGAATAAAATTGTCAATTAATTATTTAAACATACTTAGTAATTTTTGACGGTGAGATTTTTCATTGGGCAACTCTCATGCAAACACATTTAAACAAATTAAATAAAGCATAAGATAAAGACAATAATAAATCAAGCAAAGCGGAAAAATAAATATATTGGGCACAAATTATCCAATTGTCATGGTTTGATTTTTCTTGACTTGATTTTGAAGAAAGCGTCGTCTTGAATTTCTCCCACTCGATCGTCGAAAAAAAACTCCGTCTCGGAATGCCACGCCAAGTAGCTCACAAATGATGGATGTACGCCAGATCCGTCCGGCCGCCAGAAACACCGCTTAGCCCATAGCCTTAGCGCGTATCGCCATGTGCATCTCGGCTGACCTCAGCATTTATCGCCCGCGTCGACACTGTTGCACCGGTAAGCCGCCTGCGTCTTGGCACCTGACCCTCGCCTACGCCAGCGGAACTTCAGCGATGCCTTGAGTCCGCAACGCGCCCGTATGCTTCGCCTCATCACTTGACAACTCGCGCCTGGCCTTGCGCGTCTTGTATAGCGCCCGCCCGTCTTGTAATGTCGGTATCCTGTAGCGCTCAGCCCTCGGCCCTTTTCTTGCGTGTCTTTCTGCGTGCATCGCGTCATGGCGACGATGCCTCCTTTAGCATGTTTAACGCGGCCTTACTTCGCCTGGTTACGGATTTTATCCTTTAATTCTTCTCGCCCATTTCCGATCCGATTACAATTTATTTACAAAAATAAATAAACCTAGATCTAGACTAGTTTATTACATTGATCAAATCAAACAAATCCTAATCTACTCGTGGATTTTTTCACGAGGCAAAAACGAATCCGAACGAATCGAATTAAAAACCACAATTTATATAAACGTAAATAAACACATTAAATTCCATGACAATTGGATACCGCAAAAAAAAATCTAGCAATTCTACTATCCAATTTCAAATTTAATGACAAATAATTAAATTACAATTTAAAATTGAGAGCAAACCGTGGCTCGATGCAAATTGTTGGGGAATAAGTTGCACAGATCTATTAGGGGTGAATATTTAAATACAAATTTAATTCTCATAATTATTACTAGCATGAATTAATCCTATATTAATTCAAATAATAATCCAACAACAAATCATGCATATAATTAATTCACGTAAATCCTACGATGCGAATTCTACGAGTTTACGTGAAGCGCACCTCTTGGGATGGCAACGGTCCATTTGATTAGACTCACCAAAAGAACTTCCCAAGTATTCCCTTAATCCTTGCTCGACTATCCGGTGGTAGGACACTTGCAAGTAACAATTAACAAAAGGAAAATAAATTATGTTGCACCACCTTTGTGGATTTACTAATTTTTCCAGCACATGGAATTGTACTTGGGAATGAAAGAGTCATCCCCTATTTATAGAGCATAAGTGGTCGAAAATTTTGGGTTAAAACAATGTGGGAAAATCTTTTCTTGATCTCCAAGAAATCTTGAATATATCTCCTATATTCTTTTTCCCATAATTATAATATTCCACAAAATCCCCCTCTTTCTTTTGTTATGGATATTTTCGAAATTATAGGTCAAGATTCCAAGATTTGGATCTTCTTGAATTTATGAGATATTCTTGTATTTCAAGAAATACATATCTTCCATAATATCTTTTTCAAGAAAATCAAGAAAATCTTTCTTGCCCTTTATATTTCAAAATTTTTGAATTTTTCTTCATGAATAACCAAGTGGGAGATTTCTTGAATTTAATGAGATAATCTTGTATTCCAAGAATACATATCTTCATTCCATAACAAAATTCAAAGAAAAACTTTCTCCCCTTTTTATCCATAAATTTCAAAAAATAATGGAAAAAATAAGCAACAATATTTATTTTATTTTAAACACATTTTTCAGTTATTGGACTATATGTTGGGCTACTTAGGGTGCCTTTAGGAGAATTAAGATTGGACCTTCCAATGGATCTTGAATTATCAATATTGAGCCACAATATTATTCAAGCCCATAAATATTAATTAATGTCACTACATAATTAATATTGCACTATCCATCTTAACCCATATTACAGTCAATATGGCTCCCGGTTATTATTTCCCGTGTTTAAGATTATCTAGCCCATTAATTAATTCAAGCCACTGAAATAGCTTTCCATTAATTAATATCTTTTGTGCATCAGTCATGCACTAGTGTAATCTCTTGGTCAAGACAAGCCAATCCGAGCCTTACACTTCAACCTTTCACGATGGGTTGTTCATTTCCATCTAGGTCGTGAATGGCGTACTTTTTAGTTCAAGGGATTTGTTAATTTAATCTTCTGTGATTTGGTATCACTAAATTAACTACAATGTAACACGTACGATTTATTGAACAGTTATGCAGTAAATATATGTAACATTCGATAATATTTAAAGCATTAGTGATAAATAATTTATTTCAGTAAATAAGTTCGAAATTCAGTTTTGATTATACAAAGTAAAAGCATACTTTCTAGTATAATCCCAACAGATGAGTCAGACTCGGAAGAACGTGTGTATTATGGTCCCTATAATCCAAGCCATTTCGCCCCTGCTTATAATCCCATTTATTATGAGCCCTGCTATGACACTAGTATTGAGTGGTCTGATGAATTGGAAAGCTACTTCAAGAAGTTAATTTGCAGATGGTTTTCTGGGCTTAGGTAATCTGATATCTCAATTTATGTTTAAACTTATGGCATGTGTGTTGAGATGATGATATTTGCATTAATTGTGCTGAAACATGAATGTTTGTGATGCAATTGATCCTGATTTGATGATGATATGTGCATTTTTTTACTGTAAACCATATAATCATGATTTTGGTGTATGACTGTCAAAATTTGCATGATTTGTGAAGAAACTTGACTGTTTGTGATGCATTTGAGGTTGAATTGATGATTACATGTGCATTTTTTTTACTGTAAACCCTATAATCATGATTTTGGTGTATGACTGTCAAAACTTGCATGATTTGTGAAGAATAGTTACTGTTTGTGATGCATTTGAGGCTGAATTGATGATTACAAGTGCATTTTTTTTACTGTAAACCCTATAATCATGATATCCAGTGTGGTATTTAGTCACCTCTAGTGTTAAACCAATGATAAGTTTCGGGTTTTGAGGTTAAACTAGATTAGGAGGTTTGTCACTCTGTGTAATCATGATATTGGTGTATGATGGTCAAAATTTGCATGATTTGTGAAGAAACTTGACTGTTTGTGATGTGAATAAGATCAGGTCCTCTACAGTGTTTGTCATGGTATGTTTTTGTACTTATGGGTATTCAATGACCAAAATCTGTAATGAATGTGGTTGTTGTAGAAGAAATGTGTATTTATGGTGCTAAAACAAGTCTGTAATTTAAGGAGGGAAAATTTACTTTGTAATTTCAGTTCAATCACCATATAAGACTGATTAGATGGATGATTTTTGGTGTATGATGGTCTATATTTACATGAATTGTGCTGAAACTTGACTGTTTGTGATGCATGTGAGGCTGAATTGATGAGTACATGTGCATTTTCGACTGTAAACCCAATAATCATGATAACCATTGTGTATTTAGTCACCTCTAGTTTTAAACCAATGATAAGTTTATGTTTATTGAGGTTCAACTAGATTAGGAGACTTAATGTGATCCCTATTATGACATTGTTCTGAGGGACTTGATTGAATTCACATATCTAGTTTAGAATTATGTCCAATTGGGACACATTTATTCAAAACTGAACCTCAATCTTAGCTCATCAGATATCCATGATGATGTTTATGAAGCTTGGATTGATGTTCAGTTTTGGAATACAAGTGTGTACAATTTGATGTGAAACTTGATTGTTTGTGATGCAATCGAGGCTGAATTGTGGGTGCATCTGTGGTATTTGGCCTATGATGAAGTTTTTTTGAGGCAATTGTGACTATAAACCCTATAATCTTGAAGAACATTGTGTACTTAGTCACCTCTAGTGTTAAACCAATGATAAGTTTCTGTTTTTGAGGTTAAACTAGATTGGGAGGCTTGTCACTCTGTATAATCATGATTTTGGTGTATGATGATCAATATGTGCATGATTTGTAATGAAACTTGATTGTTTGTGATGTATTTGACAATAAATGATCAATGTAGAGTCAATTAAAGTCATTTTCATTCATTTCAACCCATTAGTTATCAAAGAATTACAAAAACTGCATAACCTTGGACAAAATATACATATTCCATCATTATGTTTACAGCCTAAGCAAAATGTACACATATATTATGTTTATGCTGTAAACATGAGCAAAAACTAGTCCCTAAACTCTACTTAAACATACCCTAAATCTGACATAAGACTTCCAATATCATAAGATGCTCCTTCATGATATCCATGAGTTATCAGGTGTTCAATCCCTTCTCTCACCACATCCTCAGGTACTTCTAGGGTTAGTGGGAGTGTGTTGGTCCTCCTTAATGCTTCTTTGCCCATGTGTGGGGTTTTATATTTGTTGTGACCCTTTATCTTCATAACTTCAATCATGCTCTGATGTAAACTCAAGAACACACTGTTAAGTTTATAGATTTTTAGTTGTTCATAAGATATGAGCACATTGTTTACCAACTCTTCAACTGTTTCTGATGGTGTGTCCACTTGCAATGACTGTATTGAATTAAAATACCCTAAATCTAGCACATTGGTATCAGGTGAGTTAGGTGGTTGAAAAATAATTTGAATATAAAACCCATCTGATGATGCAACAACTCTGAAATCAGGATCATTGTTACTGAGGTGGGGCTTTGCATTGTCTTGTTGTATTATTATGTGTTTGCTTGCACTTTCTGGCCATTTTGCTTTATTTGCTGGTATAATCTGATTTACATGAATGAATTAACAGTTTAAATCAAAAGAACAAGTGATAGTAATGCCACCAATGTGTTATGATAAGTAAACTATCATAAGACATTTCTGGAGGCTTACTTTATAAATGAATTAGATGATGACATGTGATCTGATAATTCTAATGTGTACCTGATTCATCATGAGATCCTTTGTGACTTCTTTTGTAATAGAATCTATTGGTTTAGTCACCATTGTGCCCCTTAACATGTTGATGCTATTTCTTTGAGTTGGTACAGTCTTTATGAATGGAAAGACACCAATCTTTCCATCAAATATTACTTCACCATCATTTCCATATACTGGCCTTGCAACTGCACACATAAACATCACCTTTGGAATAAATCTCTTGCTTCTGCATGTTCTATATGGGTCATCTTCATCATCAACTTTGTAGCACCTCATACTTGCTCTTGTCAGAAAAAACCATTTATCATCAATGTGAATGACATTATGCATGGTTTCATATTTGATTTTGTTGTTTTCCCTGTCAAGATACAATGAGCGTAGGCTGTAGTTGAGCCTTTGCAGTTGATTTGCCTCTGTAATGGTAGGTTTAATGGCATTTGTGTGGGGATTTATCATTCTTTGTTTGATCCACCTTCCAACAATACTCTTACTCACCTTTAACTCACTCGTCAGCCTCCTAATTGTTGTTCTTAGTGAAAATGGTATGCTTTTCATCTTGTCCACATCTAGTTGTAGTTTTGTCCTATTGAATGTGCTCTTTTTTCTTTGACTTGAATGAAACAGGACCACCTTCTAACATTTTTTTTTTTTTGCAGCTGCCCATGTGTTTTAAATGGTCCTCCTGCTAACTCCAAATGATGCAACTGCTTCTGCTATTTTCCCATGATTCACAACTCCTTTTTTGTTGTTAGCAATGAGGAATTGGGAAATCATATCCCTTTCTGATGGAGAAAGATCTGGTCCTTTTTTAGTGTTTGTCATATGGTAGATTTTTGTGGTATTTAGGGTATTCAATGAACAAAATCTGCATTGAATGTGGTTGTTGTAGAAGAAATGTGTATTTATGGACCCTAAACAAGACTGAAATTGTATGAGGGAAAATTTACTTTGTAATTTCAGTTAAATCAGCATTTCAGACTGATTAGATGGTTTGTACTATTGGTGGGAAAATTTTCCCAACACTTTCAATTTTTAAAATTTGAATTTTTCGATTATTTTCAGCAGTTTTTAAGTTTTTTAACTGTTCACCTTTTGGGGTTTACTGCTTCATCCGAATTTGGGGAAAAAAAGGAGGATAAGATTAGAGGATTAATCCCTCTTAACTTTTCATCTGATTTGTCCACAATACCCCTTTGAAAAGTCAACATTATACCAAAAAAATGATCTTTCTTAATATTCATGTAAAACTAGGTGTGCATGTTCCTCCGGGAAGAGGGAGTAAAATGTTTCACTTAATTCAACATAAAACTTGATAAAACTTAGGAGTGACAATCGTGTAATTTCTCATAGTGTTCCATATCACCGCGATAAAATTAAACACGGAATCAACACAATAAAAAATTGTGCTTACACAATACAAACACGACAAATTCTATGCATTATATGTCAACACGATCAGAAAAATAAATAAATTTAAAAATAAAATTTATGTTACAATATTCAAACATGGGACACCATACAATACAAGTACAAAATTTCTAACATGACAGAATGTTCAGTCATATATACAATAGAAACTCTTTCAAATTTAATCGGTTAACACGAACACAAAATTTTATGTGCTCATCGTGTTTTGACACAGGATAACCACAAGCCTAAACACTACCTCAAAAATTTTATACAATTTTCATGTCGTGTTATCGTATCATATATCCAAAATTGTCACCCTAGCAAAACTTCCCACAAACCTGATTCATAGAAGTAATTGTCCCGAAAAATTTTTAAAAAAAATATTGAAATCAGGAGTATACCCTGCACTCCATCCCCGCCTTATTTCATATACAAGCAACGAAATTTTTCAGTCTGAGTTATTATCAAACACAACGTTTTGCATACAAGCACACACATCTAAATATATATGCCACTCGAATTAACTTTAATAGTGCAGAATAGCTAATACATTCATAATTAGACAACTTAGGCACTGTAACCCCTACTAAAAGGACTCCATGTACCCAGGTGACGATGCCCACTACACGTGGCCGTACAAGCTTCCTCCATTTCGGGTAGAGACACTCCGTGATTGCATATGTTTGCAAACGCACGCATGTGTTTCATGCCGTACTGGGTCAACGACCCACAATGCGCCTCAAATAACCGAACCTAATGTGTACATGGATCAATTCCACGTCATCAGAACATATAGTGGAAGGGAGAAATATTTTATTAGACCTGTGACTCTGGGGGGTTTGTAAAAGGAGGACATTATGTTTCTGGCCTGTAAATTAAGGACAATACTTTTCAGTTTAGGTAAATGCAGGCCAAATCGGCTCGAATTAGCCCAAATCGGGTTAAAATCGCACGCGAGGACTGAAAATCGAGCTCTGATCCCTGTAAATTAAGGACAATATTTTCTAATTTATGTAATACAGGCCAAACCGGTCCAAAATAGCCAATGTGGCCTGCATTTACATAAATGTAAAGAAATATTGTCCTAAGTTTACAGGCCCGTAAACAAATGTTCTTCTTTTGCAACCTCCTAAAGTCACGGGCCTAAGAAAATCCCTATAATGATATAAATTGATCAAATTTGCATAAGCTAGCAAGATTAAAAATGAGTGGTGAGCTAACCATTGATTTTAAACAATCCCAATCATCAGCGAGGGGCAGTCCACGACCTCGTACAGATTTGAGAACAGATGGGGCCTTTTCTGGACCGAATAGAAACGAACCGATAATGCCTATGCTGCCATCCACGTGTTCCCTGTGCAGCATTGTGTCTGTTATCAGCTTTAGTAGCTCTGTCTTCTTTTCTGTATTCTCCTTCGACTTCTTATACTGCATAATACATACATTAGCCAGACTATGATTGAAAAAACACCGACCCAGTGCTTACAAATAAAAAACGACAAGAACTTCGAGGGACTTGATTCATGGAAGCTTTATAGCAAACTCGATAATACTGTTTAGTATACAGTGTCACGGTTCAATGATTTGAGAAGAGTAACACTTCGGTGCACCAGTTACGCACAAATAATAGTGTTCAATGAAAACAACTAATATTGTCCAGTGTAAACAACTAATACCGACTACCTAATACTACCATTTAAAAATGCTTTGGAGTTGCACAGTGCAACTCAAGTGGTGCGTAGAAGTATTAGTCCGTTTTTTTTTTTTAACGTGATACTTCGTATGCTAAATATTGTTACTTCGATACTAAACAATATTACTCAAAACTTTAAGAAGAGAATTCATGTGAGCCTGATTCACATAAGACCTAATCATAAAAGACATGAGAGAGAATCTAAGAAGATATCGACTAACCCTTTCCCACAAATATAGAAGGTCGGCATCCCTTTGGTTGACGACATCCATCTTGTCTTTGGAGTCGATCCCGTTAGGAGGAAGGTTGGCAGTTGCAGGATCAAAACCAAGGTAGAGATGGAGCTTATCAGATTTGATGCTCTTGTTCCCATATTCCATAACGTGGGACCCAGAAATATAGCTGTTGTAGTTGGAAGTTCGTTGCTTGACCTACATGCATGCTACCGTTTACAACATATATAGTGAAGGCGTATGTCGCCCTTGTTTATAAGCATTTAATGAGCATTATTGAATTTTGGATGATTACCTTCTGGTATTGCTGCTCGACAGTTTCTTTTCTTAGGTTGTGAGACTCGCTGCAGACGAATACACATATAAATACGAGATAATGCAAGGCCAATTGCCAATTTTAAATGCCTGAGCATTCAGAGTTGATGTATACATGTAACAGGATGGAAACTTGTGAACAATTTTAAGGTCATAATTTAAGCTGTGATTACTTACGCAGGATTAGATCACAAACAGATATGTCAGATATATAATTCAGGGAAAATAGCTTTTTAGTCCTGTAAGTTACCCTATTCCGGTTTTAGTCCTCGCGACTATCACGAAATTGAAGTAATCCTCTAACTTCTAATTTTTTGAAATATTGGTGCAGTGATCGGCTATAAAAGGTGAAACATCCAGTTGATCAATCAAACTTTGTCACGTGGAGAGATCTGACTTAATCATGTCAGCGTAAACTGGATGTTCCACCTCCTACAGCCGGGTCAAAAGTGGAATTTACAGTACTATTTCCAATCTGTGAAAATCAACATGCTGGAACCAAAATAGGACAACTTACAGGTCTGAAAAAACTGTTTTCCCACTATAATATATAAATGCAATGAAACATCGATGGACTTGCTCAATAGAAGATACATTTACTTGACCAACTAAAGGACTCCTATTGTCTGTGGGACTGGTATAGGTTATTACCAATTACACAAAGCAAGCCTATAATTAAATATAACAGTAATAAACGAATAGATCTAATGTACCTGTCCTCCATCCAAGCAACACTATACAGATCCCCCAAACACGTCATATACTCTGAAGGTGGTGCAGGATCCGACCCAGGACAGTACGTTCCCCAGCTACTCTCTTCTGCATTTGAAGCAGTTGTTACATAAATGTCCAAATCTTCTGGCATCAAACCTTCGAACATACTTCCACTCTCACATGCTTCGATATATAAAACCTACAATATCCACAGCAAGTATCAAACACCATTAGCTATTTTTCAACAATTGTCAAATTTTAAAAAAGCTTGACAAAATCATCAGGAAAGTCCCAATTTGCACAAGAGAAATCACTTACCATCTCTTTGTAGGTGCCAGATGCGTGCTTCTTTTTTAGAACATTAATGAAATCTTTAGCGTAAACATAAGGTGTGTTTGGCATCCCTGAAATGAAAATGAGTCCATCTCGGAGTTAACTCTCAGTGAATTTTCAAGATACCTTTTAACAAAGTAGGCCAAAAAGACATGAAATACAAAACCAATGTTCTTAAAATTGATGAATATGTGAAAAAATGGCTTAAAGATAGAAGCAATCAGCTCACCGAGCACTCCTGGGCCACCGTGATCAGAATAGTATATGAATATTCTGTCACCAGGTTTGCTATCTACGACTTTCCCACTTCCACCTTTTAGAGACTTTTTGTCGCCCAGAATCACAGCATATAAATTTGATGCAGTCACTTGTTCACCAGTGTAGTCCTTAAACGTCAACAAGTAATCATAACTTATTTAATTTACAAAAATATCTTCTTATTTAACTCATGTCTAACACAATAATAAAGCCCGTCACACACTGGTGCTTAAAGTTTCTCACCACATTCAACGAATGCGTGTTGTTGACAGTTGAAAGAAAATGACCATGTTATCCTGTGACTCATTTGATATTTTGGAAAAGGAAAAGAGAAAAAAACCAATCTTAAACTGTTCCAAAACAGAGCAACCTTATAACGAAAAATTGATCACTTCCCAAATTGAAGAAGCCTACCTAGACGTTTAGAACCTTCAAGTAGAAAAAGAAATGATGTACTCCGTTTTAATCAATAACAAACATACTTATTAGTCTCATTTTACATCAATGATGGACTAAATTTTATTTAGTAAAACACAAACAGAAGATCTTCCTCAAAATAAACTAACGGGAAATTAGATGTTGCAAATTTTGAATCAAGAAGCTGGAATCTATCAAAAAATTCCCGGAGATAAAAACCATTTTCCAGGCTTATATGTTTGAAGCTTAAAATTATATATCCATATACTAGACTAAAGTTGGTATTAGAAACTGATCAAGAAACCATTTTACTTCAAAATACATATCTAGAAGAACTAATTCAAGTTTTTTAATACACTACTTCTGTTTCCTAATATAATGTAATCAAATGATTGTAGAATCCAATCCTTTGAGCATTTATCATAAAAAAAAGTATGAAAGAAATTGCAAAAGTAATTTGATTGTCCAAAATACAGTAACATTTGATGTTACCTTTGGAACCCCTGCATAGACATCTTCACCCGATGGATGGTTGATCAGAACTCCTTTTCTTGGATTTAGTACACTCATTGCAATGTCATCGTACATGAAAACTACAATATTCTCCTCTTTGATGCCTCCCCTTCTAAGTATTTGGTATGCATGGCAAACATCAGCCTATCATCCAAAACATTGAATTTGAAAGCATTATCAAATAAATATGTGAAGAAATAAATAACTAATCTCCAGCATCTGTAAAATCATGGTCTGTAATAATTGATTTTATCTCATATCGGTAGTTTATGAATGCTAATTAACAGTGTTTAGTTAAGTGAAATTGAATTGCTTGCCACAATCAGGGATAAGTATAGAAATTTTTTTCAAAAAAATCCCATTGAGGCATATTTGTTGAGACATTTGAACTCCTCACTCAAATTCTCGTTACATCATGAAAGTTGCACATCATCCACATTATATCATACAAGTTTACAACCCACCTGCATATTTCAATCATTGACTAATTAAATACAAACAATTAGCTAGAAGCTTTTCACAAAGCTTATAGTTTAAAATTATAAGGCCAAATTGCTTCTGTTGAATTAGTAATCCTGACAAACGGCAAACAAGAACAACTCATTTCCAAAACAAAAAAAAATCCACAGAAATCAGGATTATTGAAAAATCCCCTAAAACGTTGAAGCAATAAACCAGTCGGCCAATCATTGGACTAAAGCTAAAAATTACAGAAAACATTACCAATAAACTCAAAAACGAATTCCAAACAGAATTTCACTTGCGCCAATTAATCAATTTAGTGTTTTACAACTCACTTGATGCCGGTAGTTCCCAAATCCATTCGAACCGGCCACCAGCACCGCCCAAGTGGTGCCGCCGCTCTCATCCTTTCCGCGGCGGTCCGTCGGCCACCGGATAATCGGATCCCACCGCCTTCCGGCGACGGCGTCAAAAGGCACCACCACAAGCAGTACCAAAACCACACGAAAAAGGAGCCCACAAAAAGTCATATCCTAAAATGCAGAGGGGGTTTGCGATTTGCATGAGTGTGTGTAAACAGAAAACATATAATCGAGGAAGCGGCGTATGCAGCAGGCATGCAAAAGAGGAGAGTGACACCTGTGGGCGGCGGTGGGGCCATCGATGGAGGGCGATTAACAAGTGGAGATTTGAAAATTTTGAGAAATTCAAAAAAAAAAAGTATATGTTGATGATGTATTGAGTCGTTGCAGTGATTGGGGTTTTAATTTGGCGGATTTTGGAGTGTAACTGAGTCGCCGTATACGGACTGAGAAAATCGTGAGATCAATTATGACCATCACAGCTTTGAATATAGTGAGGCCTTCTTTGTGTATACCTTGGGGGTGATTTTGGAATTTCAAATCAGACCCTCCAAAAATTCTACCCTATAATACTAATAATACATCTATCTTATTTTTTTCAAAAACATTTTTAATTAGGATTTTTCATGGTATAGACCAAAATTTATATTTAAAATTATTTATGTCTGTACCAAAGTTCGGTGATTTTAAAATTAGAGTGTCCGTGTTCATATCAAAACTTCGATTCGGAACGGTACGAATTTTTTATTTTTCGATACGATTCAGAACGAATTTTCAGTTATAACGAAATCGGATCAGAACGGATCGGGTCGGACCAAAGAAACAATTTTTAAAAAACTTTTTTCTCTTTTTTTCTATCATCCCTCATTTTTCTCTTTAATCACAATTTTCTTAAGAATATTGGTGCAATCTAGCCAAAATGCACAGGAATTCAATACCTCTTCAACCATATTCATGCATCTACCCTTCAAACTTAAACATATTACATGATAGAATAATAGTTAATTAAAAATAATAAAATAACTCAAGACACCATCAATGGTGTATTTAAAATATAGCTAATAAAATATACTCCCTCCGTCCCGGAGGAACATGCACATCTAGTTTTACACGGATATTAAGAAAGAGCATCTTTTTGGTATAATGTTGACTTTTCAAAGGGGTATTGTTGACAAATCAGATGAAAAGTTAAGAGGGATTAATCCTCTAATCTTTCCCTCCTTTTTTCCCCCCAATTTGGATGAGCAGTAAACCCCAAAAGGTGAACAGTTAAAAAACTTAAAAACTGCTGAAAATAATCGAAAAATTCAAATTTTAAAAAATGAAAGTGTGGGAAAATTTTCCCACCAATAGTACAAACCATCTAATCGACCAAAAATCTTTGATTTAATCGAAATTACAAAGTAAATTTTCACTCCTACAATTTCAGCATTGTTTAGGGTCCATAAATACACATTTCTTCTACAACAACCACATTCAATGTATATTTTGTTCATTGAATACCCTAAATACCACAAAAATCTACCATATGACAAACACTAAAAAAAGGACCGGATCTTTCTCCATCCGAAAGGGATATGATTTCCCAATTCCTCATTCTAACAAAGAAAAAAGGAGTTGTGAATCATGGAAAAAAACAGAAGAATTTGCATCATTTGGAGTTAGCGGGGAGGACCATCCAAAAACACATGGGCAATTTGCAAAAAATAAATGTTAGAAGGTGGTCCTGTTTTCATTCAAGTCAAAGAAAAAAAGGCACATTCAATAGGCAAAACTACAACTAGATGTGGACAAGATGAAAAGCATACCATTTTCACTAAGAACAACAAATAGGAGGTTGGCGAGTGAGTTAAAGGTGAGTAAGAGTACTGTTGGAATGTGGATCAAACAAAGAATGATAAATCCCCACACAAATGCCATTAAACCTACCATTACAGAGGCAAATCATTTGCAAAGGCTCAACTACTGACCTTCACGACATTGCATCTTGACAGGAAAGCAACAAAATCAAGTATGAAACCATGCATAATGTCATTCACATTGATGAGAAATGGTTTTTTCCGACAAGAACAAGTATGAGGTGCTAAAAAGTTGATGATGAAGATGACCCATATAGAACATCGTGAAGAGATTTATTCCAAAGGTGATGTTTATGTGTGCGATTCTAAAAGGCCAAGATATAAAAAATTATGGTGAAGTAATATTTGATGGAAATATTGGTATATTTCCATTCATAAAAAGACATACCGGCTCAAAGAAATAGCATCAACAAAGGTTAAGGGCACAATGGTGACTAAACCAATAGATTCCATTACAAAAGAAGTCACAAAGGATCTCATGATGAATCAGGTACACATTAGAATTATCAGATCACATGTCATCATCTAATTCATTTATAAAGTAAGCCTCCAGAAATGTCTTATGATAGTTTACTTATCATAACACATTGGTGGCATTACTATCACTTGTTATTTTGATTTAAACTCATTAATTCATTCATGTAAATCGATTATACCAAAGAATTAAAGCAAAATGGGCGAGAAAAGTGCAAGCAAACACATAATAATACAACAAGACAATGCAAAGCCCCACCTCAAGAATAATGATCCCGATTTTGAGTTGTCAGATCATCGAGATGGGTTTGATATTCAAATTATTTTTCAACCACCTAACTCACCTGATACCAATGTGCTAGATTTAGGGTATTTTAATTCAATACAGTCATTGCAAGTGGACACACCATCAGAAACAGTTGAAGAGTTGGTAAACAATGTGCTCATATCTTATGAACAGCTAGAAATCTATAAACTTAACAGTGTGTTCTTGAGTTTATAGCAGAGCATGATTGAAGTTTTGAAGATAAAGGGTCACAACAAATATAAAACCCCACACATGGGTAAAGAAGCATTAAGGAGGACCAACACACTCCCACTAACCCTAGAAGTACCTGAGGATGTGGTGAGAGAAGGGATTGAACACCTGATAACTCATGGATATCATGAAGGAGCATCTTATGATATTGGAAGTCTTATGTCAGATTTAGGGTATGTCTAAGTAGAGTTTAGGGACTAGTTTTTTCTCATGTTTACAGCATAAACACAATATATGTGTACATTTTTCTTAGGCTGTAAACATAATGATGGAATATGTATATTTTGTCCAAGGTTATGCAGTTTTTGTAATCTTTTGATAACTAATGGGTTGAAATGAATGAAAATGACTTTAATTGACTTTACATTGATCATTTATTGTCAAATGCATCACAAACAGTCAAGTTTCATTACAAATCATGCACATATTGACCATCATACACCAAAATCATGATTATACTGAGTGACAAGCCTCCCAATCTAGTTTAACCTCAAAAACAGAAACTTATCATTGGTTTAACACTAGAGGTGACTAAGTACACAATGTTCTTCAAGATTATAGGGTTTATAGTCACAATTGCCTCAAAAAAACTTCATCATATGCCAAATACCACAGATGCACCCACAATTCAGCCTCAATTGCATCACAAACAATCAAGTTTCACATCAAATTGTACACACTTGTATTCCAAAACTGAACATCAATCTAAGCTTCATAAACATCATCATGGATGTCTGATGAGCTGAGATTGAGGTTCAGTTTTGAATAAATGTGTCCCAATTGGACATAATTCTAAACTAGATATGTGAATTCAATCAAGTCCCTCAGAACAATGTCATCATAGGGATCACATTAAGTCTCCTAATCTAGTTGAACCTCAATAAACATAAGCTTATCATTGGTTTAAAACTAGAGGTGACTAAATACACAATGGTTATCATGATTATTGGGTTTACAGTCGAAAATGCAGATGTACTCATCAATTCAGCCTCACATGCATCACAAACAGTCAAGTTTCAGCACAATTCATGTAAATATAGACCATCATACACCAAAAATCATCCATCTAATCAGTCTTATATGGTGATTGAACTGAAATTACAAAGTAACTCTTCCCTCCTTAAATTACAGACTTGTTTTAGCTCCATAAATACACATTTCTTCTACAACAACCATATTCATTACAGATTTTGGTCATTGAATACCCATAAGTACAAAAACATACCATGACAAACACTGTAGAGGACCTGATCTTATTCACATCACAAACAGTCAAGTTTCTTCACAAATCATGCAAATTTTGACCATCATACACCAATATCATGATTACACAGAGTGACAAGCCTCCTAATCTAGTTTAACCTCAAAACCAGAAACTTATCATTGGTTTAACACTATAGGTGACTAAATACCACACTGAATATCATGATTATAGGGTTTACAGTAAAAAAAAAATGCACATGTAATCATCAATTCAACCTCAAATGCATCACAAACAGTAACTATTCTTCACAAATCATGCAAATTTTGACAATCATACACCAAAATCATGATTATAGGGTTTACAGTAAAAAAAAATGCACATGTAATCATCAATTCAGCCTCAAATGCATCACAAACAGTCAAGTTTCTTCACAAATCATGCAAATTTTGACAGTCATATACCAAAATCATGATTATAGGGTTTACAGTCAAAAAATGCACATATCATCATCAAATCAGGATCAATTGCATCACAAACATTCAAGTTTCAGCACAACTAATGCAAATATCATCATCTCAACACACATGCCATAAGTTTAAACATAAATTGAGATATCAGATTACCTAAGCCCAGGAAACCATCTGCAAATTAACTTTTTGAAGAAATTTTTCCAATTCATCGGACCACTCAATACTAGTGTCATAAATAGGCCCATAATAAATGGGATTATAAAGAGAGGCTTAAATGGCTTGGATTATAGGGACCATAATACACACGTTCTTCCGAGTTTGACTCATCTGCGTCCTCAGAATCGGGCACAACTTCGTTGGAGTAATCATTCTCCGAAGGAGAATCAACCACAATAGATTCAAATTATGGTCAGAATCGACCAAAATTGACTTAGTGGGAATAAAATTCGGGACGGTTCTGCACATAAATTGAGAAAGTGAGTTGTGAAGCCTCAAATGCATAAAAAAACAAACAGTAGAAGGTGAAAGCATAAATTGAGATATGACAATACCTAAGTCCAGGACTCCATCTGCAAAGTAACTCATGGAAGTACCTCTCCAATTCATCAGACCACTCAAGAGTCGTGGGAAGCGAATAGGTGGCACGCTCCTCCAAATCCGGGAAAAACTCCTCCTCACCACCATCGGAGTTTCAAGAACATATAAATCCTCCGAGAAATCAACCAAGATAGATTCCGGCACAAAAGAACCTTCAAGGGAATCATCCATCTCTGAATCCGGCGCAAAATCAAAGGGTTTCATATGGGCAAACTGCTCAGGGACGCGATAAAGATCAAAGATCGGAGACCGGAGACCAAAGACTGAAGATAGATCGAAAATCGGGTTTGATCGGTGGGGGTGGGGGAGATTAGGGTTTCGTGGGGATAGATGAGTATTGGGCGATTAGGGTTTGACGAGAGATGAATAATCTGATGATAGGTAATGAAGAAAATGAGATTGAGTTGGGTTTGTAAGTGGGTTGGGCTAATTAGGGAGAGGAATTTATAATTAGGATAATGGTGTGTTAAGTGGGCTTCTAGTAAAAATTAAGATTATATTAGTTTTAAAATTTGATGATTTAGTAATGGCATATGTGTAAATATGTGTATTTTATGAGAGTGGAGATTATAAAATTCTTTGTCATTTTAAGACGTGCAAGTTGCTGGGGGACGGACGAAAAAGGAAAGTGTGCATGTTGCTGGGGGACGGAGGGAGTACACATTAAAAAATTTATTGTGAATTTTCATCGGTCCAAATTGATAAGAGATATAGACTATAGAGCGATGAGTTTGTGCGAGAGAGTACGGATGCGTAATTGCAAATTAAGAATTTTATAGGATTCTCGATAATTATAAATCACAAATAAGAAAGTAAATATTCTAATATATCGCCAAAATATTCATATGATGTATTCAATATTAATTTACATGGATATCAATAATCTATAATACAATTTAATGAATACAAAATAAATTAACAATTAAATTTATTATATATTTAAATCGATTATTTGGTACAGTTTAGTGCGGTTTCATTCGATTTTTCGGTACGATTTTTTCAGTAATATTCATGTTTATATTCAAAAACAAAATCGGTTCAGTTCGGTTTGGAAAAAGTAAAAAATTCAACAGTTATTTTCAGTTCGGTTCTTTTTTGGTTCGGATTTCAGTTCGGGGGTTCAGTAATCTTCAAACTCCATGAAGAGACCCTATTTTCAATACATTATCAATCATTTATCAAACACTTTTTAATTATTATTATATATCCAACTCAATACTCTCTCTCCTTCTCTTTTACTATTCAATCATTTCTACATTACTTTTTACAATATAATATTATGGGCGTGTTTTGAAACATTTAAAACAGCTTTCAAAAGCACTTATTTTCAAAGCTCTCTCCCAAAGCTTTTGAAAATAAGTGCTTCTTGAAGTTGTTTTAAGTGTTTCAAAACACACCCTATGTCTATTATCTACTTTTTTTAAAATTTTACTTTATCAAATCCTACAAAATCCACACTGCCAAAACATATACAAAATACAAATATATTTTTTATACAATTTTAAATCCCCTCAAAACTGTAACAAAAAATTTTTTTTTTCAAAAGTGTTTGATCTTATGTAAAATTTGTTTGTAAATATTTTATTTTTGTATAATACTTGAACAAATTCTGAAAGATAGAACTTATTAATTTCAAAAAATGAATCATTGTATTATAATAAATTAATTGTTAATGTTTAAATATACCCACACAAAATGTAAATTTAGTTGCACAAATTAAAACTGATTTACTTGAAATTTTATTTAAAACTAGAGACATCCTACATTCTTTTTCTTTCTTTCTTTTTTTTTTTTTTGGAAAGGGAGACATCCTATTTTTAAATACACCTCAATTTGATTATATTTAGTTAAATGCTATAAGTTAAAATCTCTTTTAAATGACAATGTATCTATATATTATAAATGTTTACTTTCATTTTAAGTCTTTTTTTTTAAATGATATCAAAATCCATGCTTATTTATTTCATTTTCAAAATTGTAAATTTAGAGAAAGGAAAACATGATTATTAAAAATAAAAAGGAACTTAAATTTAAAATATGCACTAACAATAACTATCGAAAAGGTCATTCACAATCATTGAGGGCTCGACCCAATAATAAGGATTTGAGATGCTCATTTATGATCTTAAAAGGAAAGGGCTTCAACTACCACCTCAATAAAATAAATTTAAACCATAATTTCCTTCATCGTTTTAACATAATTATAATAAACACAATCTAGATGCTCATATCAACCGCACTTTATTAAGCCAAAAAAATGTTGTAATTCCCAAAATTTTACTCCACATTGGAAACCATCTTAACTGGAAAAGTTAGTCTAAAGACAACACATTTCAGTATTTCCCTCTCCATGAGTATCACTTTAGTTTCATCTGAAACCACAAAGGAGGAATTCCCAAAATACCCCTAGTGAGTCTCGGGTCAAACACGTCGAACTGCACACGGCTCAGTGAGTCGAGAATGACCCCGGTGGGCACAGCTGGCAGTAGCACCCGACGGGCCTCACTCGGCACCTTTCCAGATAATTCACGGGCTTTTTCGAGATGCGCATTCGCAACAGATGCAACGTCAAAAACAGCACCCGAAAGCCCCTCATGTGAATTTACGGAAAGCCCATGTTTTTCCGCTATCTTGGAGGGTATATATGGAAAACCCCAATTTTGGGAGGCATGATAGGGCAGAGATTTGAGAAGCAAAACGAGCCCACTCGCTTTTCCAATATGTGAAGCAGCATGATCTGCTGTTGTAGACCGAATTCCACCAGATTCAAGCGTTGCGTACAGAATAGTTGACACAGTATCCTCGGCATATCTCTCCAACTCTTTAACGGTTTCTGGGATATCGGTAGGGTCCCTTTTGGCATCATTTATTCGAGCTTCGACAGATCGTTTCAGCCAGCTTTTGCTGACCTTGTGTTCGGAGATTACTGAAGAAAGTGCCTGAGCGACTGGATGCTCGATTAATTTATTGGAGAAGATCTTGTCTATGGCTTCTTGCCACCAAACGAGCCGCATGAGGCCGATGCTTGGATTGGAAGCAACGTCCATAGCTCGTGCTGTTTCAACGTTGAATGCTCAGAGGGCAAAAGCGGCTTTTCGCATGTTTGGTGGAAGCTCAAGAAGGCAAAGATAGTGGTGATAATCATAATTTCGTACTTGTTGCACACAATATGACAAAGCTGCCCTTGCTCTGCTTGATGTGGAAGCACTGCTCATTGATTTCTGATGTGCTTTTTCCTGCAACAAGTTTAAATTTACAGTTAAAAGGTGTACTTGGGACAATAATACTAGCAAATTTCTACTCCAACCATTCCAATCGTCTTAGAGAAAAAAAATTGTTCTAAAATATCCATCGCTTTTGGTTTTCCAAGAGATTTTAAATATTTTTTCCAACTCAACCCTTTACTTAATTTTCGTGATATGTCTCATTTATTAAGATACAAGGATCTATGTGAAACACCCAAAAGGTTATATTAGCCATTCATACAAATAATTATAGGAATTAAAAGTGATTTTCTTAATCTATATGAAACACCCAAAGAAACAGTTAAATTGGAACAGATGGAGTACTTTTGTCCCCCAGAACTGATGCAACACCCTTTGGGCCCTACAGATTATATGATGCTTCAACTTCTTGTTTTTCACTTAATTTATTAAAAAAGCAAAGGTTTTCAAATAAAAATTTAATTATTGAGATCTTGAGCAATGAATCATTTATCAATTATATAAAAAATCTGAGTGCAATGCAGAAATATAAGACACATATAGATCAACGTTCAGCAACCAACTAGAGAAAGACGACGTCAAACAATATAAAGGAGAATTACATTAACAAAGAGCGGTGAAGAAATTCCAATAATATAGAAAATATTAGGACACCCTTTCTTTGTTCCCATATAAGAGTTTCTGTTCATTAGTTATGCTTTGCCGTAGCTAAACGAATGTCTGAGATGAGAAAAAGATATTATGAAAGGCAGCTAATCTCATTGATCTTTGTGTTTTAAGTCCTCAAGATAAGTATCACTTAGTTGAGATCTTTATCAAAAACAAAGGTTGTCATTGGTGATTATGATAAAAATAGTGGACCTCTGCATATGATCTCGATAAATTAAATAAGACCAAGAACCACCTAATTCATCTTCCACTCCATAACCATACATTCTACTCCAGCTGGATCAAAACTAGATTTCCCTACTCATTTGCTGATGTTATTTCAAATAGTTGCTAATAAAACAAGCTATATTAGAAGAACCCCAAAGCAATAACAAGCTTATATCATATACATCACCAAATAAGATAAGAAACAGATCTTGAATAGCAGCAAGTAGTACCAAATTTGGATTTACGGAAATAACTGGGGGGAGAACCAAATGACGAGAAAGCCAAGCAAGGTCAATATTTTTATTCCAAATTATGCATAGGAAATATGCCCGGTTGTAATCTTCACTTCAACATTTTGTGAGGAAGTCGAAAACATAAAAGAAAACTGAAGATTTGTTAACCCATTATAAAAAAGAAGAATTCCCATCTTTCAATAGAAGTACTCTGCCAAACAAATAAACTTTTAAGAGCATCATTATACGCATATGAGCAAAAAATCAA
This sequence comes from Stenogyne calaminthoides, assembly GCA_037126765.1. Lineage (NCBI taxonomy): Eukaryota > Viridiplantae > Streptophyta > Magnoliopsida > Lamiales > Lamiaceae > Stenogyne > Stenogyne calaminthoides. The sequence continues at coordinate 43,308,442 of JBBCBC010000003.1, read as the reverse complement.
CCGACCAGGAGCATTGAATTGATTTCATCAAACATTTTTAAGAACCCCCAAAATGTATAGATTTAAATAAAGAAAATTGCAAAGCATGAAACGAAATTTCTATAATCTTGAAACTTAAAATTGGTTATTTCTACCAACTACAATCGCACAAAGCATAAATAAAAAACTGCTCCAAATTACATGCCAATTAGATGAGTTAGGCAAGAAAACATATGGCGTGCTTAATTGAGCAATTTCATCGAACACCTCGTGTGCGTATTCAATGAATTAATGTATTACTACAAAGGCATTTCTAACTCGATCTACCCACTCAACTTTCATCCCGAACATCAAGCTTGAATTATATTTTCGCCATAATTCTTAGGGGAGATCCCACACAACATTTAACATGTAATTGTCTTCTACTGCAAATTATATATAGAAAATTATACAAGCATTAAGTGATTTAGATGGGAAAATAAAAACATACCTTCCGAGCGATCTCGAAGTATCAGAGTTGCAGAAAAATCCTAATTTGCGCAATGGTGAAGGCCTGAAGGGGGTAAGAGTAGAAGTATGAACCGAGTTAGGGTTTAGTTGTATGGTTTATTGCAAAAATTAATATTGACAGTGAAATTGGGGGAATTTTGAAAAAGATTATAATAAACCACAGTAAATTCTGTTTACTTTTTGAAATGGCTTGGTTTTATCCCATCAGAGTCAGAGATGGAGCTCGGATTCGGAACTAAAAGACAAGTATATATAAATCTCAACACGCACGCTCCCTCATCTCTCATTCAAGTTTCCATACATACACACACTTTCTGTCTCTCTAAAAAAAACCCTATATATCTCTTTGTCTTTTTACCACTGCGGCCGCCCCTTTTTCGAACCTATCAATTTTGTACTAGTAAACATAACACAACTGCTCCACTCGCCTTTCCGAAAACCCTTTGTCAGTCGATCTCCTCTGCTCTATTTTTGCAATTTGCATCTGCCACCGTACCCAAAAATGGAAAGCCACGAGCAAAATTGTGAGAAGAACTTGGAGTTCGGACAAAAATTCACGAATAGAATCGCGATCTAAAAAAATTTGATCGATAAAATGAAGTGTCGTCGATTGTGATATGGGACTCGAATATTCTATGGGACTTAACTTTTGTTCAAAGATATTCATGATCTACGCTTCTTCTTTGCCGGATTTAGTTATATAGTTGATCAGATCTATGACGATCTATTTCAAGAGAGACAAAAAGGTACAATTTATTTTTACATCCATGATAAAATTTTGTTTGGAGGGCTGAGAACTCGAGTATTAATTTAATATTGATATGTGGCAAGGAGTAAGATCTTTGAGGTGTGTGTGATAATGTGTGCACGTCAACAAGGAGTTACAAATTATTTTGTTCTAAAGTTAAACCTGCCTATTATGCGGGTTGAAAAAAAATTATATGTTTGATTTTACATTAAATACTTTATTTTTTTTAAAGGATTTTAAATATTTATATAGTTTGATTTGTACTATATATTTATTTTTAAATTATGAATATATGTATTTTTAAATTGATGTATTTCTAATTGTATAGTGTTTTGATTAAAATATTGTGTTGATATAATGAAAAATACATTATATTTAAACTTATTTATAATTTATGAATACATTATAAAAATATAAATAGGTTTAATATTATAAATAACTTGAATGAATAGAATGAGAGTATTTCAAAATAGAATTTGGTAGAGAATAAGAGGTAATTGGCAAATAGTTATATAATATATTCACGTTTTACTCCATGGTGGTGTGTGAACAGTGTTTTTATATTGAGTTTGGAAAATTCTACACACTTTGAAAGAGATATGTGTGTAAGTGAGTCAGGTCTGCTCACGAGCTATTCATGCTCCACTTGAAAAAAAACTCAAAATTGACTCGAATTTAATCGAGCTCAAGCTAGTGGAGTAGTTCTCAAGCTCCAGTTTGAGCTCCACAATAATAGGCTCGACAGCTTAATCGAGCTCAAATAATTTTACAATTTTACCCGTATTATAACTATTATAAATATATTTTAATTATAAATAAAAAAATTAATATTATGTAAGTTATAGAGTCGAGCTCGATTTAAAATCGAGTTCGATCGAGTTTCAAGCTTAGAATTTTCTAATCGAATCGAGTTTGAGCTTGACAGTAGACAAGCTGCAGTATTCGGCTCGACTCAGCTCGTCTACACCCCTAGATATGGCTAATGTGTATTGGACTTTTGTAAAATTCTACACGATTATTGTCTACTTGTTATGAAATAAATAATAATTAGTGGATGTTCCTTGATATTCTAATACATGAATGTGAATTTATTTCGACTCATAATAAAAAGATCCTTCATGTAACTACATTCATCTTATAAATAGGTGGTATGTCACCATCATTTGTACAAGATAACGATATTGAAATCCTCCTGGCTTGGTCGGGTCGCCCCCAGACGTAGTCCTCGTGACGAACTGGGTCAACAAATGTCATCTTCTTTTCTACCTTCTCTGCTCTCTCAATACTCAATGTTTCCATTAGTTTTATAACACGTTATTAGCACGAATGTTCTAGCCCATTAGATTTCAAAAGTATTGATTCAACCGCCTTTGCCGGAAGGAGAACTTCGTAGCCTCCTCTCCAGAATTCTTTTGTCTCTACCTTCATGGTGAACGGTTTGATTTCAATATCTTATCTAATAAATTAGTTGCGATTTTAATTATGAATCTCATCTGAAATTCACAAAACAATTTTGAGTTAAGAATAGTATTTTTATAATTTAATATGCTGCACAAACAATTATCCAAATTTTCATGTAGCCATCGTTGCATCATCAAATTGCCCCCTCTATATGATTTTTGGTATATGCTATAGTTGCATTTAATCATTGTTGCTATATGTATGAACTTGTTAGGAGGAATGGTAATATGTCAGAGATCTTTTTTGGATTGATGTAGAAGTGATATATTTTTTGTGAGATGCTTAATCTTTGGTTCCTGAAATGGATCCATTAATATTTAGAGCATCAGATTATATATGTATATATATATTCATCGTGTACCTTGTGAGCTTGTGATTTCTACTTTACATATAAGGTGTTCAATCGGTAAATTTTTAAATAATTGATGAAACAATTCTCGATATTAATCGGTAAAGCTTTAAGTAAACTCATAAGATTGGTAATTTGAGTTACTTTTAGTTATTTGATAACATATGTTTGAAATGATGAAACCATTCTTGAAAAGTTGAATTACCTTAAAACTTATTGTTGAATTAAATGTGTGCTTCATGTAACTAAGATTGCAATTTAGAAAAACTCAATTAGAGAATATATCCTAATAGTTAAAATTGTCTTAAGTTGGGACTTATTAGATCATACAATTCATTTAGATTTTTGAGAACATTCTCATATTCTTTAGTATTCTGCTTTGAGCTTATTGTTTACATCATTCGTGAATATTCGACTTTTGTTTTATGCAATATATTGTGGATACTCCCATCTATGAGACTTGAAAACAATCAATATGTCCGCTTTGAAGCCTCCCATTGAATCTGTTCTCTTTACGAGTCGAGCATAGTATAAGATAATATAAGGATCATTAATGCATCACATGGTTCTGTTCTAGTAAAGATGTTCAATCATTTTTAAAATTTAAACAATTAGAATTATTTATCGAGTATTAAGCTTGAGAATTATATTATATAGAAAACAAGGATTATTGTTTATTTTCTTTTGCTAAATTGATGATGATTCATTACCTTGGATTCATCTTATTGTTAGTTGATGGAAGGATATAAAAGAAAGAAAGGTACGACTACCTGAAGATGGTTGTTCTTCCAAAAGTACAGTATGATGTGCTCTGAATACAAGATTTTAAATTTGTTAATAAATACAATGCGATTATGTTCAAAATCACTTTTATTAAAATTATGTGTTAAAAATTTAACGGATGAGGTCTCGATTTTGCTCCCGAAGCAGCAATATCGAGAAAAAGAATTTAAGAAATATTTTCAAAATTCATCATTTATATTTTTGGTCGAGCAAAAATAATAAATCATGAGTGCCGACACATTTGTGTTAGTCCATTCCCTGAAGAGAGTGTGACTCAATATAAAAAAAAAATTGAAATATGAATAAACATGTTTGCATCTCTATTCTTAGTTTATGTCAAACATTTGAGATTAAATAATGAGGGTGACATTTGTTTAATTGAATGTGTTAATATGCACATCATACTTAAAGTGAAAATATTTTTTCCCATTTGGAAGAGGGGGAGACAAATGTTAATAGTATAAATGGTAGCATACACTTGATTAATGGCTCCAGAAGAGCTACTATATTTCTCACTAGAAGAACTAAATTTGTTATATGTAATGCATTATTGTCTCTCAAGTCTTAATTAAATTTGTTGAGTTTTAAAGATATCCGCACAAATGGGTATCAATCGATACTATATTTTGGATTTCCTTAGATCCTTAATTCAAAGGATTATACATTTGCGATAAATTATAAATAAATTATCGGGCGCATTAAGCGACTCCAGAAAAAGTTACTAAATCACATATTCCTGCAGAATATGTTTTGGTTAAGAATGATGTCCCAGAAGGACAAATAGCGAGTTTTAATAAATTTAAAACACGCCTGAAACGTGGGAAGATCTCTTAATCCCAAGGTTAAAATTCTCGCAAGAAAAGAGTATTGAAATAAATAGAATTGCACATAGTGGAAAAATTCAACTTCCTGAAGAGGTTATCTCTTATGATGCTCCTGAAGAGCTAGTTTCTAAATAAAAATGTATTTGTGAAATAATAAGGCACAATTGGTTGCCCAAGTTTTTCACAGTGCCCCAAATTTAATTATGATGAGTCGTATTCCCTTAAGTGGATACGGTCATCACTACCCCCATTTTTACAACTACTGTGTGGGAAATAATCAAACATTTCTCATCTATGAAGATTCAGTTGTGCAGTATATATTTCTATATCACCACCACAATAACCTAGCAGCCTAGTTGGCTAACTGCACACTTAATGAAGATTATTTCCCCGACATTAGGGGGAGATAAGAATGCAAAATTAAATAAATGCCGAGAAATTTAGAAAAAGATAAAAGATGTTCAGTATTTAGATCCACACACTAGTCAAACTGAACCAAAAGTTCAAAAGATAATTTAACTTGCAATATTTAGCAAGTAATCTGCCAGATGCTTTTACTAAGGAGTGATTAGATCACATATACTTATTTTATATGTAAAACAAAGTGTAGAGGTTATAATGAAATCAAATATATATGTTGATGCTCCTACACGCCAGAAGCGTAAATGGGCTCTTACGCGTTAGAAGCGTAAATAACCTCATAACATGAAATATATAAAACCGTGGTAAAACAAAGCTAGCAAAATAAAATAAAACATTCAGTCACTCCCAAATCTCCTGAAGAGATTCGTCGTCCTAGTAACAATGCACGTGCACAAAATAATTATAATACTAGGATTGCGGAATGACCAGATCAATACATTTTGGGAAATGATGAAGATCTGGTTTATACAAATTTTACAAATACAGGAGAAACTTACAATATAAATATCATTGTCGTCGACAACATACTTGTATCCACTATTGCTCTTACTATCATTAATTAAAATCTGGATCCAGTACCTATGTTGGGTGTCAGAAGCACTTTGACTAGGTGAAATAGTAAGATGCAAATTGTGGCAGAGATAGACTCGCTAAATTAATTATAAAAGTTTAGCTTTATTTTACGTACACCCAGAAGTGTGTATCTATATGATAATAAAATGAGAATAACAAGTGGTGAGATACAAGGCGAGCTTCATATCTCAAGGGGTTTTTATCAGAGACCCGATATCATTTTTGATAAAACATATTCTCCTGTTATGTATAGAATAATATTCCGCTATTTATCTCTGGCAGTAAATATACAAATTTCAAAATGCTTCTAATGGATGCAGTTATTGCATATATATTTATAAATAATCTTGAAAATAATATTTATATGATAATCCCTGAGGGATTTAGCATGCCCGATGCATGTCAATCAATTCAAATTAAGTTTATCTTATCGAAATGCAAAAGTCTTTATATAGACTCAAACAATATGGACATATGTGGTATAATCTTCTCACTAAATGGTTAGTTAAAGAAGATATTATATCAATAACCCAATATGTCCATGTGTTTTTATAAAGAAAAATGAGTCAAAATATTAACATATTTGCTGTATATGTTGATAATCTCAAAATATTTGCAACTCTTGAAGAGCTCCAAGAGGTAGCTGCATATTTAAAGAAGAATTTGAGATTAAAGATTCTGGACAAATAAAATTATGTCTTAGTTTATAAATCGAGTATCTAAAAGGTGGAGATTTGGTTCACCAACTGCTTATACCAGAAGATATTAAAGTAGATTTACATGAAAAGACACATCCGTTGAATACCACAATGAATGTCTAGTCATTTGGTCCTAATAAGGATTTGTTTGAACCTCGAGTGAAATATGAAGAGATACTCGGTCCTGAAGCACTATATCTCTATATAGTGCACTAATGTGTCTTGCCAATTATACAAGACATTAATCATTACCGACAACATTAAAAAATTGGTGAAACATATTGCAATGTGTCGGTTAAAAGATTTCAATTGATGTTTGAATCAGGGGGAGAATTGATATACTAAATAATATGTACTCGATTTTCCTTTGCTAGAGTTTTGTCCCACAGTGTTTGTTTTCCCCAAGTAAGCATTCTAACGAGACATATTCTTTGTATAATAATGGACATCCAAGGGGGAGTGTTATGAAATAAATAATAATTAGTGGATGTCCCTTGATATTCTAATACATGAATGTGAATTTATTTCGACTCATAATAAAAAGACCCTTCATGTAACTACATTCATTCTATAAATAGGTGGTATGTCACCATCATTTGTACAAGATAACGATATTGAAATTATCCTGGCTTGGTCGCCCCTAGACGTAGTCCTCGTGACGAACTGGGTCAACAAATGTCATCTTCTTTTCTACCTTATCTGCTTTCTCAATACTCAATATTTCCATTAATTTTATAACACTACTATAGTTTTAGTTGAATTTTCTAATTTGAAGGTGTAGTATTGTGTATTTGCATAATTTATTGCACACTCGAGAAATATTTGTTTTATCGTGTGCAAAATATTCTTGCATTTGTGCCAATTTTTATGCACATTCAGAGAACATTTTTGCATATGTTCATAATATTTTTTGCACATACAAGAATTATTTTTTAACTCTGTGCAAAATATTCTTGCGTTCGTGCAAATTTTTTTGCATTTGTACAGAAACAAGATCTTGGGCACAAATGTAGCAAGAAGGACATCAACATGACCCGAAAATAAAAAGGCCCAAAAATAGTAAAAACGATCTCAAAAGTAGGACTAGAAAAAGCAAGTAAAGCGCAAAAAAAAAAAAAAAAAAAACTAGATGTGCCCGCTAGAATAAGGGCCCAAAGAGAAATAAGGTCTTGAGAAATGAGATTTCAAAACCTTCGCGAGATCCAAAATGGGAAATATGGGACAAAGGGCATTAATGTTTTATTGCATTCAATTTTATAGCTAGTAGTACTGTGAATTTTTAAGGGTAAATTATAATGGATACATTTCAGAATTGTAACTTACTAATATGTACAAAATAATTACATATGCGTATATATATTTTTGCACTTATGTGCAACTTTAAGTGCATATGCAATATATTTTATATTTATTAATAAATTGATCCCAAGTTTTATACTTATTAGTATTTTTTTCCAATTTTTTATAGTCCTAGAGGGTATGTTGTTCTTCTACCTGGTTGCACTATTAGATAGTAAGTCCCTCAAGAGTCTACACATTAATGTGTCATTCATCAAAAGTAATTAATGAAGGGGTAATGGGGACATTTCACAATATTTTATGCATTTATAAAATCATAAATTGTAACCTATATAAAGGTAACTCTTATTAGTAAAAAAGATTATTCACTCCTATTTATGTATTTCCTGTCTTCTCTTTATTTCTGCATAATCTACTACATAAATAAAATTAATCAAGATACCATATAAAAATAGAAAAACCAGCCGGATATTTTTATTTTTTTTAACTTTTCCTTCTATTTAACAAGAGGGCATCATAATTAAGAATAGAAGCATAATTACAGTTAATTATGGGAATTACCTTATAGGCCTCTAGTTTCTCAATATTGTTAATACATTAATATTAAAAAAACCTTCAGAAGGTAAGTATATAAAAAAGGCAATCACCAGCTTTTTTTATACAAGGTAAGTAAATCAATCTTCAGAAATCAAAAGGCAAGTAAATCAATCTATAATTTTCTATAAATTAGGTCCTTCCCCATCATCAATTTGCCTCATTTACCCACTTTATTAACAAGCTGTATTATTTTCTCATGTATGTGTGTTTTTAGTTTTTTACACACACTATACATGTATACGGTGCGAAAGAGTGTAGCCCATAGACTACATATCTCTGTATAATTATTATAAGGTGGGATGAAAAATTAGACGTGCCTGGCTCCCTGAATGCCAGCCGGCAACACTAGTCCAATGAATGGACTGGCTGAGTCGACTGGCGTGCACGGAGTCAAGCATGTCGTAGATCATTACTCTTTTTTTCAGAACCTTTTAATGTTGTAAATTTGAACTTTTTAGTATATTCATATTTTAATTTACGGGAGAATTTATCCAAACTTAATTTATCAATTTTAATTTATTTTAACTAACACAACATTGTAGATTTTCGTTTTGGTTCTTCAACTGCAGGCCCTTAATGAAGGTGGTACATATATGATGAATTGATGATCGTGTATTCCAGCCCTCTTTCTTTAAAAATATTACTCCTATTAAATACATTTCCACAATTTTTTGGGAATGTACCTATTAAGTGAATCAGCTCTCTCGACTATGAAGGATCATATATCGATTTATGAATATGGGCCAAGATTAAGTGACAAGGGAGTTGCTTATTCGAAAGCAAGAAATAAGATAATTTTTTAAGAGGTTCGTCTGAGAGTGCCTAAAATTGTTGATGGTGTTATAATTAAGTCCTTGAAAGTGAATTTGGGCTCATTTCTTTGTTTCATTTTGTCATTTTTGTATGATTTATTCTAATCCTTTGGTCTGTTTTCGGTCTAGTTTTAGATTTTGTGGGTTGTTTATAAATATGTTGTAACTTGTAAGGGGTTTAATTAAGTACCTTTTATACTCGGTTTGCTAATGCATTTTTTACTTAAAAAAAACATATATAATGTATTATGTACCTAATTTTCTCCAATTATTATTAATTGAATTTGTAAATGTAAGATTTTCTATTTAAATCACATTAAAATCTATCTCATACAATATTATCAAGAGGCGCACTTGCGTGAGACCGTCTCAAGGTGAGACTAAGTGTAATTTGGGCATTGACGCTTTAAAACTTTGGGAGGGATGAATATTTATTATGCTAAATTGCACTCCGTCTTATGCATGAGACCGTCTCATATGAATTTTTGTCTATTATCAGTATCTATGTAATATAGATGGAATCATCTTAAAAATGTTGGTGATATAATAAGCTAGGCAAAATCTTGTGAGTATTAGATGTTCTGTGCAATTAAAATGCATATATTTTTAAAATGTATTTTTTAATTTTCTCACAATAAATATTTCAAAAAAATAAATTAAATATTTTAAAAATATACTTAAATTGTATTGATGCTTATGGGGGTCTTTATTTAAAGGCATTATCATTCCTTACGAAAAGAAAAAGAACACCCTCCTGGCTGGCCATTTATATTTGCGATAAATGAAAATTAATTTATGAATATCTCAAGAAACTAGTATAAATGTATATTAACGAAAGAAATAAAGATATACTAATACATACATGAAAGAAACGAAAGACGATTTTGCTTTTTCTTAAAGTAAGTAAACTTACATTTATTCATTCACAAAGCTGAAACATTTTTACAAAATTTACAGCAAGTAAAACATAGAACCTCGAACCTATCAAAAAACAAAAAAACATAGAACCTCGAAACTAACCTCACATGTTACATAACAGATACAAAAAGACCAGAAAACCCTTAGCTCACGTGACTCCAAATCAAGGCAAGCGGGCCCCACCTTCTCCGTCCGCCAACGTGGCATACCGATGAAAAAGCGCTAACGCGACACTAGTAACACGCGCGCACTCCACCACCCTCTTCGTAACCGCGACTTTAACATTCCCATCCACGGCGGGGCCCCTAAACCCATCGAGACACGTGTTCTCAAACGTCAGCGCCGCCCCGACCCACGACTCCACGTCACCGACCCGGCCCGGCGCCTTCAAGGATCGGCTGAGCTGGTCAGCCGCGTTAGCCATATTCGAGGCGCAGTCTTCCACGGCTCGGCGCTCGGTCGGCTTGAGCCGGCGCCCCATCTTAGCCATGGTGGAAACGAAGGTCGAGACGGCTTGGGAGCGGGCCAAGCCGACGGATAAGGCGGCTTGAGCCAGGTGCTTGCGGCTTGTGGCGGCGTGGCTTGAGAGGGACTGGATGCAGAGGGATGGGTAGAGAGTGGCTCGGCATTCGGCTTTGAGGAAGGATAGGGAGTTGGGGGTTGGGGTGGAAAGTGTAAGGTGGAAATATATGAGGAGTAGAAATGTAAATTTAATGGTGTGCTTTGACATATTTTGGTGTTTTTGTTCAACTCTGGTTTTACAAGAGTGGTTGATGGTGCTTTATATTGAGGTTTTAATTAATTTAAATATTTGCACTTGCATTGAGTAAATTAAGGTAGGTATTTCCTACTACACAATGTGTTCAATTCCAATAGGTTAATTAATGGATAAAGCTCAATTTTAGTGTTATTTGCACCAATATCTTGTGCAACATACTCATAATATATTTTAAAATTATACTCCATCAGTCATGCATTTTGATTATCCGCTTTCCATAAATAACCGTCCTAATTTTGTTTATCCATTTCCAAATAAGACAATAAAGCAACATTCAATACTATTTAATACTATTATTTCTCTCCATCAAACTCATTTTACACCATTTAATGCTATTATTTTCCTTTACCAAACTCACTTTACCCACTTTACACCATTTAATACTATTATCTCCTACATTTTCTTAATCTCAGTTTCTATAGTAAATGGATAATAAAAAATAGAACGGAGGGAGTATAATTTATTATATTGAAAAATACAACTTGATTATATTGAACCGTGCAACTAATTTTGCAAATTAATAATTGCACGGTCAATATATATAAACAAGTGCATCTTCCAGTATAACAAGTTGCATGGTTCTAGAATGCACTATGAGTGCACGGTGCATTTGGATGCATACAAAATTTAGTCTTTTTTAAGATAAAAACTTATATAAAATAATTTTATATATAATATGAGATACTAACTAGCATAAATTAATAAATATTCATTTCAAAATGTTAAAAAGTCTGTCCAAATTATTTATTTTCTGATGCTCCCCAGCTCTTTCCCACTTAACTCGCATACATGACCATATTGATATGGAATCATGGATAGTGTTCTTACTACTTGTAGTATTTCATTTCTTCAAGTTTTATATTAATTCATTACAAATATGACCAATGTAATATTGTTATGGTACGATATAAGACATGTAATATCATGTAATTATATAATTATACTATTATTGTAACTCGATTTTGACTCCTGAATAATTTTTACCTCGTAAAATTTTTAATTCTATAATTTATTTGGAAATATAATATTATTTAAGAGGGTGAAACAACCTAAAATTAGCCCCAAAATTATTCATTTGATTCCTCTATTTCACTTTTAATTTTATATTGGTGTTCCACTCTACTGAATCTTTAATATATGAATTCAAAGTATGGTGATTTATTGTATTTTTACGTATTATCTATCTATATTATAAAATACAAAGTGAAATATACATCGAATGAATTATTTCATCATAAAATTATTATCTCTATCTACTATATATTGTCCTTCCCTAGCTAGCTAGATAATTAGTTACCAACAGTACGATAAAGTTTGTCGATCGACAAAACAAGCGGTAGTCAACAATACATATTTATAAGCTATATTATATTAACAAATAAGATAGTACTGATTAGATTATTAGGGCAAACACAGTCAATTGTTAGCATACCAATGCGATGAGCTGATGATAACCATCAAATGGTGGTCAATGAAGATAACGATACATAATTAAATTATAAATTATACAGACAAAGAGAGTGGAATTGGATTCTAGCAGTTTATGGACACCTGTTTTAAGTGTACAACTAATTAAGAGTTGAAACACAATAAGCTAATTATTGTCACTCAACGATAATGCAAGTAATTATTTATTATTTTATCTTTTTTTGATGAGAACGAGGTTCAATTATCTGATTAACCATGACATAGTAGTAGGGACGAAGGTTCGGGAGATCAACGTACGTTTCCTTGAGACAGCTTTTTGTCTTTGTTGAATGCCTTAAAATTTGAATACTATGAAATTAGCGTGACAGTTAATAAGCAATATTGACTAAGTCTGACCAACTAATACTTTTAGTTGAACCAACTAGTACTTTACCACTTATGTGTTGTTTTACCCTTTGTATATAAATAGATCAGATTGGGGTTTTCTAATTTATTGATTCAGATTCACTTTCTCTCACTACGATTGTAAACAATTTTCCTCTCAATAAGATTTGTCTTTCTTTTGATTCAAGATGTATTGAATCATCTTTTTCTACATGGTATCAGAGCCAGGTTAAACCCCTCTGAGACTCCTCTTGGAGCAACAGAGAATAGATCTTAGACAATGCTCCTACTGCTGATCCTATTTCAGGTTTGCATTATTGTTCTAATATTGTTTCTACTGGTATTTCAACTTGGATTGTTGACACTGGTACTACTGATCATATGGTGCATGATTCATCTTTGTTTACTTCACCACCACAACCTTCTAATATTAAAATAAAATTACCAAACAATGTTATATATATTTATTGCATAATGGATTTCAATAATGCATGATGTTACACTTTAGTTCGGTGATATAAAATTGAATGATGATTTAACATTACATAATGTTACATTTTGTTCCGATTTCATGTTCAATTTGTTATTTATTTCACATCTAACCAAAACTACTAATTCGTTGTTTGTTAGTTTTTTGGACTCACATTGCTTTGTCTTTTTCGGGATCTCTTTACAACCAAGAAAGTGATTGGTTTCTTTGAAAGACTTGTTTGAAAGGAGGACTTTAGTTTTTTTGAAAGCTTCCACAATTTGTTTCCGGTATGGATAATAATGTTCATTCCATAAAGGACAAAAATGTTCTTCTAGTGTTTCCAATGTGAACATTACTACTTGGAAATACTAGATTAGGACACATATTGGGTTAAAAGAACCTTTCCAAAATAAAATGTTTGCATATCAAAGATGGTCAATATTAGATTTACCATCCATCTCCTAAAGGTGAGATTTGCCCTTTGACAAAACAAAAAAGATTAAAATAAAATCCATTTCTTATATTTCCTCATTAAATTCGAAAATTATGAATAGTAATGGATGTTTTGATTTTGATTCATTGTGATGTTTGGAATACAAGATTATCTCTTCTCTTGGTTATTCATTATATCTAAATTTTTTGAAGGTTATAGGTATTTATTAACCATTGTGGATGATTATAGTAGATGTATTTTGGGTTTATTTGTTATAAAAACAAAAGATGAAAATTCTCCATAATCAAAATGTTTTTGGAAAAATTTTCAAACATGGTTAACACTCAATTCAATACCAAAATAAAAGTTTTCCTATCCTATAAAAGATGATAATGGTACAATTCCATGTCTTTGAAAATTCTTGTTAAGTGGTGCAACAAAGTTTTTTCACCTTTTTTGTGTTTTTACACCAAACATCATGTGTTGAAACTCCTTGGGAAGTCCTTTTGGTTAGTCCGTAGTTGAAAGGAAGCACCAAAGATTTATTACAATTATTAAGATTTGCTAGGTCTCTTGTATTTCAATCTTGCATTCCAATTTTAAAATTTTGAGTTATTGCATTCTTACAAAGAAGACACCTCATAAAAGCGTTGGATTTGAAATTCCTAGACTAGGATTTGTTTGATTCATTCAAAACAAAACACCTTTTGAAATATTACAAAACAAACTTCCGATTACAATCATTTAAGAAATTTTGGTTGTTTATGTTTTGCAAATACTTTGGTGTCTCATAGGCGAAAAAATTTGACCCTAGGTCCATGAAATGTGTTCTTCTTGGTTATCCACTAGGCACAAAAGGGTACATATTACTTAGTATTTCAACAGCGGATCTTGAAAAGTTTTTAACTCGGTTCGAAATGTCAAATTTTATGAAAACATCTTCCCTTCAAGCCAAGAAAAATCAAAGGCTACAATCAAATTCATTAATGATTTGACAACTCAAATGCATACTTTCCATTCATTTGTTTAAATGATGTTTATTTGTTTGATGATGCTTATGTTTTATAATTCAAAATAATCCTTAATTGGATAATAAAATTAAATAAGTCATACATCTCTTTACGATCACTCAACACATACACAACATGATCACCCATGGATGAATTGATGAGTCTTCTAACGACATGACTAATGATGTTCAATCAAATGAGCTTGTTCAACATAATGAACATGTATTTCATAATGATGAACAAGAACTAAGAAGATCTTCGGGGATCTAAGGTCTTACTCCTTGAATGTTTGAGTGTTTATAAAACCAATCTTCCCGATTTTTTTTTATTTTAAATATCATCATACATCGAACCTTGTGATATTTACATGCATATAGTATCCGATTTATAGATGATTATATGACTAGTCAACAACTTTCGATTCTTATGCTCATTTCATTGGCAATATCACTCAAATTTTGAACCCAAAAAAAACTTATCAAAACAAGCTTTCCATCGACCCTCATTGCGAGAGGCAAGAAATGAAAAAATGGAGGAAAAATTAATTCGTCCTCAAAAAATGCCCTCTGAAAAACTTGGATTTTATCCGCAGAAGGACAATGGAAGTTTTAAAGTGCCTCTACCACCGACAAACATTGTATTGCTAATTTGTTGCAACCTTTTTGGGTTTATAGGGTAAAATATAAACTGATGGCAGTGGTTGATGGATCCAGTACAAAGCAAGATTAGTACCAAAGGCTACAATAAAACTCAATGTTGTGAAAATGGGGTTGACATGTTTTTGAGTCTCTCCTCTGCTTGGGCCAAAATAACATGGAAGTTTTGCTGTTCCAACCCCAAAAGTAGCGCGGAAAGAAAGTAACTTGTTTTTGAGATTATCTTTGTTAGTTAAAAATTGGTTTATACATCATGTTGGCGACACGGGTTTCTAAATGATGTTAATAATGCTTTCTTGCATGGTGATTTATCTGGAAGAGGTTTATATGACACCCCTAACGATCGTTCTTGTGATCCTCTTGATTCAAAGTTTGTAAATTGATCAAAAGTTTATATGGCTTTAAGTTTCTAAAAGCGATTAAAAAGGACTTTAAGTTTCTTCTAAGAAAATCATTTTTGAAATGATGAGGATGGTTTACCAAACTTTGTGAAACTTTGATAACTTTTGATTTTACAAACAATCACATCTTTGATAATTCTCTTTTCACAAAAACCACTAATACTTTTTTCCGTCTTCAAATTTTTACTTTGCTATGTTGATGATATTATCATTTGTGGGGACACTTTATGCGAAATCACAAATGTCAAATTTTTACATGACAAGTTTACTATAAAAGATCTTGGAGATTTTAAATACATTCTTACGCATAGAAGTTGCTAGAAACAAAAATGGTTTCTGATTATGCAAAAAGAAAATATGCTTTGGATTTACTCAAATGATTATAATGGGGTTACTTGGGAAGTAGGTCTTGACTACTCGAACCATGGATTCTAAGCGGTTCCCAAAACCCCAAAGATAATTCTCCTCTATTGGAGGATTCCTCTATGTATAGAAAAAATTGGTTGGTAAATTGCATTTGCTATATCTTACCATTACTAGACATCCGATATTTCATATGCCATTCAAACACTTACTTAAATACATGAGTAAACCTACCATATCAGATGATATACCAACTTTACCTCGTTATAGTGGGAGGGTTGTTTTGACTCGAGAGATTCATGGAAAGAGATCCCTCGGACTTGATTGGGAATACCCATGGACATATAAGAGGCACTCCACACATCATGAGCTAGTCGAACCACTTAATAAGGATCAAACCCTTGTATAAAGTGGGTATATAAGAGGAAAAGAGGGTCAAACTCATTGGAAGGTATATCAAATCCACTCAAGACTAATGACTAAAGGTTATACTCGGGCATCGATTTTTATCCTACTAATAACTCTTTTAAAGTGCGGGATTTTCTTTGAATCGGCAAATAGATGTCAAGATGCCTTTCTTAACTAAGTCTTGATAAAGAGATCTATATGCAAAAAGCATCATTGAAACGGGCCAAGAACACCTAGTTTGTAAAGCTCAAGAGGTCCATTTATATCCGGCAATTCCTTGGAACCAAATTTTGAATGTTATAAAGAAACAATCAAAACGAGTTTTGAAAGTTGTGTGTATAAAAGTCATCGCATAAAAGTGAATATAGGCAATGGGAGCATCGGGAGCAATGTGAGTGTGATTCGTAGGGGCATGGATTCTATACATTTCAAAGAAAGACTTATATCTCATCCTCCTTGGGATCAAGATCACAAGAAAATGATGGTCGGGTTATATATTCATACAAAGATGGTGGTTTTTGAAATGATTTGCAAGATTCCAAGAAAGGATTGCATACAACATCTATCCAAGAAAATGTCCCTCCATGAAAAGACCAAGCATATAGACATTGATTGTCATTACATAGACCCGGATATGGTCGTAGGCATGGAGAAGATCAAAGAAAGGCACAATCAAAGTCATCCAAATCTCAATCAATGTTGAAGAAAATCTTGTTGATGTCCTCACTCAAACCACAAGGACCGTAAATTATTCCTTGTTTCAACAATTCAAAAGGCAAAATGGGATTGATCAATATTCACTCTCATTTTGAGTGGGATGGTAATAAGCAATATTGACCAAAGTCGTCAAAACCAACTAATACTTTTAGTTGGACCAACTAGTACTTTACCACTTATGTTGTTTTACCCTTTGTATATAAATAGATCAGATTAGGGTTTTCTAATTTATTGATTCAGATTCACTTTCTCTCACTACGATTGTAAACAATTTTCCTCTCAATAAGATTTGTCTTTCTTTTGATTCAAGATGTATTGAATCATCTTTTTCTACAACAGTGTACTTTAATTTTGATCAAATCCATGTGCAACTTTTTACCTATTTTTTAGATATAATTGTTGTGTATTTTTGGCCCATATAAAAAAAAAAAATTATGTAAGTTGATTGGTTTGTCTTTTTTAAAAGCGGAACATAGGAGAATTAGATTGGAATCGAGAATAGAGTGGAGATTATCGACAAATTTCCCAATCGGACTTTAGGGGTGAGAATTTACTCTCCCGCTCAATTTGCCCCATTAACATTCCTAATTAAAGAGTTGATTAACAAAACTAGAGAATAAAGATATTAATTTAAGTATTTCACCATTATCTACGTCTTCCTTGACCAATGAGTCAATGACGTTTAAGATAATACTCCCACCTATTCAAAATATAAGATGTTTTGACTTTTTGCACGTTTATTAATAAAGAAAAATTATACCAAAATTAGCCTTATTTAATGATAAATTATCTTTAATAACATTGTTGATATTTCCTCATTAAATTAAAAAAAAAAGAAAGATAAATATGGAAAAGATATGTATTTAAATATCTCAAAGGTAGTATAGGAAAATGGAAAAAAGCAAGAAAGAACTTGATCAAATAAAAAGTAAAATACAATGATAACATCTTATATTTATATTTTTGAATGGATTTTTTTGTGGAATATTTTAAATGGGAGAATATATGGGATTAATGGGCTCGATGAGCTCTAATTATTCACAAAATTTCGTGCTCCCTCTATCCTATAAAAAATGATTTTACAATCATTACAACAAATTTGGGCCCCGCCCCAACAAAGTTTATTTTTTTCCTTTTTTATTTTCTTCCTTTAATGGTCCAATGGGCCAAATTAAGATGTCTTAATGAGCCGTCATCAAAAGTCCATCTCACACAATATTGAGGCAGTTTCTTATGAAACTATTTTACAAAATTCATGCTAGTAATAATTAATGAATTAAATTTGTATTTAAATATTTTTTTGCAAATCATTCCCCAACATCATCTTTGTTTCTTCACCACCACAACCTTCTAATATTAAAATTTACCAAACAAGATTAATTCCGGTGATATAAAATTTGATTTTTTAATGTTCTTTTTTTCTAATTTTTTTGAGTTTTCAATTTTAGTTTGTTTTTAACTTTAATTTTAGTTTTAATTTTTTTTTTTTATTTTTGAAAGCTTCCATCATGTAAGTCATTCCATAAACCGTTTCCCAAGTGTTTCCAATGTGAACATTACTACTTGGCATACTAGATTAGGACACATATTTGCAAAGAACCTTTCAAAAATAAAATGTTTTGCATATCATAGATGGTCCTTTACCATCCGAGTGGTTTTGGCAAAACAAAATAAATCCCCATTTCCTCGTTAGTCAACTTTTAGTAATGGAAGATTCATGATTTAGAGTTTATTATTTAGTATTTTTAACCATTGTGGATGATTATAGTAGATGTACTTGGGTTTGCTTAAAAACAAAAAGATCAAAAATGTCTTTGGAAATTTTTTTCAAACATGGTCATTCAATTAAAGTTTTAAGAAGTGATAATGGTATCAATTGTTAATCGAAGTTTTATCACAAGTTTGGTATTTTACACCAAACATCATGTGTTGAAAACTCCTGAGAAATGGGTTTAGTTGAAAGGAACTTTTTTAAAAAATAGCAGTGATAAATAAATAAAGTTGTCTTCAACATTACATACTCCCTCAGATAAAAAAATAAAAAAAATAAAAAAAATAAAAAAAACATTACATACTCCCTCAATCTAAAAAAAGACAAGATGTTGCATGTACACGTTACATTGTAGAATACAAGTGCTCAACATGTAATTTATTTCTTTAAAATATCCAACTTATTTATATTAACACAAATTGCATATTTCAGGGTAAAAATTGTGTGTATTAATGCAATAAATTGCATGATTTAAAATTCACATTAATTACATAGTGCACATGAGGCATACACGTCTGAAAAATTATAATCAACTTTGATTTTTCATGCAGATAAAAAAAAAATTACCATAATATTTATTTTAGTTCTTATTTAATATTAATGACTCATTTCATCGATAAAAAAGTATTAACGATTAATCGCAATTACTATTAAAGAAGAATATTTTAAAATAAATATACATCTCTCTAAAATAAAATGAACTATAATTTGCAGAAAAAAAAACGGACTACAGACTTTCTTTTTTAGATGGGGGAGTATATATATAATATGTTCTACTACTGAATAGCGCTTGTTTGAGATTGTCTTAAATATAATGGACATAATATATATGGTTTACCAAAAAGAAACTTTGATAACTTTTGGTGAAATCTATTCATAAAAATAAAATTTATTTCCTTTGTTTTTACTTTTGCTATGTTGATGATATTATCATTTTTGGGGATGAACATTGGGAAATCACAAATGTCAAATCTTTTTAAATGACAAGTTTACTTTCTTCAGATTTTAAATACATAGGCATAGAATTTGTAGATCAAAAATTTTTATGCCAAAGTGGCTAAAAACGGGTTGCCTTTCACAGTTGGATCATAAGGGATATTGTCATGTATAGAAAAATTTGTAAATTATATTACCATTTTTTTTGCCCAAGTAAAATATCTCACAAAACACATATTTTTCCCCCTTTTTAAAGCTTTATTATCGATTGGGCAAGATTTTGAAAAGCATTAAAATTAGGCCATTAGAAGAAAGAGAAATTCAACATAAGGTGAAAAGGAGGATTCGTTTATCACTTTCAATGAAGAGATACATAGATGAATTGCAATGTTTTTATAGACAATTGTCATTACACGGGGAGAAGATTGCAAATATTTATCAAGAAAATCTTGTTGATGTTATGTAGTTGCAATTCAAAGGCAAAATGGGATTGATCAATATTTACTCTCATTTTACGTGTTATGACCAAGTCGACCAATTAATACTTTAGTTGCATGTTTTTTGTTGTTTTATATATAAATAGATCGATTAGGGTTTTCTAATTTATTGAGCATTACTTTGCATATTTACGATTTTAAACAATTTTGTTAAATAAGATTTGCATGGTTTTTGATTAAGATAGTTGTTGAATTTTTTTTACTATATAGTTACATTTTTATTTTGACCAGTTCCATGTGCAACTTTTACCTATTTTTGAGATATAATTGTTTGTGTATTTTCTAAAAAAAAAAACATATCTTTAAATTTTTTAAAAGAAGCTGGATTGGAATCGAGAATAGAGTGGTTCGACAAAGATTAACTTATTTCACTCTCCCGCTCAACGAATCCCATTGACATTCCTAATTAAAGTTATTAAAAAACTAGTTTTTTAAAGATATTAATTTAAGTATTTCATTATTCGTCTTTTTGACCAATGTTAGTTAGTTGTATGTTTCAAAATATTATATTGATTCAAGATTTTCTTTTATTAATAAAGAAAAATTATACCAAAATTATTTTTTATTTAATGATAAAATCTTTTGCATTAGAGAAAAACAAGAAAGTAAAAAAAAAGATTAAATAGGTAGTTGAATAATACAATAAATGTTTATATATATTTTTAAAATAAATAGATGAATTCTAATTATGCTCAGATGCACAGTGAAAGACTTTATGGGAATGGGCCAACAACGCCGCGTCTAAATAAATGAAATCAAGCAATTAGGCGTCTCCATTTTATTCCCAATTTTTTTTTTAGCTAAGAAAGTAAGCTTGTTTCAATTTCCCGAATTTTAGTTTTTTCAATCAATATTTTATTTTTTTTAAACATCAATCCACCTACATAATAAACTAATCAATCTTCATCATTTCCAATTTATGATTTTAAGAAAGTTCAGTCTCGTCTCAATTTTATCGGATTTGTCGATCAATTTGCGAGAAACTCAATTTTTAAAAAAGAAAATAAATAAATCGGTCTCCATTATCACCAATTTAGCTTAGAAATCTAAGCCTCGTCTCAATGCTTCTCAGATTTATTCGATCAAATTTTTTAACACAAAATTTTTAAAGGTTTATTAAGGTAATAAATTGCATGATTTAAAATTCACATTAATTAGAGAAGAAGAAGAAAGGAAAAAATTATAATCAACTTTGATTTTTTCATGCAGATAAAAGGCATTATTTAAAAGGGCATTATATATGACATTTCATCGATAAAAAAAATTTAACGATTAATCGGATAGGGTTGAAGAATATTTTAAAATAAATATACATCTCCTAAAATAAAAATGAACTATAATTTGCAGAAAAAAAAAACGGACTACAGACTTTTTTTTTAGATGGGGAGACATTATAATAATTTATATGATTACATTTTTGAAATTAATATTGGACATAATTTATATGGAAAGATAATCTTTTAAATCTATTATACTTATAAAATTTTATAATATTAAATACTACTACCTCCGTCGGGATATGAACATTGGGGTGATCCATTTGTTACTTTGTTCACTATTTAGTGTCATCGAATTTGTAATGCTTATTTTAGTGGCTAAACACGCCTTTCACAAGATTTTTTATTAAGATTTAAAATGATCCCAACAAATATTATCATTTTTTTTTACCCCCAAATATTATTATTGGGAGATATATAATAGAAGAAAGAGAAATAAATCGTTTATCATTCAATGAAGAGATAAAAAACTTACGGTTTTATTATTTTAAATACTAATATGTTTTTTTGTGTTAATAGTTGCACGATTCATTATTAGCTAGTTGCTACGTTGTTAAAAGTTGCATGGTTCATATTAGCTAGTTGTATTTTTTGTACTATATAGTTAAGACTTAGTCTAGTATTTAGAGTATACTGATATCTATGTTATCTTGGTTCAAAGATTCTTAAAGACATATTTACGTAATTACGTAATTTTTTATATAGTAATTAGTTCTATGTTTTATGTTAGTTAGTTTCAAATTTTAAGTGTTTATATATATTTTTATAAATTATTCATATCGTTTGATTGTTGTTGTCTAAATATGAAAAACAATCATGAATTTAGTATATAAAATTTTTCAATCAACATTTCTTTTTTTTAAACATCAATCCACCTACCATGTAAATGAATCAATCTTCATCATTTCATAGAAATCAGTCTTAGAATATAGATTTTCCTCAAAAAATAGAAAATATATATATCATGGATTTACCTATTCAAATCATTAATTTTCGGATTTTTTCCCTAGAAATTTTATAAACAATGATTACACAAACATAATTTAAATATTTAATGTTAACTAAATATTGTTCATATATAATAATTTGAATATTATTGAAGATATATCATGAACCAATTTATAAAAAGCGATTGAGTATTGTTGGTTAATTCTCCTTAAATTTACAAAGACTTGTTACTATTTATCTACACGAATTTTTATTATCATTTAAAAAAAAAAAAGCAATCAATATATAAAAAAGAGATAAATGACATTCCAAAAATATTAAAAATATCATTCTTGGATCTTGATAACAAGTAGAATTTGAAACTAGAAAAGCAACACTGCACGTAATTTATTTTTTTATGATTGGCGACTTCAAATTTTAAGTGTATATATATGTTAAAATTATTCATATCGTTTGAAATTCATGAATTTAGCAAATTCACTTAGTTTTGCAAGTATGATGATACAAAGGGAATAATTTTTATATTGGGTCCTATTCAAATCATTAATTTTTTTTTGAGGTTAAACAATGATTACACAAACATAATTTAAATATTTAATGTTAACTAAATATTGTTCATATATAATAATTTGAATTTGAAAAATCATGAACCAAAAAAAAAGATGGAGTTTGTTAATGATGGAGAGTTTTCACACATCAACAAAAATAATCAACCCAAAAACAGAATGACCCATAAATAAAAAAAATTTTTTTGGATCTTGATCCGTAAATTTGAAACAAAAAGCAACACTTTTTTATGATTCCTTCCAAGATCAAACTCACATGCAAATTCCTAATGCAAATTCACATCAAGTGATGATACAAAGGAATTTTTTACATTGGTCCTACATCGTTGAGGTTGACACATTTCATTGGTGGTGTGTGTATATAGTAGGGCAAATTTTCCTCAAAGCAAAGATGGAGTTTGTAATGATGGAGAGTTTTTTCACCGATAAGCTCTTTTTTTATGGTGGAAATACAACCGCAAAAGAATCCTTGCACATTACACTCTCTCAAAGCATTTCATTGCTTTTTTCCCTCCGCCTCGAATAGTTTTTCATAATCACCATCGGGTGCGTCTCTACCACCATTAGATCGATTCCATCTCGATTCCATCTTTTCTCGACGCTCTCGATGGGATTTTCTTTCCGTCTTTGTCTTCAATTTAGTCGTTTGTGTATATCAGTTGAGTTCTTTTTTTTTATCGCTCTGTTCGTATGGATCAATTTGCATGGATTTTTTTTTTTTTTAGAGTATGTATATGAATATGAATTAATATGAAGAGTTTTAGTGTTTGCAGGGATTATTTTGCAGATGTAAATTTTTAGAGGGGTCAATTGAAAGGTTTGTATGGATAAATTTGTAATGTGTAAAATAATGGAGGGGCAAAGTTGTCCAAAAATATTTCCCAAAGGCTTGCCACTTTTTATATAGTAA
The DNA here is from genome assembly GCA_037126765.1 of Stenogyne calaminthoides. Taxonomy (NCBI): domain Eukaryota; kingdom Viridiplantae; phylum Streptophyta; class Magnoliopsida; order Lamiales; family Lamiaceae; genus Stenogyne; species Stenogyne calaminthoides. The sequence continues at coordinate 43,284,513 of JBBCBC010000003.1, read as the reverse complement.
GTATATAAGTATATATATATATATATATATATATATATATAGATATAGATAGATAGATAGATCAATTTGCAGAGATTTTATTTTTTATTTTTTAGAGTATCTATATGTATATGAATATGAATTAATATGAAGAGTTTTAGTGTGTTGTAGGGATTATTTTGCAGGTGTAAATTTTTAGAAGGGTCAATTGAAAGGTTTGTATGAGATAGATTTGTAATGTGTAAAATAATGGAGGAGCAAAGTTGTCCAAAAATATTTATCAAAGGCTTGCCACTTTTTAAATAGTATAGATATAGATAGATATAGATCAATTTGCAGGGATTAATTTTTTTATTTTTTTAGAGTATGTATATGTATATGAATATGATTTATATGAAGAGTTTTAGTGTTTGTAGGGACAATTTTGCAGGTGTAAATTTTTAGAGGGGTCAATTGAAAGGTTTGTATGGATAGATTTGTAATATTTTTAGAGTATGTATATGTATATGAATATGAATTAATATGAAGAGTTTTAGTGTTTGTAGGGATTATTTTGCAGGTGTAAATTTTTAGAGGGGTCCATTGAAAAGTTTGTATGGATAGATTTGTAATGTGTAAAATAATTGAGGGACAAAATTGTTCAAAAATATTTCCCAAAGGCTTACCACTTTTTAAATAGTATAGATATATAGAGATTTTTTTATTTTTTTTAGAGTATCTATTTGTATATGAATATGAATTAATATTAAGAGTTTTAGTGTTGGTAGAGATTATTTTGCAGGTGTAAATTTTTAGAGGGTCAATTAAAAGGTTTGTATGGATAAGCAAAATTGTCCAAAAATATTTCCCAAAGGCTTGCCACTTTTTAAATAGCATATAAATATAGATATAGATATAGATCAATTTGAAGAGATTATTTTTTTAGAGTATGTATATGAATATGAATTAATATGAAGAGTTTTAGTGTTTGTAGGGATTATTTTGCAGGTGTAAATTTTTAGAGGGGTCAATTGAAAGGGTTGTATGGATAAATTTGTAATGTGTAAAATAATGGAGGGGCAAAGTTGTCCAAAAATGTTTCCCAAAGGCTTGCCATCTTTTAAATAGTATAGATAGATATAGATATAGATATAGATATAGATGAGTAGTGACATCAATTTATAAGTGTGATGATATTAATTTCATACCATAAATAATTTTCACATAATTTTTACAGAAGAATTTTTAATTAAAAAAATATGAATATTAATTTGTGTTAACTTGTGAAGCAACACACATAGGGGTGAAAAATATACCGAATATACCGGTATATCGAACTTACCGTACCGAAAAATATCATATATATCAAAATTCTCGGTATACTGAAATGTTCGGTACGGTAACAATATAAACATTTCGAAAGTTCGGTATATACCACACCATATCTTTAAAATATATAATATATTTTATTATTTTAAGATATATTATTATTGGTAAAATACATATTTAAGACATATGTTGTTAACATAGATTATTATTTATAAAATATAGATTTTTTTAATAAATAATTAAGGTATGAACGGTATGTTGAATTTTCGGTATGAAACGGTATATCGTTAATTTGGTATGATTCGATATATACCAAAAATTAAAACGGTATACAATATGTGATTTTAGGATACCGAAATTTCAATATATCGAAACTTTTAATACGATATGGTATGAATTTTTATATACCATAAAATTCGATATGGTATACGGTATGCATTGGCATCCCTAATAGCACCATAAGATTATTTGATTTTGATCATTTGATTTTTTGGGTAAACCTAATGGAGTAGTATACTTTGCCGAAATGCTAAAAATAGAAGCAACACTCAAAGAGTCCTTCTCAGTCGAAGGTGTTCCAAGTCGTAGAGGCCATTTCAAAAATCAAAACACAAAGCCCACACAACACAACTAAAATAATAATAATATCATAAAAGTCTTCCATTCAAAATACTCAACACCACCCACGCCTCCCTTTATTCTCTCCGCCTTCTTCTTTTTCTCACACCAAACTTCTGCAACTCCCTTTATTCCTCCATCCTTGTATGATACTAATAAATTCACCATGGACTCCGTCGCCCTCGATGACATAATTAGGCGTTTGCTCGATGTTAAAGGCAAGCCTGGGAAGCAGGTGCAGCTCTCCGAGGCTGAGATCAGACAGCTCTGTATGCAAGCCAGAGAGATTTTTCTCAAACAGCCTAATCTTCTTGACCTTGAAGCTCCAATTAAGATCTGCGGTACAATTTTTGTTTTCTTTTTTGACTTGATTTTTCATTATTATTATTTCTTTTTTTTTGCTGTCAGAAGAATCGTTCCCCTTGATAAATTGAATAAACGAAGATGAAATTATAGGTCGTGCCTTGTTTTGATTTACTTAAACTGTTTTATTTCTGTTTTTGTTTTGCTTTTCATGGTAGGTTGACTTGCGGTGTGCTATTTGGATTAGGGTAATGTGAATAAAACATAAAATTGCGAGTAGTTTGAAATTGTTTCTGCTGTGTGTCATAGGTTGGGAGTTGATGAGTTGGTAGATATTGTGGGCATAGATTTTTTTTTTTTTGGACCAATTGTGCTGAAAATATGAAATTCTTGGGTTTATGGATGGTTTGGGTGGGAGGTTTAAAGTAATTGATTTTTCGTTGGAAATATGAAGTGGAGGTAAAATATGCTTCACAACAAGCTTAGTTCCTGTGTATGACTTTTGGACTATGTCCTTCACAGTGTAGCAGTTCAAAGTTTTGTTGTTGAAATGTTCAAACTTCTCACTTAGTCTTGTGAAAATATGACTACCATCATTTGGAAAGCATGGTCTATGATCATAGTTTTTATGGAACTATTCTTCCTTGGATTATACTACTCTTAAATCTGTTCTTCATTATATTAGACTAACTTTCGTACACAGTACGTTTGTTTTAGGATAATAGTAGGCGGGGGATATCCCGGACTTTTAAATCTGAGTATTTGAAAATATTGATGAATAGATAAAATGTATGTTTGTTTTGAGATTTTGATTGGGTGGGATTGTTGCTTTATGTCATATCAAATATAAGAAGGTTATTGATGTTGTATTATTTAAGTGATTTAAATATTCATATGAGATGTGTGTGTTATTGTGATAATAAGGAGAGTGGGGGTAGTAGGTAATAATGTAATTTTTAATTTAAAGAGTTGCTTGAAATAGTAATAGACTAATAGTTCTAAATCAAAAAAATGCTTGAAGGAAATACTTTTTCATGAAGTACCATCGGTTTTCCTTTTCTTGTGTTAAACAGTATGGTAGAGTGTGCTTCCTTCCATTTCCATCCTGTAGCTTCCATTTTACTGAACATGGATATTAATCTGTACTTACTCTGTAATGTGAGTTCAATTATTGGAATGGAGTTTATAATGAGTTTACTTAGTGCAAAACTCCCAATGCTTTTACATTATTCCCCTTAAGTAGTTCTTAGGAGTTTGCAATGCTGATCATTACTTCAATTAAGATAGAAAAGACTTCGCTTCTTAAAAGATGAAGGCTTATTTTGGGATGTCCGGCTAAAAGAGAGGGAAATTGAGGGTGATAGATTTGGAATAGGAAGAGTTTTTTTTTTTAATCATTGGATGTACATATCATTAATAGGTTATAGACCTCTACTGCTAGTCTGCTATAAGTTCAATGTAGAACTGAATGTTAGAGTTGGTGAAGATATTGTAGTGATTATAATTGTTTTTTTGCTAGATATTATGTAATTCTACAATTCTAGTATATTTACTAATTTACTCATTTCTTTTACTAAACAGTACGGAAGAGTATGTTTAGTTGTTCATCCTCCCCTTTTCCCATTATTTTATGGATGTGGTACGAAGTGATATTGTTCGATTATGGTTTACTAGTTTATTTTGCTTGCAGCTTTAAATAAATGCATAATAGTTTTCTATGTGCAATGGAGCTATTGAAACTTGATGTAAGCCATAGTTGCAATGAAGGAGCTGTTCACATTGCAAATGTCTTCTCAATTATATTTTTGTATAAATGATATGACTTTGTTATTGCTGTCCACGTTTATGTCACTTATTTAACCATTGCCGTTCATCTTAATTATGTTTTTACTTGTTGCCTGGATGTGTGAGATTCATTTCATAAGTCATTATCATCTAAGAACTCTCTTCAAAGTTAAGAAGTTACGTACATGGATTCTAGTGAATGTCAAAAGTTATTTTATTTTTAAAAGGCAACTGTATTAAATTTCGAATCATTAGTTATAATTTTGCATTGACATTGCAAAAAGTATAGGCAATGATCTGTAATTCAGTATCTTTCTGTAAAAATGATTATTCGCAGTAAACATATACCGACTAACTTATACCATAGCATTTTTTAACTTGAAATATCTAATGGAGAATGCATTATACTTTAACCGCTTCATTTGCAGATAATTCACTTATCTAAAATCTTTCAAGATTTTAACACCTTGCAAACTGGGGTTAATACAAGAAGCATTTCTTAATTGAACATGATAGTAGATATGCTTAGGGCATTTTTATGTTTCAGTGGCACTGTTTGACCCTGCATAACCTGATCCATGGTTATTATGAAGTATTCCCACAAGTCCAATTATTTTTCACTTTTAATTTTTGATCAGATAATATAATGAATGAGTTGAACTGATGGGAATGTGTTCTCATGTTCCCTTTTTTAATTGATTTTTTATTTCTGTTTCTTTGTTTCGTTGGCTGACTTTCTCTCTCAATGCTTCTGCCTTTCAATCTCTTCTTACAAGCTATGAGTTCTGTGCAACTATCCCATCCTTTAGCTGTTCTTTGAGACCAAGCCATTTAGGGTTTAAGTATCGAAAGCTACCAAATTCATGGAACTTTATTTGTATGAAATTTCTGAGTTTTTATTGGAAGTATTGAGCTTCAACGTATCACAATCACATGCAACTACAGTGCATCATAATTTCTTTGATTCATGATAATAACTTATTCATTTCATGCCAAAAAATGTATTTAATACATCAGTCCATCTAAACTCGCGTTTATTTCGATTTTGGCAGGTGATATTCATGGTCAATATTCCGATCTTCTAAGACTTTTCGAGTACGGTGGATTACCCCCAACATCAAACTACTTATTCTTGGGTGATTATGTCGATCGTGGGAAGCAAAGTCTAGAAACAATCTGCCTTCTTCTTGCATACAAAATCAAATATCCCGAAAACTTTTTCTTACTAAGGGGCAATCACGAATGTGCATCGGTCAACCGTATATATGGATTTTATGATGAGTGCAAAAGAAGATTCAATGTGAGAATCTGGAAAGTATTCACAGATTGTTTTAATTGTGTACCCGTTGCCGCCCTAATAGACGAGAAGATATTGTGCATGCATGGAGGACTCTCGCCCGATCTGAATGATTTGGATCAAATCAGAAATCTACAACGGCCAACTGATGTCCCAGAAACGGGTTTACTATGTGACTTGTTGTGGTCTGATCCCAGTAAAGATGTCAAAGGTTGGGGAATGAACGATAGGGGTGTATCATATACATTTGGTCCAGATAAGGTGACCGAATTTCTTCAAAAGCATGATCTTGATCTTATTTGCCGGGCCCACCAGGTACCAACTGTGTTTTTTTCTCCCTGTGTACTCCATTCCAATTTAGAGATTTTTTTTTCCAAAACATTTGTAGCTTTTGATTTTCCAAGAGATAAAATTTTTTTTTTCGGCTTTGCCCTTTTTTTTATTTTTGTGATCCCTTTTTTTAATTTTTGTGATGTCTCATTTATAGAGATACAAGAATCTATAACAAACACCCCAAAGGATATTTTAATCATTCTATTCCAATTATTATTTGTATTAAATGACTTTCTTAATCAATGTGCTAATCGTGTTTATGCTTCCTATCTACTCCCTACTATCCATTTTAACTATAACTTTAGAGTAAAAAAAGTTGTTCCAAAATATCTGTTACTTTTTTATTACTAGAATTTTTTTTTTTTTTTTTCAATCTTACCCTTTCCTTAGTTTTTGTGATATGTGTCATTTATTGAGAATCTTAGATACAGGAATGTATGTGAAACACCCGAAAGAGTATATTAGTCATTTTATACAAATAATTATAGGGTATTTAATGACTTTCTTAATCTATATGCTAATTATGCTTTCTCTTCCTACGTACTACCTCCAATCCAATTCAACTTTGTTTTAGAGAAAAAAAAATTTCTCCAAAATACCTGTCGCTTTTGATTTTCCAAGAGAAGTTAAATATGTCTATCCATTTATATCCTTTTCTTAATTTTCGTGATAGGTCTCATATACTGAGATGCATGAATTTATGTGAAACACTAAAAAGGGTATATTAGTCATTTTATACAAATAATTATAGGTATAAGTGACTTTCTTAGTCCATGTGAAACCCCAAAGAACGACAGTTAAATTGGAGTGGATGGGGTAATTGAAAGGCATGTGTGATTCAATAGTTGACGTTTGAATTTTTTTGCAGGTTGTTGAAGATGGGTATGAGTTTTTTGCTGATAGACAACTTGTCACGATATTTTCAGCCCCAAATTACTGTGGAGAGTTTGACAATGCTGGTGCTATGATGAGTGTTGATGAAACTTTGATGTGCTCTTTTCAAATACTAAAGCCTGCAGAAAAGAAGCCCAAGTTTGGATTTGGAAGTAGTACCACTACAACTAAACCAGGAACTCCTCAAATGAAAACGAAGGTACCACTACTTTACAGATCTCAACTATGATAAAGTTAAACCACATTCTGTTTAATTAATCCAGTTACGTTTTTTCTCAATTCTACATGCTATTATTCTTTTATTAAAACATACATATATATATATATATATATATATATATAAGATGGTGAATACTTCTATGCACAAATTGTGCCATGCAATTCAAGTGCATTTTCTTATAATGGTATTAGTTATTTTATTAAAAGGTATTAGTTGGAATGTATTCATAAAAGATAGGGATAATGACAAAAAACTAGTCTGAGATTTATCCCAATTCAGAAAACCCCATGAAAGTTTGTTTGTAGTTTGTCAGTATAACACTATAGATATATGTTTGTGTACGCATCTGCAAGATTACCTGATGGTTGTTTGTTATTTTCTTTGCCTTCAAATTGCATGACTAATTGATTATGGAACTATACTGCAAATAAAAAGAGAATTTTATGTTTCTCTTTTATCTATTTTGATATGTAAGCATAAGCTCAGTGCTGAGATTTATACTATGGACAAACTATGTGGACTAAACTGTTTGGTCATCGTAAAAGCACATTGCTAAATATCTTACTAAGCAGAGCTCAATGGTTATTAGTTTGGTTTCTTGAATGAGTTTGAAGCATCACCAATCCTTCTCACGTGCTTCACCTTTTGACATTACCGTACTTATCAAACTTCGAGTGATATTAGTTTTACTAGGTACATGGATTAACAGTGATACAATTTGCTTTAGTGAGTGTAGATTTTCTTTCCCTTGTACCTACGTATACTTGGTTCTACCTTAAAATTTTATTTTCCTTGTATTGAACATTTTTTATCCTTAGTTGTTCAAGAAACTGATGGATATTGATGAAGATCAGTAATATTTTTATTAGAATTCGGTATTTATATTTTAGATTGGTTTTGTTTAGGATTTATTTATGTGCCTTCTTCTCTAAGGCTCCATTTGGATGGATGGATTTGAAATCAATGGATTTCACACACAAATCATCACTCTCCAATTGATTTATAAATATTTAGATTAGAGAGTCTAGTTTAAAATGGAGGGATTTCAAATCCTCATCAAAACGTAGTCATTTGAAATCTCCTCCTCTCCACCCCTTTTCTCCCTTTCCCCCCTTCATTCTCTTGCATATCTTGACAATTCATGATTTATAAATCCATTGGAGAGTGATAATTTGTTTGTGAAATCCATGGATTTCAAATCCATCCATCCAAATGGAGCCTAAGTTATTTCATGAGACAGGTTCTACATTGTTATTGGGGAGTTGAATTTGATAAATGGAAAAAAAAGTGTTTTCTCAATATCTCTTTTATGGCAGAGTAAGTTTCTTGTACACTAGTTGTATGATGCAACTTTAGACAACTAATACTTTTCAGTGATAACAACTAATTATGTTCAGTGAAAACAACTAATACCGTTTATAAAAGCACTTGAGTTGCACAGTGCACCTGATGACTTTGCCTTTACAGTATTATTTGTGAATCAATGTATTCGAGTTTATCACTGTTTCTGGTATTCTTATAATCAACGACATTTGTGTGTTCTAGTGTCCTACGTATTATCTTTTTTTTTAAACAAATACTATCGCTGCATTAGAAACCTAAGGTGATGTTTCTCTTGGGTTTAAGTGACTTTTAAAAATAAATTTTTGAAATGAAGGGGATTTTGAAATCCTGATGGATAGTAAGGTGTGTGTTTGTTGGGTTTTAAGTAGGGTGAAGTGTAACTCCATGTCAAATCAACTAATTAAGGTGTAAGAGTTCTTATCCTAAAAAAGGTGTAAGAGTGAATAAAGTGGTATTTTATATTATTGTAGAGTGTGCTTTTAACAATTGAATGATGTGAATTATGATTTAAATACATTTAATTTTGAGAGAAAATCGATTGTATTGAAAAGTGTGATAATAGTTTTACATGCATTGTAGTGGTGGTTTTCTAAAACCGGTTTCCAAAATCCCAAACCATATCCAGTTTTAAATATCAAAATCCAAAACAAACATCACCTAACTGTTTTCTGGACTGAGTTAACCTTTTTCTGTCAATTTATCTTTGCAGTCATTTCTTGGCGCTAATATAGGATGAGAATGAGTAGCGAAGATTCAAGAAACCGGCCAGCTTAGATATTTGACAGTTGGGCGAGCGCTCGAGGATTATCACCTTGCGGTTTGCAAAAAATATAAGAAAGATTTCCTCCTACCAAACTGGGAGGCTGTAATAAGTTTTTCTTTTGACCTAATGTGTAATTGTGGCCAATGTTGTAGCTGTATGCTTTTTCAACCGTTGATTTTGCGACCTTAATTATTTGAACTGCAAAATAACTGAAGGAGGATGGTGCTGATTAGTTCGCTGGGGAAACGCAAGGTAAACTGATGAATGGTAAACTTGTCGCTACTGAAGTTGTGTGTGCCTTTTGTAAAGTGCTATTCTTGTTATGGAGTTGATCATATGGTTTAGTTAAACCCTAATGCCTAAAATAACTCTGAACTCTGCCTCGATTAAGTCTCGAAAGTCGGTTCGTACTTGATGGAGCTTAATTTTATTGAGCTCGAGCTCCACTCAATGGGACATTTGAAATACTTGAGCTCAGCTCGGCTTAATAACTTATTACAAGCATTAACTATAGATTTTATTCAATTTATAATTTGAGAGTATACCTGTAAATAATATTACAGGTAAACTAGTAAAATATGTGAGCTCGATTAAACTTGATTAGGTTTGTGAGCCTAGTGTTGCTAACCTATAACTCGACTCGAATTTATGATTAAATTCGAGTTGATTTTGAACTTTTTTTTTGAGCCGAGTCGATCCACTCACACCTTCATTTCTGGCTATGATTTTGTTGTTTGGAAGTAACTATGGCTGATATGTGAGATTAGTAATTTGTTTCTAAGTAAGCTTATTACGCACCATCCAAAATTATTTGAAATTAATTTAAATTTCAATCGAAAATCTTTATTTATTTTTTTAAGTATTTGATTCGGGATAATAGTGAATTGATTATCTTGTACGGACAAAAATACTTTTGGGGTTAGAGGTAAAAATGTATAGCCCAAATAATTTGATACTTCTACATTCACAGATTGTTGTGGTATGGGGATTATTTATTGATAGCGTAGCGTATGCAATGTATAGTGTTCATAAAATGATTATTTTAGTTTGATTAGTTTCATATTTTTTTACATGAATTAATCTATTTCTATGTTCAGTAATCAGAAAATATTGACATATGCTTGATTCTATTAAAAATCAATATTTCCTTAGCAAATAAAAAGTTAATTGTCCACAGTTAAACTCCCAAAATTTAAAAGAAAAAACAAGATGTAATTTTGTGGGAGACAGTCTTGAGCACTCATACAAGAGAAGTTCTACCATAATTTTTAAAAAATAGAGAGACTTATTGATAGATACATTTAGAATTAAAGCTTACTAATTAATAAGTATAAAATAATTATACATATGAATATACGCATTTTCATGTGCAACTTTGACCGCATATATAATCAATTTTGTATTTATTAGTAAGTTGATCCCAAATTTTGTAAGTATTCTCCAGACATATAATATGGTAGTTCGACTTCGATTAAAACCGCCATCTTCGCTTAATCACAATCACGTTCCCACTCTGATTTTATTTTATAATATATACATCATATTAATACTATTAGTATATGCCTTGGAAAATTAATTATAAATCCATGCAATGATGTATAAATAATAAAAGGGACCCTTTTTTCCCCTTTTTAATTATATTATGAGAGTAAATAAATAGAAACCCCATTTGACTTGCAAAATATCGGCTGCACGTACACACACACGACAGCAGATTTTTGGTTGGATATGCAAGCTGCATATTTTTTATTCTTTTTTTGGCATAATTATTGTTCTGAAATTTAACTTTGTTCACATCAGAAACACATTTTTTAACTTCGTTCACATCAGAAACGCTTTTTTTTTTCTCATCGAAATTAATTTAAAATATTAGATGATTTCATTGCAGTTATGAATAAAAACTCCCCATATCCAAAAAAGGGCATGTTTTTCTAATGTTATATCTTTAATCAATTAAAGTATGACATTTAATTTTTATTGGCTATCAGTTCCAGCTTATATCTACTTCGACTAAGTCTTGTATGCATTCAGGTGCACCGTGAGTGCATTTTAGAAACGTGCAACTTGATATGTTGAAAAGTGCGACTTATTTACACAAAAAAGTACAACTGACTATATGGAAACATAGTTGCATGCTTCTGTTTGAAATAGTTGCACGCTTCTGTTTTGTATAATTGCATGTATAATTGCACGCTTCTAAAATATACTATGAGTGTACGGTGCCCCGAGTGCACATGAGACCCATTCATCTTCTTCTATATTTGCTGGTTTGAATTTTATAATCGGAACTTATTGAAACCTCAATTGAAAACTTAACATTTCTTTTAAATTCGAAGAGGGTAACTAATTTCTTAAATGTTTGTTGATATTGGTGTGGACTTATATTGTATTAAAATAAAAGGATGTTTCACATCGCATCGCCTGTGAGCAAAGAGTTGGAGGCTTCCTAATTCTATATAAAAAGCCCATTAGTCTTTGTTACAAGGGCTGAAAGTTTTTTTGCTACAACTCTGACTTTGACTTTGCTATTAGCTACAACGTGTACAGTTTCAATTTTTTTCCCACTATTAGCTACAAAATATATCACTATTACTCTTATTAATTGAAACTATTATAATCAATGAATTTGATCATATGCCCGTAGGTGGGCACAAATTTATATGTCAATCACTTATGTGGCGCGCCACATATGCAGAGACCTCACCATTATTTAATTAGTTTCTTTAATTAATTTAATTTTCTCATTTATATATATTCCATATTTTATTCAATTAAATTAATTATATAAAAAAAATTATCCGACCCGAACCCAACCCGACCCCAACATGAACCCGGCCCGAGTGGTTCATAGTTCACCCAACCTGAATGGTTCATGGTTTAGGGTTCATAGTTTAGGATTTAGGTTTATATAATTAATAAGAAGATTGAATTAATTAATGAAACTAATTAAATGATGGTGGTATCCCTACATATGTGGCACGTCAAATAAGCGGTGGACATATGATCAAATCCGTTATAATCAATACATTAAATGTTCAATTATAATTGTTTTCTTGCAGTCATTATCGCGTGGGCCCCACTCATTAATTTTTCTTTATTTTACTTTTCCTTTTACCTTTTTATGTATATGTTTTACTTATTATTTGTTCTTTCTAATTTTTATTATTTGATATTTTTGAGTATCATTTTAATTTTTAAATATTTTCACTTTGTATTATTTTTTTCCTCCATTTTTTAGTGTCTATTTCAGTCTAAGGAAATTTTTAGAATTTTAAATTTTAAAAAATGCTATTATATTAATTTTAAAAAATTCATACTATATCTTCTATCATTAAATGCACAAAATGTACACTAGAAAAAAATAAAATGCACATTATTCTTTTTTTCTCCATTTTTATAATTTCTATATCAATCCTCAAATTTTTTTAGAATTTTAAATTTATCAAAAATGCTATTATATTAGGTTTAACAAATTCGTATTATAGCTTCTCACAAATAAATGCACATTCATAAAAAATGTAAACTATAACAATGAAAATGTACACTCGAAATATTTATACCCGAACAATAAAATGTACACTCGCTTAATAAATGTGCCACATAAGCATTCCCTAATTTTTTTAAAAGAAAATCAAAATTAAATTTAAATTTCAAAATTTTATATTTTTTATTATTAATACATATTACATACAAAAAAATATGGGGTGACAAAATTAATAATTACAATTTACTCAATCAAAAAATGTATAATTGCTCCAATTATCCAGTGTCTCTTGCGCTGTTGCGCTTCCGATGAGCGCGAAAATCGCAAAATTGCCACAACGACCACCATATCTCCGCATGGGCCACCATGAAACCATAAAATAGTATCAAAATCCAAAAATAACTCATATAAGGAAAAAGGTGAAAGAAAAGAAGATAAAACAGAGCAAATAAGGAAAGCATACTAACAAAATTGGCAAGAAAATATAGTTGTTCAAAAATAAATATATTAAGGATTATTGTTGTACCTGCTACAATTCTTCAGTGACGAGCATTTGGGGAAACTCCATAGTATCTGCTTGGAAGTTTTCAACGCATCTGTACGATGAATTCATTTTTCTTAGAGCAGATCCAACACGTCCACCACCACAAAAACATAGATCCGGAGCAGATCCACCGCCACAAATAAGATCCGGAGCAGATCTACCACCACAAACAAGATACACCACCACCACCACAAATAATATACTGTAAGAAAATATGCACCGTAGATGACTGAAAACAGAATAAACGAATAATTGAGACACGTGTCAAATACTCTTTCTTTAAAACAAATTATGTCATTCACTCTCGGTACTAGTGAATCGTTAGGACACTTATTTCCCAGGATACAACGATTTAAGAACAACGATATTAGCACTATATTTTGTTCGAGGCGAACCGAGATGTTGCTTGAAATATATCACCGGAGCAAGAACGAATTTAGACAAAAGGATATGTTGGCAATTGCCGGAATATGTCTGTATCGTTTCTCCAACTCACATTTTCCATGTCGTTTTTCTTCTTGTTTTCACCTTCGACTAAAGTGTTATATATAGCATGAAAGTCAGACCGTTGGAAATCCTCAGCATTATGAGCCACTAATGGCCTCAAAATAAAATCGGCAGCCTGAAATAATGTACCATTAATTCAAATTTTAAACTTTCAATTAATTCGTTGTAACCATCACAATAATAAATTCAAAACGTACGTAACGTTCTTGCATATTAATTTGCTGCAGCCGTTACGTGCCAACAAATAAATGGGAAATAAAACGAGGCAAAACACACTTCCTAATTTATTTCTACAATGTGGGACAAAAGCTCTTTGTTTTTTTCCTTCCCAATAATTGGTTACAACAACTTTGAAAATTAATTTCTCATTTATCCAAAAATGAGCAACATTTTTCAAAAATGAAAATTAATTTCTCATTCATCCAAAAATGAGCAACATTTTCCAAAAATGAGAGAGAGAGTGAGGAATGAGTTGCAGACATTTTAGAGAGAATGAAAATGAGGCTGAGTGGAGGTAGGGGTGGGCACAATATATCCGAACCGATATAACCGAACCGAACCAACGATTTTTAGTTATACGGTTAATTGGTTCGGTTCGGTTCAAAATAAGAAAAAATTTGATTTTAAATTTTCAGTTCGGTTTGTATGGTATAAAAACTGAATAAACTGAACCGACCGAAATATATAAAAATTAATTAATTTATATTTATTTAATAATTAATAATATATTAATGGTATTTTTGTAATGATATTTCATTTTAGCTTGTTGGATTTGTTTAGTTTGTTGGAACTTTGATGAAATTGCTGATATAAACTCTTATGAACTATGTGTTTGTCCATTTGATTTAAGGAGGTAGTTCGTTTATGATTTTAATTTTAAATTTAGTGTAAAAAATGCTGGAAAAATGCTTAATTGCTGGAAAAAATATTATTTTGTGCAGAAAAATCGAATAGACCGTGCCAACCAAAATTTTAATTCGGTTCGGTTCAATTCGTTTTTTTAATAAGTTCAATTCAGTTTTAATTGTTAAAATTTTGGTTATTTTGATTCGGTCCAAAACTACCCCAAAATCGACCGAACCAACCGAATGCCCACCCCTAGTGGGGGGTGTTTATTATTATTATTAATATAAATAAAATTATAAAATCAAATGAAGGGTATATATGGAAGATCAAGTGTAATGTTGTAGTTTGTAGATAGTAGTGAACAATGTATTGGGCTGAATGTAATGGTCCTCTAAAGCTTGTGGACATTCCTAATTATCCCTTCTTACAATGCACCAATCAATACACTTTAGTCTTGTATTTGATTCTAGTTAAATTCCTTTCACATATATTCTATTGTTGCAGTCTTGTGAGAAGGTGGAGTCTTTAAAAAAGTGTAATAGTTTAGGGGTGTCGAGTGAGAGATGGAAATTCTGTGTGACTGTAAAAATTTATCATATAGTGACATTTTTTTGTGGGCCGTTGTTTTTCTTCGATTTTAAAATTTTCCATATAAAATTCTTGTGTTAATGATTGTTGTTTTTTACTCATTTAATTTCTCATTTATTATAATTTTTTTCTTATTGTAAATTGAGACTTAATTACCAACCATGTTAACCAATTACTATTTAAATGTTTGTTGGTATTAGTCAACCAATTAGTTTAATTTTAAGTCAATTGCCAAGAGGGTATTTGCGTGGGTTTACTAAATTCCTAATTAATTTGTAATATTAGGCCTTCTAGAAAAAGTCGGATTAGAAAATATTATAGATGTTTATAAGTGTACAAAAGTATTTGAAACCACACTTACAAAGAAAGTAAAAGTAAAACTCTCACAATGAAATATTTTAAATATTTAGGCAAAAGATTATCTGTATCATATTCATCATATACCATTATTACTGTTGCTTGTAAGGATCGACATTTTACAAATAAAATGTTGATTTTTACAAACAATATTAATAATAATGGTGTACGGTGAACATGGTGCACATAATACTTTCTCTCTTAGTGATGTTTAAAATTGATTCGATTGCCCTATTCTTATTGGTGTTCCACCCTACTGAATCTTCAACACATGAACTCAATTCGTTGAATATTTTTTATTATTTCACGTGTCATCCATCTATATATATTATGAAATACAAATGGAAACACTGATAATTAAACAAGTGATCTCATTATGTTTAAACACAGAGTCTCATGTGCAACTGGTGCACGAATCTAAGGATATGTTCGTTCATTAACTACCACAGCAAATTTTAGACTTCACAATCCTAAATACCTCTATATTTCAATATTCAACCAAGATATTTTGAAATCCTACTTAATCCACCTCTAATATTATTATTGCACCCTATACCCTATCTACCCAATACTTTCCTTTGTCTATACATATATATATTCTCATAAATAATTATTTTCTCAATTTACACAATTTCTAACACATCACATTCATTCAATTATTACAACAAAAATATAATAATACAAATCAATCAACTTTTTCTCAATCCTATACAATTTGATCCTATAAAATCTCCCAACAAAAATATAATTAGGACTTTAAAGTCCAGAATTTTCCACGCCCACTATAAGCCCGAAATGAATATATCCTAAGATCTGTGCACTCGCCTCAACCCGACTCATGTATCCACATAACATGTCTAATATTATTTAATAGATCAAGTATTTTTTTTAAATGAATAATTCAATTATATGAATGCATGGTGTACTTTGGTGCAGAAGATTCATCCAGATTTAAAATGTGCCAAAATATTGACGAATAGATTAGATATTGAAAGGAAAGATTTTCTTTTCGAAAAAAAGAAAGAAAGGAAAGATGTGCAATAGTATTTTCATCATTTACCGCAATATATATATATATTAGAATAAATCTACCATATCAAGTTAAGGTTTTAAATTAAAGGAACTCTGATCTCTGTATTTTAATACTAATATTTTATAGTAAATTGTTTATATATATATATATATATATATTTTTTTTAAAGGCATAGTAAATTGTTTATAGACATAGTTAACAACCGATAATATCTAATAACAGATTAAAATAAAAGAAAAGAAAAACTTATTTGAAATTTTGATCCTGGTCTATTTCGAAGAGTAAACTGTTGTACCAGATATCTTTTAGTACACAACTAAATATTTCATATTACCTCTCACCCGGAGAACTTTGCATAATTACTGCTCCGCTCGTATTTTAGTGAACGAATTTTTTATTACTATTTGAAATGATAAAGTAATTTTACGAAATGCGTATGACAGAGGAGGGGTAAGACTATCATACCACATCTTAAAAGTCACTTCATTATTTTAAATACTAATAAACAATTCGCACGCAAAAATACGAGCAAAAAGTAAGTGTGTTAAATCTTCTGAGACGGAGGAAGTATTGTCTTAATGCATCTTAATTAATTTATTACAATCCCAAAATTCTTTTCTAGAAACTAGAAATATAACAAAAGTTTGTTCGTTTTATAATGATCGGAATACCCAGCTATTTATCGTGCTGACAGTACATATCAATCATATACTTAATTGTCTTACGGCCATCATCTGACTTTTCTAAAAATTATCTTCTAAAAAACAAGTCAACATGATATATTATAGTATGTTCCACCATTAATGATCCACATGTCTATTTTGCAATGGAACTTGCTCTAAATTCATCCCCTAAATATAACACCTTTTGAGTCTTAATCTTAGTTATTGAAATTGAGCTAAAATGTTTTAATTGCTATTGTGTACGCAAAGATGTGCAAAAATAGTAAGCATGTGCAGTTTTAAAATTTAACACTTTTTGACCGTATGTTGACGTCAGCGCTGACTGTGTCAGAATTGTACTTCTCGAAATATTTTTTCTCTCACCTCATAATAAACTGCACATACATAATAAATTTGCACATACATTGTAATTTTGCACATTCAGAATTTAAAAGGTGCAGATTTTGAATGTTTGTAAGATGTGATTATTTGAGAGGAGAGAACTTCTACATATTAATAAATAAAAAAGAAAAATTAAGGATATTATTTGTATAAATTGAAGAGGAGACTAAGTAATAGCAAAAAGTGTTTGTATAATAGAGTAATAGTTGTGTTCATATTGTATCTTAGAACAATTTTTCCATTTTACAATTTTTGAAATTAAATTAAAGTAAGGTGTTGTATGCATCAAATGCACCGTGTAATTTAGCTACAATTTTAAACATGCAATGCAACTGATGGATTGAAAACCTACCCTTAAACTAATCATATATGCCATCATGAATAGCGTAATCATCTTTTATCAACTAATCACATACCCCATGAGTAGCTTAATTATTAAATTTATTTTTCCAACTGATATCCCTTTCATATTAAGTGTGTTTTTAGAAGCTAGATCTTATTTTTTAACTAGGAATTATATTTTTCTTAATACAGTAAATTAGCATTGTTTTGACTTTTTATTTTGATCCCGTAAATTTAAAAAAAATTAAAATTAGTTCATTAACCTAATAGGTTACCGAGCTAGTAACCGTGACGTCAACGTGTATAACTAATTTGTTTTTTCTCTAATTTCGACGCCCCAATTAATTTTTTTTAATCCAAACAATTTACGAACGACTTGGTTTAATTAGCTCCTGCAAAATAATATTATTAGTGCAACACGTCTGCCAGCTTGACATTGGATGGTTGTTATGAGTAATTCGTACATTGCTGACATTATTAATTCATTAATTAATAATCAAATTGTGTGTATTATATGTCATGATGTCTGAAAACTCAAGTAGCATAAACAAAGATTAATTAAATGAATAGAAGTTGACTATTTTACGGTATATGCCATTTAGATACGGATAATGTTCTGGCATATAAGTCAACTCCAGTAGGGCAAGTGAACTATAAATATGACCTTTTATCTATTTTATGCCTAACAACTTCTCTCCTTCATTGCTAGCACTTCATTTCAAGGTACAATTTCAAGGTACCATTATGTCAAAAATGTTTTTTATTTAGACAATTGCATGCAAATATACGTATTATTATCGTTTATAAATTCTATTTGCCTTTTCTCTTGCAGCAAATAATTGTTGTTTTTTTTGTTACAATTATTGATCGACTGAATACTAGTTTTTTTTTTTTTTTTTAATATCGAGAAAATGATGATTCGAAACCTATAATCTTAAATCATAGATAATGATGTTCTAACAACTTGAGTTATTCTACTTCGTCAGAATGAATACTAGCTAATTATGTTTGTTCAGGTCAATGTCAATAGATATATGCGTAAACTTGCCCATGACATGATATATATAATATATACATATAGACATACACCCATGACAAGAACAATTAAGTTTAATTATTAGATTTTATTAGACAAGAGATTAATCTTCTTTCTTTGTATAAATTTAAAGTGGATAAGGTGTTCTTGAAGTTCACTACTCCACTCATTACACCACATACTTTTTTCTTCAATCCCAATAGTCAAAACTACTCTTCATTTTTATTATTTTATTATTATTCCTTAAACAAAACAATAAAAAGAAACGGGACAATTACATCGAAACGGATGAAGTATTATTTATTTTATTAAAATGTATAATTTGATGATCAGTACTAAATTGATTTTAGAAAATAATGTTAATTATTTTTATTAAAAATATTAATCGTATATCAATTTGAATGAGCAACTGGAGCAACTAATTGTTACTATTAAAATCTAAGAAATAATTACTTTAAAGTGCAATTTTTTTCCAACTATTAATTACTTTAAGATACAATTTTTTTATTATTACTTTAAAGTATAATTGCACATACGTAGACGTATTTGCACATTTGACTAGATAATGTATAAATTCAACTATGTATGTGCAAGTGAAAAAAAAATTGTACCTTAAAGTAATAGTTCAAAAAAATTTGTACGAACCCAAAATTTAGTAGGGGCTATCACTTTAAGGTAAAAAATTGAGAGACTCATTACTTTAAGGTACAAAATATTTTTGCACTTGCACATATGTAGTTGAATTTGCACATGACGTATGTGCAATTTCAATTTTACCTTAGAGTAATAGCACAATATATATATATATATATATATATATATATATATATATATATATATATATATTTATTTATCATAGAGTAATAATTTAGAAAAAAATTACCTTAAAATAATTATATATGAAACAACAATATTTAACTATTTATATAATACTTTGAAAAATTTTATTTTTTAAAGCATCGAGGAAAAAGTTTCTGCTTTGGCCGGATTATCAAGTCTCATACAAGAGTTTTCGATGGAATATATCCTAATTATACATTAAAATGCAGGGATCGATTAACAAGTAGTGTAGGAGGGCGAGAAAAGAAATCCAGGTATGGCCGGGGACCAATTACAAGTGCTCAACGCACTTGATGTTGCCAAAACCCAACTCTACCATTTCACGGCCATCGTCGTCGCCGGAATGGGCTTTTTCACCGACGCTTACGATCTCTTCAGTGTCTCCATAGTGGCAAGGCTATTGGGACGCCTCTACTACACTAAGGCCGGTGCTCCAAAGCCCGGCACTCTCCCCCCAGGCGTCTCCGCCTCAGTCACCGGCGTCGCTCTCGTCGGAACCCTCTGTGGCCAGCTCTTCTTCGGGTGGCTCGGCGACAAAATGGGCCGGAAAAAGGTCTACGGATTGACCCTCCTCATCATGGTATTTTGCTCAGTTGCGTCCGGCCTCTCTTTTGGACACACCCCCAAGGGGGTTTTGACCACCCTTTGCTTCTTCCGTTTTTGGCTTGGTTTTGGAATCGGCGGCGACTACCCACTATCCGCCACAATAATGGCGGAGTACGCCAATAAAAAAACCCGCGGCGCGTTCGTTGCCGCGGTGTTTGCCATGCAAGGGTTCGGGATCTTGTTCAGCAGTATCATATCCTTAATTGTATCTGCGGCGTTTGATCATCAGTACAAAGCTCCAACGTACGAGCAGAATCCAGCGGCATCCACCGTTCCTGAGGCAGACTACGTCTGGCGGATTATCTTGATGTTCGGCGCCTTGCCCGCTGCCTTAACCTACTACTGGCGGATGAAGATGCCAGAAACTGCCCGGTACACTGCCCTAGTGGCAAAAAACGCAAAACAAGCCGCACAGGACATGGGAAGAGTCCTGAACGTGGAGATCGAAGCCGAGCAAGAGAAGGTGGAAGAGATTTCACGGCGCGGGTCTGACAGCTTCGGCTTATTCTCCAAGGAATTCGTCCGCCGCCACGGCCTACACCTCTTCGGCACGTGCTCCACGTGGTTCCTTCTCGACATCGCTTTCTACAGCCAAAACCTTTTCCAGAAAGACGTCCTGAGCTCCGTAGGGTGGATCCCACCCGCAAAAACAATGAACGCCGTCCATGAGGTCTTTACAATTGCCAAGGCCCAAACCTATATTGCACTTTGCGGGACCGTCCCAGGGTACTGGTTCACGGTGGCGTTTATCGACATTGTCGGAAGGTTTGCAATCCAGCTAATGGGGTTCATCATGATGACCATCTTCATGTTCGCCATTGCTATCCCCTACAATCACTGGCTCGATAATCACATCGGCTTCGTGGTGATGTACGGTCTCACATTTTTCTTCGCAAATTTCGGGCCAAATGCTACAACATTCGTGGTCCCCGCGGAGATCTTCCCGGCCCGGTTAAGATCCACTTGCCATGGAATATCGGCGGCTGCTGGAAAAGCAGGCGCCATTGTTGGAGCGTACGGGTTTTTATATGCTGCACAGAACAAGGATAAAACCAAGACCGATGCGGGCTATCCTCCAGGTATTGGAATCAAGAATTCTTTGATCGTTCTTGGGGTTATTAATGCACTTGGAATTATTTGCACTTTTGCTGTTCCTGAGGCAAAGGGTAAATCCCTCGAAGAAGCATCTCAAGAAAATATGGACGATGGCAAAAATGATGAGGGGGAACAAGTTTGAATGACTCATGATTGATGCTGCTAAGTGGTTACACGTGTGTGCTTGTGGTTTTTCTTTTAATTATTTTCTTAATTACGTAAATTTGTGAATAATTATGTAGATATTTGCATTGAATTCTTGAATTCGAGGCACTATATGCACCTAGAGTGGTTTGTCATTTAATTAGTTGATTCAGGTTTGTGGGGTTTTATTCTTTTCTGTATTGGGTCTGGAAAATTGTAACTTGTTCCTCATTTCGTTATGAGACATGCATGTATCGAATTACATTTTGTAATACAAAGTATATTTCTTAAAACAGCTGTATGTTTCTTTTCTCTCTTTTTTTTTTTTTTAATGTTTACAATAAATGTAAAACTAGCTAGTAAACAAATTATGCAAGAAAATAAGACACTACATCAGTCCCAGAATAGTGTGCATCATGTGTTGGGCACAAATATTAAGAAAGTGCAATAATGAGTAGAGTTTTGAGTAATTTTATAAATATTTATATATAAAATAAAAACAAAGAGTTGAATTGTGTGTATGTGCAAGTCAAAAGTAATGATACTTTATGCAATATTGTGGATATTGTGAGGATAAAGTTTATAGAGATTTTTTTATTTTGGGAGTGTGCATGTTATTGTAGGACGAACCGAAGAGAAAAATGTACGTAGGCAGTATCCTTTATCATCTAAAGGTGAATTAACCCTATTCATATGGTGGCTTTATTTTAAATCTCTGAATTTCTGTGTGAAAAAGTTATTTATGGTATTTATTACTCCCTCTGTCCCAAACTTGACCGAACAGTCACTATTTGACCCTGTTTAGCGAGCGAGTTATTTATTAATATTTGAAATGATATTGAAATTTTTAAGGTGGGGTATGATAGTGTTACCCCTCATCTATCCTATCATGTCTTAAAAATAACTTTATCATTTCATATACTATAAACAACTCGCTCAACACGAGCCAAAAGTGACTGTTCGGTCAAGTTTGGGACAGAGGTAGTATTAATTTTAATTTTTTTAATTTCAGTCATTCATTATTTAATTTTGTTCTTTACCACTCATTTATCCTTTATCTATTAATTGTGAATCATCCCCATATTCATATGGTTGCTCTATTTCAAAACTTTTAATTTTTATGAGAAGTTATTTATATTATTATTAATAATATAATTTTTAATTCCTAATATTAATTTTCTAATTTAACTTATAATCTCATTCAATCTTTTATAGAATATGGTTAATATAAATATTTTTATTCTTCTATTTTATCAATTTTATCTATTGTGTCTCTCTAATGTAGTTCTTCGTTTGTATTTTTTTTTTCGTCTAATTTTGAAGGCATTTATTGGAAGATTCATAGAGGTTTCTAAGGAATTTCTTGCATATTTTCGTTCATTTCTTATTCTAAATAACTCCTCCCATTCTTTTTAAATGTCTTTTTAGTCTTTTATAATATTTACATAATAAATGTCGTTCTAATATTTTCTCCCTTCATTATCTCATATATACCCTTAATAATTAATTTTCATGGTCATTTAAAATTTTAATTTTTCTATGTTGTGTGAATAAATTTCCTAGTCAATAGTAATTATCGTTACGAGAATTTTAAGTATCATAAATTAAGATTAATGTTGGTGTAAATTGTAATAAAATTTAAATGACCATGTAAAGTAATTATTAGGGATATATATGAGATATGAGGGGTAAAAATATCAAAATGACATGTATTATGTAAACTAATTAACATTGAAAAGTATGAAACGACATATAAATTGCAAATAGTATAAAAAGGTAAAACGACCTATATTTTGAATAGGAAGGAGTATATAAAACTGGAATGAGTATGACATTTAATTTTAATAGAAGAAAGTAAATTAGAATAAAAAATGAATGAAGATATGCACACACAATATTAGAATATAAAAGTTATGTTTATAATTAAATTAATTAAATATTTAGAATATATTATTTTTGAATCCCGCGTAGTATGCGAATTTTATGTGCCAGTATATTATAAATGAAGCAAATCAAATAAATATTATATAATATTATATATTTGACTAATTAATCGAGATATTCGTAGTTAAAAACAATTTTTGCCCCATAATATTATTTTAATAAAAATCAAAAGTTAATGAAGTTTTTATTTTTTCACCCACATGTTAAAAGTTGCTCGACTTTGGGCTAACGTGGACCTATATAACAATTTGGAATGGGTTTGTTCCCAATTGTTTAAAATGAAATGACACATCAACATACATCATTTAAAGGGAAAAATGTATTTCTAGGACAATAACTATAGGGGGTTGTGTTTTAAGGACAATAATTTTACTGATTTGAAAATATAGGACAATATGTTTTAGAATCTGTAAATGTAGGACAATTGAGCCCGAATAAGCCAAAATTGGGCTGGGAGATTCGGGCTCAATTGTCCTACATTTACATATTTTTAAAACATATTATCCTATATTTACACGTTATAAAACATATTGTACTATATTTACAAGTTTTAAAATATATTGTCCTACATTTCCAAGCCTTTAAAATTATTGTCCTTAAAACACAACCCCCCTAAGTTACTGTCCTTAAAAAACATTATTCCCTCATTTAAAAGATTGAACAAAAATGACTTAAGTGAAAGATATACTATAACTTTTAGACACTTAAAAGATATTTTTCAAAGTTATATATATATATATATAGTTCTGATATGTAGCCTAATATTAGGCTCCTTATGGAGCCTAATAGTTTATGTGGCATTCCCAAACTAAGCCCTAAACTATAAACTGTAAACCCTAAACCATCAACCGTTCGGGCTGGGTGAACAATGAACCACTTGGGCCGGTTTTGAGTCGGGTTGAGTTGGGTTCGGACCGGGTAAAAAATCTATTAGGCTCCATAAGGAGTCCAATATTAGGTTCCATATCAAAATCATATATATATATATAAGTTTTCTTTTACTTTTTTTTTAACAATTTGATCATATGAGACAAAATTAGCAAATCCTGAAGTGCAAATTGCTCCGACAAAGTCTTATATGCACCTCGTTAACCGTGCAATTCAAGTATAACTTTAAAACGTTCAACTTATTTATACTAGAACGTTCAACTTATTTACATACAATTTTTTACCAAATAAAATAAAGTTAAAAAAAAAAAAAAAAACCTTGTACTGAAACCATATCATGAAATAGCAATCTCAACAATCTGATAAAAAAAGACATTGTAATTGTCTCAAGTGAGATGATCATAAATCAAAAGAAGAAAATCAATATCAACTTATATGGGACGTGATACATTTATTTGTTTTTATGATACGTACTCAAATTTCATAAGTAACACAAGATTAAGAACACTAAAAAATACCACGTTTCATACATGACATTTTCCCAAGTTATATATAGCCTAGCTTATTATAAGCAAACTTGTATATACATTTGCCCTTAAGATGTGTTGTTTTACCCAAGGATAAAACGAGTACTAACTAAAACGAGATAGAAAAATGTTACAAATGTTTAGATATGAAAATGTTACTAACTATTTACAAGGAAAGAAGTCTTTTCCCAGAAACAAGTCTTCTCCTTTTGAGTTACAAGCTTTCTTTTTCGTGAATAATTTTTTTCCCAGAAATCTGCAAATTTGGGACTCCTGAAAAACAAAAATCAAATGGGAATCTGCATACTTTTTTTATCGATATTATATATGTACATATATTGATCAGCCAAAAATAATAGTGCCTACAAAATACTCCGGGTATACAGAGTAAAATATCAAAGCAACCCAAAGGTGACAAAAGACTATCCAGAAACACCAACGAGGTTAACATGAATAGATCAAAACGAACTCAAAACTCGAGCCCAAAACAGCATGATAAATATTAGGGACAAACTATTTTTTGCCCTATATTCATAGTTCAAACTCTTTTTTGCCCTACCCTGGATAAAAAAAACACTCTTTTATGTTCTTTTATGACATAATTACCCTTATTAAAAAGAGTTGTGCGACCAATGCGCGACCTAGTTGGATGGATAGACATTAATGTATTAAGTGTAAAAATGTCATAAAAAGGCAAAAACGAGTTTTTTATCAAGAGTAGGGCAAAAAAGAGTTTCAACTATCTATATAGTGCATTTTTGCATATTTTCTGTAAATATTAATACAATTGATCGGTAACATAGGAAATAAAAGGCACAATGCGCATCAAAATGTCCTAAACTATCACTGTCTTGATAGGTCTCTAAACTTCTTTTTGTTCTAAAAAGCTCTTTAAATATCGAAATTTTATATCACGAGCTCCCTCGACACAAAAATTGACAAATTGTTTCGATTCAACTTAATGGTCCCGTTAAATAATGTATACAACAACTTTATTTAATTTTAATTAAATACAAAAGTATATCTCGCAAATCATTTTTAGGTACGCATCTCTTGAAGTATTGAGGTTAAAACGACTTGCACAAACCATGTTGGATATTGTTAAAATAGATATTCATATTATTTAACGGGACCATTAAGATAAAAAAAAATGTCTGTCAACTTTCATCTCAAGTGAGCTTGTGAAATAATATTTTAATACTTGAAGGATTTTTCAAAACAAAAAATAGTTTAATTACAACCCATCGAAACAAAATCGATAGTTTATTGATCTAGTTCATGCATTATGCACCAATAAAATTCTACACACATGATAACTTCATAATTATATTCAAGATTCAGATATAGACGCCAACAAGTAGAAAGCAAAAGAGCAGAGCTTATGAATTTTGCATCTAAAATTGGCATTGAAATCTTACCCTTTTTGCTCGACGTTTCTTCGGTTCCAATCTTGTCCCTCCAACCGTACATGCAGTCTGACGAATCTTGAACCTGATCCATTGATATCGAAGAACAGTTCCGGGGAACAGAAAACGAGCATCTACTCTCACTTACCCGTTTCTTAGACGAAGAAGATTCAGCAGTCGAGCACAAATCGTTGACATCTTTCAACTGCCTATCATCTTCCCCTGATATCAATCTTTTTCTATTTTGAACACCGTTTTTGGAAATTTTCATGGACGGTACCTTTTGATCATGAGAAGAAGTATCAGGACACATATTCCTTTCCCTCTTTGAAATAGCCAAATCTACATGAGTGTCAGAGTTGTCAACCACAACTTCATCGTTTCCATTAGTGTTTGCGGTTGCTTCTTTTCCTCGCATGGTAGCTATGGCTTCTGTTAATCGATCTCTGGCCAAGTCCATATCGATTATGGGATTTGGGTAGTTGAGTCCGAGGTCAACCCCTGCAGATTTAACGACAGATAGAGGAGCATTCCATGGATGATGGATCCACTCAGACGGCATTCGGGCTAGTTCGGGTAGCCATTGTCGCACGTATTCACCCTCTGGATCGAATTTGAATCCTTGAATCTGGATGATGGTGTAAGAGAAATGATCAAAGATAATGAAAAAGTGTTGATTTAGAAACTTAGAGGAAGACTCGGTTAACATATAGTCCAATATGGAATAAACTCTTACCTTCTATGCAACAGATGAACAATGCATACAAAATAATATGGAATAAAATTTGTTCGGAATCATCACACTTAGTTATTCATGAATATAAGGGAAAAGGCTTCTTTTATATCCTATAAGTTTCTCGAATTAAATTTCGTCTTGTTAACTTCCAAAATTCAACATTTTAGCCCTTTGACCAGCTACAATGGGTTAATAACCGGTTATAGAAGTTACAAAATATAAAATTAAAAAAGTAAAAAATCATGGCTGCTCAAAATCAGTTGCTCACCCGTTATAGCAGGTCAAAAGACTAAAAGTAACTAAAAAGTTGAAATTTGAAGCTTAACAGGACAAAATTCAAAATATATTTAAAAAATGACATGTCAGCTTGCTTACCTGTTATAGCGGGTCAAAATACTAAAAAGTTGAATTTTGAAAGTTTACAGTACGAAATTCAATTCGGGAAAATGGAGTGTCCGGAAACGAAAAATGGGAAAACTTACCAGAAAAAAATTAACATTTTATTCCTAGAAAACTAATAATAATAATAATAATAATAATAATAATAATAATAATAATAATAATTGTTGTTCCTTTTTAGCCAAGAGACTTTTTTTTTTTTCCTAATTATCCCATTCTATGTGGAATGCTGCCTATTTCAGATAGTACAGAACAATGTAAATTGAGTAGTACAACAAGCATTAAGTGTAAAGACGTCCAAAAACATATCTCTAAGCTAAAAAAGAACGAACATAAGACATTTCTAATGAAAAGAAATTGCTTCATTGATTATTAAATGAATACAAAACCGTTTACCTGTGGACTATCCATTCGCTCGAGTTCATGCCCATCGGGTAAACTCCCCGAAATGTACTGCCACCCAAGTATATCACTCTCCAAGTCAGCATCAAGAAGTGTATCCCAAAAGTACTTCATTCCCCACTGCCACGGTAAAAGAAGAAACTTCACAAAAAAGCTCGAAACTATCACTCTTATCCTATTATGAATCCACCCTGTCGCCCAAAGCTCTCTCATCCCAGCATCCACTAACGGATACCCCGTTCTACCTTGTCTCCAAGCCTTAAAATGTGTCTCATTTGCATCCCAAGGGAAAAACTTAAGGCTACTAAGCAAGGACTTCTCATGAGCAAACGGGAAATTGAAACATATGTATCGTGAGTACTCTCTGAGCCCGATGGCCTTTAGGAACAGGGCTGCACTTTCTGAACCAATAATGTTTTGTTCGTTTTTCCAAACTAATTGCTTCATGGAAATGGATTGGAAGACTTTTCTGATGCTGAGCTCTCCGAAATGGAGATAGGGGGATAAGAGGGATGTGGAGTTTCCCCCAACTCTGAGCCTATCTTTTGAGTAGTTTTGAAGATGGTGGTTGAGGAATTCGGTGAATGCTTTGTCGGCGTTGGACCAACCCGGTGACCAGCCTCGGGACAATAGAGCGTTGCTCGACTTTTCTGACTCGTTTTCGAGACCCAATTCTTCGATTGAAGTCGTCTTCATCTTTCCTGTAACACGATGGTTAAATTAATTAGCTTGACAAATACTTCTAAGCACCAGTTGCACCGTACAACTCGAGTGCTTTTTTAAATAGTATTAGTTATTTTACTAAAAGCATTAATTGATCAGTATTAGTTGTTACCATTGAACAACTTTTCATCAATTTTTACCATTCTTCAAGTAGGCCCCTTAACTTTTTTCTATTTTGTAGATCTAGACCCTTTTCCTTTTCAATTGATATCAACTAAGCACTTATTCTTCTAAGAAAAGTGTCAAATTGGCCCCAAAATTTATACATTAGGATCAAGTAAGCTTATGTATCTTCTTCTTTTTCCATAAACTCGTATTCTTCTCAACTAGGATCAGATAAGCCCTTGTTCTTAAAAATCAAACATGTTGATCATTTCCCTCACCTCACCAAAATAATTACTCAGATTAGAAAATATTTTGCAAGTCTAAGATAATGTAAATATTTATTCTAAATGATCAAATAAGGTTTTCCACTGTTTTTAGTATTTAGTTCAATAAACACATTAAGCTTACTAGAAGTCTAGAACTCAATTTGTACTTTTATATATTTTAAAAATAATTAGTCGGTATTTGAGATACATTGTTAGATAATCTAAAGACCTAACTGTTTATTATGATACAATTTGATTTTAATTATCTAAATAAGACTTACTGAAACGAGCAAAATTTGGTTCAACTTATATCTCAATTAAAAAAAAAAAAAAAACTTCGACATCTTTTAATGTTTTCAGAAGAATAAGGGCTTACTTAATCCTAGTCGAGAAGAAAAAAAGGAACAAAAAAGAAAATTAAAGAACTTACTTGATCTTGGCAGGTACGATTAGGGGGTCCATTTGACCCTTTTCCCTTTTATTTATGCAATTTATGTGAAAAAAGGCTTGTAAAAAAGTTGGAGAATTACCTGAAGCTTGAACCAAACGCCGTGGTGGAAGATGCGTAGCGGGTTCTTTTTGCATGTTCAAGCATTTATCCCAGAAGGAATTAAAGAAAGTAAAAGCACGCTCATCAACATCATATACTTCCCATGGCTCAAACAAAAGCTCACCGTTAAAGGTTTGTACGTTTATGCCAAGTTCAACCAATTTTTGCTTAATATTGTGATCACGAACAAGTGAGAGTGGATCTACCAAGAAAAGAGCGGATGTAGATTTATGAGAATTTACTCATTTGAAAATTGCTGAACTAAAAAAAAAAATATGAAAACAATGCTGGAGAATTTAGAGTAACTCTGTTCTTCTAAAGGGACACTGGAGAACAAGATGTACTACTGATTGTAATGATAGTTTCTGTGTAAATTTATTGTCATAGATTATCATTATCATAACTACACAAACTTGATGAAAAAAAGAAAAAAAAAATGTATCTTAGGTGTAATGAAATTGGCCATCCACTCTGGCTTGAAAACATTTAGCCTAAATGGAATGGAAAACATTTGAAGATTTAAGAGAATGTTGTAAGAAATTCCATTGAACAGTTTTTTTGTTTTTTTTGACGGATCCGTTGAACAATTTTATTTCTCATGTTGGTTGTTTTGTATCTCCAGGTCCTTGCAAGTGTCACTTAAATTGTTCATCTTTCCACCAATATAATTAATTGGCTTAAAGATTGACTCAAGTTTAAGGGAAAATAATTTTTACCGGACCAAAATGTCGAAAGTTGAAAATTACGGGACTACTCTCAATTCGACAATTCCTGAAAGTTGACAGGACTAAAACCAAAAGAGACATAGCTTAAGGAACTAAAAAAGACTAGTTTCCCCAAATTTAATCTAATAACCACAGTTGAAAACTCCAAGTATTGTTTCATCCAAGAACTCTTATAAGTATTATTACCACTAATGATTTTTTTTCCTAGAATCATGACCACATTGCCTAATGGATTTCCTATTTCTCATTGGAAAAGGAAAGATTAGAAAAGATTCAAATTATGCACATTTACAGATTAATCAGTACCAAAATTCATCTCCTGAGATACAATTATCTAAAAAGGTGAGGGCAAAGAGGCCAAACGTACCGTAAAGATGATTATACACGACATTTGTTGCCCCGACAGCACTAATGCAATCTAATAGAGCCGAAAGCGTGCTTTCAGCTTTGATCAGAAACAGTTCAGCCCCAAGAGATTTTAGTGACTGCTGTAAATGTATAAGGGATTGCTTTAGCCACCATCGTGAAACTCGGCCCGGGTAATACAGGCCCTCTTCTTTCGGGCACCAAATAAAAACAGGCAAAACACTCCCTTCCCTTGCAGCTGTAGCTAAAGCTGGATTGTCTTCAATCCTCAAATCTCTCCTAAACCACACTATGCTCTTGCAATTATTTTCCATTTTTTCAGTTTCTATTCAAAATCCATTCAAGATTTCGTAATTCTAAATTATTCAATCGAAATACATCATGATCTGCAAAAACAGAAGAAGCCCAGTTACAATTCAACTTCATAATCATCTCATAGTTTTGCAAAGTTAGAACTAGTACAATTTTAAACATTCAAGAACAAGAATTACTCCCAAAAACAAAATCTTGAAAAGAAAAAAAAAAAACCATTTATATTCAATCAATTACACAGCTTAAAACATCAAAAAGCAGCCCTATAATTGATTTCATCTATACTCTACTCATTCAACAAATAATTCAGCTCCAAAATCATCTCATACTCTTGATATTGCTAAAAATTAACTTAAGAACCTTCTAGATCAAGAATTACCACCAAAAACAAATCTAAACAAAACCCAGTTAAAACAAACAGAGATCCTTCAAATTAATCACGTCATACCATAAATCCACCATAAAATATCAAGAAAAAGTATAACAGAACAGGGAGTACCATTATTTGCGGATAAAAATTGGTGTATCCAATTGTAAAAGGGAGATTTGGAGAAACTAGAAGATTATATCTCATGTGAGTAAGTTGAATATTCCAAGATAAATTACTCTACCCACACTATTAAAAAAGGGGGAAATCATTAAAATATAATATCTAGAGGACCCATAAAAGGGGAAAAAATGATGGGACAAAAGACTATAATCAATTTACAGAAGGAGAGCTCCAGCCGACCATGGCCTTATTGGTGAATTTGCCTACTCTTCTAAAAAAACTCGCACTGATACTGTGATGCACGCGCGCAAGTGATGGATATTAGCCATGTGGAAATAATTAATTTTAAAAGAATGTATGTTTTGTCCACTAGTGTCCACTCCCATGTAATTTAGGTAAAAAAATTAGGGCATATTTGTTTCGGAATTTAGGTGTGCCGGAAGTCATGACTTCGAAATTATATGAATTTGAAAATTTTGATGAATTGTAAAAGTATGTGTTTGTTTTGAAATTTTGGTAGGGTGAGATTTTTATTATGTCAAATCAATATGTAATAGTGATTGATAATGTATTATTATTCCATATTATATTGAGTGAGAGAAAAGTAGGAGATAGAATAATTAGATGGATGAAAAGTGCTGATATGATTGTATTGAATTTTGTAAAAATAGGTGTATAGATATATTTTATAGGAATGAATTTGAAAGTTGGATGTGAAAATCCCCAACTAGTATGTGACTTGGATTACAAAGTCCTAAAAGTCTATTCGGATGAGTCCCAAAATAAACATGCATCAGGTGGACTGTGCATTTTATTGTGTCTTGAAAATATACAATTTGTTACACTAAGACGTGTAACTTGTTTTAAGAACACATATTGCATGTTTCAACGTAACAAGTTCTGTATTTTAATGCAAAAGGTTGAATGTTTTTAAATACATTATGTAGCGTACCATGTACCTAGTGCACATAAGATCCACTATTTTTTAATGAAAATTACTCGAAACTTCCTCATAGTTTGAAAATATTGTCAACATTTTCTTATAGTTTAAAAATTGCACGAAATCCCCCTATGCTTTATTAATAAAAAAAATTTTCCTATTATTTCCTTCGTAATATAGTTTCAAAACATCAATATTTAGATAAACAAAATACGGGAAATACATGGAATTGTTAACTCATTTTTGACAAAAATAGAAAATTCGCACGATTTAATGAATCATAAAAACAAATCGTGTGATTTTTAATTTACAATGTGATTTCGAACAATATTTTAAATCACGAAAAAATGTAATGCAATTAACTCTTTTGTAATATGCAGTTGTTTTTATTAAAATTTCACACACATACATGTATCAATAAAAATAAATTGCATATTCAAATATTAATAAATGCATACTTAAAAATTACATTTTAATTTGGTGCCTATAAAACTTTGGCCAAAAAATAAAAAAAAAGGTGAAGAAGTGGCCCTATACTAAAATACAAGTGGAATAGAATACGCAGCAGGTAATGTTCTAGAGTGATTAATGATGAACCCATTTTCATTTTCCTGTCGAATTACAGAGTGGAAAGCACATACATACAAATAAATACTTGAAAGATGTGATTTTTTTAATTTACTTTTTTACAGCAAAGGACAATGTGTCGCATTAGATAGTAGACAGCCTTTAAAGTGTCACTAATGTGGAGTCGGTGACTTGGTTATTCGTCACGAGTGTTGTATGCATTCTGGATTCAGGTGCATTATACCCATTTTAGAATCGTGCAGTTTATTCTATCAAAAGATATAAATGATTTATATTGAAACGTGTAATAATATTTTCATATTAATAGTTATACGATTTATTGGGAAATGAGTTGCACAGATCTATTCGAGGTGAATATTTAAATACAAATTTAATTCATTAATTATTACTAGCATGAATTAATCCTATATTAATTCAAATAATAATTGCAACAACATATCATGCATATAAAAAGTCACGTAAAACCTACGCATGCGGAATCTACGGGTTTACGCGAACGTACCTCTTGGGATGGCAGTGGCTTTGGTCGGACGGACTAACCAAAAGGACTTCCCAAGTATTCCCTTAGCCCTTACTCGACAATCCGGTGAAAGGATACTCGCTAACAATT
Source organism: Stenogyne calaminthoides (assembly GCA_037126765.1). Lineage (NCBI taxonomy): Eukaryota > Viridiplantae > Streptophyta > Magnoliopsida > Lamiales > Lamiaceae > Stenogyne > Stenogyne calaminthoides. The sequence goes on along the minus strand of JBBCBC010000003.1, from coordinate 43,251,206 downwards.
AACAAAAGGAAAAAATAAACTTTGTTGCACCACTTATGTGGATTTGCTAATATTTCCAACACATGAAATTGTACTTGAGAATGAACTAATCATCCCCTATTTATAAGAGGGAGGGTGGTCGAAATTTTAGTGATATTTCAATGTGGGAAAAGACTTTTCTTGATCACCAAGAAATCTTGAATATATCTTCTATATTCTTTTTCCCATAATTAAAATATTCCACAAAAATCCCACCTCCTCTATTATGGTGATTTTCGAAAATTTAGTGCTACAAGAATCCAAGATTTGGATCTTCTTGAATTTATGAGATATTCTTGTATTTCAAGAAATATATATCTTCCATAATATCTTTTCAAGAAAATCAAGAAAATCTTTCTTGCCCACTATATTTTCAAAATTTTGAAATTTACTATATAGATAACCAAGTGGGAGATTTCTTGAATTTAATGAGATAATCTTGTATTCCAAGAATACATATCTTCATTCCATAACAAAATTCAAAGAAAATCTTTTTCCCTCTTTTATCCATAATTTTCGAAAATTTAGAGGAAATATAAGCAACAATATTTATTTTATTTTAATCACATTTTCAGTTATTGGACTATATGTTGGGCTACTCAGGGGGCTTTTAGGAGAATTAAGATTGGACCTTCTAATGGATCTTGAATATCTAATATTGAGCCACAATATAATTCAAACCCATAAATATTAATTAATCCCACTACATAATTAATATTGCACCATCCATCTTAACCCATATTACGGTCAATATGGCTCTTGGTCATTATTTTCCGTGTTTAAGATTATCTAGCCCATTAATTAATTCAAGCCATTGAAATAGCTTTTTAGATTAATTAATATCTTTTGTCCTCGGTCGAGAATCGGTTCAACATTATTATCCATCTGGGAAACTAATTCCACTTGCAAGATTTGGTATGATAAAACTTATGAACCTCCCAAGGGGGCAAATCAAGCAAGCGATTTTGCACACGATTCTTCAGATTAAATCTTAAGAATCACACGTGACCAATAATATTGCCCAAGATAAAAAGTATTGAATCTCTCCGATTCGCTACCCATGATAAGTCAAAGCAATAGTTACCAATCCCACGTGATCCTATTTAAGGGGACGAAGGTTAAAACAACGAACCATCGAGGTCTAATTCTTCCTTGTTCGATTCTCAAGAATTTATCCTCTTGTAGGTCCTATTCAATGTCGATCACCATGCACTAGTGTAATCTCTTGGTCAAGACAAACCAATCTGAGCCTTACACCTCAACCTTTCGCGATGGTTGTTCATTTCCATCTAGGTCGTGAATGGCGTACTTTTTTAGTTAAGGCGGATGTTAATTTAATCTTCGTGATCGGTATCACTAAATTAACTACTGATGTAACACGCATTTAATTATTGAACGCTTATGCAAAGAAATATATATAACATTCAATCATATTTAAAGCATCAGTGATAAACAATTTATTTCAGTAAATAAGTCTGAAAATTCAATTTCGATTATACAAAGTAAAAAGCATATTTTTCAGTATAATCCCAACAATCTCCCACTTATACTCAAAGTCGCTTTTAAGTATACTACAACACATCTCGAGTATTCCGTGACATCTAATGTCACCTACACGAACCTAATAATTTCTCACACTTATACTCAAAGCAGATTGGCAATGGTCTTGACACCCATTCCACTCACATGTCTCTCGAATGTATTCAGAGGCAGATGCTTTGTGAATGGATCTACTAGTCGTCCTCAGTTTTTATCTTTGCCACATCTATATATCTCTCTTAACGATTTCTCGATAAGATGTCTTTCCTTTAATGTGTTTGTTTGACTCGTGGACTCTTGGTTCTCTTGAATTTGCAACCGCCCAGCAGATATTGCTGACAAATTGTAACACCATCCAAGTCCACTAAGAAGATCTAGAGCCCAATCGGTTCTTTTCACCGCTTCACGTTGCACTACTTACCCGAGTCCCATGGTTGAGTCGTTGATGCATTTACGCTTCACACTCGCCCATTTGATGGCTACACTTCCCAAATGGAAACACACTGGCGAGGCGGATAATTTCGAATCTATATCCGATTGGAAACCGAGTCCGTGTGGCCGATGGGGATTGGAGTATCGAACGATAAATCAACATTCTATCCCGAGTTCTTTTCCGACAATTTAGAATGTTTTTAAACGTCGTCCAATGCGCTTTCCTCTGGGTTACTTTGATATCTTGCTACCATGCCTACGCAAGAAAGCAGATATCCCGGGTCTCGCATACGCAAAGAATGCATACATAAGGTTTAAACGGTACCGAAGCACAAGGAATACCTTTCATGTCATCTATCTCCTTTTCGTCTTAGGGAACATTTTCTTGGATAGATGCATTCCAAGTCTGAAAGGTACGAATCCTTTCTTGGAATCTTGCATGCTGAATCGTTTCAAAAACCAGTGTCGATGTATGAAACTTGCGATAACCCGATCATTCTTTTCTGCCGATCTCGAGTTATCTTGATCCCAAGGATATGTCCGGGTTTTCCCTAAGTCTTTCATATCAAAACGCTTTTGAAAGCATGCCCTTACGCCCGATCACACCTTCACATCGTTCCAGACGATCACAATGTCATCTACGATAGTACTAAGAATACCAATGCGATTCAAAACGCTTTTTTATACACATAACTTTCAAACTTGTTTTGATCAAACCCATAAGACTTTATTACATGATCAAAACTTTGGTTCCAAGCTCTGGATGCCCTGTTTGAGTCCGTAAATGGACCTCTTGAGCTTTACAAACTAGGTGTTCTTCGCCTATTTCAATGAAAACATGGGGTTGTTGTGATATAGATCTCTTTATCAAGACTTAGTTAAGGGAAAGTTTGTCTTGACATCTATTTGCCAAATTTCAAAGTCGAAAATGTGAAAGAATTGATAAGAGAATACGGATGGACTTAAGCATGGTTACGCAAAAAAGTTTCCTCATAATCGATCCCTTTTCTTTTCGAAAGTATAACCTTTTCGCCATTAGTCTTGCTTTAAAAGTTTCAACCTTCCCGTCTCGATCCTCTTTTCCTCTTATATACCCACTTGCATCTAATGGGTCCGACCCCATTAAGTGGTTCGACTAGCTCCCACACTCTATTATGAAACATAGAACCCATTTTGGTTTTCATTGTTTTTTGCAAGAATCTGCAGATCCTTATCTTAGAGTGCCTCGTCATATGTCCAGGGGTCCGATTACGGGAATCAAGTCCGAGGACTCTCCTATTCCCATGAATCTCTAGTCGTCTAACAACCCTCCCACTATGACTCAGGCTCCGATTGTGAAAGCGATCGTTTGGTATATCATCTAAGATATTGGTAATCGAGGTTTGCCCTCCAAGCTCATTTAAGGTAATCTCACTACGGTTTTTTTTGGTTCATATAGTTTTTCTTCCAAAATCTACGATGGGTGTTGATGACCACCTTTTGATCTTCGGGACTATAGAACATACACCCTTTTTGTTCCTCGGGGTATCCTACAAACAAAATTTTAATTTCGATCGAGGATCCAACTCCACGGCTTCCTTGTCCAACACGAGGGCGGACACCCCAAAGTTCTCATATGTCTCATACTAGCTTGCGCCATGGGTCCACAATTCTTTGGGAGTTTTGGGAACCGATATGGATAGCACCAAGTTCAGAATGTAAGTCATTTGTTTTCAAGGTATGACCCCAGAATGACTTTCGGGAAGATCCCAGATAACTCATCATTGATCTAACCATTTCCAAAAGAATTATGTTGCTTCGCTCTGCAAACCCCGCTTTTGTTGAGGGGTTAAAGGTCTGATGAGTGGAATACAATCCCTTCATTAGATAAGTAGTTCAAAAACTCATTGCTGAGGTATTCGCCTCCAGAATCAGATCGTAGAGACTTGATACGTTTTTCCCTATGATTCTTTGTTTGAGCCTTAAATTCTTAGAATTTCTCAAAGGTCTCAGATTCATGCTTCATAAGGGAAATGTAACCGTACCTTGAGTAATCATCAATAAAATTACTCATAACCTTCTCTTGCTTTAGTTGACATTGGACTACATACATCTATGTGAACGATCTCTAACACTTCTTTCGCCCCATTCCCCTTGGCTCCAAATGCCATCTTGGTCACATTACTCTCCAAACACGATTCGCAGGTTGGAATTTGTTTCAACTTGGAGACGCTCCAGTGAACCATCTTTTACCAACCTTTGGATCCTCTTTGGATTTATATGATTTGATCTTAGATGCCAAAGAAGTGTCTCGTTCATGTCTGATGAACGTTTTTCTTTTCTCGAAAACAGTTGATGTGTTATAAGATACATTTCGTGAGTGGTGTGCACAATTAATTGTATAGAGATCATTCAACAACGTTCCATGACAGATAAATTTATCAAAATAAAATTGGTAACAACTTTATTCAAAAGTAACCAAAATATCCATCATTAAAGTTTAGAAACTGAAAATGAATTCTTTCTAAAAAAATCCGGAATGTAAAGAATATCTCAAAAATTAAAGCATCGTCTTGTAAGACGGTGCACTTCTCCCATCGCCTCACCGCCACTCAGAAGATCGCCCGGTGTGATGAGGACCTCACTCCCACTAAGTTGTCGGGTCCGCTTGAACCCTCAGAATGTGAAACAAACATGATTAGTGGATCCCGTATCCACCACCCACAAAATGGGAGGCATACGCCGCTAAACAAGTTTCAACAACTAGTGCGTGAGAATTACCTTTCTTTCCATCCTCTTAGGTCCCGAACAGTCGACCTCCAATGTGCTTTCTCACCTAGCTTGAAGCACTTCCCCTTACCGGGTTTGTTCACCCCACCACCCTTCTTCACCTTTTCTTTGCCATTGGCAACACTTCGAGTTCACTTGCTTGTGGCCTTTGTTCCTTTTCTTGTTCTTACCACCCCTTGGTCTAGAAGAAGAAGAAGATCTGTTGCCACCAAGGCTTGGCTTTTTTCGCCCCAATATCGCCTCGCCGAGACTAAAGCTTTGCAATGGATCGCATCGAGAACTTCGATTATTCATCCGGTAGTTCAACCTGAATTGTTCAAAGCTTTTTTCGGCAGAGAATGGAGCACGAAATCGATTTGGGACTCGATATCGTATTCAACCCCAAGTACCTCGAGTTTATTAAGGTGAGCCATCATCCGGAGAACGTGCTCCCTTTACAGCATTCCTCCACCATTTTCATAGAAAGCAAGTCCCTCATGGTGATCTCGACGAAGAGCCTACACCGGTTACGATGTTGAAACATCGCTTTAAGACTAGTCATGATTCCCGGCCCGGTCTCAACGTTACGGTGTTGGTGTTTGCAACACATCCGACATAAAGCCAAGATGGTACACTTTGCCATTTCGTTAGACCGCTCCCCCAACAAGATACTCTTTTCTTAACCGTTTTAGTGGACTCATCGATGGTTTATCCGGTTTAGGTGTGGTTAGAACCGAGTTATGCTTTTTGTGCGATGAGGACAATAGTGAGTTTTCGATTCCATTCAACAAAATTTTCTCCGGTGAGCAAATTGTCTTTCAAAGATATTGAATAGTGGATTAAAAGGTTGCGACATGATGATGAATGAAATAAACAATAATATGCATAAGCACAAAATATATCACAAGGTTTGATCACATGCATCATATTAAAATCTCAAAAAAATATGAACATGCATCGACCAACATCTCAAAAACAGTTTAAATAAGCCACGTTGGGTGGGTCATTATTTAAACACATTCAAAAAAAGTTACAAACAAGAACATTTACAAACCTTTAATATCCAGATTAATAGTTGGCTCTGACTTGACCAATATAAAATCGCGGGGACTTGGAGAAATATATGCATATCAATTTTATACCTAAGTAATAATCATGATTAAATCTGAGGATTACTATTTCGCTTTTGATCGAGCCTCGTTGGGAGGGTCATTGTCGCCACTAGTAATAACCCACAATCATCCGTTTGGAATTCATTCATGTGAAACCTATCTTTTGACCGTCTCGTTGGGGAATTTCTCCAAAAGAATTCACAAATAAATAAATCATGGAGGTCAAAAAATTAATTCAATTTTATTATCAGGAATAAAATTGTCAATTAATTATTTAAACATACTTAGTAATTTTGAAGTTGAGATTTTTCCATTTGGCAACCCTCATGCAAACACATTTAAACAAATTAAATAAAGCATAAGATAGCACAAATAAATCAAGCAAAAGCGAGAAAAAAATAAACATATTGGGCACAAAATATCAATTGTCATGGTTTGATTTTTCTTGGCTTGATCTTGAAGAAAACTCGTCTCAATTTCTCCCGCTCGTTCGTCTCGGAAAAATGCCGTCTCGAACCGCCCAGTTCGCTCGCGGCCGGGATACGCCAAGATCCCATCCACCAGCCCATAACTGGGGCAACCCTAAGCGACCTCGGCACCGCCCGGCAATGCCGCCAGTCTTCTCGGCGAGTATCATGGTCAGCGATTCTCGGCGGCAAGCAGCGACGCATCATGTATTGCTCCCTTCCCCTCCTCGCGTCGCGTCATAGCGGTGCCATCGTCTCCCCAGCGCCCGTCTGCGCGCCGCGGCATCCGCCCCATCCATGACTTTGTGCCGCGCGCCCACTCGTTCGCGCCCTCATCCTCCGCGCTTTCGGCCGCCCGGCCCGCCCATCTTGCATGCGTGCGTGCCAGCGCCCGCGCCCACGCCCGGGTTTTGGATTTAGATCCTTTAATTCTTCGTTTTTTCGTTCTCGATCCGGTTATAATTTATTTACCAAAAAATAAATAAACCTAGATCTAGACTAGTCTATTACATTGTTCAAATCAAACAAATCCTAGTCTACTCGTGGATTTTCTCACGAGGCAAAACAAATCCGAACGAATCGAATAAAAAAACCACAGTTTATATGCATGCAAAATAAAACATTAAAATCCATGACAATTGGATACCGCAAAAATGACCTAATAGTTCTACTATCCAATTTCAAATTTAATGTCCACTTAATTAAATTAAAATTTAAAAAATTGAGTCAAATAAAGTGGCTCGATACCGCTTGTTGGGGAATGAGTTGCACAGATCTATTCGGGTGAATATTTAAATACAAATTTAATTCATTAATTATTACTAGCATGAATTAATCCTATATTAATTCAAATAATAATTGCAACAACATATCATGCATATAAAAAGCCACGTAAAACCCACGACGCGGAATCTACGGTTTTCTGTGAACGTACCTCTCGGGACGGCGGTGGCTTTGGTCGGACGGACTAACCAAAAGGACTTCCCAAGTATTCCCTTAGCCCTTGCTTTCGACAATCCGGTGAAAGGATACTCGCGAACAATTAACAAAAGGAAAAAAATAAACTTTGTTGCACCACTTATGTGGATTTGCTAATATTTCCAACACATGGAATTGGTACTTGGGAATGAACTAATCATCCCCTATTTATAAAGGGAGGGTGGTCGAAATTTTAGTGATATTTCAATGTGGGAAAAGACTTTTCTTGATCACCAAGAAATCTTGAATATATCTTCTATATTCTTTTTCCCATAATTAAAATATTCCACAAAAAATCCCACCTCCTCTATTATGGTGATTTTCGAAAATTTAGTGCTACAAGAATCCAAGATTTGGATCTTCTTGAATTTATGAGATATTCTTGTATTTCAAGAAATACATATCTTCCATAATATCTTTTCAAGAAAATCAAGAAAATCTTTCTTGCCCAATTATATTTTCAAAATTTGAAAATTTACTATATAGATAACCAAGTGGGAGATTTTTTGAATTTAATGAGATAATCTTGTATTCCAAGAATACATATCTTCATTCCATAACAAAATTCAAAGAAAATCTTTCTCCCTCTTTTATCCATAATTTTCGAAAATTTAGAGGAAATATAAGCAACAATATTTATTTTATTTTAATCACCTTTGGACTATATGTTGGGCTACTCAGGGGGCCTTTAGGAGAATTAAGATTGGATCTTCTAATGAATCTTGAATATCTAATATTGAGCCACAATATAATTCAAGCCCATAAATATTAATTAATCCCACTACATAATTAATATTGCAGATCATCCATCTTAACCCATATTACGGTCAATATGGCTCCAGATCATTATTTCCCGTGTTTAAGATTATCTAGCCCATTAATTAATTCAAGCATTTGAAATAGCTTTCCGTTAATTAATATCTTTTGTCCTGGGTCGAGGAACGGTTCAACATTATTATCCATAGGAAACTAATTTCACTTGCAAGATTTGGTATGATAAAACTTATGAACCTCCCAAGGGGCAAATCAAGCAAGTCAGATTTGCACACGATTCTTCGTATTAAATCTTAGCAATCACATGTGACCAATAATATTGCCCAAGATAAAAAGTATTGAATCTCTCCGATTTATTACCCATGATAAGTCAAAAGAAATAGTTACCAATCCCACGTGATCCTATTTAAGGGACGAAGGTTAAGAAACAACGAACCACCGAGGTCTAATTCTTCCTTGTTCGATTTCAAGAATTTATCCTCCAGAGGGTCCAATTCAAACAAGATCACATCATACCACTAGTGTAATCTCTTGGTCAAGACAAACCAATCTGAGCCTTACACCTCAACCTTTCGCGATGGTTGTTCATTTCCATCTAGGTCGTGAATGAACGACTTTTTAGTTACAAGGGATTTGTTAATTTAATCTTCGTGACATCCGGTATCACTAAATTAACTACAATTGTAAACACGTTTAATTATTGAACAGTTATGCAGTAAATATATATAACATTCAATCATATTTAAAGCATCAGTGATAAACAATTTATTTCAGTAAATAAGTCTGAAAATTCAGTTTCGATTATACAAAGTAAAAAGCATAATTTTCAGTATAATCCCAACACGATTTATTATAAACAAGTTAAAACTTTTAATATAACAAGTTATACGATTTTAAAATACAATATAAATGTAAGGTGCATTAGAATGCATATGAAGCCCACTCTATTCGAAAGATCAATATTTGGATTAAGAAATTTGACTTCATTAGAGTTTATCTAGTTAAAAAAAATTATTGTCAAAAAATTATTTTTAAGGACAGTTAAAAATCTTTAATAATAATAAAAATATCTTTAATGACAGAAATACCATTAAAGATCGAGTGATGTTTGTGTGTGAAATTGGTGTAATTGGATTCAATTTTAATTTAAATGAATCATAAACCCTAAACCATGAACCATAAACCCTAAACCATGAACCATTCGGGTCCGGTGAACCATGAACCACTCGGTCCGGATTCAGTTCGGGTCCGGACCGAAAAAAACTGGAAAAAAAAAATTAAAAAAAAAAATCAATTACACCAATTCTAAATTGATGCAAATGGTGCACACAAGTATTTGCCCTAAACATCAGTTGTCTTATATTAAAAATATTATACAACATTATAAATTATAAATTAAAATATGCATTAATTTATTTAAATTAAATCAATATTTATAGTATATTTGATGATACGATTTATTAATAAATGTGAAGAATCAATTATCAATTAGTTAATAAAGGTGACTTTTCAATTTTTGACAGAAACTAGTATTTCATCCGAGCGATGCTCGATCTCATTTATAATATTATTTAATAAATCGTGAATTTATAGAGCTCCAATATAATCTTAAATGTACTTTCATGACCCAAATATCAAATGAAGGTTTGTCTTGCGTATGTCACATAAAATTATCTTTTAATATAATAATTTTTAATATTTTTTATTTTTCTTATTTATGTATATTAATATTATATTTCAATTCATTATATATAAAATAAGATTTAGTGCGTTGAAACTTTAATTATATAATACATTTTAAAAAAATTATATGTAATATTATCAACATCAATAGTGTTGTTAGCTTATGGTAAGACATTTTATTATATAATAAATTAATAATATATATATATATATATACATATATTTAAGTAAATTGAATATTTGAAGAAGAAAAGAAAAGTGAAACTTAATTTTAAAAAAATTATTTAATGAAATAAATAGCAAAATAATCATTACATTAACAAAAATTATAAAAATAATAAAATTAAAAAAAGATGTACTATTTTAAAGTTATTAGGTTGATTAGAAAAATATATATTGAATATTTTCTCAATTTAATGATTTATCATATTAGTTTTGTAAAATTAGAATTTATGTGTTTAATTTTATACAGAGCAATTAAATAAGATCACTAAAAATATTAATTCAAAAAATACATTCGAATTAAATAGTGAATTAGTTAATTAATTAGAAAATAAAAAGAGAGAGAGAGAGAGTGGTGTTAAAAATGAGAGTGAAAAATTAGGGAGCAGATCCTCTCCTATAAAGAATCCCACTATTTTCTCAATTTTGTTATAGCTACACCCTCCATTATTAATATTCATTGACATGAATTTGCCACATCATTATTTAAATTTATTAATAAAAAAAAAATCATACGTCTAAACCCACCACCATTTAACTCCTTCCACTGAAGAGTTTGAACCTAATTTCGTTGATAGTGCTCGCATTGTGATGATGGTGGAGATTCTCCGTTCAAGATATCAACTTCAGATTTTATTTTCATCTCCTTTCAATGGTTTTTCTTGAGAAAAAAATTGGGTTGTAATGTTCTCCCAGAATAATTTTTTGGGTCTTTTTATAATATCTTCTTAGGTTGTACTGGATTTGTTCATGGAAAAAAAGTCAAGAGGGTTCCGACAGAATTAAGCGCGGAGGATGAATTTCCAACAAAGAGCGGCGGCAGTTTGCCAGAAACTAATTTCAGAAAGAAAATTTGATGTTTGGGATTTCTAATTTGAATCGATAAAGGAAAACGTGATTTTTTTAATATTTATTATATAATATAAATAATTATGTCCATAGATACTAATATTGGGTGCATATATAATTAAATTGAGGAAATAGAGGGATTCACGAAAAATTATTAAAAGTGAAGGGAGAGAGAAAATCTTTAAAAAAATAAAAGTAAAGGGGACAGAGAAAGGGTGGAAATAATGGACTGAAACAGGTTTGCAGGAGATTGTCCTGTCTTTATATATTTATAGTTTGTCGCGAGTTATTTTTTATCGAGAGTATTATGTGGCTAATTTGGTAACAATTCGCAAACAAAACATGCACGTGTACGATAAGCTGTAAAAAAGATGAATTTGTTGACTCAGTTCGTCAGGAAATGACTACTCTGGGGGCATGCCAAGCCAGGATGTGATATTGCGAGCTTTACACGTACAATATTTGATACACCTTATGAAGATGAATCATTGCAGATGAAGATAATTTCGAGAGTTAGGCTCTGAGTGCTTGGGTTTCTAATATGATCACTCGAATTTTTATATTCCTTCCCTCTCAAGTATGGGTATGACTCTTTCTGGGGAATTTTTCTGAACCTCTCTCTTGTTCTTTTTTCTTCTATTTATAGTACTTTGACAAGCATGAGCTGGTTTGGCAAGCATGAGCTGGTTTGGCAAGCATGAGCTGGAGACTTCGGGTCTTGCAAGAACTCATGTAATGCTGCCACGTTTTCAACTTCGTCTTCCTGGTTGATCTTTGCGCTTACTTGTTTATAAGACACTCTATTGATCGTCCAAATCAATCTTTTGCTCAACTGAATGCTTTGTTCGCCCCATTAAACCATATCAATTTCATGCTGGAATATTGTCCTCCTCGAGCATGCTGAGCCCTCAGGATGTTCGGGTCTTCGGGATATCTGAGTGTCGAGCACTCTGACCCTTCAGGATGCCTGATTCTTCAGAATGTTGTGCTGCGAGCATACTGACCCTTAGGATATCTGAGGTGCGAACATACTGACCCTCAGGATATCTGAGGTCTTCGAACATACTGACCCTCAGGATATCTGAGGTCTTCGAAGGATATCTGAGGTGCGAACATATTGACCCTCAGGATATCTGAGGTCTTCGGAAACACTGACCCTCAGGATATCTGAGGTGCGAACATACTAACCCTCAGGATATCTGAGGTCTTCGGACACACTGACCCTCAGGATATCTGAGGTTTTCAGGATATCTGAGTATTTTGGCCGCCTGAGTCCTCAGATTTGTTTGTGGCCTTCTTGACTTAGCTCATCTGATTTATTCTTTCCTGACCTGAGTGGCGAATACTTGTCCTTTGGGCATGATTATTTTAATAAATATTACACGTGTCGCTCTTACGCGTTCGATTAATCCTGATTTATTATATCGAACACAACAATACCCCCCAGTCGGGTCGCTTTGTATTCAACATGGGGCCCGGCTGTTAAAATCTTATTGGGCCATAGTCGATGTCGTTTCGTATTCTGTGCTGGATTTTCGAAATCGAATCCAATATTTATATATACCGTGCTTCTCCGCCTTAAACCCTTTTACCTCTGTCTTTCAATCTTTTCTGTGTCTGAAAATTTCCGGCGAGGGCTTCAACATTCCGGCGAAGAATTTCACTCAGGTACCCGCTGCATTCTTTCTCTAATTGTGATTTTGGCCTCTCGTTCAAACTCTTCTGTTCCCCTATAATCAGACCACCATAGTTCCTCTTCTTCCCCCTCTGTCAGTAGAATCCCTCGTGGCGACGCAAATGCGCCGGAGACGAATGTCTCGGGTTCAGGAATTCATTGGCAAATTCGGCAACCGTTTGCCGTTCTTTCCTCTGATTCCGACGAAGCCCTAAATGAATTGGATAGGGACTTGGTCCGCAATGATTCTTCGGACGATTCAAGTGATAATTTTCTGCCCCAAATTCAAGTTGGGTCTAGGGCTGTTGATAATGCCGATGTAGATAGGAATGACGATGTTGTGAGGGGGGAAATTTTGATGGCTGTAAATATAAGCGAATCGAACATAGGGGTAGTTGGTGAGCAAAATTCCGAGCTTGAAATACCTGTTGGTGTCCCTCATAGTCCAACATATAACAAGTATAATGCTCGTTATAGTTTTGATTGGCCCGAGCAACCTCGTAGGATTAGGGTTGAGAATGAGTACCCAGCGAGCAAGATAGCGAGCGTAATTGATGCAGATATGCTCACTCGGCTGCATAGGAATTATGAAACCCCAAAAGATATTTTTTTCTGGGCACCAGGTTCTGATGAGCGGGCTGACCAACCCCCGGAGGGTTGTGTCGCTGTAAATTTAGACACAATGGAAGTTGGCCTTCGATCTCCCCTCCATCCGGCCATCACCCGCTTGCTCGTGGAATGGAACATTACCATCACGCAGCTGAAAACGAATGGGTGGCACATGATTATAAGCTTCCTGATTTTGTTCGGCAAGATGAAGCCAAGATACTATCCCTCAGCAGCTGAACTCGCTCGATTGGTGCACTTGACCCGTCCGAGGGGTGAACACGGGTGGTTGTTCATGCAAGCTAATGCCAAGTGCAAAATCATTGAGGATGTGCCGAACAAAATCAGTGATTGGAAGGAAAAGTTTTGGTTCGTTGGGGGCGATTGGAAGAGCCCGGCCTCTGGAAGCGAACTAAATGCTCGTTTAGACATCCCCACTGACTTCGGGGTGTACCGAAGTAAGTGATTTTGTGTCTTTCGTTCTTCGATTTGAACTGATTTTAACTCGCTTTTTATTTCAGGGATTCCAGCTGCGACGGATAAGGAGACCAACGACGGCTATTTTAGCAGCGTTTGGCAAATTGATCTGGAGTCTCGCTCGGAGCGATCTGTGAGAACTCTGAACACCGCCGATCAGAGGAAGATAGAAATTTTTTTCCAAGTTGGTCTCCCATTAATCAGGTTTATGTGATGAACTTAGATTATTTGACTTATTTCACTCATTCTCAATATATTTTTCTAAATTACTAAACTTAACACATATTATACCCTTGATAAGGTCAAATGTTATAAATTAAAGATAAAGTTCATAGCTATAACCAAATCTACACAATTTTTTGTCTTTTTCCCTCAAAACACTAGTGATGTGGAAAAAGTTATCTCTAGAAGTACTGAAATCCACCATAAGAAATTGAAACTAAAAACAACAACTCCGCCAATTGCCCTAGAGAAATCGCAATTAGAACATAAAAGGTGGTCAATTTACTCCCAAAACATGAGAGCACAAAGAGCAAATTTTGTCCTTATTTTTGCACATGATTCTCCTCTAACTCTTTGCCAAGTTGTCTTTAATTAATAGGACTGAACTCAGTCCTGGTACATCTGTGTTGTAGATGAAATGTCTCATGCATTTGCAATCCATACTGAATTATTGATAATTTATATTAGAAGATTATTTAGTATTTATTCACAATAACTTACGTAACCTACGGTTTTATAAAAGTCTGAACAGTCCGAACTTATAGAGAATGTGAGAATCAATTCATTTATTTAATTTCCTCAACACTCTCTTTCACTCGTGGGCCGAATCATTGCCTTTGCACTCTAAAGAGGAGGAGACTCAATGAGTGGACAATTTAAATGGGTGAAGTGTTTTCCACGAGAATTGAACTCAGGATTTGGGCAAGCCTAAACTCTGATAGTGACGGATCTAGGATTCAAAACTTGGGATACATTTGAGTAGAATTTAAAATTTGGGGATACATCTAAGTATTTTTTTCCTAATTATACATAATAAAATACAATTTTATTTTTTTAACACAAGGTATAAAGAGAGGTATGTTTCATTTTGGGGGTACAATTGTAACATCATGTACCCCTCTCCATCCGCCACTGTCTGATACCATGAAAGAATTTCGTCTCATCTAAAAGTCCGAATTTGTAGAGAGGGTGAAAATCAATTCATTTATTTAATTTCCCTCAACATATATTTTTACATATTTTAGTAATACTCAAATTTTAAAAGTATCATAAAAATATGTAAAAATATCACAATATATATCGGTTCGACTCTCTTGTTCCATTTTTCGTATTTCATTCATTTTGTTGGATCTTTAACACATGGACACAAAATATGATGATTCATTGGATAATTTTTATTATTTCACACGTCATTCATTCATATTATGTTATACAAAATGAAATATCAATTATTAAACATGTGATCTGCGTAATAAAGTTCAGTATTAGTTTTATTAATTATCATGATTAATGTATAACACTATCTAAATTTTCATGCTAACTATTGGTAGCAAGCATCCTTTTCTATGGGCCCACATTCATCCCTTTGCCTTTGGGCTTCCCTTATCCTGTTATCCATACTACGCTACTCATTTTAGTCAAAACGATTGGTCCAAAATGCTAAATTTATTATTGGGAGGTCACTAAATTTACCATTTTTTTTAAATGGTAAATCCAGTTTCAATTTTTTTATTTGTTTTAATAAATTGTACATGTTTGATTGTTTTGTCCAATTACTGAATATAATGTTACTAAATCAGCCATGGCTCGCATGTGGCATTTTGTTTGGTTTTATTTTTATGTACCCGCAATTATTTATATTGACGTGGTATTAATTTTTTTAATAATTTATTATAATCACATTTTAAAAATATTTTAGTATATTAAGAAAACTTCTAAAATTTTAAGTAAAAATCATTAAACTCAATAATTCATTAATATTAACATTAAATATCAAAATTGGAAAAAAAAAATATTTCAAAAGTAAATACTCCCTCCGTCCCACATTAATTTTCACACTTTCCTTTTTTGTTTGTCCCATATCAGTTTTCACACCCTAAAATGGACACCTTTTACATAACTTTTACTCACAAAAAAACACACTTATTTACCTATATGTCATTACTTTATGCAAAAAACAACTTTTCCTTGGTTTGCGGTCCCAAATCAGTGTGAAAACTGATCTGGGACGGAGGGAGTATTTCTTAAAAGTATTTTATTAAAATTAAAAAAAAATTAAAAATGAATACATTAAAGATTAATGTTAATTTATAAAGTAACAAGTCAAGTACAATAATTATCACAACAATGTTGCCATGTTGGTAGGGAATTAAGATTATGTTTATTACGCAACTATTTTGCAGTTAAATTTTGGTGAGAATAAAAGTAGCTAGAAAAGAGACGGAAGCTCCGGTCTTATCAAATTGAGTAGATAAACTAACGTTTTGTCTTGAAACACTAAAAAATAATTTTTAGAACCAATTATTTTTAAAGTTATCTTTAATAGTTTTAAAAAAAAAATCTAAAAGTTATTTTTTAGAGTTTTAAAACACGCACCAAGACTCGTGCATACAAACGAGTGTTCGTTACCAAGAAATATATATATATATGTATTCCACTTAATTATAGTAGATCAAATATTGTACAATGGAATGAAACTTTTTTCATTCATCAATACTTTTTCCATAAATCTTGTAAAAACTTCTTTTCTAATATTATTATTTCCCAAGTTCAAAACTAAAATAATTAATTCGTTTCCACTTATCGATTTTGAGTGCTCACAATATAGATACTTCTGCGTACTAGGTTCACGAAAGTTTTATAGCAAACTCGTCAACACCTTTTGACATGCAAAGTAATACTTTATGAAACTCGTAAACACCTTTTGATAATACTTTATGAATCGTGATACTTGGTATGATAAAATGTACACCATTGCTTTTATAAAAAGAGTTCACATAATAAAAACCATTTTCCCTTTTTGTTTAATTCTGAGATATTTGAAACTGCCTACACTTCATAAATTAAATCTGTTGTCACTTGTCACCATAAGTTTGTGCGTAACCAGATGGGTATGCATGAGAGTAGTTATACCTAAGACAAATAAAAAGAACACTAGAACTGGTATGAGACCATTTCAAAAATCTCATTCTTTTAAACATCTGCTATGTCATAAAGTAAAATCAAATGGATCAAAATATAATAAATAATAAAAAGAATAAATGGATCTTCATCTCAGAACTTCCTAAACCTCACATAACAAAAATGGCAACACCTAATTTAGGATAGAGTAAGCACAAGATCAACACGACGGTTCATATACGATACAACACAGAAATGCTTAGGCTCACGTGCCTACTAAGATTATAGATGTTTGATACACGAAATGCAGTTTTATTATACATTCAACTGCAAGCAGACATGCGCAGATGCATTTTTCACAAGGGAAGCATCATGAGTACAGAACCCGAGAGCTCCTAATCAGCCTTCCCTAGTGCCAAATTATTTATATTTAGTATACACAACCCTAGCAGACACTAATATTGGAAGGACAGGATGCCCTTCTTTAGATTGACACTCATGCCCCTGACGGGGTATATTTGCCGAACTAGCAAATGGTTCAATTAGCACGCTCTCTGATAATGTCGAGGTCCATTTCAGTTGGATCAGTGGCCTGAATTTCGTAATGTATACCTGTCAGCTCCCTCCTAAACCTTTCTTTGGATGTGGCGTAGAGCATCTTTGAACGAATTCGAGAGGCTGAAGGAGACCTGAAAAGGTTGTGTAAAAGCAGCCTTGATAAGAATGACAAACATGCCAAATAATTATGAGTAACACTTAGGTACACCAGTTGAACCGTGCAACTGGTGCACAACTAATATTGTTCAATGAAAACAACTAATACTGACCAACTAATACCATTTATAAAGGCACTTGAATTGCACAGTGCAACTGGTGCATAGAAGTATTTGCCTATAATTATTGGTGCTCTTATTAGATACTTCATCCAACTCTTTTTTTCCCCTTTTGTCTTAATGAAACAATACACATAAGAACAAAAGGGACCCATCCATTTATTTAATCAATCCTGGTAACTGGCCGTCTCACATGCTGGTTCCTTAATCAAATGATAAGAATCATTGACACACAGATGCCAAAAACCAGAACAAGAAGAATGGGGCTGAGATTAGTTTGCAAAATTTTAGAGCACATAACAGTTGCCTACACATAAGATATTCTAATCTTCAACTGAATAATACTAGAGTAAAATACCAAACAAAATTTAGGTGGTAAAATATAGGCTCCTTTTCAAATAAGAACTAAAGCAAAAGTAAGAAGAGTTGAGGTTGAATCATGTTTTGTAGACCATTAAAAAAGGCAACTTCTTATGTAAACAAGTTTTACCATGCAACTGGTTAGCACTTTGAGTATGTTTTCATACAGTACTAGTTGTTTTATTAAAAGGTAATAATTTGGTAGTATTAGTTGTTCCATTTAAAGGTATTAGCTGTTATACTGTAAAGTGATAGTTGTGAACTAGTTGCACGGTAAAACTGAAAATTTTGACATAAGACCAACTCTCACAGAAACGAGTAAATCAGAAGGGCAAAATCGAGGCTGGACCAATATAATCAGAGGACTACTGAATGAAGTCATGCGCTAGACTAACACAAGAGTGCCTAATGTGCTCCAAAATCAATTTAGGTGTACAGGTAGATATAATTATTGTCAGTGACGGACCCAGAAATTTTACCGAGGGGGGCCCAATTTATAACATAGTGTAGCTAAATGCACTTTAGAATTTTTATATATTTTCGAAAATTATTTGGACTAAACATCTTTATATTAACAGAGTCGAATACATTTATATGTATATTGAAAATGTGAATTATACATATTCTTTCTCTATTTTGTTACCCCTTACTCACCTAAAAATCAACATTTTATTTATAGAGTGTTGATTTTTACAAGGATTAGTAATAGTGGTGTACATTGAACATGATGCACATAATACTTTGTTTAAAGGAGACAGACATTCGTATGAGATGGTTTTATACATGATATAGGGTATAATCTATAACACAAATAATACTCATCCTTCCAAAATATTAGAGCGTTAATACACAATTTATGCTTCGCCTTACTATGAGACTGTCTCATACAGATGTATCTTAATTATAAGTGTATATATATATAAGAAATTCAAGTGGGGTCAGGGGGGCCCAGTGACCCCCCTGACCCCAAGGTAGGTCCGTCACTGATTATTGTATAGTTTTTACCCATTCTAATCTGACAAACAAAAGAACTCATATCCAGTATGTGTTTTCTCATCTTAAAACAGAACCGAACTCCTTATTCCAACTATGCAAACACCTTCAATCATCCAAACAGTCAAAGAAATAAATTCACACATAATAGAGAAAAGAGAGATACCATGCAATGAAGAAGATCTTGCTCTTTTGGCAGTTCTCAGAAGTCACATAGTCGAAGTCAAAAACTGCATATCGGCAATCATTCTCTGGCAAAGATTCAGTGAAATCCTCATAATTCTCAGCTGGGATTCCAGTCTTTTCAACCACAACTTCCTTCTTCTTCTCATCGATTTTAAATATCACATAGCGGTGTACCTTCTTCCTCTGCAACTCCATATATGTGGTTTTGCTCTGATCAGCAACGCCCATCCCCGAAGATGCATTCTTCTGGAATCACAAATATAATCCATAATTTGATCCCATACTTCAATGAAATATCATTAAATTTGAACCCGAAAAGGTCCAGATAAGACTATGTTTAACCAATAAAGTAACTCATGAACGCAGTAACTACTGCCAAATATATTTGTCATTAAATTAATGAAACCAGAAATATTGATTCACTAATATTCCAAACCAATCTTCCCCTTTTTTTTTTTTTTTTTTTTATCTGACAAAGTTAGTTGTTACTCCCTCCGTCCCGGAAGACTCTGCGCCAACTTTTTGGTTTTTTTTATATCGGACAAAGTTAGTTGTTACTCCCTCCTTCCCGGAAGACTCTGCGCCAACTTTTTGGCGCAGAGATTAAGAAAAGTTGCTTTATGGGGGTAGTAAGTGTGTATGGGGGTATAACTCCCATACTCCGATTCGTTTCCAAAGGGGATCGAACATAAGTCTCCCACTCAATTGAGAAGCCCAGTGGCCAGGTGGGTTAAGCCACTTGGTTACCAATCTTCCCCTGTATACTCTGATTTTAAGCTTCCAAAATCCCAAAATTTCACTGTAATCAACAAATTTCATACCACACATGCAAAATATTTAAGATACTCAAATCAACAGAGAATTAGAGCAGCCCAACTTAAACCTTCAAAATTAAGCAAATAGAACCACAGATAAAGCAATTTCACAATTTAGATACAAAAAAAAAAAAGCATGATCAGTAAATTTAACTCCAAATTTTTTAATTTTTTTGAGAAGCTTACTTCAGAACTCAAAAAGGAACACATAAATTACAGAAAAAAGAAATACAAACACGAATAAACTACTGATCACCAAACAACAGATCTAAAGTAGGTCGGAGTTAAAATTCAGAAATGAAAAAACTAACCCCTCCGACGCGGAAAGACATTGCCACCAGTTGAAGAGAGCGGTTGCGAAGGGAGAGAAAAAGAGAGTGAAGAGGAACCACTGAAAGCAGAAAATAAAAAGTGGGAAAAATGGATTTGTAATTTGGTGATAATAATGAAAATTGAAAATATTCGGTGGTTTTCGAATTTCATGTCTTCATCAGTATAGTATTGAGAATGACAGCCCACTCACTTTCGGACTTTCGGTAGTGGTTGGCCCATTTTAGGCCCAGTGTTAACACACCTGAAAACTTGTTAGGAAAATTATGTGAGGATTGAAAAGGTGGTTGGTTTAGCTTATTTAAAACTTTTGTAATTTATTTTTATTTTTTGAGGCACCATGAGACGGTTTCACGATGAGACGAAGTTTTATTTGGGCATTGTCGCTTTAAGATTTTAGGAGGGAAGAATGTTGATTTATGTTAGTTTATACCCCGTCATATGTATGAGACCGTCTCATACGAGTTTTTGTCTTATTTTTTTAGGTGGAGGAGAGTGTGAAATACGAGAAACTCCCCCACCGTACTGTTTATTCTTTAGTTGGGTGAGTTATAAATCGAAGGGTATGTCTAAATGACAGACATTCTTGTATTTATATGAGTTGTTTTGAGATCTTGTGAGTGGTGTTGCCCATGTGATGCAATATTCCGTTTTGAAGGGTTCAATTTGAAAAAAAAAGGTGAGATTATTCATAAAAAAAAAAAAATGGTTGATGATATGAAAATCAAATAAATAAAATTGAGTATATAATAGTAATTGAAAAGATTATATTGTGTTAACCTGTTTTCTAACTCCATAAAACTATAGTTGTAGAAAAAATAATTCAATAAACTACCTACAAACACGCATGGATTCCTCTGTGCCAAAATAGGGTATCCTCTCAATTTGACATCTGTTTCATATTTTAATTATTTAAATCTAATAAAAATAGCAAACAGTGTTAATAAAAAAAAGAGTGAAATTTTCCCTTCACTTTCTTTTTCCACTGCTCCATGAAACACTAATTTTTGGATTGAATAATATATATAAAAACTTTATAGATTTATTCTTGAAATTTTGATTCATTAACGAATGTAATTTTTCTAAACAAAAAAATTTAAGTATTATTTTTACTGAATAAAAAATACTTTAGAAAAAGAATTTTAAAAATAAGTTTAAAATATATGTAAAATGAGTTATGCTTGTGTGCATCAATTGCACAAGGTGCAATTGGATTCAATTTTAATTTGGGTGAACCATAAACCCTAAATCCTAAACTCTATATCCTAAACCATGAACCATTCGGGCCGGATGAACCATGAACCACTTGTGTTGGGTTAAGTCCTGGTCGGGTAAAAGAAAAAACTGGAAAAAAAAACTATTTTTTTTTAAAAAAAATGTGTTATATAAAATTAAATAATTGTGAAATATCACTTTTTTTTACATGTTGGAATAATGTAGCGGGACAAGAAGGTGGAGGGTGGATGAGAGAAATTCACATTGTTTTTTTACGCCGTATCTATTTTTTTGCTATTTTTATGATTTTAAATAATTAAAATATAAAATAGATATTAAATTGAGAGAATATAGAACAGGATGGAATACCCAGGTATTGACACAGAGGAATCCATGCTCTACAAACAGCCATTGAAAACTTAATTCAATTTAAAAGAGAATAGTAGTCGTGGCCCGTGGGTCTTGACTCTGGGAACGGATCCCCTGCAGGGGGTGCAGGGCTAGCAATACGTAGCCGTTTGGACTCCTTTTCCTTAAAAAAATAATTTTTTGATACACATGAAATATTAATACAATATAACATGTTTCGGTGTTTATTTAAAAATAAAAAAGAAAAAAGAAAAATTTGGATATGGTAAACCTTGTTCCTATTTACATGGGATAGAAAATAGGAACAGAAATGATGCTTGGAAATTTGAAATCTTCATCAAATATTTTAATTTGTATCTACATAATATATCAATTCTTATATGAGTTATTATTGACCTATTATATTATGTATATGTATTGAAAAATGGCTATACACAAGTGCACCGTGTACTCATAATGTATTTTAGAATCATGCAGCTTATTTACACTGAACCGTGCAACTATTATATATGAAAAAAAATAGTGCACGATTCAGTATAAACAAGTTACACTTTTCAGTATAACAAATTGCACGATTTTAAAATGCACTATGAGTGTATGGTGCACCTGAGTGTATATAAAAACCACTTTTGAAAAATTTGTGTTAAATTAAATCTATTTGAAAAAAATAAAAAAATAGAAAAATGAAAAGAAAAAGGAAAAAAAATCCTTATTAAAAACAAAATTTAAAAATAAAATAAAACTAAAAATAAAAATAAATTTAAATATTTAATGAAGACTGCAAATTTCCTAGCATCGTTTCTGTTCCTATTTTCTATCCCATGATTTTATTTTTATCCCATGTAAATAGGAACAAGGTTTACCATATCCATTTTCTTTTTTAAATAAGCACCGAAACATGTTATACTGTATTAATATTCCAAGTGTATCAAAAAAAAAAAAAAATTAAGAAAAAGGAATCCAAACGGCGACGTATTGCTTGCCCTGCACCCCCTGCTTGTTTGGGCACCCAGCGGGGGATCCGTTCCCGTTGGGTAAAGTACTAAAAATTTTGATATGCAAAAATTTTATGTTGTTACCGTATCAAAAATATTTAGTATACCGAAATTTCAATGTATAAAAAATAATTAGCAAAATAAAGTTTTGGTATACTAAAATTTTGAACGGTTTCAATATATCCCGAGCAATACCGAAATTTTGGTATATACTTTATATCGGAATTTATATAAGATATTGATATACATTAAATTGGTAAACCATATACTTTTATCAAAAATAATAAAATGTTTTTCTGATGTTTTGGTATATATTAAAATACTAAATTCTTTTAATGTAGTTATTGTTACTGGAACGAAAACATTTGGTACAATATCATACCCTAATGAAAATCTCGATATAGTAACTTTTTTTTAATAATTTGAATATTTTTTTGTGGGAAGTACAATATATTGAAGTTTTTGGTATTTTTTTCCCTCCATAAGTGACACATTTCAACTGTTCAAACTAACTACATGTGTTAAACATGCAACATTTGTAATCTGCATTGCCCTTTTTAAATATACATAAGCCTTGTTGACGAGCGTGTACCATCCTCCACCGTCCTAGTGCAGCTCTGTACATAGTCATTATTAGGCATTATTAACTATATTTGTCCACAATTAATCGAGGTATTAATGGAAAAAAAAATATTTCCCTTATGTTTTTCATGGAATTCAATTCCGTTCAAATTTTTTACCGCCAAGTTTCATTCAAAGAAAATGGAGGCAACACTTAAAAAAATAGGGTTGAGTCTTCTATGCACTACGAGCACCAACGTGCAATTATTAATATGAAAAACAAGTTATACATTTTAGTATAAATAAATTATGTATTTTAATATAAATAAGATATATTACTATTTTTTAAAATATACTATGAAGTGCAGGTACACCTATTATATATAAGACCCACTCTAAAAAAAATAAACTTTAGTAGAATAATACATTACTACCAATCACTTTACTCCACCACATTTACGCATTAAATTTTTTATCCTAAGTCTTGCATGTATTTAAGTGCATTGTGTACTCATAATGTATTTTAAAATTATGCAACTATTAATATATAAAAATAATTAAATAACTCAATGTAAATAGATTGTATATTTTGGTATAACAAATTGCATGATTTTAAAATGTACCGTGGGTTTAGGATAAATCCACACTGGACCCACTCATGCTTTTTTTATGAACAAATGGGCGGTAGATGTTGCTTATAAGTTATAGGCTTATACTCATAGCCCTTATCCACTCACGTTTCCATCTTCACACACAATAATTGCACCACCACTATCACTCACTATTTCATTATTTTCCCAAGATTTTGGTGTAAACAATTATAGCAAAACCGCTTCTTCATTCAAAATACCGTTGCTCCAAATCTGGCAATTTACAAAAAGCAATTGGCGCGAATATGGAATTGCACGGTATAACCATTGTTACACTACTGCTGCTAATTTTTCCATCTGCTTCAACCCTAGAATTCATGGAACCAAATTTCATCCTCCCTCTTTTTCTTTCTTTTATTTTTTTTTTTTTTACCATTTTTCGTTTAATTTAATGTGTTGATGTATTATTGCAGGGCTGAGAGGGTCGAATAATCCCAAAGCGATGATTTCTTCTCTATTAAACAAGAGGGAGAAGCTGCAGGACGACCTCCGAAGTGTCGAAAAACAGGTATTTTTCCCCATTTTTAAATTTTGTGTTCGGTTTTTTTTTTTTTTTTGATTGTTTACTCTAATTTGAGATTTATATGAGTAGATGGTGTTTATTGAATGTTGGGTTATGGAGTCTGGTAGTTTGTTTCACATTTGGGGCCTTTTTTAGTAATGTTCGACCAAAATGAGCTTTTAGGACCCATTTGATTCATTGTAGTTATTATTACCAAAAATATTAGTAAATCTTTTGGCTTGGTAGTGCCCCTAGATGTAGTTATACGAACTGGGTAACTAAATCTGTGTTATTTAATTTCGTTTCTTTCAATTTCTTCACAATTGCAGTTAAAATCCTAACATTGAACTGTGAGTTGGTAATTTTGTGTAATTCTTGTTGAGTTTTTTGTTTAAGTATGAAGGGGTTTCTCTGTTTTCTTAATTGTATTACTCAAATTTGGGCATTTTATAAACCTAGGTTTATGAGCTGGAGACGAGCTATTTACAGGAATCGACCACTTTTGGCAATGCTTTGAAGGGATTCGATGGGTTTCTTTCTACGTCGAAAAATACATCAAAGTAATATGCCTTTATACATTTTCTGTTTTTGCAATGGGATTTCTATTAATAATGCCTCTTGTACATTTTGGAGATAAATTTCATGCTTAATGTCAAAAGGTGTGATTAAAGATTATGTGTGTTTTGTTTAGAATTCATTAAGTTGTTATCAAATGGCTATTTCCCCAATGTTCTTCTTGATTCAAATCCGTCACACGGTTAACCTAATTTCAACTGAGGATGATTGCCTTTCCACAACTAGTCATCTATATTGAAATCGTTGTTCTCTTGTTCTAAGGAATTTGTTTCTTTGGTCCGAGAAAAATAGTGTAATTTTTAGGACGATAGGCTGAGAGAGATTTATGTTGAAAGATAATTTAAAGTATAAGTTCTTTTCACGAGAGTTTCAGTTAAATGGAAGAAAGTGTCGAGTATTTGATGGTGTAGATCGATTTTCTAGTTTCATAGATCAACTAGAAATTGCATAAAATCGAACTAAAGGAAACTACGGTGCTGTTGTGGACATTTATGTTTTCATGAGCTGTGGATGACATTTTGAAGAAATTGAGTCAAAGAAATCGCGGTTGCGACTGTTTTAACTGAGAGGAATTTGTGCATTTACTGACGGATAACAAAAGTGCTTATATTCTTACATGCCTCATCAGCTTCAGTTATTCTCCTACCAAATGTGCCCTAAAGAAATGAAAAAAAGAGTACATTTTGCTCTAGCATAGTAACACACTGAAAGGTGACTTAATTTGTCTCTGGTGTAATCTGATCTTATAAGCTTGTTATTTACTAGAGTAAGTATCTTGTACACCAGTTGCACCGTGCAACTCTATACACAACTAATACTTTTTAGTGATTAAACCTAATATTGTTCAGGGAAAACAATCAACACTGACCAACTAATACCTTTTAGTAAAAAAACTAATACCATTTAACAAG
The DNA here is from genome assembly GCA_037126765.1 of Stenogyne calaminthoides. NCBI lineage: Eukaryota > Viridiplantae > Streptophyta > Magnoliopsida > Lamiales > Lamiaceae > Stenogyne > Stenogyne calaminthoides. Next base: position 43,225,207 of record JBBCBC010000003.1, on the reverse strand, counting down.
CACTTGCGTTGCATGGTGCACCGGATGCATACAAGACTTTGTCTAGTCTCTACTTTTGTTGGTTTGAAAATTATTAACTTACAACCTTCTTGCATCAGCTTAAAGAGATCCAGAAAGTTTCAGCTTGAAGATAGAGTATTCTCATTGTCCTCAGTCACCTCTCCAGCGGTATGCACAATTACAGATAATCGAGCAGTTTTATGATTTTTAAATACTTTCTAGAACTGTGATTTTCCAAGGTATTATGGCGTCTGTACTTGATGAAGATGACTTACAAGCATTGTATGTATGAGTTACTTATATACATACTGATGTTTTATATTATGCTTTAAATTGCACATTACTTTGAGAGAAAAGGAATACTGAAAAACAGATTTTTTGCTTGTGATTGGGATCAATGGGTTAAACATTGCTTAAATGATATATGTTTATGTTGTAGGCAGAAGAACTTCGAGTTGGCAAAGAAGGTTAGTCTTTTTTTTACTCTTTTATGATTATTTTGATTCTCACTTGTGCAGATTAAAGAGGTTTTGTCTGCTATTGTTTTATTTTTCATTTTTTTTGAGTTTAATGTTTGTTGTTTTCTGTATCTTTGTTCACAGATGGAAAATTAGACCCGGTTCAAGGTAGACTGAAAGTTGGAGGCTTGACAAGTGGTGGACAGTAAGTTATTTTTCAACTGCTTGACTATGAACAAACTATAAAAAACTTAAATCGAACCAACTAATTGTTTGAATTTCAATGGAAATTGAGTTATTAATTTCTTTCTTCAGGGGAAAGCCGAAGAAAGGACGAACAGGCCAGAGGGAAGTAAAGCGAATGAGGCTCTCAAACGATGTGGATCCCGACGATGAAGAGGATCTTGATCTGAGATAGCCTCGATATTTTCTATGCTAGTTCTAGTTAAGTTATTGGTAATTCAGAAAATCCGTTTCTTTTACATTCAAGATGCAACAAAAAAGAGACATGAATAAGAAGAATTATATCAGTCTTGAAGCATCATTGTTTGTGTTGTTGTACTATAAGGATTATAAGTTGTACCCAACTTGCAAGATTAGTGTAACTTGGTTGTAGAAGTTTAGTTGTAGACTATGTTTATATTGAATTAATGCTACATGCACCAGATATTGTTGTATTAGATAGGTCATACTTGGTAATATATGTGGTTCTTTCTACTATATTTGGACCTTGATGATAATTTTTTTTGGGCTGTGTTTGGATTCTAAAGATTTGAGGATATTTGAAATCCATAATTGCAATTTCTTGATGGTAGTCTGGGTTACGAATTAAAAATGTTTCATTTCCATTTTGAATTAAGTTGTGAGTTGAGGAATTTGAAGTCTATTCTATTCTTCAGAAAGAAAACTAGGTTAAATTAATCACACAAACTTTTTTTTTTCTTGACAGGATTAATCACACAAACTTGAACAAGTAAAATTTAACTAATAAATTGAAATTTTGAAGTGAATGACAAATGCACGAACAGTGTTTTAAGGATGCGAAAGCATGATCCAGGTGAATTGAAGTGAATGACAAAAGTCTTTGCAAACTCATTTAAATAATGTAGAATTATTTATTTTAGAAGTTGATTAGATCCAGCATTTTTTTTTAAAAAAAGTGCTTCTAGTGGTGGAGCACTGTTGAAAAACAATGTTTTAAAACACTACTTTCGTCTTGGTTGAATTATTTTTTTTATTTTTTAAAATCTAATCTGTAGAAAAATCTAGATAAAATCTCATGTGCAACTGTGCACAAATTTAAGATCCGTGCACTAGCCCAAACTCTACCCATGTATCCACAAAACATGTCTAATATATTCAATGAGTCAAATATTTTTTTAAATGAATCATTTTGTTGCATGAGTGCACGGTGCACTTAAGTGCACAAAAAACCCACTCAAAAATCTATTTTGAAATATATTTTAAAATTTCAATAATTTAAGAAAATATATAATTACTGTGAAAAAATATATCTTTTAAAGAGAGAAATAAGTGAATTGTATATAACTTCGTTTCAGAAAAGTTAGAAATAAAATGAATGTACTAATAAATAAATAAATTAAGAGTAGGTATCTCGCGCCCCAGGTGTACTGTGTAATACAAGTGTAATTTTAAAATATGTAAATAATTTAATTGAAATGTTCAACTTGGTTATATTGAAATGTTTCAACTTATTTTACACTGGACTAATTAAAAGTTTCAATAAATAAATTACATATTTAAAAAATGCACTTAAGTTGCATGGTGAAACTGAGTGCTTATAAAATTTTATCACAAATTAATATAAATAAGTTGCCAGCAGATTGTCTTGGATATTAAATTATTACTATACTTATAAATTGATACCTATAATATTTAATACTATGATATCAATTTATAATTGTAGTAATATTAATTGATAAGTGTAATGATATAAATTTCATATTATGAACCAGTTTCATCGAAGGTCTACTCTTTTAAAATAATCAATTGAACAAAGAGAGAGAGAAAGAGAGGTCTCAATTAATTTTTTTAATCAAACAAATAATGACCCGAACCTATGACCTCACGGTATAGACAGTGGTGCTCTAACCGCTTGAGTTATTCCACTTCATCAGTTCTCAATTAGTAAATTAACTAGAAGGTGTCATCCCAATACTTGTAAACAAGAAGATGCTGTCCTATGACACTCTAAATAAATACCCACCTTTGGCCTTTACACACCTCTAATTTCTACACACCTCAATAACACACACTCTGCCTTCTGCATATTAAAATTTAAGCATTTGATTCAATTATAAACAGGGAAAAAAAAAGAAATATTTGTATTATAAGTAGAAATAATAAAGCAAATTGAAGCATAGTTAGAATGGTGAGAGCTCCTTGCTGTGAGAAAATGGGACTCAAGAAAGGCCCTTGGAGCCCTGAAGAAGATCAAATCTTGGTATCTTATATTCAAAAGCATGGCCATGGAAATTGGAGAGCACTTCCCAAATTAGCTGGTAATTACATTTTTTTATATTTTTTAAAACAACTTTATTTGATTCTTTGCTAAAAAAAAAAGGCTTCTTCTCTGAATTCATTGATGATAAAGTTTTGTGTAGACCAGTTTTAACGCGAGTATTAGTTGTTTTATTAAAAGGTATTAGTTATTTTACTATAAAGTATTAGTTATTTGATGAATTTTGATTAATTTTATAGGGCTATCAAGATGTGGAAAAAGTTGTAGGCTACGATGGATAAACTATTTGAGGCCGGACATAAAGAGGGGAAATTTCACCAAACAAGAAGAAGAATCCATCATCAACTTACACCAAATGCTTGGAAACAGGTACGAATTTCATCAACTTTTTTTTTCAATATCCTTGAAAACTTGGAATTAGGGTGTCCTGCATTTTATTTCTAATTCTAATTTGGAACTAACATTTTCATTTTTATTTTAAAATTTGATATGGGGTTTAGAACTTTAGATTATAGAGGTCATCATATAATTGATGATAGGAGAAAGATTCGTCTCTCCTTTTCTGTGGGCACTGAATACAGAGCAAATTGTGACCATTTTTTTGTCTTCCTCTCCGGAATTTTAGACCAATCACATGCATAAACTGTGCCATTTTTCCAAAGACTTTTTTTTTTTTCATAAGCAATAAATTTTAGTAACTTTTTTTTTGACAGCAGTAAATTTATAACTCCAAGTTGCATGAATTCCTTAATTTCACGGAATTAGTTGATGCGACAGAATTTCAATTTAACTTAAAAACATTTGGTAAAGATTTTTGTAAACTCCTATTCACGTGATTTTTTTTTATAACACACAATCTATACTTCATTTTACCTTTTTTTTTCTTCTTATAACTTGGTATCTAGCCTAAGATCAACTAATCCGAGGAATCAGAATTTACCGTCCACTAATTTCATTTTACTTTATTAATCGAATGCTTAAGAAAATACAATTTATACCACTTTAAAGAACCATTACTTTAGATCTTATAAAATAAAAAAATATTTTAAGTATTTATCTAGATTTAGAAGTAGTGCTTCTCAATTTTATGGAAGTAATTCTTTACTTTACAAAATGCAGTTTGTGTTTCATTAGACAAGAGAGTAATTTAATCTAGTATAGTATCTAAATTAATTGCATCAACAAATCCGTGACAAATCTACATATATTTTCTTCAATAATAAATTGTGGCCACTATCATGAATCACGACTAGTGGAAAACCAATTTTAGGGCTCTCCCAAAATCTTAATGTATTAAAATCAATATCTTTAATTATGATAGTTGTAAATTAAGTCATTTGTCATGATTTAGGACAAAAATATCTTTATGGTTGATTGTTACGTCGTCAATATTTTAAGTCTACAAGTTGCATGCTGCAAACAAAACGCACTCAAAATTTCCTTAATATTTTATTTTAATAAAATAAGAATAAAAAAAGGAAAACGACTCTTAATTCATAAGTGGACAAATTACAAGTCTGCTAAATGGCAATGTGATGTCTTGAAGTTGTTTTACGAAAAAAAGATATTACAACAAGGCAGATCCCTTCTCTTTAACTGTGCATGCATGTTGGAATTTAGCAACGTCCGAATAATCAAATTTTGATTCTCTAATCTCTAGAATTATATTAGTCATTCATTGTAAAAAAAAAAATTAAGACAAAAATTTATGTGAATTCGAGTAAATTTAATTTTTTAAATATTATTATTATATGTAAAAATTAAATTGTGAGAATGTAAACTGCCATGCATTTTTATAAGGTTCTTTAATGTGAAATATAATTTTTTTTTCAATCCCTCACAAAGATCATATTTATGTTTGGAGTTGCGCACACTAATAAAATAATTTTAATGTGTTTGAAATTCTAAATTTTATTAATAACAGGTCCTGACATACCCCGTTTTTTACTAAAGAATTTACTCTAAATAATAAATATATTTATTCTCAATATATATTAAATAAAGATTTTTGGCTGTAAAATTTATTCACTAATTTATATATTAAACGTATTTACGTCTAACCCTTCAGTTATCATGTCTATATAATTTTTTTATAAAATTAGTCATATCCTTCAATTAAAATTACTAATATATTTGTATAATATAAATCATACTATTCAGTATCACGAATAATACTCATTTTATAGTAATTATAAGTCACACCTTTTAATTATTACAATTATTTTTTTAATAGTATAATTATACACTTTAATTATATAATCTTATCTTACCGATTTTCTTGTGTTAAATTATTTACTTTATACTTCAACTACTATATATGAGTATTTTAAATAGTTTACCCCCTTCCCTCTATTCGTCCCAAGAGGACTGCAACACTGAAAAAGACATGCAAATCAAGGAGAAAAATGAAAAGTGAGTTTGAGTGTAATAAAGAAGGGGTATTGTGGGTATTTTAAGGTGGATATATTGACTTTTGGTAGGTTTGAGTTGAAATAAAGAAGAGATTTGAGTGATAATTTTGAAAATAAAGTGATGTTGAGAATGTTAGTATTGTGTATTATTTATATTTTGAGAGTATTACAGTAATTTTGAGATGTCCAAATAAGACAAGTGTCACGAGACCGAACGAGAATACTTTAAAATATACCAAAAAAGATAGACTACCACTACTTGGTGTTGTGGGACCAGTAATTTTTTATGCAATTTAAATGTGTTTAGATCTGCAGAAATTAGTGTTTGGTAACAGACAACAATGCACACACTGCAGATGCTTTATATCCCCTTAGGATTCCGTGCTTCAATAATTCAATCCACGCACGAGATTTAATGTTTGTCCATTACCATTAAACTATTCCTCCTTATTCTAATTGTCATTAAACAATTCACCAAATTGAAATAAATATAGCCTCCCACCTCGTGCAAATATCTAATCAATAATTTCCCCATATCTTATTTAAATTTTGCAGATGGTCTGCAATTGCAGCAAGATTACCGGGACGTACAGACAATGAGATAAAAAATGTTTGGCACACTCATTTGAAGAAAAAGCTAATTAAAGATTCCAAGGAGAACTCAATTATTTCCAATATTAAATGTGACAAAAAAATATTGGAGATAAATTCAGAAAAAAATGAAAATAATAATGTCACAAGTTTAGAGCAACAAAGTTGTAGTGAAATGTCATCTGTGACAGATTCAGGTGTGATGAAGAAGGAGGAATTGGATTATTCATCTGAATATTTTCCTCAAATTGATGAGAGTTTTTGGTCTGAAGAATTAGCAAAGGAGGGTGTTAATTGTGAAGAAATTGATGGTCAATTTCATGTATTGGAAGAGTCAAAGATTGATGATAGCATGGACTTTTGGTACCATCTTTTTATTGGGGGTGGAGAAATGCCTGATTTGCCTGAATTTTGAATCACTTTTTTGGATGGAGGTAGTGATTTTGGAGTAGGGAATTTTGATTTGGTTTTGATAATGTGTTATGGCCATCTTAATTTGACATTGAAATAAGAATTTTGTGGGGGTAGCGAAATGGGGTTGACTGGAAAATTAGGGTTTGACTTAGACATTTGGTTTTGTAAATTTAGATTTTTGGGGTATTCTTAAGGAGATCCTATGTATCCTAGGAATTAATGTCTACCCAACTTCAATGGGGTCAAATGGTGATATCAAATTTTGCATTATGATCTATTTTTCTTTTTTTTTCACAAATTAATTAAGGAAGACATATTTTAGGGCGATTCGATTCTTCTGTTCCAATTTTCGTATTTCACTGATGTTTTATTTTGTTGGATTTTTGACACATGAACCCAAATATATAGTGGTTTGTTTTTTTTATTATTTCACATATCATCAATTCATATTATGAAATATAAAGTGAAATATCAAATATAGAATATGTGGTCTCATTCTATTTTCGGGATGCATAATCTTGTGTGTATGTACCTTGTATACTGACACTCCCTTTGTTCTTGATTAAAAATTATTTTACATGTTAAAAAATCAGTTAATAATAAAAAAATTGTGTTTGAAATGACCTTATTACCAATTTGCACATTCATACTGCTTAAAAAGTGGAGTATATTACTTATTTGATGTAAATCACAATCTTTTTTTTTACAAAGGGGTAAAATTAAATTGTGATTATTTATATAATTCTTCAAGTCATGTTTTAATATTGATCTTAGGTAAATTTGATGTAGGTTATACATGGTGCAGAAGTCGAAAATAGCTAGTCGAACGGTTTCTAGCCTCCTAGCGCCTAGGCTTTCTAGGTGGTTGGTGTATATATATTTATATTTGTATTTTGAATACTGAAATAAATTGATAAATTTTTAATGAAATAAATAATATTAAATATTTAGTAGAAGAACCTAGAAAGTGGTACGTTACCATTCAGGCATTCACTCGGTCAAATTGCTAAAACCAAGAAAACACTCCAAATTGTGAGAAAGGAGAAACGAAATTGTGAGAAAGGAGAATAAAATCTTCATCATTTTTTTCTCCATAGTGGAGGCAGCAAGCGACAAGAGAAGGCGGCGACGAGCACGGGCGTCGGTGAAAGCAGGCGGCATGGTGGCGCGCGCATCGGGAGTTAGGCGCGATGGGAGCGTCGGGTGGAAGGCTTGGCGAGAGTTAGGGTTGTAAAAATCGGGCGGCGCGATGGAGGTGCAGGAAAGCGGCGGGCGCGGCAACGACAATCCAGATGGGCGGGTGGTAGGTTTAGAAGTTAGGATTTGAAAAAAAAAATCAAATATGTTTTCTTTTCTCAATTCTCACTCTCGATTCAACGACAAATGAGTATGTACCATTAAATTAAAATAAAATAAAAATGGGAAAAACCACCTAAATCGTCGGAACCGCCTTTCCTACTTGGCCGCCTAACATCGCAGACGATTTTTCTACTCGATTTTGGTAAAATGGGGACAGACGGCAGCTGCCTAGCGACTAGGCAACACGCCCGCCTAGCCCGATTTTCCCTAAAAACTGAAGAACCCTAAAACCCCAAGTGAAACCCCTAAAAATCAAAGAACCCATAAAACCCCATGAGAAACCCCTAAAACCTCAAGAGGAACCCCTAAAAACCAAAAGAACCCCTAAAACCCAAAGAGAAACACCTAAAACCCAAAGAACCCCTAAAATGACGAGAACTTGTTCCTAAAATATATACTTCCTCTGTCCACTAAATTTATTCTCATTTTTCTTATTTGTTTGTCCATCAAATCTACTCTCGTACCTTTATGAAAATATACATTTTATCTGTATCCTCCAATTACCGCTTAATTACTTCAATTGTTATTGTACTTTACTCACAAACAATCATTTTATTTATAAGTGGGCCCCACAATACCCTTACTATTTATTTTATCTCTTTTTTTTAATGTTGTGTTAAAAAAATGGAAATAAATTTTGTGAACGGAGGAGTACTATTTTAGAATCAATAATTAATAAATCATGTTAAATTAATAAGAAAATAAAGGATTACATAATTAACTACAACAAGTACATGATATTTACTTTAATTATTAAAAAGATTACGTATCTAAAGCAACTAAACTTTGATATGATACATTGATACTACACATACACATACCTTTTTTTTTTAGGTAGATTATAAAAATACTAAGAACATTTATAAAAAGTGTATATTGACATGCAGCTGAAAGTGGTGGCATGGGACTGGTGACATGACAATTTGACAACCTTTTCAAGTAGGAACTTCTCTATTAAAATATTTATATATTTGCCTTCTTTTCCTTATATAATTTGTCGGTCAAATTAAGGAAAACGAATAAAAAACATATCAAACCGGCTGTCGACATATTAAAAGGGAAAAATACCAAAAATGAAAAGAAAAAAAATTAAATAACCAAAGATTATAAAATGAACATAAAAAAGTTTGTGCAATTTACATGGATATAAGATCCATCAAAATCAATCAACTAAGTTACTGTGAATACTGTGTTAGTGTCTCTGTTTTAAAGTGATTTGCACGCTGCAAGATTGCACATAAAATCTACACAAAATGAATGTGAATTAATACCAAAGAACCTATAATGAACAAATTACTATGTTGTTGTATAGGATTCACATCCGTCCCTTGAAAGAGAAGAGATTCACGAATCCCTCCACCTAGCAAATTGATAAACAATAAAATAATAAAATTAACGGATACGTGTATACAGTGCGCAGATTCAAATAAATGATTATATATGATCATATTATTAAGGATTAGATGCATTATTTTAATTGAATTTTATTATTATAAAATGTAACTTAAATTAACAATATCACACTCATTTTATATTGAATTCACTATCACGACATACACCTCGACTTTTAATGTTCATCATATTGTATGATTTTAATTTACCCTTCTACTTTTTTGTGATACTAAATGCATTTACTCCATATAAATTAACAAAAAGTAAAAGTATCGCATTATTACTATTTAGCTACTCTCTTAATTTAGGTTCTAAGCATTATACAGTAAAAACCTCTATAAATTAATATTGCTGAGTTCAGAAAATTTTATTATTTTAAATAGATATTAATTTATTTATAAATTAACAATTTATTAATTTATTTATAAGTTAATAATTTATTAATTTAAAGAGTTTTTTTTCCAGTACTATGTACGCCTAATACATATTTTGAAGTTCAAAATTTAGAAGAAATTGTAACAACAATCATCGACAATAATGTGGAAGGATGACGACGAGGATGATGCAGCACCGTTAGAACCAATTACAAGGAAAGAAACACTTAGGCCCCGTATGCTATGGAGGAAATGGGGGGATAGACTGCTTTATCCGGCCCAATATTTTGTTTGGATTGATGGACCAAGGCCCAGGATGGATATTAAGCCCGGTACGGGTTTTAGAATTATCAGCCCAACACGTGATAGTCCATCAGAGGGGGTGGGCCGAGTTCATTTTATCCGGCAACGTGATTTACCATTTTACCCTCATACTGAAGCCTGATAATACGAAAATACCCGTTTACAGTAAAATACCTTTTTCCTTTCTGCACGAGTTTTTCAGCAGTCTGGTAAGCTCTCTTCTACCTTTTCGATTTCTGTTTGTTTCTTCTTGTAAATGTGATTAATATGTTTATCTCGAAATATAGCCATCAGATTGCCTCTGCATAGGGATGAAGGAATTTTGGAATTTTGGGGATGTATTTAATTTATATCGGAAGTATGTATATAGCCATCAGATCGCCACTCAATCGAAGTATGTATATCGGAATTTTGGGGATGTATTTAATTTACATCTGTCGAAATCTTCCTGAATAGGGATGAAGGAGAGCGTGTTTTTTCAATTGAGACCCAAGGGCATTTTAGTCATATTACATAATTGTAGAGGTTATGATTCAAACCAAATACTAAAAATAATATATCCCAACACTAATTTAAACTTTTATCTGTTAAACCAAACACATCAATTTTTAATCAAAACATATTTTCCAACAGTGCAATCCTTCACTAATCCTATCATCCCTATCTATCACGTCTACTAAACCAAATGAGGCCTTATAGAATCAAGAATTTGAGATAAAAGACCCCAAGTGAATTTTACCGAGAAGCAATCAACTATAAATTCTTATTTTACTAAATTATTATAATTACTTTTGTAATTTGAAGAAATTATTAATTTATAATATTAATAAAATTATGAAAATACTAATTTATATTAAAAAAAAGTAAAATTATTATCTTATTATTTTATCAAAATTGATCGAAGAGTCGGAGTCAAAGAAAATTATTATTTTAGAATTTATTAATTTATAGAAATTTTACAGTAGTTTGTAAAAGGTAGTACCACGAAACACAATTGTTTGTGAAACCTTAAACATGGCTTGTGAAATACGAGTGGACTTAGCACAAAGGAGGGTGTCTTCCTCCATAAGCTGACAATTTTTTTTACCCACGTAGTTGCCTCTTCTCTCTCCAAGTTTCTCTATTAATCAATTATTATATAACGTGTAAAATGAGAAAAAATGAAAACGGAGATTTGATCCGTTGAAGATTATGCGCCAAGGAGACTATATATAGATAGAAGGGAAGACTAGGGAAGAAGAGAGTGGATCTGTGAATTGGAATATTCATGAATACGGAGATAGCAATAGAAAGAAGAGGAAATGCAGCAACAACAATGATTGAAGACCAGAGGAGCGAATCTACGAGGGTATGTTTGTTTTGGGATTATAGTGGGCGTGAAAAATTCTGGACTATGAAGTCCTAGGATTACAAAATCTTTGATGAATAGTTAAAGTGTATGTTTATTATAGGATTGTTATGAAATTTTATAGGGTAAGATGATGAAAAAGTTGATTGATATGATATTATTATATTATTTTAACTTTTGAGTGTATTGGGAGAATAAAAAAATAGATGATGAGAGTATATTGAAAAAAATAAAAAGTAGAGTAATAGTAGGTGGTGAAGTAGAGTAGATTTAGTAGGATTTCAAAATCTATACTTAAAATTTCAAAATAATTTGAAATTATAAATTGTAATGTCCAAAATTCGACCATGATAGTCACGAAACAAACATACCCTGAATGACAGTGACTATTTTGGTGATGGCTATACTGAGAGAGGAGGGAACACGACGGAACACTCTATCATTACGGAGATGATACAAGCACTCGATCTCCCACTTGAGAAGTAAACACGACATGAATAATGGCGATAGATCCACATAAAATAAAGACTAGATAAATTAGAGTAACACGGATGAAGATTGCGGTGATTTGAGGCACGTCAATTGCAATTGCAAACATAGGCAATTTTTTATTTTTATTTTGGAAAGGGCAAACATAGGCAATTGACTAGGGCTAATTAGAGTGCTTAGGGTTAGGGTTAACTTAAATTCCGGTGATTTGTAGAATCATATTTTAAGTGATTTACATATTTAAAATCAATGAATCGATATGCATTTACTTAATTATCTTCTTATAAATTACAATAAAAATAAAATTACAATAGGCACGGGCAAAGAACTAGTATATAGAACAACTAGTTCATACAATAAGGAAAGATCTCCCACAACTACAATACCATCTCTGAAACCGACACTCAATTTAATATTTAACATAACTACCAGAGATAACATAATTCATCTCATAAATTAGGGTCCATAAAACCCTCAACAAAAATCACCAAAAAACTACTGTAACGACCATATTTCTATTGGAGGTAAATCTGCCACAATATATCTGTTCCATATATTGTGTTCCACTCTGTATTCCATAAGGTAGATTAATGACACGTGTAATGAACAAAAAAATCCAATGAACCACCATTACCCTGGACTCATGTGTTAAAAATTCAGGAGATGGAATAATCTTGGAACACAAAAAAGTGGCACAGAGAAATTGAACTGGGTAAATCTCGTAATGGATTTTCGTGTGATTAAATCTTGTGAAATGGGAAAACCATATTGACCACGTAATATTAAGCCATGCATACCCTGTAATTATGTAATAGCAAACCTTACTAGCTTTAATTTATAAAAATTAGCATAAACCTGAAACAACTTCCAGAAGATTTTCTCAACAAAATGGCATGCAATCATATATTTTAGTCCATGATCAAACCGTAATCATAAAAAGTCTATTAATCAGAAAAATGCTCTCTCAAACACAACAAAGTAGTTAAATGAACCTCTGAAGGAGTAGTTTCCACCATTGATGATTAGACAAGGTATGAACAATGGCTTTATTCAAAACCGCAGCCACTTCTATTGCCACAAAGAAAAACAGGGTCGGAGGGGTGGGGGGAGTTTAAGAAAGGCAAGAATATGCCAGATCTTTCTCCTCACTGAGCTCTTTGGCAGTCAAATCCAGCTTCTTCCTTGAATAATCGTCGATGGACAGTCCTGGAATATAATCAAATAAATACGTTAAAATAAGACTCCTTTCGTTCAATTTTATTTCCCCATTATTACAGCATAAACATTAATGTTTGCAGATGATTCTAGTTCACCGCAGATGCATCTTGCTTGAATACTGGACACACAGTATTTGTAAGGAGGCGTAATGCATCAAAATATCCCTAAACTATCAACTTTTTGTTTCAATAGGTCCTCAAACAATTTTTGGTTTTAAAAAGCCCTTCAAGTATTAAGATTTTATTTCACGAGCTCCATCGAGACAAAAACTGGTGGAATTTTTCAATTACCTTAATGGTCCAGTTATTTTATTAATATCCAGATGCATTTTGCCAATTTGTCAGGTTATGAGTACCTAAAATGGCTTGAGAAAAAAATGCTTTTGTATATAACTAAAGCTGACATTTTTTTATTTAACTGGACTTTCAAGATTAATTGAAAATTTTTGTTAATTTTTTTTTCACGAGGGTGCTTGTGAAAAAAAAAATGATACTCAAAGGGTTGTTTAAAACAAAAAATAGTTTAGGGAGCTATCGAAATAAAAATCAATAGTTTAGGGACCTTTTGATGCACTATGCCATTGTAGGGACATCAGCCCTTAATTCCCGAGTACGGATGCATGTGCTAACTAGGCATGTAAAATAATCAAATAATTTTAATTTGATTTGTGATCGTAATCAATTATTAGGATTTGGAAAAAAAAATATTTGAATTTGATTCCGAATGCAAATTAATATTTTGATGAATTTGTTTCAAACCCAATGCAGGATCTAGAGATACGATTTGTAAGTGCGCAATTTGCAGAAATTAGCAAGACTGAAATGACAATTCTCACCCTGAACAATAGACCATTCTCCATTCTTGCAAGTTACGGGGAAGGAATATATGAGTCTCGAAGGAACACTGTATGAACCATCAGAGTATACACCCATCGAAACCCAAGTGCCCTGGAAATTGAATAACACCAAATCAGAATAAGTATAAAATATTTTCAACAAACATCAATCATTGTAAAGCAACAAATAACAACCTCTGGAGTTCCTAGAACCCAGTCACGAATATGGTCACAAGCAGAACTAGCAGCAGAAAGTGCACTAGACAGCTTCCTAGCTTTGATGATAGCAGCACCACGTTGCTGGACAATAGCTATGAATTCTGAATTCAACCTAAGAAAAATCGTGGGGTGGGGTGGAGGCCATTAATAAATTATAATTTCACAAGAAAAAACAATAGGCACGGCTATTGTTGCCCGGGTTTTTGCTCAATTCACCAATTTTACAGCTGTGTTTGATGGTAAAATCAACAGTGTGCTTTAATGTGTTGTACATATGGGTGTATTGAGCAAAAGTCCAGGTTTTAATAGCAATCTAATTTGAACTTTAGAATCAGCAATTAAGCCAAAAAATAATATTGTAATTGTAACATAATAAAAAGTAGATAACTTGTATACCATTCGTCATTTGCAACAAGCTCGCGGACAGGCTTCTCTCCAGCAGGAGTTTTGACGGTAGCGTGATTGACATCGGGATACTGTGTGGAGGAATGATTTCCCCAAATGATTACATTTTTAACATCGGATACTTGAACATTCAATTTTTCTGAAATCTGTCCAAGAGCCCTGTTGTGGTCCAATCTAGTCAAACAAGTAATGTTCTTTTCTGGGATAGATGGTGCAAATTCTTTCAAAATCAATGCATTGGTGTTGGCGGGATTAGCAACGACCAAAACCTGGATTGAAGGACACAACAAGAATGAAAAGTCAAAACCTTAAAATAAAAAGAATCCTAGATTTAAATTTGAAACATTGTGAAGATGCTACACACTCTAACTTTCAAGCACATTCGTGGTGCATTTGAACAGTAACAATTTTTTTTCCAACCAACATTTTATGTCTTGGTTTAAGGGGAACATGCTAGGATCTACGTATTCCCAGTGGCCAGGTTTCTGGATAATACTTCTACACACAAGCTTCACCGAGTACCTCAAGTGTATTTTTAAATGGTACTATTATTTTTTCTTACAAGAAGGTATTACTTTGTCAGTATTTGTTGTTTTTATTGAACAATATTGGTTGTTTTTTTATTGTTTTTCTGGCGCGTAACATGTGGTACCTAAGTTGTAATTTATAAATATGCCAACCACTAATCACCTTGCAGTTAGCAGCAGCATGCTTCTCAAGAGCAGAAGCTTGGGACTTGTAGATGGAGACATTCTTGGACATCACATCTTTCCTTTCCATACCCTCTTTCCTTGGGAATCCACCAACCATTACAGCAATATTGACACCAGTACAACCTTCAACAGCATCAGTGGTAGCAACCACACCTGATCACACAGGGTAAAACAGTTAATCATCCCTCATTTTCAACTACGTCTCTTGTAGCATATAAGCTAAATAAAGCATAGTTAGAGATGCAGATATCTAGAGGGTCAACCTTTAAGAAGAGGAAATGCTGCATCCACCAATTCCATCTTAACTCCATTTAGTGCCTCAGCTGCAGGTGGAATATCGAGCATGTGGAGGATCACAGGCTGGTCTGGACCCAACATAACTCCCCTAGCAATCATGGGAACCAAAGCATATCCAATTTGCCCTGTTAACCATAAAAACCCACATTTTAAAATGCAATGAATATTAAAACACATTGATTCAGAGCAGAACTTCATGTATGGGCCTTTTTCCTGAACTTGGATCACGTTAATCATGCTGACTAATTATTAATTATGATTACTAAACAGAGTAATCAAATAAACAGAAAATTCATTGACTAGCTTCATAGAGTTCGTTTCTTCTCAGTTCAATCTGAAGAATCAGGATGGTTATGAACTTCCTTAAGCATATCTATAGTGTATAAAAGCCTCGATTCACTTCAATAAGCAGTATGTAGAAAAAGAAAGAGCAAGGATCTGGCAGTTGACAAAATTAAGATAAACTCCAAGACCTCCTTCATAAAAAGCATGTTTAAACCCGCGATAAACGCGATCTTTCCTCAAGTTCATAGCACACTACCATCGCTATTCATGTAATTATTAATAAAATGAGCACGTAGCAATCAACTAGATGCAAGCAAATACAGATCTCCGAATATTTCACTCAAATCAAATCAGCGTATTCACGATCCGACTATAAATAGACAGTAAACAGTGATCTAACGATAAGCATACCAAGGAATCAAAAATGGAACCGAAAAAGCAGATCTAAAATTAATTCAAATGAGCTGTTACCTGCGGCGCCGGTGACGAGAACACGCACTGGATCTTTTGCCATTTTTTCTGAAAGATAGATCTACGATCTGAGGATTCGATGGGAAAGATGAGAGTGGTGAGTATTTCGAGAGATGCAGGGTTCTAGCAGGAAGAGAGTGGGGATATTTATCACTAAACTTTTGACTTGTGTGAGCAAAGTTTAGATGTCTTGTTTACCTAAACAGAATTACTCATTTATATTGTATTTGATGTTTTTAGTATATTAATTTTTTCTGTTAATTATTTAATATTTAGATAATTTTCACATGCAAAAATTTCAATTTTGGTCATTAAAGTTTACATTTTTTTTAGAGTTTTGGTCTATCAAGTTAACTCACTTTTAAAATTGGTCACACAAGTTCATTTTTCCTCTCACATTAGGTCATGTCATCAGTTGACCCGTCTTTGACTGACGGAACCAACGGAAAAAACGCGAATTTATTTAGGGTTACAAAGATTAACCCCAAATTCGACAACCCATTTCCCCTATTTTCCTGACACTCTATTTTTTTTTCAATTTTCATTGATTTCTCTCCAATCAAGCTGCAATATTCCATTATCATGGCTGCAAAATTAATCAGGGTACTAGCTTCATGCATTTTCTATTTCGTATCAGCACAACATTAGTTTATGATGTCAGATGGACATACAACTCCACTTGGTGTGTGGAGAATTCTATTGAAAATTTGAAACTCAACCAATCACTCGTGCTTTCAGGCTACAAACTTGAATCAGCTAGTAAAGGAAAATTCTAAGCAAATTGTAAATCAAAATCGAAGATTTACCGTATTGGGGTGCAGAACCAAGTTTTTTCCTTCTCGCCATTAATCATCAGAATCACCCAAAATCTCTTGAAAGACAGAAGTGCAAATGGCGAGAAGGGAAAAACTTGGGTCTGAAATTGGGGTTTGTGCGAAATAGGGGAAATAAAGAGTTTGAAATTTCAATTTTGGGGTTGTTTAGGATGAATTCACACTTTTTTCCTTTGGTTCCGTTAGTCAAAGATGAGTCAACTAACGACATGACCTAATGTGAGAGGGAAAATGAACTTGGGTGACCAATTTTAAAAATGAGTAAATTTGAGTGACCAAAGCTGTAAATAGGTAAACTTTAGTGACAAAAATAGATCTTTCCTTTTCACATTTATTTTCTTAATTTACTCTCATCTAAATTCTAAAAATTTCTCATAATTTAAAATTTGTTTTTATTAATTAATCATTTTTCCCTTTCTTTCTATAGTCTAAAATTAAATGATGCGAAAAAAGTATCAAATAATAAAAAACGGGAGATGTAGTCACTTTTTATTTAAAATATTACTTCTTCCGTCACATTTTTTTTCTTCAGAAGTTTCGAAATAACTTGCACGCCCTTGAAATAGAAATTCTTTCATAAGCTTCACCCTCATAATATTCATAATTTTACATAAAATGTCATTATTCATGTACTCACGCTTAAACACAATTAAATTCACTTCTTTACTTTATACAAGTTTATAAAATTACCCTTCAAAATTCTATTCAATACTCATCTTTCTTATTTGTGTATTCATTAAAGAGAGCAAGTTAATTTGAGACGGATGAAGTATTAAATATTAAAATTTATAATGAAAGTTAGTGAAAAAATAAATTAACCAAGCAAAATTTCTATTATAATTTAATTTAATAAGTATTATATTAATAAATAATTTTTTTTCATATAAAAACAAGTTTATATAATTGTGACATATTAAAAAAACCGATATCTATATAATTGAAATAAAATGGGACACTTTTCATAATTGTTATTTATAATTTTTAGTTACTTTTGCATAACGTATCTTTATATCCCGTGACATTGTGTGTCATAGATGTTACCTCGTGTGGACCGCTAATCCAGTACGGTTTTTTGGATATAATAATATTCAATTCTGTATAGTCATGTAAACGATGTCGTTTTGTTTTGTCCATGAGATTTTTTGAGTCGAGGGTTGAGGCCCAAAAAGATGGCAAATCGAGTCCGAGGCTTTGAGCATAACATCATCTTATTATCATTGTCCAGTTTAATTTAATTTTAACTCTTGAGTAGAAAATGTAACCACCTTGGATATTACTTACTCTCTCCGTCCCATTGTAATTGTCCCGTTTCTTTTTGTTGTTTTGTTTAAGAAATAATAATAAAATAATAAAAATGAAGGGTAGTTTTTTATATTGGGAGTGAGGAAAAAAATATGTGGAGTAATTAGTGGAATAATGAGTGATATTTTCTATAATATCGTGTGAAAAGTGAAGATAATAATTATGAGTATTGCAGTTAATTTTTCCTTTTATGGAATTAGAAAGTTATAATGAGACGTCCATAAAAGGAAAACGAGACCATTATACTGAGACAAATGGAGTATTAGTTTGAATTGGATAAGGCTAGGTTTTGAATCGTGTGTTGTACAACACCGTACTGTGCAGTAAAATTGCGCGAATGTATAGTGTATTTAAATTTATCACAGCACAAGACTGTGTTCTATTCAGCTAAAAATTATACTCTTCATTCTTATCTTCAATGCCATGTATTTCAATTTTCCAAAACTTGAACTTAAAACTTTATAATTGAGAAAATAAGTGTGTTCATCTCATAAAACATACAATAACATAAATTAATATGTTAAATTCGTAAATAAAAGCTCATAAATATATTTAATTAGTAAATAAACTTAATTCGGTAATAAATTTAATCGCTTCACATTAATAATAATTAAACATGGTGAAATCAAGTAACAATAAACAAATTGGACTTGTATTGAAAGTGAGCAGTGGACTTCCATTAACTAATTAAAAGCTCAAAAAGGCTTATAATAGAAGTGGTGGTGGCATGAAATCATCCACAAAAAATATTATACATGCGACAAAGAAGAATATGTGTGATTTTAGTCGTAAGCATATAGAAAATGTCTCTACGGCTGATCAAAGGTTCTTTTCATTGTGTGGTGTATAATTTATACCCTCTATGTATAAAAAGGAAAATTGTCTATTTATTGACAATATTTCGTGTTATATAAAATCAATTTTTTAATTGTATTTATAGTATTATTAAATAATATTATTTATTTCACTTAATAATATTATTTAATCAATATTAGTATTTTTCGTTATTCACATGTATTTGCACCAGTTTAATACTATGATAAAGTTTCACAAAAAAATTACTCTTAACGAGTGAGTATTATGTGAAATTAATTCACGGTAACATTGATTTTTTTTTTTAACCGTATCATTTATTTTACTAAATCATATTTCCTTATTTTCATTAAACAATCTTATCTGTTTAAACTGAACTGTATTAATTATTTTTATAATATGAAACTAGTATGAAAATATGAGTTATTGTTCAACGAAAACAGGTAATATTGTTTAGTGAAAATAAGTATGTACTCTGTGTCTGTTTTAGAACTCTAAAAATGTTTTAAAAATATTTATTCTAAAACTATTTAAATATAAATTTTCAAAAAAAATAAGTGTTTCTGTCTTTTTACTTGAATTTCAAAACAAACACTTTTGCCTTTGTCAACAACTTATTCGAGATTTTATCTGTGGTGATGAGTAATAAATCTTAAATAGGGGTGTTGCATGCATAATTACCCCTGAAAAATCAGGGCACTCAAATTTAAAAACCAACAAACTGATCAAATAAAGATAAGAATATTAATATACAGTATATATATATATATCCCTTTAATAATATTGATATACCAACATATTCATACAACTTCATACAGTATTAATTAATTTTGATTAAGCACTTCGTTTAAGCATCTCTTCGATGGATTGCTGTCTTTCAAGCTTCATATCCTGCCGAAATTTAGCTATGAACTCCTCAGCTCTTTCATCAATGCCACGAATTTTTGGGAGCAATGCAACTTTCCATTTATCACCATTGCTGCTTTTGCTACTCTCATGATCACCAATTTTCGATTTTCCTTTCTCATCATTATGAACTTTTGCACCCACTCTTTCAACGGGCCGTGTTTTATCGGGCCTGAATTCTTTAATCGATTCAGCCATACTTTTTTCGGGCCGTAACGAATTTTTGGTTATTTTGAGACAAATTGAAGGACATATGTATAAAAAAATAAGTTTTTGGGGTGAATTTTATGATGGAGTTTTGAGAGGATTGCTTTGATTTGAGGGAAGAGATTTGAAGCAAAGGAGAGAAAGGGATAACATTTATTTGCAACTTTGGATATGGATTTGAGAGAATGAAAACTTGAAAAGTGAGTACAAAAGATAGGTTGGAAGATTTATGTATCTTGGAGAATATTTGTGACTAAATCTCATTCCTTTCTTACATGCATGAGAGACACCAAATTCAATTAGAAATTTAGATAATATTTTTTTTTACCGTCCAACTCGAGCATATTTATAATTTATTATATTAAAATATTTAAATTATGTTAGTAAAAAAAAAATACATTTTTGAAACACATTTAATTAAGTTGACAGTGCATCCTACCAAAAATGACACATTGCCCTCCATGCATATCATCATAATGATATTAACAAAGACGGATTCAAGATTTCGTTTTAAAGGGGGCGAAATTTTTCATTGGGTAAGGACGGTAAAATTTTAGAATTTAAATGTGGACGAAATAATAAAATTTAACAAATTTATAACATAAATATAAATATTTTTATAAATATAATACAAAAAAATTTAATCCAAATGGGGCGACCGTCCCGGCGCCACCTCTAGAACCATCCCCCGATTAGGAGTAATTTTAAAGGTAGGTATTTTTACTTTTCTCCCAAAATGTAAAATTAAGTCAAAGTAAGAAGGCACTCCAATCAAAACCCAACACATGCATCTTTGCTCTTATCCAAATAAGATAATAATTAAACAATTAACATTTGTCCCACATGAAAGTTTGAAGGATGCTTCCTCGAAATAAACCACACATTTCCACTAACCAAAAAATATAACAACATAAATTGAATCAAAATCTTTAAACTCCATCAATTAGAAAGACAAAAAATGGAAGAGAGTGGTAATAAGGGTGTGAAAGTTGTGGGGTTTTGGGTTAGCCTTTGCACTCATAGGGTTCGATGGGGTCTGAAATTAAAAGGCATCGAATATGAATACGTTGAAGAAGATATAAACAACAAGAGCCCTCTGCTTTTTGAGCTCAACCCTGTTTATGCTAAAGTTCCAATTCTTGTTCATGATGGAGTTTCGTTGCCAGAATCTTGCATAATTCTTGAATACATCGACCAGATTTGGGCCCACACTCCGTTGTTGCCTTTGGACCCTTATCTCAGAGCCCAAGCCAGATTTTGGGCTAAATTTGCTGATGAAAAGGTGACTTTAATCACTTTCTATTTACATGGATATTTGTTTATTTTTTGGTTGTCAAGAATCTGAAATTTATTTTTAGGCAAAGGTTATTTTTTTGGTCTTGTTTCCCGAAAAAAAAAAACAAAAACAAAAAGACATTAAGGCATTGTTTATTTAACGATTAGAGGGTATTTCTATAGTGTGGACTTTAAAAAAAACAGAATTGTGTTTTAATTTTTGTATATATTTGTAAGGGTGAATTTTGTAGGAATAAATTTTAATAAGGTATAATTTCAGAAAATATGTAAGCGATGTGATTAGATTTTGTATTGAAAATTGTGCGTAAATTAGGATAAATAATATGCAAAGTATAAAAAAAATGACGAATGAGAGTGTTGAGCTGAACATATTAGCCACACTTGCGTGTGAGACTGAGTATAATTTGGACATTAATGCTTTAAGACTTTGGAAGGGGTGGGTGTTAATTTCTGCTAGATTGTATCTCGTCTCATGCATATATAAGACCATCTCATACGAGTTTTTTTCTGAATATATAATGCTAGACTAAATATTATATGCATATATTCAGATTCACCGTGCACTTGCATTTTAGAATCATGTATGTTTTATACGGAAAGATGCAACTTGTTTACACTCAAGTAACTATCTTGTTTACACCCTTCAAATTGTATCTTTCCATATAACAAGTTGATTAGGTCAAGTGTGAAAATTTTCATGTGTGAAAATCTATAAAATTGTCCTAAATCAATCATCTACACCATAAACACTAAATAATGAACCCTAAATTATGACATATTCGGGCCGGGTGAACCATGAACCACTTGGATCGAGTGAACCATGAAACCACTCTATTTTGTCTTACCTTAACCAATTACAGAATTTGGTTGTAAATTAAAGTTTTTTCATGTATGAAAATTTTCATACTAGACTTTATCTAACAAGTTATATGATTTTAAAATGCACTATGAGTATACGGTGTACCTGAATGCACATGAGATCCATTCATAATGCTAATTAAAAGTGGATTTAGTAAAGTAAGATAGATGTACTATAACTTCCTCCCATATTTTAATTTTTATTTCGTCATTTTTTTTTCTCTAATTCCGCACATTGTTTTGCTTAGCTTCTTAATCCAGGATGGCTTGCTCTTAAATTAGAGGGTGAGGATCAGGAGGGAGCAGTGAAATTACTGACTATGAACCTCCAAAAAATTGAAGAAATCATTAAAGATAAAAAGTATTTTGGAGGGGATACAATTGGGTTTTTGGACTTAGTTTTAGGGTTCGTTGCCTACATATTGCCTGCATGGGAGGAAGCTGCTTCTTTCAAAGTAATTGACCCCCACAAGTTTCCAAAAATCACAGCTTGGATGGATAATTTTCTGAATCATCCTGTGGTAAAAAGTGAATATTTTCCACCAAAGGATGAAACTGTGAGTTATTACAAGTGGCGAAGAGAGGAATTACTTCCTGTTTATGCAACTTATGGGAACAGGATTTGGAGCCTTGTTGGTGAAAAATAAATATTCAAATAAGTGTGATAGAGTTTGTCTGTTTTTTCAGTGTTGTATGGTATTATGAAGATGAATAAGGGAAAATTACTCAGAGGTTCAAAATTTTTGAGAAGATTACTCTGAGGTACAATGTGCAAAAACAATTTTGCACTTTAGTTCAAACTAGATACTAAAGTGCAAAATTGTTTTTGCATATTGTACCTTAAAGTAATTTTCCCAAAAATTTTGTACCTTAGAGTGAGGATCCCGATGAATAATTTGCATCTTAATTAGGATTGCATGTTTTGGTGTTTGTGTTTGATCCAGAGGCTAAAACTCAATAATTATACAAGTATAGAGATTCTGCAATTAAGCAAGCTCTGTCTTCTTGAATCATGTAGTTATTTTGCAAATGCAATCTTTTGATAAGTCTTTGACCTCTTACAACATAATTAGTCTCACACGGTCTCACATTAACTCTTATGTGAAATTTATTCCTAATAGTATGATTTTTTTTTTCATTGAGCAGTTTACTTGTTTTCACTAAATATTATTCTTTGCTTTCACTAAATAAGTTTAGTATTCCTAATAATTTTCACTAAACAATATTACTCTTTTTGTTTCATACTCAATTATATATTTATTATTTACACGGTATTTAATATATGAGTTATTTTTTAATATTTGAGGTGATAAAGTTATGTTTTATTTAAGACATTTCATACAATTCCATTTTATTGATAAAATAGATTTCACTTTGTTAAGGGAATATGAGTGTATTTTATGTGGGGCCTCACAGTGGTATGTGTGGTAAATTAAAGAGGTTTGAAGTGTGTGCGTTAGAATGAGTATGATAACTTTATGCTATTTATGAAAAGGGAAAATAAAGAGGGTACATACAAAAATGGAAAATGTCCAATTGAGTGAGCCAGTCAATGTTGGGGAATGATTCGCACAGATCTATTCGGGGTGAATAATTAAATACAAATTTAATTCATTAATTATTACTAGCATGAATTAATCATATATTAATTCAAATAATAATTGCAACAACATATAAATGCATATAAAAAACGCGTCGCGGAATCTACGGGTTTACGTGAACGCGTCTCTCGGGATGGCGGTGGCTTTGGTCGGACGGACTAACCAAAAGGACTTTCCAAGTATTCCCTTAGCCCTTGCTTTCGACAATCCGATTGGAAGGATCTTTCGCGAACAATTAACAAAAGAAAAAAAATAAAATTTGTTGCACCACTTATGTGGATTTGCTAATATTTCCAAAGACATGGAATTGTCTTTGGGAATGAACTAATCATCCCCTATTTATAAGAGGAGGTTGGTCGAAATTTTTAGTGATTTTTCAATGTGGGAAAAAGACTTTTTTGGTCACCAAGAAATCTTGAATATATCCCATATATTTTTTTTTCCCATAATTAAAAATATTCCACAAAATTCCACCTCCTCTATTTTATGGCATTATTTTCGAAAAATTTGATGATGCAAGAATCCAAGATTTGGATCTTCTTGAATTTATGAGATATTCTTGTATTTCAAGAAATATATATCTTCCATAAATATCTTTTCAAGAAAATCAAGAAAATCTTTTCTTGCCTCTATTTTCAAAAAAAATTTTAAATATCACTATGTAAACCAAGTGGGAGATTTCTTGAATTTAATGAGATAATCTTGTATTCCAAGAATACATATCTTCATTCCATAACAAAATTCAAAGAAAATATTTCTCCTCTTTTTTATCCATAATTTTGAAAATTTAGGAAATATAAGCAACAATATTTATTTTATTTTAATCACCTTTTTCGGTTATTGGACTATATGTTGGGCTTTCTGGGGGCCTTTAGGAGAATTAAGATTGAACCTTCTAATGGATCTTGAATATCTAATATTGAGCCACAATATAATTCAAGCCCATAAATATTAATTAATCCCACTACATAATTAATATCAGACTATCCATCTTAACCCATATTACGGTCAATATGGCTCCTTGGTCATTATTTTCCGTGTTTAAGATTATCTAGCCCATTAATTAATTCAAGCCACCAAATAACTTTTCTTCCGTTAATTAATATCTTTTGTCCTTGGTCGGAGAACGGTTCAACATTATTATCCATAAGGAAACAAATTCCACTTGCAAGATTTGGTATGATAAAGCTTATGAACCTCCCAAGGGGGCAAATCAAGCAAGCGATTTGCACACGATTCTTCAGATTAAATCTTAGCAATCACATGTGACCAATAATATTGTCCAAGATAAAAAGTATTGAATCTCTCCGATTCGCTACCCATGATAAGTCAAAAGCAATAGTTACCAATCCCACGTGATCCTATTTAAGGACGAAGATTAAGAAACAACAAACCACCGAGGTCTAATTCTTCCTTGTTCGCTCAAGAATTTATCCTCCCAGAGGTCCTATTCAACAAGATCATGACTAAGTGTAATCTCTTGGTCAAGACAAACCAATCGAGCCTTACACCTCAACCTTTCGCGATGGTTGTTCATTTCCATCTAGGTCGTGAATGGCGACTTTTTTAGTTACATTCGGATCGTTAATTTAATCTTACGTGATCGGGTATCACTAAATTAACTACAATGTAACATGTATTTAATTATTGAACAGCTTATCAAAGAAATATATATAACATTCAATCATATTTAAAGCATCAGTGATAAACAATTTATTTCAGTAAAAATTCAGTTTCGATTATACAAAGTAAAAAGCATACTTTTCAATATAATCCCAACAGTCAAATTTTACGGGCACCCGGATACTCATATGTGACGAATTAGAGTGATATTTCATCATAAATAGAAGAGAATGAATGAAAAATCAGTTAAATTTAAATGATTGCGTTAATTACGCTAATCAAATCCCTCCAACCAACTAGAGGACGCCATGTGACACCTCAAGAATGGAAAGTCGGGCATCTCACCCTATAAATACAGGTCAAAACTCATTCATTCAGTATGATTCCAGATGATGATCTTTAAACGAGCAAGACGAGAAGAACTAGAATTCTCTATAAGCTTTTTTGAAGATTCAAACCAACTCCAAGGCGTTCTTCGTGCAAAACATCCAAAACTGGCGTTCGATCAGAGACCAAGGTGTTGAGCCCCCCAGATCAAACCTTTCTTCAGAGGCGTCCTCGTGACCCTTTACATACGTTCTTGAAGATTCGAAGAAGCTTCAAAGTGTTCTTCGTGCAATTATCAATCAGAAACAACATCCTATCAGAGATAGCGGTGCTGAACTCTATTTTAAAAATCGGGTCCGACCGGCCGGTCGGACCGGTGAACCGCCCCAAAGCGGCCCAATAGAGGTATATAGAACCGCTATTGGACCGCCCACCTCAAAATCGGAAAAACCGTTCGAAAACCGGTGAAAATCGGGAACCGGTGAACCGCCAGTTTTCACCGGTTTTCAACAAAAAAACCAAAAAAAAAAGAAAAAAAAAAGGGCCGTCGTCCGCCGCTAGCCGTCGCCCGCGCTCGGAGAGAGTCAGAGACGGGATTTCTTCAAGGGTGGTTGCCCCCTCTCTGTTGCCGATGATTTTTCCTTCAAATCCCAATAGCCCTTTTAGAAAATAAAATGAAAATAAATAAGTGAGTGGTATCAGTTGTTCGCAAATATATATACATACTGGAAACTGGATATCTGGTTGGGGCTTTGCTTTGATCTTCATTTCATCTGCAGATCTGCAGTGGTTTAGGTTTTAGGGTAAGGGTTTTAGAATTTCGAGAGGCTGTGATGATTATACTCTTCTGTTTTGTTTCTGAGCTAATGGATCGGGTATGGGAAAACTCGGCCCGTATCTTGGCGGGGCAACCCGGATAGCATTGTGATTTTATCACTTGCAACCGGTGGTTTGTAGCCATGGCGTGGTGCTTTCTCTTTGCCTTGGTTTTGTCGCAGATCTGAGCCTCTTTAGTTTCTCTGTTGTTTTTGAAAATTGAAATCTATAGTTCCTGTAGTTTTTAAATTTCTAGGAAATAGGATTTGCTACATTATTACTCGAGTTTATTTTATTTGTTTTTTGGACTTGATGATTAATTCATTCCGTTTGAACTAGTTTTTTGTTGATTAATTCATTCCGTAAGACAGAAAAAGGTAATTGTATATATATATATATTATAGAGTGTAATTGTATGTGTAATTGTTTATTTAGAGTCATTAATTCCTTTATATTCACTTATCATACTCTATATTTTGAATTTTTAAAAAAATTATGCATACTATATATATATAATATTTATTATGACGTCATACCGACTCAATCCGGTCCGACCGGTCCGACCCCGGTCCAACCTTTTTTTGGGGTCGTCCGGCTCAACTTCCGGTTTCGGTTTTTAAAACATAGGTGCTGAGCTCCTCTGATCAGACGTTTCTTCAAAAGGCGTTCTTCGTTCAATATTCTAAGCTACAAAGACACTCTTGAAGATTCAAAGGCAATCTTTGAAGATTTGAAGACGTTTCTTTATCAAATTCGAAGGCGTTCGTCCAGAAAGTCTTCAAAAGTCACGTTCAAATCAAAACAAGACGTTCAATCCTTGGATCAACATTTCAAATCTCCAAATTCAACTCTAGACATGATCAATACAAGTATTTCTCTACGAATTCATCCAAGTCAAAGTTAACGAATAGAAGAATCAGAGGATAAACTAGAGATTGAACCCGCTAAATTCAGAAATTCAATTCAAGAAATTAACTTGTAAAATAATTTTCGTGTTTTTATATTCAATTCACAAGAGTCGCCCTTGCAGTGCATAACTAATATTATTCAATGAAAAAAATAATACTATTTAGTGAAAACAATAATACTCCTTTCATCTCATTCTTATTGTGCACATTTACTATTTGCACGAGTTTTAATCTAGAAATTATTTATGAGTATTATTAAAAGGGATAAATTTTTTTTTTGATGAGTTAAATTTTAAAGTAATGATATTGTTGTAAATTAAATGATATAAAATTAATTTTAGTGTAGGAAAAGTAATGATATATAGTGTCATATTGAAGATGTTTGAATGATATAGATAAAAGGGAAAAATATTTTATTGCTATTTATAGAAATGTTCAATTAAATTTGACATATTTTTTTGGTAAATATTTAAATAAAAGATGGGAAGGAGGAAGTATTATTTAAAAAAAATAAGTAATACTCCCTCCGTCTTATTTAGATTGACCACTAACTGTAGACACATATTTTAAGAAAAATGTTGTTTATTATTAGTACTAAATGATGTAAATTGGATTTGGTGGAGAGGTATGAATGTCAATTCAACTTTAAAAAAAATATTGTTTATTAATATTAAATGGTGTAAAGTGGATTTAGTGTGTGTAGAGTATAGTGACATGTGAATCTGTGATGTAAATAAGTGTTATTTACAAGAATTATTTTTATGTATTGAAAGTTATTTTATTTTCTTTTTAAAAAATGACAAATTTAAATTAGGAGACCAATGTAAATTAGAACGGACGGAGTACTGTTTAAAAATTCACATGAATTGCACTGTCCCATTGTGAATCCCCTGAATATAAAGTTCTTGTCTTATAAAAATGCAAAACTTTTTCGTTTTAATCTGCTGACTTGAGCCCATTGGAACAATCTATTAATTGCCCACACTGGCCCAACTTAATATACATCTTTAAAAGGCATCCTATATATTTGAGCTCTACAGCCATCATTTGGTTATGGACCAAAAGTTGTCCATGCAGCAACATAAATGGACTAGCTCTTAAAAATTTTGGCCCAAAATTAATCTTTTAAAGTTATGTCTCTCCAAGGAGTTAAAAATCTATAATCTATAATTTAAATCTATATATCTATCTATAGGGATGTTTGAAATAAATTATAAGTGATTATAATCATCTAAAATTGTATGCATCTGGCTCAGTCCAGATCCTGGGTGAGAGGGAGTATTAAGGAAAATTAAATAAATGAATTAATTTCGCACCTCTATACTATTTCAGACTTTTAGATGAGACAAAATTCTTTCAATTATTAACTTCTTTTCCAAACACTATAAACATTTCTATGATTTTTTTTTCAAAAAACATCAACTTTTAACATTAATAAATTTTCTCATAATCACTATATTTAATCACTTTTTCAAAAGAATTTATTTTTGCAAGTCTAGGTCTTGTATGCACCCAGGTGCACCGTGCACTCATAGTACATTTTAGAATCATGCGACTTGTTATACTGAAAAGTACAATTTATATACACTAAATTGTGCAATTATTAATATAAAAACATAATTGCACGGTTTAATGTAAAAAGTTACATTTTTCATGATAACAAGTCGTACGATTCTAAAGTACACTATAAGTGCATGATACATCTAGATATACATGAGACCAACTCCTTTTGCAAATACCCCGTAATCTATAACAACTTAGAAAAGAAAGTGGTTTGATTGGAAATCATTTTCAGCCTCTTTCACCTTTACAATATTTTATTTTGTATAATTTTGTCCCTACCTATTTATTGTTTTGTTATAATTTTGTTCCTATTTTTATAATTTAAAAATGACTTGTGTTGGGGAACTATTTTCAGACCATATTACACTTGCTATCTTTTATTTTGTATAATTTTGTCCCAATATATCTTTTATTTTGTTATAGTTTTCACACATGTATATGTATATATTATATATATTTTTCTACAACACGAAGGATGCATACTCGTTCCTTTTGGAGAACCGTGAAGTTGCCCAAATCGATGAGGAGAAGAAAGCTGGTTTCAAGCTCTTGTGGAATAAAGTATCGCCTCTAAAGGTTATCGCTCACGCTTGGAGGGTTCTTTGGAATCGACTTCCAACCAAAACAAATCTTCGAAGACGAAATGTGTTGAGTGCGAGTCAAGAGTTAAAATGTGTCCTATGTGGGGAGAAGGACGAATCAGGTAATCACATCATATTCGAATGTCCCTTTTATCACGAGATATGGATGAAATATTTTAATTGGCTTGGAATTTCAATTGTTTTGCATTCCCAACCCCTCCCTAATATCATCGCCCAAAGTCGCATATTAAGAGGGAAGATTGGGAAAGTTATGGCTATTGCAATGTGGCAAGGAGTTGTTTGGTTAATTTAGAAAGAAAGAAATGCTGTGATTTTTGAAGGAAGCACTTATTCGGTCGACAAAGTGGTGGATGAACTAAAATATAGGCTTTGGAGTTGGTTTTATATTACTTAATCCGTGATTGATTTTCTTTTAATAATTGGCCCTTTAATCCTAGATTAGTATTAAGTTGCTAAACTATTCAGCTGTATTTTTAAGGGTATTCCTTATCCCCTGCTTTGAGTAATAATATAGCCTTTTTTCGATAAAAAAAATTAAAATATATATATATATATATATATATATATATATATATATATAATTGTTGTTTTTTATTCTTCTTTTTAGGGAGAGATTTGAAAATTATTTAATTTGTATTGACATCTATTCATAATTGTTAGACAATTTGTACTATAGTTTGCAACGGGAAAAGTTTGAGTTGCAAGGATCCGATTTCGAGCATATGAACACATTATATGAAGCAAATATGATCCCCTTAACTAATTGTATAGCTGCATTTTTCTTGTATATTTTGTTCTTCCCCAATATATATTATTATATATATATTTTGAATATATCTGCAAATTTTTCTTTGTTCATATATTCATAGAATAGATGCACGACGGGTGTTAGGGTATCAAACAATATTCCACATCGAAATAATATAGAGGATCATGTGGTTTATTAGGATGAACACTATCTCCATTGGTACGAAGTCTATTGGAAGTTGTCAAAAAATAAATTCGGGCGAGCTTGGCCCAAAACGGACAATATTATACCAATTCGAAAATTTGGGTCCATCCAGGATCCTAACAACGTGAAAGAAAAGGTTTGCCGTTGCTGGAGTCTTTTGTCATGAACACAAATCAATGTAAAAGGGCAGAGAACCTAGGGGTGTGCAGAATTCGGTGAAAACCGAATTAACCGACTGAACCAAATGAATTTTCTAATTTGGTTCGGTTATTCGGTTTTCAGTTCAGTTCGGTGACGGACAAAACCGAATAACCAAAATATAATTATTAATTTATTATATAAATAATTTTTTTTAATTACATGATTAACTGATTACATCGCGTTCGCGTGTACTCGGTAGGACTTTTATTTAATGATATTTTGAGTTGTTGTTATTTAGTGCATGAAATTTATAGATTATATTTTTCTATTGAAAATTTTATGTTATTTTTATTCATATATGACTTAAAAAGTAAAAAAAAAATCACAAAATTTCGGTCGATTCGGTTAAAAATCGAAACTGAACCGAAAATTTTTGGTTCAGTTACAATTCGGTTTTCATGGTTTTTCGGTTAAAAATTTGGTTTGATTCGATTCGGTTCGGTGACCAAACCGACCGATGCTCACCTCTGAGAACCTATTAAAACAAACCGAGTTTCACGAATAATGATAATATATTCGTGCTTTTTTGTTGTTGAAGGTGTATATCTCAATTGGAAAAGACATTGGTTGATGTAGGAAACCAAGCCATTGTATTGCCTTCTACTGATACTCCCAGATGCTCTTCTAGATTTAATTTTCTTCTTAATTTTTAGAATATATTATTAGTTATCAGTACCATCATTATTATTTCTTCTTGCATATCTGGTTTTGTGCAAGGTTTTTGTGGATGTTTGTCCAAATTCAATTTCTGATGAGTTTATTGCTTTGTAAGATATAATTTTCCTTTTGTGGATGTTTGTCCAAATTCAATTTCTGATGAGTTTATTGCTTTGTAAAATATAGTTTTCCTTTTGTGGATGTTTGTCCAAATTCAATTTCTGGTGAGTATAATGCTTTGTAAATATAGTTTTCCCTTTCCAAACTCGTTTTGAAGGACACTACAATATAGTTTCCCAAAAAAGACAAAAAAATTTGTGAATTTAACGGGGGTGTATTGGTTGTGAAGTCTGTAGGATTTTTTTAGACTTTTAAAGTCTGGGGGTATTCAATCTGGATTTTTAAAAGTCTTTAAAAATCCTGAGGTATTCAATACGGATTTTAAAAAATCTTAAAAAATCTTTATGTATTCACGAAATGTGAATTTTTAATTCTATGGATTTTCTTTGATTCTCTTCCAAAAATATGAATAAATTTCACTCTCCAAAATCTCTTCTAACAACCAGAGATTTTAACGTATTCTTTCAGAGGACTCTGAAGACGAAAGGTCAGAAGAAAAAAACCTTCGTAATACTTTTCATTTAAACAAGTAATACTTTTCTATTTAAACAATTTATACTTTTCATCTAAACAAGTTATACTTTTCTTTTAAATAAGTAATACTTTTCTATTTAAATAATTTATACTTTTCACCTAAATAAGTTATACTTTTCTTTTAAACAAGTAATATTTTTCTATTTAAAGAAGTAATACTTTTCTATCTAAACAAGTAATATTTTTCTATTTAAACATGTAATACTTTTCATTTAAACAAGTAATACTTTTCTATTTAAATAAGTTATATTTTTCATCTAAACAAGTTATATTTTTCTTTTAAACAAGTAATACTGTTTCTTTTAAACAGGTAACACTTTTCTATTTAAACAAGTAATATTTTTCTATTTAAACAAGTAATATTTTTTCTATTTAAGCAAGCAATACTTTTCAGTTAAACAAGTAGTACTTTTCTATTTAAACAATTTATACTTTTCATCGAAACAAGTTATACTTTTCTTTTAAACAAGTAATACTTTCTATTTAAATAAGTAATACTTTTTTATTTAAACAAGTAATATTTTTCTACTTAAACAAGTAATACTTTTCATTTAAACAAGTAATACTTTTCATTTAAACAAGTAATACTTTTCTATTTAAACGAGTTATACTTTTAATCTAAACAAGTTATACTTTTGTTTTAAACAAGTAATATTTTTCTTTTAAACAAGTAATACTTTTCTATTTAAACAAGTAATATTTTTCTATTTAAACAAGTAATACTTTTCATTTTAACAAGTACGGAAGCTAACTACACAAAGAACGGAATTACTTTCTCAAACCCAACTACAACAAAGAACGGAAGCTAATGCATGGAGAACGAGTATTGCTAATGTTATGTGGGAAATGAAGCCGATGTATACTGGTGATGGAAATGAAGATGATGAGAATGAAGATGAGAATAATAATGATGAATAATAGTGTATTTTTTTTAACTAATATATTTTTGGTATTTTTCTAAACAATTTGGATAATTTTTTTATATACAAGTGTGTTCCATATACATTTGCATCAATAGTTGCAGCGTCACAGTCTATGGAAATCCTGGTAAATCAATAAAAAAAAGTGTATTCCACAATCCTGTCAAGTCTATGAAAATTCATGTAAATCAATAAAAAAAGTTAGTCAAACTCTACATGGAGTCTATGGATTTTCTAAATCCACATACTTTTTAAAGTCCAAAAAAATCCAATAGAATCTCAATTGAATACACCCCTCTAAATTTACGGTGAACTCTATATTTTTAACATCATTGTTATGTATAAAAATTAACATTGTTATGTATAAAAATTATTACTGGTATGCCTATAAATTATCACTCTTTAAAAAATAAATTATTTTTTAAACAGTGGTAATATTTATGCATAACAGTGACATAATTCATGTATAGATCCTGATTTACAGAAGTGTTACTCTAAAAAAATATTTATAGTCGAATTGTATTCGAAAACGAATATCGAGTCAAATCAAAATTATTTAATTAATTTACATCCCATTTACAACACTAAATAAATATAGCACTTGAAATGCACTATGTAAATAGATTTTCTCTTTCGAAAAGCGTATATGGAATTTTTAAAAATACATGGAATATGTAGAAAGTTGATCATATTTAGTAAAAACATTATGAAACGTTCTAGAAATTATATTTCTACTCTTACATCAAAACAATCTCCGCTATTTGATGAAGTGACTTGCATATATAAAGATAAATGTTCGTACTTATATGTTCAATATCACCAAGAGAGTGCATCAAGTAATTACTTATACTCCATATCTTAGGTTCTCTTACTTTCTTACCAGACTATTTTATTAATTAATGAAATAAATGTTCGTACTTATGTTTAATTTTACCGTGAGATTGTGCATCAAGTAATTACTTATACTCCATATCTTAGGTTCTCTTACTTTTTTACCAGACTATTTTATTAATTATGAGTTCATGTTCAATTCATTCCTCGAAAGTTTGTTATAATTATTCTCATATATTTTATGGAGTCGGTGATAATATACTAAGAATAATTTCTCTCAAGTTCTTACCTTTTTGACTTCAATTTTGATAATAGACATCAGTGCCAGACAATTTTATTAATTATGAGTGCATGTTCGATTTATACAGCAAGAGTTAGTTATAATTGTTCTCATATATCTTATGGAGTTAGTAATAATATATACATAATAAGTTAATCGAATTTAACTTTCTTTGAAATTATTGTAACAAATTTCGTATCTTTTTGTTGGATGAGATATATTCTACAGAAAAATTGGTCAGGGTTTTTGAAACTATGTTGCTATCTTTCTTAACAAATTAGTACTTATTAGTTAAAAAATAATATTAATTGAGAGATATATATTCATTCCGTTAAATATATCAACAACTTTCATATTTATCTCGAGATAATCTCTACTGATTTGGTTTGGTTCAATATTTTACAAAGTTAAATTAATATCTTTGATTTAGTAAGTTGGTCGTGGTTTTGGAATTACAAATTAAATAGTCAAACCCAATTGTTATATATAATTCTCCCACTTCATTCGAACCAAAATTACGAAAACTTTTCTTAATAAAAACACATCGAATGATAGTACCCTTACTGACTCGATTTGTACCAAATTTACCACACTACCACACACATTAAGAATCTCCCCAATGGTTCAGAAATTATTCTCTAGATGATACAACTTATATTTTGCTATGTTTAAGTATTAGTACCGATACAAACCGTCGTCCCACTTTTCTGACTACAACAATATTTATTTACATTTATGTTGATATGTCATGATCACCCCGAATTTCGCATTTGGAGAGATGAAGAATGAGATCTTATTGATGGTGCATTTAGTTCCTGCATAGAAATATTGTATTATTCTAGAAATAGAAAATTAATAAAAATATTCAATATAAAATGATCAAACCTTTTTTTTTCCATATTTTTTATATTATTTTCCCTTTATAACATATTTACCTTTATTAAAAAAAGTTGAACATGAATCACAGAACCCATGCACCACCTAGGGATGAAAATTAATTTGGATTTTTATTTTTATTTTTTTAATTTTTTCACGGGTCAGGGAACATGCGAGTTGGGATCACGGAAACCATGCACCACCTAGGGATTAAAATTAATTTGGACTTCTTTTTTTAATTTTTTCACGGGTCAGGGAACATGCGAGTTGGGTCAGGCTTATTGCTGGTTGGTCTCACGATTTTTTTCCCTAATTTA
The DNA here is from genome assembly GCA_037126765.1 of Stenogyne calaminthoides. Lineage (NCBI taxonomy): Eukaryota > Viridiplantae > Streptophyta > Magnoliopsida > Lamiales > Lamiaceae > Stenogyne > Stenogyne calaminthoides. Next base: position 43,189,800 of record JBBCBC010000003.1, on the reverse strand, counting down.
TATAAATACAGAAAAGGCCAACATTCTTCACGGAAAAATTGAAAGTGCGGCCTCTATCATTGAACAAATTTTCTTACTGGCACCGCCTCATGGCTGATCGTCGACCGCATCTCCTATCTCTTCTCCAAACTGTGATAGCCTTCTATTATCCGTACTAACGTGATTTATAATTTTTTGGGTATCTTTCTCAATTTTGGGGTTGCTTCTACGATATTGATTTACGATTTTTTGCTCAATTTGTGGGGCTGTTGTTTGGGTGCTGTAATGAATTGTTTCAATTGAGTTACTCTATCACAATTTATTGCGTTAACTAGGTGAATTGATTTTATTGGGTTAGATTCAATTTATTTTCTTATTTTTCAGATGATTTTGAAGTTTTTATATGATATTTTATGTGGATTCCATTAGGATATTTGATTTTGGAATTAATAACTCCGAGGTACAAAAAATAGGAAACATTGACTCTAAGGTACAAATGCAATTTTTAGTGACTCTAAGGTACAAAAAAAATTGTACTTTGTTTGAAAAAAAATTGCACTTTGTACCTGAGAGTCACAAAAAATTGCATTTGTACCTTAGAGCTTTTTGCTCTCCCACTTTGTACCTTAGAGCTTTTCCCCCTTGATTTTGATTGTTTTTGTACGATTTTTCTTTGTTTCCAATGAGATACATTTTTTTGTCTATCAATAGCACATCTTTTATTCATGCAGTAACACACAAAAAAAAAAAATTGTGGAAAAAAAGATGGGGAAAAAGCTCTAAGGTACAAAGTGAGAAAAAAGTTTCTTAAAGACAAATGCAACTTTTTTTGACTCTCGTACAAAAAAGATTTTTTTTTTCAAACAAAGTACAATTTTTTTTGTACCTTAGAGTCAATAAAAATTGCATTTGTACCTTAGAGTAACTGCTTCCTTTTTTTTGTACCTGAGAGTCATTAATTCAAAAAAGATAAGCACCATACACTAACTAGCGAAATTGATTCTTGTCCAGTAGTACATTTTGTGTCTATTTGTATCACATTTGTGTTCATGTAGCAATAAAAAAAGAATACGGACAAAAGAATAAGAAAAAAAGGAGTAATTTTTTTTCTTTTACTCATGTAGTAACACATTTCATGTGTACGAGTTTCACAGTTTTATTCATATAGTAACATAAAAAAATTACGGAAAAAACAGCATAATAAAAAGAGAAAAAAGAAAAAAGAAAACCAAAATTGACTTTTTGTTCATCTAGTAACACATTTCGTGTCTATGAGTATTACACTTTTATTGATGATGTACACGAATTTAGAAATAAAAAAAAATAAAAATAAAAATTGACTTTTGTTCATGTAGTAACACATTTCATGTCTATGAATATTACACTTATATTGATGTAGTAACAAATTTTTTTTTTTTAGCAAAATCGATTCTTTCTCTTTATAACACATTTCGTGCCTATGATATCACAATTTTATTCATATGGTAACACAAAAAAAATGAAATAAAAAAGAACATAATAAAAAAAAATGGAAAAAATAGAAAAAATAATTTTTGTTCATGTAGTAACACAATAAAAATTAGACACAAAGTAAACGTAAAAATGTGCTTAGCCAGAATTGAACCAACCACCTAGATATGTTAATAGAATGTCCAAACCATCGAACTACACATATAATTGTTTAAAAACTCTTTTACAAGTATATAACAATTAGATATTGGCTAATTTAAAAGTGCCACCCGCTTGACCCGCGAATTTTGACACCTTCCTCAAATCAATAAATATTGCATATGCAATATTTAACAAGAGACTCACTCTTAGGTTTAATATATTTATTAAAATTATTCTATAATTTTAATACATAAAATATTTCATCTTTTAAAATTATCATGTGGAAAATGATAATGTGGCAAAAAAGAAGTGATTTATAGTAAATATGCAACCAACCATAAGTTCGGAGTGAAATAAATGGATCAGATGTAGGTTACGCGAGAAATATCTGAAATTAAAAAAATTAAAAAAAAATTGTTGTCACTTGAACCTAGCCCGAAAACATAGTGTCCTCGTCTTGAATCCCGCTCATAGTTGGTGTTCTAAAACAATACTTTTCGTCATGTGATATGTATCATTGTTTAGCTTAAAAAATATTTATATGTGTTTTCTTTTGTCAAAATTAGCAAACCATTATAGTTCGCATGTTAAAATAAATAACCAAATTCAACATAAATTTTTGTGAACCAAATTCTCAAAAAAAAAAAATTGTCCTTCCACTATAAAAAGACTACTTCCCAATATATATTAACTAGAGTGGGTTTTACGTGAGCTTGATATAACGTGCAAGACACATAATTTTCGTCCAATCAAGGTATAAACTTTAAAAAATTATATCCCGTACATATTATATTTAAATGCAAAATAATTATTTTCTCAAATTTAACGGATGATTATGTATATCAAATGAATGCAAAAATCATAATATCAATTCAATAGTTCTAAATGAATAGTTATATACATGAACACTATATGAAAATTATTTGCTCAATATGGTATATCACTTACTACTAAATTAAAATCAAATACAAATTCATATAATACCCATAAAAAAATTATGGTTTTTTTTTTTATCTAACTGAGCTTCATCCGACATATGAACAAACAAATCATGCTTGTGCAAAGAAATTAATGAGCTTGGTGGTAATAGCAGTAGGAATCTGAATTGATTGAGTTGAAAAAATAAAAATATTCTATACATCTTAATCAGGGGCGGATCTAGGATTTCACGGTGGGGTGGACTGAATTTTTTTGAAGTTTCGTCATATTAAAATTTTATATTTACATATAGTATTTTTTTAATATATTAATTTAGGTGGTGTCATATGAGACTTTAAAACATAAAACTCATCAGTAACTTAGTCTACATTTGTCTATATTTTTAACAAAATATATTCCAAAACATTGGTGTTCATTTATAAAATATGTTGTTTTTCTATTAATATATAATATTTAGTTAAAACAAAATCATATAACTTATGCTCAAGTTTTTTAATCATTTCAAGAAATGTTTATCAGTTTAAAAAAATATCTCATTTAACACACGTTAGTACATTATTACATTTATAATTTCTCTTTTTTTTAATATTAAAGTGGTAAAAAATTAATCATTACTACAATATATAAAAAATAAACTACTCATACATATTCCTCAAAAGAAATGACAAAAATTGTGAGAACGATATAGATATTTAATATTGAAAAAGTTAAATGAAAAAAATAATACCATATTCAGATGATTATAGTGGATGTGAGAGGCTCAAGAAAGCACACTCAAAGTTACAATAAAATAAAATCTTTGTTGTGGATGAAATTCTTGAATTTTAATATTTTAATAAGAAAAAGAAAAAAAAAGGAGAGACACGATAGATCAAGAAAATAAATTTATATCAAGTTGTACCTAATAACTGAATAAAAAGTGTGCGGATGAATTTTAATTTTAGATTGGAGTTTGCAAATTAAATATAAAATTAGAAATAATTATGGGTTGAGCTTAAATTTGTGTATTGAATTTTATTCACATACTGTACACAAATATATAACATATTAGGCCGGTGCAGCCCCTACAAGATCCGCCCATGGTCTTAATATTAGTTGATATGTGCTTATTTAAAAAATGAGTTGGTATGCTGTGAAACATTTTCATCGTGAAATTGATTTTTTTTATAGACATACATTTTAGTAATATAAGTCACACCCTTTAGTAATATAAGTCACACACTTCAGTTATCACTACGACACTCTTTGCTATAATATAAGTCACACCCTTCACTTTTATGAGTAATACTCTTTATAGTAAAAAGTCACACACTTTACTGTAAAAAATCACACACTTTAGTAATATAAGTCACATTCCTTAACTAGTTTCACCGTAAAATTTGTTCACACTATACTTTGCCTTAAAAAATATATATTTAAAATTTTAAAAATAGAAATCCATCTATATTACTAACCGAGAGTTTTTATTGTTTATGTGTCAACGAAAACTCCTCGTACTTCGCCTTTTGTTGAGTTTTGATGATGTGTCAATCATATAAAGAATTAAAAGTATTAATAATAATAATGTGTCATGTATTAATTATTTAAATAAAATATTATAAAAAGAATAGCTGACTCAATCAATTTGATATATTCCATCATAATATATAAATATTATTATCATTATTTAAAACTATATGAATATAGTTTTATATGATATCAATATTATATATATTATCTAATATTTATACATCAATTATATAAGACTTGTCCAATTAATTACTATTTTTTTAAATCTATATTTTTAATTGAGAGTTTTTTTTTTTTTTGAAATATAATTGAGAGTTTTTATTACTTATGTTTTGTGAATTAATAATGACTATGTATCATGTAATAATAGTTTAAATAAAATATTATAAAATGAATAGTTGACTCAATCAATTTATTATATTCCATCGTAATACATAAATATTTTTCTCATTATTTAAGGGAAAATTATCGAAAAATAAAAAATTGAATCGAAACAATACATTATATATATATATATATATATAATCATAATTCTAATTCATTTATTCATTTTTTAACCTAAATATTACACTAATAATATACATTATATGTGGATTATAAATTTATATAGTAGCGTAGTATCATTAGCTATTGTATTGTGTTATTTGATTTCCGAATCTTTACCGTAAACAATGAAAATGTGCCTTTAAAAATGATTTAATTTTATAATGTCATTATTTCGATTTGTTTTGGTTTTTACCGAAACAGAACCGAAAAATTCAGTTCAATTTAACGTAAAATGGTTCGATTTTGATTTATTATGATAAATATTTCGATTTAAATATTTCGATTCTGTTCGATAACCAAGCGGAATGCTCATCTCTACCCATATCAGGTGTAAGCACGTCGTGGTCTTTCCCCTGCAAAAAAATTCATCACACAACCAAACAAAACTCCATATACACATGCACAAGCCAAATGTCACTCTCTCCCTAACGTGAGCCGTTTTAATAAATTTCAGGCTCCGATCGACCATTTTTAAAATATAGGTACTATAAGTATGTAGATTTTTTCTTTCGAAAAATGTCATATATAAATTTTTTAGAGAATATTATTAGGGACCTATGTATATACAAATGAATTAATTCCTCACCTCTCTAAAAGCTTGAGCTTTTAGATGAGACGAGATTCTACATGGTATCAGAGCTTCCTGGCTCACGCCCTCGTCATATATAAATGAATTAATTACTCACCTCCCTACAAGTTTGAGCTTTTAGATGAGACGAGATTCTTTCATATGGAATACTTAGAAAGTTGATCACATTCAATAAAAAGATTATGGAGTGTTCTAGAAATTATATATGTATTTCATTTGCAACTCAATGAGTAATATACTAAACTACTAAAGTATTTCTCTCAAGTTCTCTCACTTTCTTGCCTTCAATTTTGATAGTGGGTAGACTTTATTAGTTGTCTCTTACACTCCACGCCTATTAAAAACTCAGGAATCTCTCGTCAACATTTTCTATGGTAGGTAGAATTAGGCATGAACATTCGATATTTCGATTATCGAATTGAATAAGAAAAATAGAATTAATCCAACTTTTCACAATTAAAAATCGTAATAAAACTGTATCATAAAATCGAGACTAATCGAAACTGAATATTTCGGTTCGATTTTGATGTAAAATCGAAAGTCGAAATATTTTTTGTTTCAAAATAGGGTCTTTTTTAAAGTAAAAAGCACTACAAGTCTATAAATATGCCTAAATTCTCAAACTAAATAATAAATTATAAACAATAAAAATAACTCAATTTATAGATTATATACAACAAAACAATTTAATTTATAATTAAGGATATGAACATGGTCCTGAAAGCTCTGATACCATGAAAGAATTCTATCTCATCTAAAAATTCAAACTTATAAAAAAATATAGAATTTATTTTTTTATTTAATTTCCCTAACACTAGTATTATCCATTCATCTCACCATATTTCAGTGCTAACATAAAACAAAAAAAACTTGGTACAAACAAAAAAATATGTACTACTGGAGAGCACAATCTACGCATAGTCGCCACATACCCATTAGGTGTAAGCACCTCACCACCTTCCCTTGATGCAACATTAATTCATAACACAACAAAACAACATGCAGAAGCCAAATGTCACTCCTCTCTTAACGTGTCCATCCCTCCCACCCCTATAAAATCTCCCCCATTTCCCCCATCATCACAATCCCACACAATATCACCATGGCAGCAACAAAGCTCCTCATAACTCTCTCGCTCCTCTCCGTCCTCCTCCACTGCTCCTCCGCCGCCTTTGAACAGACGCAGCAGCAGCACCGCCTGCGCGCCCGCACACAGTGCCGCGTCGACAGCCTCACCGCCCAGGAACCCACCCTCCGCTACCCATCCGAGGCCGGGAGGACCGAGTTCTGGGACCGGAACAACCAGCAGTTTGAGTGCGCCGGCGTTGCTGCTGTCAAGAATTATATTAATCCCAGAGGATTGTTGCTCCCTCACTACAATAATGCTCCTCAGATCCTCTATGTTATTCGAGGCTAGTTCTCTATACACAAATTTCTCTCCTTTCAATTCTATATCACTTCACATCACTTAAATTAACATGTTTAATTTCAGAGCAACATCTCTGTGAATATCTGTGAATCAAGTTTATACATGAATTCTATCATTTTTATTTACAAAGACTATCACTGTTATCAGGGACGGACATAGAAATTGAGCCGACTATCACTGTTATCAGGGACGGACATAGAAATTGAGCCGAGGGGGACCCAATTTATAATATATTGTAACTAAATGCACCTTCGAAATTTTTGAATTTTTTATATATTTTCAAAAAAATTCTAAATATCTTTACATTAACAGAGTCAAATACATTTAATATATATATTTAAAATGTAAATTGTACATATATCTTTCACTTTTTCGCTTCCTCCTCATTTGAAGAATAATAAGAAAATTTGCATGAAAAAAGAAAGCACATTTTAAAATTATTCAAAACTTCTAATATAGTCAAACTAAAAATATAAATATAAATATATATACCAAAAAAAGTTTAAGTGTGGCCACGGGGTCAGTGACCCCTTGTGACCCCAACACAATACGGGTCCGTTGTGATGGTTATGCATAAAAAATTTCACGTATGAAATATTTTTTTTAAAAGTATGAAATATTTTTTAAACAGTAACCGTTTTTTAAGCATAACATTGATAGTTTCAATCAATTTCTCCCTTTATCTCTCTATCTATATTATCTTAATTTTAATCAATTTCTCCCTTTATCTCTCTCTATATTGGTAAACTATCTAGTTATATGACCAAATTTTGAAGGAATTGATAATTAAAATGCAGGAAGGGGGCTTCTGGGAGCTGTGATTCCGGGTTGTGCTGAGACATTCGAGTACGAAATGCAACCTCGACAAGAGGAACGAAGAAGAAGCTTCATCGATCGGCATCAGAAGGTTCGACAATTCAAGCAAGGCGATATTCTTGCATTACCTGCAGGTTTCACTCTCTGGTTTTACAACAATGGACAAGAGCAGCTCGAAACCGTCGCCCTTCTCGACACCAGCAATGAGATCAACCAGCTCGACCAAACATTCAGGGTACGTACCTCACTTAAAATAAATGTTGTTGGTCCCAATATTTTAACTATTTTTGTTTAATTCAATATTCAAAAAATTATTTCATTTTTGCCCTTGAAAATGATATTATTTTATGTCACAAGAATGTCCAATTTCAACCTGATATTATTTTATGTCACAAGAATGTCCAATTTCAACCTGGTAATATGTCTATTGCACCCTATTTGAACTATTTTGATTTAATCTCAATATTTAAAAAAATATTCAATTGTGTATTGACCAAAATATATAATCAGAAAATTGATCTTTATATTGCTTTATGTTGCACAAATGTTCAATTTTAACCTATGACAGCGCCTTATATTAATTTTATATTTTGATATAGTTTAAATATTCAAAAAATTATTCTTATTACTCAAATAGTCGGAAATTGAAAATAATATTGTTTTATATAACGCGAATGTTCGATTTTGCACCATAGCTATTGCTCTATTTTGACCCCAAATTAATTCATAATATGCGAAATAAAAATATACTTTTTTCAATATTTCCATATTTGTGGACTTAAGTTGGACAATTTATTTTAACATTCAAATAGTTAAATTCTTTGGACCAAATCACTAATTCCTAATTTCTTCTTTAGTTACAAAATATTTTCTTCTTTTAAGTTTTTATTACAAAATTTAATCCTTCCTAACCGGAAACCAAATCACCTATTTCTTTAATTTTTTTAATGATTCAATTAATTAGGTCTAATGTTTTTTTCTTTTTTTTTTCAGAACTTCTTCTTAGCCGGAAAGCCAAATGGAGGGTCGGAAGAGCGTGGGGAAAGAAGGAACATTCTAAGCGGGATTGACGAAGAACTTCTAGCCGAGACTTTCAACATAGATCGCGAGAGCGCAAGGAAGCTGAAATCGGAAAACGACGAAAGAGGCCAAATTGTGAATGCCGAGAATTTCGATATTGTGTTCCCGAGGGAAGAAGAAAAGGGGAGGCGTGATATGGATATGGATAATGGTTTGGAGGAAACTTTGTGCTCGGCAAGGTTGACGGAGAATTTGGACAAGGCTAGCCGCGCCGATATTTACAACCCCCGCGGTGGACGCATTTCCACTCTCAACAGCCAGAAGCTGCCCATTCTCAATTATCTTCGACTTAGTGCTGAGAAAGGTGTCCTATATAGGGTAAGTTCAGCTAACTATCATATTTAATTCTAGGTGAAATTATTATCAAATGAAATATGGGGTTTGGCCAAGATTTTGAATGATCCTGTAATTTATGTAAAATTCAGGATTTGTTTGGTGTTAGTTTGGACAAACCTCAAGTTCATTTGGTTATAATTTGGAGTTTGTTTAGCAATTTAATTAGATAAACGTACTATACATGAGATGTCAAGTGAATCTTTTTCATTATTCAAATTAATTATCAAAGTCATTTCAAATTACTAAACATATTTTAAAAATATTTATAGTTATCAAATTAATTCCGCTGTTTATGAGAAAAATATTCGGAATTCATTTAGTAAATAAAATCTAAAATTTGTTTGAGAAAAATGTTCAGAATCCATTTAGTACATAAAATCTAAAAGTTAATTTGTTTGAGAAATATATATATATATTCGGAAATCATTTAGTAAATGAATGTTAAAATTTGTCTAGTTTATCATGTGAAATGCTGTGGCTAGTGACAAATATTCTGACATCGATCATTTAGTAAATGAATTTAATTATCAAATGAATTTCGTAATATAAGAAAAGAAAAATATTTATAATTTATAGTAAATGAGGTCCAATTAATAATTTAGAATTTGTACTTTTAAAATAACAAGTCCATTCCACAATTTACTCAAATCACAAGTTCATTCATTCAATAATTTATAAGTATATATCCTTAATTCTAATAGGTATGAACGTATTTGATAATAATTAATATCCGTATCAAAAAATGAATGCAGAATGCAATAATGGCACCCCACTGGAACGTGAACTCACACGCGGCTATCTACATAACAAGAGGCAGAGGCCGCTTCCAGGTGGTGGGCCACACCGGAAAGTCCGTTTTCGACGGGGAGGTGAGCGAGGGGCAGATGATAATCGTCCCCCAGAACTTCGTGGTGGTGAAGAAGGCCAGCGACGACGAGGGGCTGGAGTGGATCTCTTTCAAGACCAACGACAACGCAGTCACCAGCCAGCTGGCCGGCCGCCTCTCCACTTTCCGGGGGCTGCCCGAGGAGGTGCTGATGAACGCGTACGGCGTGTCGAGGCAGGACGCGAGGAGCTTGAAGTATAATAGGGAGGAGTCTAGGGTTTTCAGCTCGAGGCCTAAGAGTAGGCCTAGGGTTCTTGAGTATGCCATGAATGTGATTGGGGCTATGGTTTGAGGAAAATGTAGGTATGTACGTGAGTGTAAGTTGGGTTTTTTTTTTGTTTGGAATAATTGAGGGATGTGTGTGTTCTTGAATTCGCAATGTGTATGTACTAGTTAGGTTGTACCGAGCGGATGGAATGTAGTACTTCTCTTGTTGGCATGGATTATAAATAAATTAATTTTGAGATGCTTAATTGAAACTTTTTAGACACTAATTAATTAGTATTCTGCTTTATAGATTTTAATACATGAATCTACAATTATGACGGGTAAATTGTAGAAGTGGTCCCAAGCGAATTTGCCCTCATGAAAATTGTCATTTTTTTTTAACAAAAATAGTCCCATAGAATTTTACAAGTAAAAAATAAAGGAATTTTTGGGATCATATTTGTTTTTTAAAATTCTCTTGAGGCCAAAATTATTAAATAAAAATCGAATGAGACAATTTCTACATAAAAAAGGACAAAAAATGAACGTGGCACTAAAACTACAGATGAAAAATTCACATGAGACCACTTCTGCAGTGTACCCCTATTATGACACATGGATGTGCCTAGAATTATAGTAGCTTTTTGGGTATATAATTTTTTATTTTTCACGTGTCATACATTCGTAATATCAAATTAAACACTCAAAATGAAGAAAAATGAAGAAGATGCTATCAAATTAAACACTCAAAATGAAGCAAAATGAAGCAGATGATATCATACATTCGTTAATTAAGGGGATTTAAATCGAAATGGTCCCGTAACTTTGCACCTTTATTGAAAAGGTCCCGTATATATCACATGTTTCAATTTAGTCTTGTATGTTTTCAATTTGTGCCGATTTGGTCCCAAATCGCCGGAGACCGGTCAAACTATCCAAATCGATTTGTGACGATTTCGATTTAAACCCCCTGTTTGGGTTCTAGATTTCTTTTCCTTAGCTCGTGATTTTGGACAATTTTTCTTGACTCTGTTTGGGTGTTTTGATTTCTTTTGCTAAGCTTGCGTTTTGGGTGTTTCGATTTCGTCTCAATGTTGGGAATCAAAGCCCGTTATCAATTTCTAGTTTTGATTGCTCATTCATCTCCAATTTGTCTCGTGATTTTAAACAATTTTCTCGATTGTTTTCTTATTTTTGATATATTTGTTTATACTTGGGATGAGACTAGCGGTGTGGGGGTGACGATGATGCCAACCGAATGTTTTCTGATTTTAATATTTGGTTTTTAAAAGTTAAAACCATGAACTTTCTTTATGAAAAAAAAATAAAATTGAACTAATGGAGATTGAAAAACACGCACTCTCAAATGTTAGTTTTGGATGGAAAATAACTATGGGACCAAAAGTGCTTAAAAAGGACCATTTTGCAGCAGGCCCAATCTCTTGGGACTAGATCTGCAATTTACCCTTAATTTTAGTCTACATCTGTCAAATTCTATGAACTTATTTAAATTAAACGGGGGGAAATGTGGGGTGCAGGAAGTGGAGTACAGGGGACAGTGATACCAGGGTGTGCGGAGACGTACGAATCGGAATCGGTATCTCGATCGGAGAAAGGGGAGAGGAGGAGCGATCGGCACCAGAAGCTACGGCGGTTCAGGCAAGGTGATGTCCTGGCTTTGCAACAAGGTTTCACACACTGGACTTACAACGACGGCGACACCCCCATTGTCACCGTTTCACTTATCGATGTTGGCAATGAAGTCAATCAGCTCAATTTGAAATTCAGGGAAATTTCCATACATACATATTAGTATTAGTTATTTCTATTGAAGAGTATTACTTGAATATTAATTAATCTCATAATGAAACACGGTGCAGCAAGCGTTCCTGGGAGGAAACCCACAATCAGTTAGAATCGAGAGATGAGAAAGATTGAGAGAAGGTGAAGAAGAGCAAGAGCAACAAAGAGGCAACATATTAAGCGGTTTCGACCAACAGATTTTGGAGGAATCATTCAACACTGATCCCGAGCTCATAAGTAGGCTGCAGGGCAGGGAGGACAACAGGGGCATTATCGTCCGAGCTGAAAGGCTGAGCCTCGTCATCCCCAAATACGGCGCAGAAGCTCAAGGCAGAGAGAGGCGGGAGACTGATAACGGGCTTGAGGAGACTTTCTGCTCTCTCAAGATTAGGCAGAATATCGATAACCCCGCTAGGGCTGACGTGTACAACCCACGAAGTGGCCGTGTTACCACTCTCAACAGCCACACTCTTCCCATTCTCAACTACCTTCGCCTCAGTGCTGAAAGAGGAGTTCTCTACAAGGTATATATATAATGTTTTCCATTTGGGTTAAAAACATTTTTAGTCCCATAATTTTTATTAACATATATTTGTCGTGTTAATAACAGAACGCCATAAGGGCACCACACTATAGCACAAACGCCCATTCGGCAATGTACGTGACAAGAGGAAGCGCAAGAATCCAAGTGGCTGGAAACAACGGAAGACTGGTGTTCGACAGGCAGGTGAGACAGGGGCAGCTCCTGGTCGTCCCACAAAACTTTGTGGTTGTGAAGAAAGCCGGTGATGAGGGATTCGAGTGGGTGGCGTTCCAGACCAACGAGAACGCCATAAACACCCAGCTCGCAGGCCGCCTATCCGCCTTCCGTGCAATTCCTTACGTAGGTTTTGATGAACTCGTACGGAATTTCCAGGACGGAAGCCAAGAGTTTGAAGTATGGAAGGGAGGAATCGACTCTGTTTAGCCCAGTATCGAGATCTGGAGGAGGATATGCGTAAATGCTGAATGTGTTTGTAAAGTTTTGGTTGTAGAATAAAGGGTCTCCTTGATATATATGGAGAGTGTATGTTTTGTACCTGGATTTCATATAATAAAAGGGTAATTTACTTGGTAAATCAGTTCATGGTTCTGTGTGGTGAATTCTTGCAATTTCCTTTCTATTATGTTTACTGCACAAAACACTTTATACACCTGTTTAATTCATTGATGATATCTTATTAATGTAGAAATGGTAGAATCAACAAGATTCTTCTTTGAATTAATGAAATTGTAGTTACAAGAAGGTATTCTTGCTGAATATAGAGCAACATTTGGAGTGTAATGTAATTTTTTTTATTAGAACAAATTAAAGAATTACGATGGACATTTGGAGTGTAATGTAATTTTTTTTATTAGAACAAATTAAAGAATTACGATGGACAAATTACAATTGCCGAGACTCAAATACTCAATTTACAAAAACAAAAAGCTAAATTCTATTTTTATATGTGGAACACTCTAACTGATCACTCTTTTGAGATATACATCTCTTTTGAGATATACACCTCGCGGCACTCTTTTATTCTCTCTATTGAGCAATCACTTACTCACACTTACAAGAGGTTAGGGGCTACCATATATTTATAGGTTACAATGTCGGTGGGATCAACCAACAACTACCACTTTTGGTTTGCTAGAATAATCAAGCTAGTTCTATAATATTTTAGTTTTGCCTACAAAATTTGAGTTTACTAATACTAGTTTGACGTTGGTGAACTAGCCGACAATGTATATACTATAATAATCTAGTCCCTACTTATTTGAGCAACTAGAAGAATCTTCCAATGTGAATGCACTTTGTGTCTTTTCTGATCATTCTAGAAAAATTCCAAAATCGGTGGTGGCATTTTTTAATTCAGTTACAACTTCAGAAAGGAAAATTTCATATTACATCATGTAAGTTTGGCCAATTCCAACATAAATTCTTTATGTTTATGCTTTATGATTTTTGGTCCTAAGTATACGATTTTCATCCTTTTTTGACCAATTTAGGTCCTAGAATGTACGATTTTCATCCTTCTTTAACCAATTTAGGTCCTTTTTCGTGTGGCTTTTCGGCCACTTTAAAAATTTTCGACGAAAAAGGATCAAATTGGTCAAAAAAAGGATGAAAATCGTACACCTAAGATAAAAAATAATAAAGCAAATACATAAAGAATTTATTTTGAAATAGACCAAACTTATAAGACGTAAAATGAAATATTCCCACTTGAGAAATTGAATGATAAACTTAATGAGAGTAAAGGAGACTAACAGGTCCCATTTATATAATAAGTAACTAATACTACCTATAAGTAATAGTATTACTTGTAGTACACAAAGGTATTAATTAATTGGGTGAAAATAAAATAAAACTATCAAATATCTTTAGATCCCACCCCTCACCCCTCAAAATGGGAGTGGATGTCTAGAAATCCCATTTTGGCCTTGATGTTGTTGAAGATGGTTGGACCAAGTGGCTTTGTAAGGGCATCAACCAAGTTTTCTGCAGTAGATATTTGAATTAACTTGATCATTCCTTCCTTAATCTTCTCTCTAGTGAAGTGCATATCAATTTGAATATGTTTTGCTTTTTCATGTAGAGCTAGATTATGGGCAATACAATGTGCAAACTTGCTATCTGTGTAAACAAGGGCTGGATGGACATGTGGTATCTTCAGGTCCTTCAAGATATATAGAATCCACTGGAGTTCACAAGATGTAGCACATAGAGCTCTCTACTCAGCCTCGGCAGATGATCTTCTCACTTTTGTTTGCTTCTTTGATTTTCAAGATATGAGTGAGCCTTCTAAGTAAATTGCATAGCCAGTAATGCTTCTTTGATTTTCAAGATATGAGTGAGTCTTCTAAGTAAATTGCATAACTAGCAATGCTTCTTCTTGATTGTTCACACCTGGTCCAATCTGAGTCAGAAAAAGCTTGCAATTTGAAGTTAGTATCAACAGATCATACATAAGGCCCTGTCTTATAGTGGACTTTAAATACATTAGTAATCTATGAACATCAGTAAGTTGTGATTCAGTAGGTTTACTCATAAATTGACTCAATGTTTGTACAATATAAGAAATATCAGGTCCTATAATATTCAAATATAACAGTTTTTCCACTATCCTTCTATATTCAAAAGGGTTTTTCAATAAAGGAACATTTGTGAAAGATATATAATTTTGAATCCATTGGTGTAGAACAAGGTTTGCTAGCTAAATAACCACAATCATCAAGATGGTCCAACACATATCTCCTTTGACAAAGTTGAATTCCAGTATAATTTCTAGCAACCTCAATGCCAAACATATATTCCAATGTACCAAAATCCTTAGTAGTAAATTTGTTATGCAAGTGAGATTTTATACTTAAATCTCTTCTAAGCTATCACTAGCAATGATGATATCATCAACATAGCAAATCAAGACAATAAAAGATTTATCAGTGGGCCTTGTGAAAAGATATGTATCAGCTTTGGAATCAGTTAAAGTTTCAGAAAGTTTGTTAAACCACTATTTTGAAGCTTGTTTTAATCCATAAAAATTCTTATTCAGCTTGCGAACTCTATTATCACTAGAAGAACAGTAACCAATTTTTAACGACAGCAATAGATAAACCAATTTTTACATGGGTGATTTTGCAATATGGGAGAGGTGTCGAAATAGTCAATACCTTCTTCTTGAGTGTATCCTTTTGCCACTAGTCTGACTTTAATACCTTTCAATGTTGCCATCAACTTTATACTTTACCTTGAAGATCCATTTGCAACCAAATGTTTGCCCTTTGATAATTGTACAAGAGACCAAGTATTTGTCCTTTCTAAAGCTTCAAATTCCTTGTTCATTGCAATTATCTAATTGTCATTCTTAATAACTTGATTATAAGTCTTAGACTCCACTATTTGAGATATAGCTTTATGAGAAATATTGATGAACCGAGTTTATGGCGAGGAAAATATTTAGAGAAAATACATAAAAAAAAATGTTTAATTTTAAGTGTCCATTGTCTTTTTAAATTGCCCAATATCTGAAAAATATTATTTTTGTCTTTTGTGGACTATTTTATTCTTAATTCCAACTCTTTATATTATTTCTTCATCACATACACAATTTTACAATTCTCAACCTCTCATTCTATTTGTATATTTTCAAAAGATGTTTAGATATTTAAAAATTTAGTTATCCCTCCAAAATCACTGTCTCTCCCCTCGGCAGCATTGACGTTGGCTCCGCCACGGTGAATGTTATATAATTCTTTGTTAAAATTTGATTCATATTTAAGAATTCAATTTTTTTTTTCAATTTGCTTCTAATCAAATTCCAACTCTGTTTTTCAACTTGTTTCCAATCGGATTCCAACTTTGCTCCAACTTCGATGAGCTTAAGAGGAGAGATTGATGGGAGAAAATGAAATAAAGAATTGTAATTAATTAGGGAGATGAATGAGTCCTAATTAAAAGAGAAAAAAACAATAACCTTTTTTAAAAAATTGGAAAAAGAAAATGTGAGAGAGAATTGGGGATCATCGCTGGTGAGGTGATTAGGAAAATCTTTATTAAGTAATACCAAATTACAACAAAATCCCAATTTTATTATCTCTATTAGATATGCATTTTAAGATTGACAAAATTTTGGGTTCAAAGGTTAACTATTAGAAAGTTCTTTCTCCTTAATTAGAACAGGTGGCAATAATCTAACGAGTGCAACATGTGAAAATTAAAGCAGATAGCACGGCAACCACTAGGCAAGCTGCCTATTTACCATAAATATTTATAGACGCGATTAATATATGAGAAAACGATTGTATATCCATTTTGTAAAGGCAAATTTTCCTCATCATCCTTTACACCAATTTTAAATTGGTGTAATTCATCAATTTTAATTTGATGCAATTCTAAAATTGGTGCAATTGAATTTTAATTTATTTTTTAATATGCCCGGGCCCGAACCCAACCCAATTGATTCATGGTTTATTTGGCCCGAATAGATCATGATTTTGGTGCAATTGAATTTCAATTTATTTTTTAATCGGCCCGGACCCGAACCCAACCCAAGTGATTCATGGTTTACTTGGCCCGAATAGGTCATGATTTAAGGTTCATAATTTAGTGTTTAAGGTGTAGATTGTTCATCCAAATTAAAATTGAATAGTGCACACAAGTGTTACTCTTTTGTAAATGGGTCAAGTTGAGTCAAAATTGGGTGATGCGAAGGAAGGTTTTGGACCCAAGAATACGTGCAAGATTATTCGCAAAATTGTCCCAGAATTGTTACTTGCTCATATTTACCAAAGATATTGTCCCAAATTTCGCAGGATTCGGCAAGATTCACAAGAATGTCAGATTGTCCCATTTTTACGCTTAATTATATTTATTTTACCTTTGTTCCATCTTATTTAGTTTTATTCATACTTATCATGTTGTTAGGATAGATTTTGTCTTTTGAAGTCGGCTAGTTAGTCTTTAAATACTGTGTAATACCTTTGTTTTGGAATCAATGAAAAAAGTATAACTTTTCTTTGGCAATTTGTCAAAAACTAATCGTTCACCGGCTGGCCTGAGCCAGGGCGTCGATTTTATCTTGTTTTATATTCGTTCTCCTGCTAGCCTGCGCTAGGGCGACGAATTTATCGTGTCCCAAATAGCGATTCTCATCAAATTGGTGCTTTCATTGAGAGTATCTGAGAATCGCGATCGTAAATTGTGTTTTATATTCATTCTCCTGCTAGCCTGCGCTAGGGCGACGAATTTATTGTGTCCCAAATCGCGATTCTCATCAAATTGGTGCTTTCATTGAGAGTATCTGAGAATCGCGATCGTAAATTGTTACTATGTCAAGAACCGACGAGGAACGAATTGAATCGTTGAAGACCAATGTGGCGGACATCAAAATCATTATGGCTAACATTGACGTGAAGCTTGATGCGGTTATCGCGAGGGTAGAGAAGATGAAGCGCAAACTGCTTCGCCGGGGATTTGTTTCTGATTCTTCGTCAGAAAAACCCCAGCACCGGTCTTCATCCTCACCGAAGAAGACAGCCTCACGACGTCACCGCCACATAACCACCGAGCGCCTCCAGTTCGCCGCCTCACCATCACGCTTCACCACCATCCAACCTGTTCCATCGCTGAGTCAACCCCAAATCTCCAAACCGACGACGACAATCGTCATGTTTCCCATCCTGTACCACAACCAATTCAGGATCCGCCTACGCCGTCCGTCGCCGTTCCTCAGCCAACGCCGTCCGCCGTCGTCCCCCAGTCAACGCTGGGCCCCGCCGCGAGAAGTGGTCGCGCAGCGTTGCAGTGTTTTGCGAATGAAGAAGATGATGGCTGCGATTTTCTCGCTGATGCCCTATCTCTTCTACATGGGCCTTCATATGCAGTTGAAACTTGCGGCCAAATTGGGCCTTTGGGTAGGTTGGAGAAGGAAGTCAGTGGGTATACTTCCATAGAAGGTAAATTGGGTGTTAATTACTTTGGGTCTTTTCCTATTCAGCTCAGTCGGCCGACAAGTAAGCAAAATGGGTCAAATACTCTTGAGGTTGGACCATTTGGGCTTTATTATCATTTGAAACAAAATGGGCCAGCAACTTATTGTGAAGATTTAGAGGATGATGGGCCTTTTATTTTTTCAAATGGATTGGATACATTTAGTGGGCCCCCATTTTACGATGGACCACCTATTTATGATGAAGAGCCGCTCGAAAGTAATTTCGTGCTTCCCGTTTATGGCACCAATGCCGAAGACGAGTCGTACAAAAAATTTGCTAAGGAAGATGAAGACGGGTCAAATTTTCCGAGAATTGATATGACATCCACCAAGTTCTACTTCGATAAAGATAAAGGTTTTGACTCCAATAATAATTATTGTTTTTTTTATAATAAAAGATAGTTATTTTATTGGCAGTACTATGAAATATTCGCGCTATCGCCTTAAGGTTTTTTGCCACACCCGAACAACTGATAATTTTGAGCTCAATAATTTGGCGGCAAATAGTCGGCGATTAGATAAAGGGGAGCATTTAGGCTCGATGAGACAGCGTTGCCAATATTGGTCCTTGAGGACAAGGACAATCTTGAAGGTGACGGGAATGATGCGAATGAAGGTTTTGGACCGAAGAATACGTGCAAGAATATTCGCAAAATTGTCCCAAAATTGTTACTTGCGAAATTGTTTCATATTTATCAAAGATATTGTCCCAAATTTCGCAGGATTCGCATGATTCACATGAATGGAAAATTGTACCATTTTTACGCTTAATTATATTTATTTTACCTTTATTCCATCTTATTTAGTTTTATTCATACTTATCATGTTGTTAGGATAGATTTTGTCTTTTGAAGTCGGCTAGTTAGTCTTTAAATGCCTATCATGTTGTTAGGATAGATTTTGTCTTTTGAAGTCGGCTAGTTAGTCTTTAAATACCGTGTAATACCTTTGTTTTGGAATCAATGAAAAAAGTATAACTTTTCTTTGGCAATTTGTCAAAAACTAATCGTTCACCTGCTGGCATGAGTCAGGGCGTCGATTTTATCGTGTTTTATATTCGTTCTCCTGCTAGTCTGCGCTAGGGCGAGGAATTTATTGTGTCCCAAATCGCGGTTTTCATCATTGGGTCAAAGACTTCTTTGTTATTAAAAAGGATGCATTTCCTCAAATTTCCAACACTTCAAAAAAAAAAATACGAAGACATACATCCACAAGGATACAATTTATTCTGAAATACAAAACTTTACAAACACAAATAGCATTTACGCATATCCTCCTCCAGATCTCGACACTGGGCTAAACAGAGTCGATTCCTCCCTTCCATACTTCAAACTCTTGGCTTCCGTCCTGGAAATTCCGTACGAGTTCATCAAAACCTCGTAAGGAATTGCACGGAAGGCGTATAGGCGGCCTGCGAGCTGGGTGTTCATGGCGTTCTCGTTGGTCTGGAACGCCACCCACTCGAATCCCTCATCACCGGCTTTCTTCACAACCACAAAGTTTTGTGGGACGACCAGGAGCTGCCCCTGCCTCACCTGCCTGTCGAACACCAGTCTTCCGTTGTTTCCAGCCACTTGGATTCTTGCGCTTCCTCTTGTCACGTACATTGCCGAATGGGCGTTTGTGCTATAGTGTGGTGCCCTTATGGCGTTCTGTTATTAACACGACAAATATATGTTAATAAAAATTATGGGACTAAAAATGTTTTTAACCCAAATGGAAAACATTATATATATACCTTGTAGAGAACTCCTCTTTCAGCACTGAGGCGAAGGTAGTTGAGAATGGGAAGAGTGTGGCTGTTGAGAGTGGTAACACGGCCACTTCGTGGGTTGTACACGTCAGCCCTAGCGGGGTTATCGATATTCTGCCTAATCTTGAGAGAGCAGAAAGTCTCCTCAAGCCCGTTATCAGTCTCCCGCCTCTCTCTGCCTTGAGCTTCTGCGCCGTATTCGGGGATGACGAGGCTCAGCCTTTCAGCTCGGACGATAATGCCCCTGTTGTCCTCCCTGCCCTGCAGCCTACTTATGAGCTCGGGATCAGTGTTGAATGATTCCTCCAAAATCTGTTGGTCGAAACCGCTTAATATGTTGCCTCTTTGTTGCTCTTGCTCTTCTTCACCTTCTCTCAATCTTTCTCATCTCTCGATTCTAACTGATTGTGGGTTTCCTCCCAGGAACGCTTGCTGCACCGTTTTTCATTATGAGATTAATTAATATTCAAGTAATACTCTTCAATAGAAATAACTAATACTAATATGTATGTATGGAAATTACCCTGAATTTCAAATCGAGCTGATTGACTTCATTGCCAACATCGATAAGTGAAACGGTGACAATGGGGGTGTCGCCGTCGTTGTAAGTCCAGTGTGTGAAACCCTGTTGCAAAGCCAGGACATCACCTTGCCTGAACCGCCGTAGCTTCTGGTGCCGATCGCTCCTCCTCTCCCCTTTCTCCGATCGAGATTCTGATTCCGATCCAGTGTGTGAAACCCTGTTGCAAAGCCAGGACATCACCTTGCCTGAACCGCCGTAGCTTCTGGTGCCGATCGCTCCTCCTCTCCCCTTTCTCCGATCGAGATTCTGATTCCGATTCGTATGTCTCGGCACACCCTGGAATCGAGATTCTGATTCCGATTCGTATGTCTCGGCACACCCTGGAATCACTGTCCCCTGAACTCCACTTCCTGCACCCAACAAAATCAGGGCATAAGCAAAAAAAAAAAAGGGTTAATTACATTTTTTTTCAATCATTTGGATTATTATTTTCAGTTCACATGTGCTCAATTTTTATTTATTTTTACCAATTTCAATCATTTTTTCTTTTACGTTATCAATTTTATGAATTCACTAGTTTCTATTTTTACTAAATTTCAGCCATTTTCCGAATTGTAAAATTGGAGTGGAGTTGGTCAAATAGAAAGAGGAATGACTAAAATCGGTAACATGCATGATTTAAATTATTATTCCTTCTTACCAATTTCAATAATATTTTTTTATCAATTTTAATCCATATATCCACTTTTTATCCTTTATTTTAACAATTTCAGTCTTTTTGTTGGATTGAGAAAGACTGAAATTGGAGCTGTCAAAAACAATAAAAAGACTGAAATTGGTCCATATTCAAGAAAAAAAAAACTGGATTGATAAAAAGGATTATAATTAGACACGCGTTAATTAAAATTGATAAAATAAAATTATCTCAAAAAAAATAAATTAAATTAACCTTGGACAACGTAGACGA
Source organism: Stenogyne calaminthoides (assembly GCA_037126765.1). Taxonomy (NCBI): domain Eukaryota; kingdom Viridiplantae; phylum Streptophyta; class Magnoliopsida; order Lamiales; family Lamiaceae; genus Stenogyne; species Stenogyne calaminthoides. Next base: position 43,168,309 of record JBBCBC010000003.1, on the reverse strand, counting down.
GTCGAGGGGCGTTAGTGTAGTACGGGACCAAGAGGCCACGTGGCTGAATCACGTGACGTAGGAACTCAATTCCGGCGCACTCGAATTCCTGGTTGTTAGTGCTCCCGAACTCGGAGGTACCGGCCTCGGACTGGAACACGGAACTCGGTTCCCTGGCACTGAGTTGCTGGATTCGGCACTGAGTCTTGGCTCGGAGGCGGTGGTGCTGCTGAGTCTGCAGCGATTCCCAGAGCTGCTGCTGTGGGAGATCGAACTGGGCTAAGCAGGCATGGAACAGGAACAGGAATAGGAATAGGGAGAAGTAGACGAGTTTAGCCATGAGTATTGATGAGATGTTATATGTGGGGAATGGGAAATGATGGGTTTTATAGAGGGGGGAATGGGTGAACACTTGGCTTGTGAATTTGTGCATGTGTTTTTGTTGTTGTGTTTGGGTTACACATAAGGTTGTGGGGTCTTCATATGTGGCGTCAGGCCATGAGGGTCCGTCATGCAATTGTCCACCTTGTGTTATACAATATTGTACTGAATTTGTAGTGTATTCTGTGTTATACAATATTGTGCTTTGCAGTACACGCGCGTGGATTTATAGTGTATTTAAATTTAATACAACAAATGACTCATGTGTACAATATATGATTCAAATTTATAACATGCGATTAAATTAACAAAGTATTGTGTGAAACAGGCGTGTTGTTTAATTTAAATGTATTTTTGAAATATGCAATTTATTTTTTTTAAAACGTTCAATTTATGTATTAAACGTTCAATTTGTATAAAATAAATTGAACGTTTTAAAAAATTAAATTGCACATTAAAAAAATGCACTTGAATTACTCAATATACCTAATGGACAGAAGATCTTCTCGGTTAATTACTATTCGAATTCATTAGTTTTAAAATTTTCATTTACTATTTTATTATGTAGTGTATTACTTGAAATTAAATAATAATTAATCGGTATTTTTGTGATATGTACATGTGTACGTTAAAATTAATTTTGAATAATGAAAATTATAAAAGTGGAATAAATGGTTCGATTTGAATAACTTTGGTTCAACAAGTGTCCAATTTACTACAGATGTGCATACACACATGTGAGTGTGTGACATTGTATGCATATCGATGATGTTTAACTAAAGTTGTACGTACAAAGAGTTTCTTTTATTTGCTAACTCAATTACTTCATGCATGTTACAACTTACATGATACATGATGGGAAAAAAATTCAATTTTGGTCACTAAAGTTTACCTTTTTATAATTTTGGTCACCCAAGTTTACCCACTTTTAAAATTGGTCACCCAAATTAATTTTTCCTCTCACATTAGGTCCTGCCGTCAGTCAACCCGTCATTGACTGACGGAATCAACGAGAAAAAATCGTGAATTCATTCCTAACACCCCAAATCGAAATTCCAGACTCTTTCCCCCTTTTACAAAAACCATAATTTCTAATTTCAGCCTCTCTCTTCCCCCAGCGATAATTCCAGCGATTCCCCCAGAATCTTGAATTTTGAGCAGTCCAATAATTCTTCAGTTGTAGCACAATATCACAGTTACACAATACACGTTAAAATTGAAAATTAGAGTTTGTGGAGTCAACTGAGTGGCTTGAACTTGAATGCATCTCTAATTAGGTACAACAGACCCTGATTAGGTAGGCAATCATAAATATAATATAACAACTCAGAAATTCTCAGAACTTGAATGCAACACGTACATGATACACCGCCACCTTAAGTTTCAGAACCAGAAATTAGTGTTTCACCAATAAAACATACATTTGATTGCAGATACAGAGCTTGATTGACATTGAAAATTGGACAAAAATAGAGTTTCAAGAAAGAGGGGAAATGGGCTGACAAATTTGAGTAATCCTAAATGAATTCGCGCTTTTTCTAGTTGATTCCGTCAGTCACAGACGGATTGACTGACGATAGGACCTAATGTGAGAGGAAAAATGAACTTGGATGACCAATTTTGAAAGTGAGTAAACTTGGGTGACCAAAACTGTAAAAATGTAAACTTTAGTGACAAAATTAGATTTTTCCCCACATGATGTGATAAACTTTTAAATGACTAGTAGTACGTATATATAAATATAATAATTGTAGTAAACAATACTAATATAAATTTTCATTTATAAGTACATTTATATTGATTGAAAAATGGGATAAATTTAACTGCATGTTGCATGTCAGTCTCATTCTCCTGCAGGGTTAAGGGCCTGAAAGGCTTGGTTCGACTTCCCTGTTTATGAATATTTAAATATCATAATTGGGTTTTTTGGGCCAAAATATTTGAGATTCTTAAGTTGGGCTGCAAGACTAAGCCTAAATGAGTAATGGGCCAACTAAGAATTTGGGCCTTATGATTCCACGTTGATTACAGGATTAGTAAATAAATTGATTCTGAATTATGATTAAACGTGATTAAGAAATTATTAGTACAAGGCAGTTAAGAGGACAAATAAGCGCGCCAAATTCGCACCTCAATTCTCCTAATCTCGCCACTCTCTTTCTCTCTCTTCAACTCTCCCTCTCTAGGGCCTCTCTGATAATCACCAAACTGTACGAACCCATTTCCCATTTTCGCCCAGAAATCATGAATGTCGCTCAAATTCTCGAATGTTATCCGTAAATCTCAAGTGGATCACTACTAAATTTCTCGAATCACTCCAGAATTGGACCAATCGAAGGGCCGAGCAACACATTGTGAAGCAACGAAGGGGAAGACGGATAATTTGATTTGGGGAAAAAAATTAAATCGGTTCGCTCTTATTCTCGAGGAAGTTAATGATTATCCGCAGAATAGTAGTGCACTGGGATCATCTATGAAGACGATACGGATGGTGGGGACAATAAATAGGTTTCTTCGGTGGATACCTAAGATTGATTTCAGATGGAATGGCAGATCCTGCTAGTTATGGAAACACTGACCGAGACATTGACCAGGTTCCCCTGCTTTCTCTCTCTTGTTTTACTTGTGCAATCTTCAATTTGTGGTTAAATTTATTTATTTATTTGTGAAGAATCGTTGTACTACTTGTGGTTTTAGAGCTATCCTGAATCGGTATATTATATTAGCAAACACACTCTGTATCTCTTGTATTTAGGGATTGCATCTCTGTTGGAACTGCACATTTATTTGGGTAATTTTTTTAGGTGTTGTATAAGCAATATTTTAGTGTTACTTTATGAAAGAGCAATATACTATCATGTTAAACTAGAATCTCATCTTCATTGGATTAGTGCAGTGTCTTAGATGAGCATCATCAGATAATGAGATTAAGGACATCTTAAATGAAAACTATGGCTTACAGACAACTTTACACAGTGAAAATTGTATATATGTGTAGATGTTTGAATAAAATTGGGTGGAGAATATAGAATAGTATTCGAACATATGGGCAGTAAAGTTGAGTCTTGTGTGAGAATTTTTTTTGAGCGACTGATCAACTGAAAGAAATGGAATTAATATATGTAGTTCTGATATTATCATTTTCCTATGTAACTGTATGCATTCTGAAAATTAAAGGAATTAGTTGGACCTTTCTTCAGTATTCTAATATTACTAGATAGACTTTAATCGTTTTCCAATTAATATTGATTGGTTAGACGTTTAACCTCATGGAGCTTTATGTGTTCCCTGAAGGCACTCAATACTTTGAAGAAAGGGACACAGTTAATCAAGTATAGCAGAAAAGGGAAGCCTAAGTTCTGTGCATTCAGACTTTCTCCAGTAAGCAATTTTAAGTTTTAACTATCTTGACCGAGATACTTTTGCCACCTTCATACATTTCGCTATTTTTCATCTTTGATTTTTTATTTTGAATGGAATTGTTATATACCAAGGTTCTTGTTGGAGACGTAGTGATGTGATGGATTTGTAATAGAAAAATATCAATGAAAATGGAAGGCAATTAAATAAATGTTGTTAATGGAGAAAATGATTCTACAAGACAATGATATTGATAGCAAAAATTAAATCAATTATACATCCTGTCTATTCTAGACAGGGTGCCACTCAATTGTGAGCATTATGTAATAATTATATATATTGTTTGAGATGCAATCTTTTGACTTAAATGTTTGTAAAAACAAAAACTGTCTGTTGCTTACAATGAAGTTAGCAATGAACTCTTCTAAATCTTGAATAAGCTTAGTTCTTGCATTTCTAACCTCTTTCTTTTCTTTCCTTGATGTGAAGACAATCAAGCATCTGCAGAACATCCACTTTTTGTATAAAATATTAGCCAAAATAAAATCAATTTTATGATGAAAATATGGATATCAAACAGTTCATTTGGCATTTTCATGAAAACAATGTTTGCTTTGTCTTTAAGTATCCAAGTCACATGTTTGTTTGTATATTGAAGAAAACATATTTTAAACCTATATTCTTGTTCTCCTCTTTTCTTTTATCTCAAACAAGAGTGAATATGATAAGAGTTTTGCTGTTTCAAGGATGAAACAACACTAATATGGTACTCACATGGATCAGAAAGGACTTTGACATTATCTTCTGTTTCACGTATTATTCCTGGACAAAGAACCGTAAGTTGCCAAATATTATAGTCTCATGAACTTGCTTTGGATATGATACTACCTGTAACTGGATTTGTTTTTCAGTCCCGTAACTTAGGGTGAGTTGAAAGTTAAGGACAAATAGTTCTTTAATTTGACAAATGTAGACCATTAAATGTTTTTTCACGCACTTAGACCCGTAAAAATTTATTTTTTCGCGCAGATTTAGGCCAACGATCCTAAATGTTCGAATTTACGGGCCTAAATGAGCGAAAAATTAATTTTTAAGGGTCTAAATGTGAATTTTTTTTAATGGACTACATTTGCCAAACTAAAAACATACTGTTCTTAACTTGTAATTCCCCTAAGTTAGGGGCCTAAAAAACAGTATTGCCTACCTGTAACTATTTCAGAGAGAAATTGATTAACAAGGAAGTATTTTTTGTTGTCTTATATCTGTACAGCCTGTATTTAAAAGATATTTGCGCCCAGAGAAGGAGTACTTATCCTTCTCACTGATATATAATAACGGGGATCGATCACTTGATTTGGTCAGTTTTCTAACTCAACCATTATGATCAAAGTGACACTTTTATTCCAAGAACTCAGTGATATCTTTTCTACTTAACAGATCTGTAAGGACAAAGCTGAATCTGAGGTCTGGCTCGCTGGCCTGAAGGCTTTAACGTCAACTGGCCAATCACGTAGTAGGCGTACAAGAAGTGACGTTTATGATGTAATATATCCTTTTCCCTTTGTGATATGTCTCATTTGTTTCTTTTTATTTGTCACATCTTCGACCATAATAAATTGTAGAACGAAAAGGGATTCCATCATATTCATATAATGAGTTACCCCTGGATTTCAATTTTTCAAAAAAGAGAACCAATTTCGGCACTTTCTATTATTATGGTTAATCATGCACTTTGCAAAGTCGTTATTGCTTAATTGTCAAAAATTAAGTAGTGAAACTGTACTTTATAGCTGATGTTTATAAAGCTACTGATATGTTGATAAAAAAAATGGGAATAATTTTATTAGGACTGTAACTATTGGGGGTAGCAATTGAAGGACAATATGTTTGTAGTTTGACAAATTTAGGCCATTAAATTTTATTTTCGCACATTTAGACCCGTAAAATTTTAATTTTTGCACATTTACTACAAACTGGCCCTTAAAATGTGCGTAAATTAAAATTTCACAGGCCTAATATGCGAATTTTTTTAATGGCCTATATTTTCCAGACTAAAAATATAGTCCTCCAGTAGCTACATATTGTCCGTAAAATAAAATGCTATGGACAGCAATTGAAGGACGATACTTTTTCAGTTTGACAAACTTAGATCATTAAATTTTACTTTTTCACAGTTGGGCACGTAAAATTTTAATATTCGCACATTTAGCCCAAACTGGCCCAAAACACCCACACATACGGGCCAAAATGCGTAAATAAAAATTTTATGGGCCTAATGTGCAAAAATAAAATTTAATGGCTTACACTTGCCACTCTGAAAACATATTGTCCTTCAATTGCTACCCCTCAGTCCTAAAAAAGACATTATTCCCTTAAAATTTCTACAAACTTGATGCATGATTCACATGTGTGTTTCAGTTGCATGCTATCGGTGACTTTTCTCAAGATAATCGCCCATCCGGAGCAAGGTTAGAATCCATATCAAGTATATCCCGCGGCAGAACCTCCACTGATTCCAGTTGTTCAAGCTCACATGTGGCCTCTGAGTTTTCAAATATGCAACTCAGAACAAGTGGTGCTGATGGTTTCCGAATTAGCGTCTCTAGTACTCCTAGTTGTTCAAGTAATGCATCTGCCCCAGACGATATAGAATCACTTGGTGACGTTTATCTCTGGGGAGAAGTTTGGTCTGACGGAACCGAAACCGATGGAACTGGAAAACCGATTCCAATAAAAACCGACATACTAATTCCTAAACCATTAGAAACGAATATAGTCCTCGATGTGCATCAAATCGCGTGTGGTGTTAGGCATATCGCTCTTGTCACAAGGCAAGGAGAAGTTTTCACTTGGGGGGAAGAAACGGGGGGAAGGCTCGGTCATGGAATCGAGAAGGATTTCGCTCGTCCCCGTCTCGTAGAATTCTTGGCAGTTACGAATATTGATTTCGTCGCATGTGGTGAGTTTCACACGTGTGCTATCTCAGCTTCTGGTGATTTGTACACATGGGGTGATGGGACCCACAATCCAGGCCTTCTCGGGCATGGGAATGACGTTAGCCATTGGATTCCCAAACGGGTTTCGGGCCTTCTAGAAGGCCATCAAGTTCTATCCGTCGCATGTGGGACCGGGCATTCGGCATTAGCCACAGGTACAGGAAAGTTATTCACATATGGGGATGGAATCTTTGGAGCTTTAGGGCACGGTGATCGCGAAAACGTTCCGTACCCAAAAGAAGTCCAATCCTTAAGTGGACTAAAAGCAGTTGCTGTTTCTTGTGGTCTATGGCATACTGCAGCTATAATAGAAGTCACAAATCAAAATGTTTGCTCTAGGAAGCTTTTCACTTGGGGAGACGGTGATAAATACCGATTAGGACATGGGGATAAGGACACTTATCTTCTTCCAACTTGTGTCTCCAGCATCATTGAATACAGCATTCAGAAAGTAGCTTGTGGGCATAACATGACTGTTGTTCTTACATCATCCGGTCATGTTTTTAGCACAGGAAATAATAAATATGGACAGCTTGGAAACCCACAATCAGATGGGAAGAAGCCTACTTTGGTAAGGATACTTTTACTCATCTCTTCCTTACTCAATACAAGACAAGTGCAGGATAGGAAAGGATATTTAATCAAAACCAGTCCCTCGCCCTTTAAGTTAGAGATAGGGGCAAAAATAATCTTAAAAAATGGCTAGGAGGCCGCAAATTAATTAGTCCTATAATTATTGTAGTTAGGGTTATTTTAGATTTAGGCTTGGATTTGTTTGTTGGGTATGTTTGTTTATTGATTGTGGTGACTTTTAAATGCGGTAGAGTGGATTTGATGAATAGTAATAGGTGTATTTGGATTTTATATATGTTTGGGAGTGTGGATTTTATAGGATTTGATAAGGTAGGATTTTAAATAATATATGATGGATGATTGATTGTGTATTCGGAATTGTGTGTAAAGTAGGAGAGAGAGTATGTAAAGTAAAAATGGAGGAAAGAGAGAGTGTTGAGTTGGGTAGATAATAATAATTAAAAAGTGTGTGATAGATGATTGAAAGTGTATTAAAAATTGTGCTTGGAAAAAGTAAGATAGGTGTATTATAGATATTTATATAACAAAATTTTAGATGATTTCAAATATACCAAATTAAACAAACGAGGATTTGAATTTGAAATCCCAAAAGTGACTTGGGAACCTTGAAACAAACATAGCCTTGGGGAGTATATAATTAACAGGTGAACACTGTTTTCTTAGGTCCATAACTATGGAGTAGCAATTGAAGGGAAATATGTTTTCGGTCTTTCAAGTGCGCTCCATTAAATTATATTTTGAGAAAAATTACAGTTAGATACAAGATTTAGGATACCATTACAACCAGGTACAAAGTGCAGAAATTTGAACTAAAGTACGCCGTACTATAGTTCAAATTTGAACTAAAGTGCATAAATTTTCTGCACTTTGTACTTGGTTGTAATGTTTTGGGTGACTTTGTAGTGGAATGTTCTTCTCCCTTATATTTTCACACATTTAGGCCCGTAAAATTTTAATTTTGACACATAAAGACCAAATTGACCCAAAATATACTAACATAAAAAATTTACGAGCCTAAATGTGGGAAAACAAAATATTGATGACCTAAATGTGATTGATTGATTTCTTTGATTATTATTGTTCATTGTTTTTGAGTCTCCCTTTACTCCATCAGGTACAAGATAAATTAGTGGGGGAGTTTGTTGAACAAATCTCATGTGGGGATGATCATGTGGCGGTTTTAACTCTAAGAGGGGAAGTTTTCACCTGGGGAAGAGGGGCTAATGGAAGATTAGGGCACAGGGATACCGAAGATCGTAATTCTCCAACATTAATCGAAGCTCTTAGAGATAAGCATGTGAGAAGTATTGAGTGCGGGTCGAATTATAGCACAAGTATATGCATTCAGAAATGGGTTTCTGGGGCAGATCAGTCAGTTTGCACCGCCTGTAAACAAGCTTTCGGTTTCACTCGGAAACGACATAATTGTTACAACTGTGGTTTAGTTCACTGCCATGGATGTAGTTCAAAAAAGGCGATGAAAGCAGCTCTTGCTCCAACACCAGGGAAACCACACCGGGTGTGCGATGCTTGCTATCTGAAGCTTAAAAAGGCGGCAGAGATGGGAAACGCAGGGACGATTAATCGAAGAGCATCAGGGCATCGCCGTTCTGATACTAATGTACGGTTAGATCGGGCAGAGATGAGAACTTCTTCACGGGTTCTGCTGTCCCCTACAGTTGAGCCGGTGAAGTACCTTGAGGTTAAATCAGGAGGCGGTGTGGTGAGTTCGGAGGATTATTCCATAGTTCGGGCATCTCAAGTTCCGTCTCTTGTACAGTTGAAGGATATTGCTTTCCCGAGTTCACTCAGTGCTCTTCAGTATGCTCTAAAGCCAGCTGTCACACCATCGTCATCATCACAAACTCAGCAACCCCAACAACAGTACTCACGGCCCGTTTCTCCGTACTCGAGAAGACCGAGTCCTCCACGGGTTTCACCCGTATTTTCGAGGGGCGTTATTGATACTTTGAAGAAGACTAATGATCTCTTAACCCAAGAAATCTCCAAATTGCAAAGCCAAGTATGTAATTCCTAATCCTTAGAAAGTTGATGAATAAATATCAATTTATGTCTTGTAACTTGGGGTGAATCTAGTATAAATCTGGTAGTTGTGTAAGTTATCCATATTCCGATTTGATTTCTCACGGCTTTCACGAAATGAAAATAGTCCTGTAACTTCCAACTTTTTACATTATGGTCCAGTGACCGGCTGTAGGTGGTGAAACATTCGGTTTACATTGATGTGGCAGAGTCTGATTTGTCCACGTGGCAGAGTCTGATTTGTCCACGTGGCAGAGTCTGATTGGTCAATCGAATGTTTCACTTCCTATAGCTAGTACAAGACTATTAGAATTCGTGAAAGTTGATAGGTCTATAATCGGAACCAACTTACAAGACTAAAAATAACTATTTTCCCAATAAAATTGGACACCCTAGGACTAAAATTGATAAAGCAGAAAGAAAAGGGAGGACTAAAATTAATAAGTAGAAATACAAGGGATTTATACTGAATCAGCTCTAAATTACCAGACGTAAATTGATATAAACTTGAAAGTTGATTATCATTGACTTAGTTTGTACAGTCGCTATATATGTGGTTTGTTTCTTTTGTTCTCAGGTTAAGAATTTAAAGCAAAAGGGTGAAGCCCAAGATACAGAAATTCAGAAGTTAAAGCAATCTGCTAAAGATGCTACTATGTTGGCTGCAGATAGATCTTCGAAGTGTATCAGAGCAATACAAACTGTCAAGACTGTCGCAGATCAAGTAATTAATTCCAATTTTCTATTTTCAAATAATTTCACTTTTTCTATTAATCAAGGAAAAAAGGACTCATTGTAGCTTAGCCAAGAAAAATTCATAACAAAAAGGGGATATGATCATTTTGTTTACATAAACACACATGCTTTCATAATAATAGAAGCCTAAAGATTATCATGCTTCGACAAGTAGACTTTCTGATAGTGTTAAGACGATGGAAAAACTGAAATACGTAATATATTAAAATAGGAACTCCTCGAAACAAGGCCACGGAGAATAAATATCCGCCACATAATCTCTGCCAAAAGACGAAGCTGCTACAATTCCATAATCAAAGATAATCAAACTCTAGAGAAAACCTTATTTAAATAGACTCAAACCTATACCCTAACTTATGTCCTAAGAAATAAGGTCCACTGGCTATTTATTTATTCTAGACTTATATAATTAAAATGACTCAATTAAAAGCCAAAAATATAAATATACGAGGTGTATCACTTTCTATTAGAAAATTTGTCTATGCGTGCAACTTCTTTCTCTCTCATGATGGTAAGAGCATGGATTAGTAAATGGTAAATACTTTTATCCACCAGTTGCACCGTGCAACTCAAGTGCTTTCTTAAATTATATTAGTTGTTTTACTAAAAGGTATTATTTGTTTTACTAAAAGGTGTTAGTTGGTCAATATTAGTTGTTTTCACTTACAATATTAGTTTTTTCATTGAACAATATTAGTTTTACTCTTAATAAATATTTGGTCATCCTTGTTCCCAGTTGAAGGAAAGTACAGACAAGTTGCCTCCAGAGGTATCAGCGAGTGAATCTTTTATAAACATGCATACTCAAATAGAATCTCTTCTACAAACAATTGGAACTCAGGACATTTCCGCCGTCCAACCTGAACTGGCCCAAGAGAATCATTCTGATAAAACATCAGTCAGTACTGAGGATATGTCACAGAATGTTGATGGAACTCCAATTGAAACCAATGGAGCATCAGTTTCATATGCACAAGGTACATCTCCTACAAGCACGGAAAATGGCTCAGGAGCTCCTGAACTTGCTAAAGCTGGAGGACATAAGGAGATTATCGAACAATTTGAACCAGGTGTTTATGTAACACTCATTCAACTTGGAAATGGAACCAAGGTCTTCAAGCGTGTTAGATTCAGGTATTTTTAACTTTTCCCATGTATTTAAATTTTAGGAAATAGTTTTTTTAAGTCCTGTAAGTTATTCTTATTTTGGTTTAAACCCTGTTAACTTTTACTAATTGAAAATATTCCCATAACTTTCAATTTTCAACATTTTGGTGCGGTAATCGGCTGTAAAAGGTGAAACAACCGGTTGATCTGTCCATTTTGCAGAGTCTGGTCGGTAAACCGGATGCTTCACCTCTTATAGCAGGTTATAGGACCAAAAATGTTGAAAAGTGAAAGTTACAAGACTATTTTCAATTCTTAAAAGTTGACAGGACTGAAATCGCAATAGGGGTAACTTACAGGATTAAGAAAAGCTATTTTTACTTTAAATTTTATACCAGCTGATTTTGTATTTTATTGTTAGATGTTGTTTTTGCCAAGTCTGAATGATAATGCCTCTTAATTGTGACACTAAAAACAACCGTACTAGTTATTTGGTACTGAAAGCATTTTTAGTTTTAATAGAATAATTTTCATTGTATTCTCACTCTGTTTCGACTCTCTTCTTAAGCATTTTCATTTCTCACAGCATGGTATCAGTTTCTATAGACTGATGAGTGTGAATATTGAAGTACAAATTGCAAATTTTTTTACTTTTCCTAGATGGTCAGCAAACAAAATAGTACTGAAGGGAAATAAATTAAATAAGCTAGCAGTACCTTCTTATAATGTGCATTTCTTCCAAACTCCTTTTCAATTGAGAACCTAAACCTAGATATTAATTTCCTAGAGAAGATGTATGTACATAAATATTACATGTAAAAGATGCCCCCAACTTAATTTGTCTTACAAGTTGGGATGTCTGTGAATTAGTTTTGGAATTTTTGTATTATTGCCAGTCAATTCGTAACATGTTTTGGGTATGTTTACACAGCAAGAGAAGATTTAAAGAGCAACAAGCAGAAGAATGGTGGAAAGAAAACAAAGATAGGCTACTGAGGAAGTACAGTCCTAAACCAACTAGGTCAGCATCGGTCGAGCCACCTCCGACTGATGAGCCATCCGCTGCTGAGCCACCTCTAACCGATGAGGCAACCACGGCTGAGCCACCTCTAACCGATGAGCCAACTGCAGCTGAGCCACCTCCGACTGATCTGCCACCCGTGGCTGAGGAAGACAACCAGACAGCACCAGAAAGTAATGACGAGCAACATCATTCGTAGTACATATACATATAATACATATGTATATAGAAATGAGCAAAGTAGGGGTGATTAATTGCTAATCTTAGATTCAGAAATATGAATCTTTCAGAGAGGCTTCACTCTGTTTTTCGTAGGTTATAAGTGGTGACTGGTTTAGATTCTTTAGAATGGCGTCAAGGAGTATTAGTTGGTTGTCTATCATTGAAGAAAGGAAAGAAAAATAATTAATGATTTGTTCCCAGCAATCTTTGAATTTCTGTGTGTTGATGCAGTTCTAAAAAAGCTTTTACACCTATTGATGATTGTTAAAAGTTCACAAAATCTTATATGAGATGGTGAAAGAATTCGATCTGTCTCATCTAAAAGTTCGAACTTGCATGTATAGGTGTGGAATTAATTCTTTTATTTAATTTCACTCACTCTCTTTCACTCGTGGGCTTAATTTTCTTGCTCCATCATTGAGAAGTGGGCTTAATTTTCTTGTTCCATCATTGAGAAGAGCTCCATCGAGTGGACAATTTAATATGAGTGTAGTTACTTTCAACGGTAATCGGACCTGTAGAGAAATGTGAAATTAATTCTTTTATTTAATTTTTCTAACAAATGGGCTCATGCATAAGAAATTATCCTTTTGCATGTTTTCGTATTACTCATGTTTGTTTGAACTTGATCCAATGAAAAATAATTATTTTTTAGCTTAGTTCTATAGACAGAAAATAAACTTGGACATTACTTTTATGTTTGATATGGGTCCCTAGCTCAACATGTACAAAAGATAAAATTTAAGTGTAAAAAGATTCATACCATTCAAATTCTTCTCCTTTTCAACTGGAATAAAGCCTATCCGAATTTAATTCCATTAATTAAAAGTCAGGAAGAATAGTCATACTTTCCCATATGATTTACTTTAAACAAAATAAATTAAGAGTTTCTTGTATGTAGGAATATGTTAATGTGTCCATCATTGATGAGTCTGTATAAAAAAAAGTGCATACCTAGTTAATTTCATCATAACACAAATTAATCATACAGAGCTCGTTTGACTAAATTTCTTTTAAACATCTTAATTATAATATTTTATAAAATGTTTTAAGAATTTATAAAATGTAATTTAAATAGCTTATAAATTGTTAAAGTATTTGGCTAATGAAGCTTATAAATTCTTTATATAATTTTTTTTACATTGAGATGATCGTGCTGGGAACAGGCTGGGTACGTGTCGGGTTGGGTTCGGGCATGGGGTGGTGGGAATAGAGTATAGCTTATTTAATTTTAGTAAAATAAGTTGGGATATCCAACTTATTTTTTTTTAAGCATATAAGCTCCAAAGAGCTTATTTTAGGATCTTATAAGAGGTCTTTTTCAAAAAAGAAAAAAGAAAAAATTATAAGATGTTAAATACTATCTTATTTTACCAAACAAATTTGAAGAGCTTATGAATTTTAGACAGCTTAAGTTGTTTTAAAGAGCTTATAAGTTGTGCCAAACAGGTGATATAGTCCAAAATACAATAATATATGCCTACAATGAATATGTTTATTTTAATAGAGATACAGATCTGTATACGAATTTATTCAAGGAAAAAGTTGATAGATCAATAAGAATTACTAGAGTAATTCATTATAATTTAGATTTTTAAATATAAGTACGGTAGGCTATACTTTGCATGATAATAGTAACTACATAATTGAATAATAAAAAGATAATTAGCTGGCAACAGTAGGAAAAGAAAACGAGGGTTGCATAAGTTTTTGAGCACGCAAGATTCGGACACCATAAAATTGTGGCATGCATAAGTTTTTCATTCAATCTTTCTCTCTCATCTCTCTCCCTCCCCGGCATTTTTCCACTTTCTTGCAAAGAGGGAGAGAAAGAAATTAGAGAGAAACACAGTTATTGCATTTCAAGATTCAAAACAAAAGGAGTAATTTGAAGGGAGGGTGCCTTAATTTGTGCCTCATCCCATGTTCAGATTATCCCATTTATATATATATCACATTCAAGAAAGATTAGAGTGGGGGAGACTGAAAGAGGCGGAAACACTGTCGACGTTTCTGCAACGTATATTAATCCGATCTTGATTCGCCCATGGTGCTTCTTCGTTTATAGCATTTTTCTCAATATCAAGCCAAGAGGGTTGGTCCATATTCCAAACATATATGATTTATGTTTTTTATTATGTGATTGTATTTTTATTATGAACCTTAGAAGATAATATCAAGAATCGTCCTGTACCTTAGATCGTGTACAATTTTTTGTCGTGTATGTTTTTACTCTTTCATTTTTGGTTCTTTTGGTGTCGATTTTGGTCTTTTTAAAAGAGAAAAAATATACATGACTAAAATTTTGGTCTCCTGTGTTTTACGTTCTAATTTATTGTCTAGTAACTTAGCTCGTGTCAAATATTAATCATGTTTGTTTTTTTACTTTTTCAATTTTGATCCTTTGGGTGAAAATTTTGTTCCTTTTAGACAAAAAATAAAATATATAGGACTAGAATTTTGGTCTCGTATGTTTTACTTTTTTTTTCAATTTTGGTCATTTTTCGTGTCCAATTTTAAATTGGTATGTTTTTACTTTTTCCAAATATTTCAAAAGGACCAAAATTGATACAAAAAGGGTCAATATTAAAATATATATATATATATATATATATATATATATATATATATATATATATATATATATATATATGACTAAAATTGAACATAATGACCTAAATTACAGGACACTTTTGATATTAACTCTGAATTGTGGGAATAATATTAATTGTCTTCTCAACAGGGATTGTAATTTGTCTTGAATTTCCTCTCCATCTCTGAAAAAATGGTGGTGGGAATAGAAGACAATGTCCTCGGGTTTGGTTTTGCAATATCTTCAAGTTTATTCATCGGTTCGAGTTTCATCATCAAGAAAAAGGGTCTAAAAAGGGCAGGCGCTGGATCTTCTGGAACTCGAGCATGTAAGTTATATTTTTTGAGTGCATATATTTCATATTTATGCTACACATAATAGGTAGGAGAAGAAGTATTAGTAAATATAGGTTTAATATGTCACATTGCGGAGTAAGTATATGGTATACATACCTGCCTAATATTTGGTTATTTTGGCATTCAGATCAAGCTGTTACAAACCATATTAATTTAAGATATCTTAAATTAAATTTATTATTGTAGCACGTGGCCGTAACATATTATAAACAATATTCTTCGATGATTCTTGAGAATTTCTTGCTATGTACTGAATGATCACACTTTTGATCAGGCGATGGAGGCTTCTCGTATCTGAAGGAACCTTTGTGGTGGGCTGGGATGATTTCAAGTACGATATATAACTTATTGTCCTTCTTTTGAACACTTGTTGTGATGGATAAACTTAACTATAATGCTTAACTTATTTCATTTACTATGTTACCTAGAAGTGTATATATTATTAATAGTATTCATTGGACTCAATTGTACAAATTTATGCAGTGATCTTTGGGGAGGCTTTAAATTTTGCAGCCTACGCATATGCTCCGGCTATTCTTGTCACTCCCTTGGGAGCTCTTAGTATCATTTTTAGGTAAGAACCATATAGAACAATTAAGAGTGAGTTTATTGTACACTAGGTGCATCGTACATGCAACTCAAGTGTGATTTTTAAACGGTATCAGTTGTTTTTATTAAACAATATTAGTTGTTCTCATTGAATTGCACACATAATAATGTTCAATGAAAACAATAAATATTGTTCAGTGTGAAAGAATTTCATCTCATCTAAATTAAAGTCCGAACTTGTGGAGTGGTGTGTAATTAGTTCGTTTATACTATTTCCGTAACACTCACTCTCACTCGTGAGCCGAATTCTCAATAATTTAATATCAGTGGAGTTGCTTTCTGCGAGAATCGAACTCAGGACATGGGCATGAGGCTCTTGTACCATGAAAGAATTTCATCTCATCTTAAATTACAAACTTGTAGAGAGGAGTGTAATTAATTTGTTTATATTATTAGTCTAACACAGTGAGAACAACAAATATCATTTTCAAATGCGAGAAAAAAAGTTTTTTGGTCCCATAACTTATCTACTGTCTATTTTTTGTCCCAAAAAATTTAATTGTCTAATTTTGGTCCCATAACTAAATTGATTGTCCAATTTTGGTCCCATTTTTGCCAAAAAATCGCAAATAACGCCATTTTGATGAGGTGTAAGTCAAGTGCGGGTAAAATTTGGGGGTTCTCTATACCCTCGATTACGTGAACGACTGACTGTTTATTTGTTTTTATTTTTTTACGTTTTTCAATCAATTAAACTACATATGTGTAAATAATTCAATAAATTTAATCAAAACTAAAATTTAAAATGTGTAAATGTAAGAACAACTAAATTTTACCCGCACGTGACTTGTATGAGACCGAAAATGACATTTTTTTCCATTTTTTCGGTGAAAATGAGACCAAAATTGGACAATCCATTTAGTTGTGGGACTAAAATTGGACATTAAATTTTATTGGGACGAAAAATGAACAGCGCATAAGTTATGAGACCAAAAAACTTTTTCTCTTTCAAATGCACTTAATTTGTACTGCGCACTTAATGCATATAACACTTTGCCACCATTAAAGAGGCCTTGAAACACTCAATCTATTTAATCATGCAAATAATGATTGTGTGTGTAATATGTACATAAATTGTGATGCAGTGCAATATTAGCTCATTTTGTTCTGCGCGAACACCTCCATATGTTTGGTTGGGTTGGTTGTATTCTTTGCTTGGTGGGTTCCATTACCATCGTTCTACATGCCCCCTTAGAGAAGGACATTGAATCCGTCAAGCAAGTGTGGCATCTTGCAACTGAACCCGGTAAAAACGCTTCTCCCACTTTTACTTTTAGATTAGTTTTTGGTCCTTAAAGTTTACCTTTATTCAGATTTGGTTCCTTTCACTATCAAGTTTTGTTCTACAAGTATATTTTTACTCTCCACATTTGGTCCCGCCATTAGTTGAGTGTCCGTTAATAGAATCAGTTATATTTTTAAAAGTTTTCGGACTTTAATATAATTTTGGGGAAAAAATTTGACCTGTAACTTTGCCACTTTTTGGCTTTGGTCCTGCTAATTTTATATTTTGATTTTTCTCCTGCAAATTACACACTTTTACCACTTTATTGTTTTGATTCATGTAAATTACAGGATGAAAATCAAATTTCAAAAATCAATATGACCAAAACATTGAAAATGTGCAATTTATAGGACGAAAATCAAAATTTAAAAGTAAATAGGACCAAAATCAAGAGTGATAAAGTTAAAGGACGAAAAAATATTTTTCCCTTACTTCTTTATATTTACACTTACGCACAAAACTTTGATAATCACATTTCAATTACATCTAAATATTGATTTCGTCAGTTAAATGATAGTCAACTAACGGTTGGAACAAGTGCAAGAGTAAAAGCGTACTTGCATAATCAAATTTGATAATGGGTGAAAACGGGAGACCAAAACTGAAAAGGATAAAAACATTGGAGATCAAAAATGATATTAACCCCTTTTCACTTCTAACCATTTAAGTACGTATATGGGGTCGTCAGGTTTCGTCGCCTACTTTTTCACAGTGTGGGCCGCTGTTGGTGTTCTAATTTTTGTAATGGTGCCACGCTATGGACAAAGGAATATGATGGTGTACATTGGAATTTGTTCTTCAATGGGTTCTCTTACGGTTAGTTCATTTCTTAATGTTATGAAACATAACTCATCATATATACAAAATTAGTCCCTTATATTTTACCCTATGCAGGTTGTTGCTGTTAAAGCACTTGCTATTGCTTTGAAGCTTACATTTCAAGGATCAAATCAGTTCATATACTTCGAGCCCTGGTTTTTCACTGTTTTCGTCATATTTTGCTGTATTATGCAGCTTATATATTTGAACAAGGTATGTCTTTATTCATTGTAGTAACAATTACTCTGATTTTTCCGTTTATAATATGTGAGTCTTTTGTGAAAGTTATTACTATATGAAGACTTTGAGAGAGCAAATGAGGGGGAATTTTTATTTTTAGGCCTGTAACTTTGATGGAGTTGTGTTTCCAGGACTAAATTTGCTTGTGAGTGAAAGAGGTGATTAAAAAGGGGAAAAAATAGGGACGAGAAAAAACTTTAGTTGAACTTAGATGTTTATCCTTTTGTGTCGCCCTAAAAGCTTGAAAGATGCCGTTTTTCTTTTGCAGGCGCTAGACCAGTTCAACACTGCCGTGGTTTCGCCCGTATATTATGTCATGTTTACCACCCTCACCATCGTAGCCAATATGATAATGTTCAAGGTGATTATAAACATTAATGCATTTTGGCCTAATTCATAATTTACAAAAATTATATATGTGATAATTTGAGTTGGTCATAGTTTAATTATTGGGAGAATATGTTTTTGGGATAATAATTTTTGTCGTCACTTTATCACTTTTTGGTTTTGGTCCTATTGACTTTCAAATTTTTATTTTGCTCTTGTAACTTACACTCTTTTGACTTTTTCGTCCTATTATCTTTTAAATTTTGATTTTTGGCTTGTAACTTACATGAATCAGAACCAAAAAGTGGTAAAAGTGTGTAAGCTACAAGACTAAAATCAAAATTCAAAAGCTAAAATAACCAAAGAGTAGGTCTACTGTACAAATTTGTATAGATACAAATCAATTAATTTAGGAAGTTAATTAATTCGCGGGTCTAAGATGACCCGGTCAAGCGGGTCAAGGATGAGTTGTGTAAAGTGAAATTGAGTCTCAATTGGGATTTGTATGTATACAAATTTGTATCCTAAACTTTGTTATAACGAAAAAGTTGGATGTTTGTAAGTTACAGGAAGAAAATAAAAATTTACAAGTCAATAGGACCAAAACCAAAAGTGATAAAGTCACACGACGAAAAATACATTTTCCCCTATTTTTTTAAATTCTTATTTTGATTTCAAGCAAGTCGACTTTCACGAATTGAAAATAGTTCAGTAACTTTCAAATTTTTTTATTTTGGTCCGATAGCATGCGATAAGAAGTGAAACATTTGGTTGACGGTGACGTGACATTTCAATTTGTCGACATGGAAGAGTTTGATTGGTCAAGCAGATATTTCACCTACTACAGTCGGTTACGGGACCAAAAATTCAAAAGAACAAACATACATAACTATTTTCAATTTGTGAAAGTTCACAGGACTAAAACCTAAGAAAGAGTAATTTACAGGACTAAAAATATTATTTTCCTTTATTCGAATACAATTATCATGCTTGCACGGCCGACAATTCTCGTCTCTGTAAAATTCAGGAATTAGATACGCAAAAATCTGCGTCTATTGCTACGGAGCTGTGTGGATTTGTTACCATTGTGAGTGGTACTTTTCTCCTACACAAAACGAAGGACTTGGTAACCACCCCTTCCACGATACGCCGTCATTTGGCAGATGCAAGTTCGAAGGAGGAGGACAAAGAGGGAGATGGAGTGGTTTGAACACCATTTCAGACAAATAATGTGAAGGTTTAGTTTTTTGTTAACAAGGAGGAGTATGCTTTTTCATTAATTTTTTAGAACATTAACTAACCCCAATTTCCCTCTCCCTTATCATCTCCTTGCCTTAGTTTTGTATCCCTTAGATTTTCAAAGAATTGAGAGTAGCTTAAGTTTTCTTTTCTTTGATAGACTTCTTGGGAACATGAGATATCATATGTACAATGTGGTTTTGTCATCTACAACTTAATAAAAATTTTGCTCTTCTCTCGAGAGGGCGCTCTTAAAATTGCAAGTATCATATACAATTTTATTTTTTATTTTATATTAGATATTCTTGATTTTGACAATATTAGCTCTCATTTTTTTTGTTTAAACTACGACACATTTGTTTAAAAGGGGAACTGTAAAACGGAAGGTAAAGCCCCTTCTGTAAATTGATATGTGCCAAAAATGTACACAATTCATAGTGTACATTTGTATGTGTCCATTCTAGTAAATTTTTACTTTATCTAATTTCGGTCGTTTTTATATCAATTATGATCTTTTTTTGGCGAAAAATAGAACTTTGGCCGGAATGTTACCGAAAAATTATTTGAAATATGTTAATTGTAGCATACATAATGCGTCAAAAAGGTATCGAAATGACAGGCTCAATGAGAAGAGATAATAATATATGCATCGATCTTCACCTCACTGTAAATCACACTCGATATTAGCAAACCGTTATATGCATCGATCCAGAATTTGGTGTTACAACCGTTACCAATGACACGACCACAATTATTAACAAACCAAGCCTCAGACACAATTTTAGAAATTAAAGAAGACCTCCATCTAGACCAATTTCTAACAGTTTTACTACACAATCCGACAAATTACCATATCTCGACATTATGACTTCCAACCATCGCCCTAGTACAGCACTATTAAAAAGGGAATCAAATCTCAAATGATCCCATAATTTTGCACCTTTTTTTATTTAGCCCCGTAACTATTTTTTGGAATAATTTAGTCCCATAATTATCAGTATTGCTCAATTTCGTCCCATAATTATCAGAATTGATCAATTTTTGGAAGATAGGATATATATTCATTGTATTTTTTTATAAAACAACATAAATTAACACGTGGTGGAGTACACTCATTGTATATTAAAAGTAACATTATCACGAAGATGGTATACACTCATTGTATAAAACCCTGAATTAGCTAATTAATTCGAACAATACAACTTGAAAAAAATTAAAACAAGGGCATGTCTTGAGTGAGACCAACACAGAATAAGTTCATTTCAGGGAGCCCCAATTTCATTTTATTACACACTAATATTGTAGAAGGTGTTCACAGTCAAATTTCATACGTCATCAACTATTACTTTCAAGATATATCCTAAAGATGTCTTTTATTTTGACATTCTTTCTACAAACAGGACATTTCTTTTTGTATGCTAGTGCTTCTTCAATGCATTTTCTACAGAAGACATGGCCACACTTGGTTGTGGATTCTTCGACCAAATCCTCCCTGCATATTGGACAACTATATTTTGAATCTTTTAAGCTTGATGTGCGTTGACGCTTGTTAGAAGATTCCGGAATATCATCATCCTTTGATAAGATTATAAAATTAAATATTAGTTCAAGAAATAGAGTGTGTGTCACTTTACACTCATAATGAAAGAAATTCATCTCATCTTTCTTTCTTTTCTTTTATCTGGCAAATGGTGACTCGTAACTATGATCTCACGGCATAGGTAGCGGTGCTCTAACACTCTCTTCATGTGGACTGAATTCTGTTACTCCATCATAGGGAAAAATATTTTTTTAGATCAGTAATTTAGGGGGTTGTGTTTTAAAGACAATAATTTTACTGACTTGGAAATGTAGGACAATATAATTTAAAATATGTAAATATAGGATAAAATACTTTAAATTTTATAAATGTAGGACAATCTGAAATTTCACACGAAATTTGGGCTTATTCGGGCTTTATTGTCCTACATTTATAGATTTTAAAACATATTATCCTATATTTATAAATTCTAAAGCATATTGTCCTACATATCCATGTCCATAAAATTATTGTCCTTAAAACTCAATGTTCCTAAGTTATTGTCCTAAAAAACATTATTCCCAGTGTGAGGAGACCCATCGAGTGGACAATTAAATTAGATGGAATTCTTTCATTATGAATAAGAGAATTCAGCCCACGTACTGGATCCAATTCCCTATGAAAACAATTTCACCTATATTAAATTGTTCACTCGAAGTAAGAGAATTCAACTCATGAATGAGGGGGAGTGTTATAAAAATAATATAAGATTAATTAATTAATTTCACACCTCACTACAAGTTCGGATTTTAGATGAGATGATATTCTTTCAATAAAGGCAACGGTCCTGTATACACAAGTACACCCAGGGACGGACCCAGGAATTTCACCGAGGGGGACCCAATTTATAACATAGAGTAGCTAAATGCACTTTCGAATTTTTATATATTTTTTTAAAATTATTTAAACTAAAAATCTTTATATTATCAGAGTCAAATACATTTATATGTATATTTAAAATGTGAATTGTACATATTTATTTTTCTATTTCGCTACCCATTCCTCACCTAAAAGATAATAAGACAATTTATATTTGAAAGAAGAGATACTTTGAAATTAACCAAAAACTCTAACCTCATCAAGTTAACAATAAATAAGTAATAAAGACAACATAAGGTATTATATGTATCATGTTCATCGTACACCACTATTACTATTATTGTAAAGATCAACATTTTATTTGTAGAGTGTTGATTTTTACAAGTATTAGTAATAGTGGTGTACGGTGAACATGATGCGCATAATACTTTGTCTAAAGACAAACACTCGTATGAGACAGTTTCATACATGAGATATGATACAACCTAACATAAATACGATTCATCCTTTCAAAATATTAAAGCGTTAATACTCAATTTATGCTCCGTCTCATGGTGAGACCGTCTCACGCAAGTGTGTCTTAATTATAAAAAAAAAAATATATAAAAAATTCAAGTGGGGCCAGGGGGTCTATGTATGTCCGCCCTTGAGTACACCGTGCAATTCAAGTGAATATTTAAATATGCAATTTATTTTCACTGACACAATTAGTTTTATGTTACAATGGAAATAAGTTTCATATTTAATTCAATACAACAAGCTACGTATTTTAAAAATACACTTGAATTTGCAAATTTAACGTACCTTTATTTCACGGCTTTGTCTCTGCCCACTCTGACAAACAATGTTACTAAGCTCTTGAAGACTGGTTGCATAATAATTATGCAAACTCGCTGCAATATATGAGTAAGTTATTAGTTTCATATCTATTGACTTTGCTAAATGCAAAAGAGTAAAGATATGTTTTTTAATGTTACAAAGTAGATATAGTTGTTCATAAAATATAGTTTCCAAATTCCTTAGGCTTAAAAGGATGCTAATTTCTTGAAAATTAATTAATTCATAGTTGTACATTGATTCACATTTCCTAAGACAGGAATTATTGTTGAAACCTAGCTTGGTGGTCCATAAAAATGGTTCTAGCTAGCTCTTATTCCATTATATTAGAGTGCATACTTCACTGCATTAATTCTAGATCATCCTTCTTAAATATTCTAAACTATAAAATTTTAATAGTTTGTTAATATATAATCTTTGAAAGAATTTATTTGAACTCGGGTCTATGGCTCTAATACGGGAAAAATATTTTTATAGGATAGTATTTTAGGGGAGGTTGTATTTTAAGAACAATAATTTTACGAACTTGAAAATGTAGGACAATATGTTTTAAAATATCTAACTATAGGACAATACGTTTCAAATTTTGTAAATGTAGGACAATCGAGCCTGAATAGGATTAAATCGGGCTGAAATATCATGTGAGATTTGGGCTTGTTCAGATTGTTCTATATTTAATGGATTTTAAAACTTATTGTCATATATTTATAAATTTTAAAACAAATTGTCCTATATT
The DNA here is from genome assembly GCA_037126765.1 of Stenogyne calaminthoides. Taxonomy (NCBI): domain Eukaryota; kingdom Viridiplantae; phylum Streptophyta; class Magnoliopsida; order Lamiales; family Lamiaceae; genus Stenogyne; species Stenogyne calaminthoides. The sequence goes on along the minus strand of JBBCBC010000003.1, from coordinate 43,144,411 downwards.
TACATATTTTAAAACATATTTTCCTACATTTCAAAGCCGTAAAATTATTGTCCTTAAAAATAACCCCCTCAAAGTTATTGCCCTGAAAAAAATATTATTCCCACTCTAATACCATGCAAAAGAATTATTATATTTGAAAGTCTAAATGTAGGGATAATTGCTCTTAGATATAATTTTTGAGTTCCCATCATTAATAGGTACAACTTAATTTATTTATTACTAATGGATGCAATTTTTATTGTGGTTTACCCATTTTAACCTTACTAACCCCGTATTCATTTCAACTATTTTTGCGGAAAATTCTTTAAATTGTTTCAAATTCCCCAATCCTTCCCCAAAAAAAAAGACATCATCCCTTTCCTCGAGTAATTATTTCAGTTATTAAGAAGTTCAGCGATTTGAATTATTAAAATCTTTCATCACCGATCACATCATTTTTACTGTGCAAAATATTTAATATTATGTGGAAAATATTTAGTTTTGCACATGTGCAAAAATATTTATACCATCTACAATTTATATATTACGTGTGAAAAATATTTAGTTTTGCGTGCAATTGTTTTTGCACATATTCACAATCCATATGTGCAAAATAATATTGCACATATAAAGAAATTTCAGCGGCAATTTGTTTTGAATAGCACAATTTAAGAGATTTATTTTATATGTAAATGTTTTTAGTATTTTTATGTAAAAACTTAAATTTGACAATGAAAAATTGTATTATATCTACTCATGTGCAACTATAAAAGGATAATAGCATTATCGGGCCTTCGAGGATAAATAACTCTAGTATTCTTATTTATAAAATTTATATTATGTAACCCCCCCCCCACCCACCCCCATCCCCCCTCGAAGTTTAATTAATTAAATTTTGAATATGAGAAAATTGTTAAATTCGTATCAAAATGCATACAATGATAAACGTAGATATGAAGAAAATGATCAAATTGCAGATCTTAAAATTTTCATAAGTTCTTTTTTGAAAAAAAAATAAAAAATCATAAGCAACTAGAGGAGAGATAGGGGAAATATTCTTGCTGAGGAATTTTTTCGTGCTAAGAGGGAAGATTTTCGGCAGGTGCATAATATATATTAGGGGTGTGAATTTCAAAATTTGAGGTAACTATGGAAAGAGACATTATTGTCAAATTGGGTGTCATTTTGTAGTTAATAGTAATAAAATAAATTGCTTGTAGTTAATAATAAAGAGTGCTTTTATTTTGTATCTTAAAGTGAATCCCCCAAATTAATTATTTTATATTAATTCTCTGATAATCTTATTACTTTACTTAATAGAGAGACAAAAATAATATAATTGTTTATAAGAATATAATGAAAGATGTGGCAAAAACTTATGTGAGACGATCTCACAATGAGACTATATATATATATATATATATATATATATATATATATTTAGTGACCATGAGAAGAAAAATTAATTAATTGTTATGAATATGGAAAAACTTGTGATACCTCTAGCTTCTGTATATGGAACCAGTAATCTTGTTTGATATCTTCTCGACCTGCTGACAGCCTGAAATGATACATGAAATTAGCATTATTAAATTTCACAAATGCAGGTAATAAGAAATAAATCTCATATATATGTTGAACATACAAAATTTGTACGTACGTACCTGTAGAAATTCTTCGTGATAGAGCATTCTTACATCATCGTTAGTATACAGTGTTGATTGACCCAATTGAAGATCTAAATTTAGGTTCATATCTCCAGAATGAGGTGGATTGTTAAGATCAAAATTGTGCATCATCTAAACTTACAAAACACATGAATCCGATCAGTTTCAAAATATTTAATCATTGAACAAAAGAACAAGATATAAAAGCATGTCATAAATAATGGTATGGATATTCTTCAAAAAAAAAAAAAGTAATAGTTCGCTTGTGGGCAAATACTTATGTGCACCGTTGGACCGTGCAACTCAAAGGCGTTTTTAAAAAATATAAATTTTTATATTAAAAAATATTAATTGGTCAATATAAGTTATTTTTAAATTTTTATTGAATAATATTTATTATGCAGCAGTTGAACGGTGCAAGTGGCACGCGCCCATTACAATGACTTGCATTAGACGCGTGGATCATTTTAATGATGAGCCAACAAATAGATATCAATTTATAAATAGTCTAATATAGAAAAAAAATTATTTTGAGACAAAATTTGAAATATGGTCAAGAGAATATTTCCCGAACTATATCCTAAGTCAACAAAAAATTAATTAAAACAGTGGTATATACAAATTGAATTGAATGGTTATACTGATTTAAAAATAATGATACTGGCTGAATTAAGTTATGGTGCAAGAATTCCTGTCAAAAAAAAAGTTATGGTGCAGGCTTAACATATAGTGGTGCAAATTACACGTAGATTTAAATATTTTAGGACTTAATTCACTTGTTAAAGTATAGGAACTCATACATATATAAGATGGATATATCGAGTCATGGATATTTACAAGAAAACAAATGGAATTAGTAGCGATTAAAATTAATCTCTCACGTGGCTAGGGATTTAATGATGAACTGAGTATAAATTGAAAACAAGAGAAGCAATCATACATTTTTCTCCGAAAAAACTTTGGAATCTTTTAAAATACTAATATTACACTTGAAGAATTATTTCAAAAAATTAAGAGATAACTAATTAGTAGAAAATAATATCAAGGGAAAAAAAAATGACATACCTTTGCAGACTGCTGATTTGATGAATGAAATCTCAAGGGGCGCCGGTGGGTTGATGCTCAAATGTGTTCTTCAATATGTAAAAGAAGACTATAAAAAGAGAACGTTTTTAATAATTATAGACGAGTTAACAAAATCTGGACACAAAATTATATTGATTCCCTTTTTAGCCAACAATAAATGATGTAGATAAATTCAAATTTATAATTTTTATTAGGTAAGTCTCTTGTATACCAGGTGTATGGTGCAATTGTACATAATTAATATTATTTATTAAAAATAATTAAATTATTATGCAATTAATATTGTTCAGCGAAATTAACTAATACCATTAAAAATATATTTTGGTGCATACGAGACTTTGTCATCTTTGTTTGCGCATTTGTTAGTTTATAGAACTTGTGACATGGTCGTACCTAGGGATAATAATGGGTCGCGGCGGACTGAGGCGAGTACTTAAATACTCGCTCGCCCCATTCAATGAGCAGGGTGCTGGGCAGGCCGAGTGACGCATTTTAAATAAAAAAAAATAGTATTATAAAGAGAATACATATATAATATATTTTAAAGAATGTAACATAAAGCTATTTATTAATTTATTTTTACATATTGATAGTACTTTTTAGTTGAAATATTATACTGTATTTCATATATATTTTATGAGTGATACTTGTGTGCACCACTTGCACAAGGTGTAATTGAATTCAATTTTAATTAGATGAACCATGAACTCTAAATCTAAGCTCTAAACCATATACCCTAAATCATTAATCATTCGGGTCGGGTGAACCATGAACCACATGGGCCGAGTTCGGATCGGGTCAGATTGGGTCCGGACCGGGTTTTAAAAGACTGAAAAGAAAAAGAAAATTAACCCGATCGGATGAACCATGAACCAGTCGGGTTGGGTTAGGTCCGGATCGGATAAAAAAAAACTGGAAAAAAAAAGGTAAAAAAAAATCCAATTGCATCAATTCTAAATTGGTGCAAATGATGCACAGGAGAATTTTCCATATTTTATCTATATATATTGACCTAAACATATGGCAAGGTCTCATATACACTTGGTGCACGGACTCTAAATCCGTGCACTCACTTTGACTCTGCCCATTTTATTGTGGATCCTCCTTTTCACTAATGGCAAGGCCTCATTTTTTTAATGGGTCACTCCTATACCCGAGTGCGGTGCGCACTTGGTGCACATGAGACCCACTCTATTAAATAAGTTGAATTATTGTTATGTACATATTATATTATATGTATTACTAATAAATATGAAAAATATATTATATACATACATATCATATATATTAATATTACATATATATAATTGTTATTATAAATTGGCACGGCGGGGGAGTATTACCCAGACCCCCCCTCGATACTGCGGGGCATGGGGCTGGGTGACCCAAACAACACAGGTCAATTGGGCGGGGCTGATATTGCCATCCCTAATCCAGCTGTGGTACCCAATATTTTGTGATGCCAAAAATCAATTTATAATTTTAACTATTATTGATATTTGCAAAAAGATTAATGTACAAAATCACTTATTTTCAACGGTTTCTCCTTGTATATATCTTCAAAAATATGTAATTTTTTTAGAGCTTGCAAATACACCCTCAGAATGGATTGATTGGTAGGTAAATGAGGAATTTGGTCTATTCCTCAATCACAAATGTAATTAGTTTCCTTACAAATAATTTATATGGAAATTAGACTTTATATATAACAGATATAAACTAACCTTTGAGTGCAACAATATGCACAGTGCTTGAAAGCAAATATTGGGAATACTACCATCACACCATTTTCTTGCACACCCTGATTCACCTATTTTCAAAGTCGCTGCAAAGGCAACATTTGACATGATTAGTGATGTTGTCATGAAAACAAATTGCTACTTTTCTTTCCATCTCTTCTCTCTTGTTTTTCTTTGGTTAATTTGTTTGTAGATTTTTTGCTAAAGGTTATATAGAGGTGGATCTTGTGAGGAATAAATTAGTATGGGCTATGTATGATTTCGAATGTGCATATTAAATAAGGCATTAAATCAATTTCAGTTGATATAGGTAGGAAAAATCTTTCAAATTAATTAAGGGATTATGTAATTTTATATTTAAGATTCGTGATTGGAGTCATTGGACTATGATAAATAATTTTTAAAATATATAAAATAATAACATATTTCTTAATAATATTTATTAAAAAATATCTAATAATAATAAAAACTAAAAAAATATTCTAATCCAAATAAATTTTAAATGAGATACGAAAATGCTAATTAAATTAATACTAGTAATAATAATTTAAAAAATTTATTCCATCTAAAAGTAAAAAAGTGTGAATCAATGAATTCATATTATATTAATTGTTTTAACATTCCAGTGAACAATTTAATATAAATCGGGCGAGCCTAAGTTCTATACCGTGAAATCCAGAGGTAACTAGAGATTATATTCCAAATTATATCCCCTTCTACACATCCCTCGTCTAAAGTGGGGGATATAAGTCTTGAACATTTTACTTTTCCATATGCCCCTAAAATTGTACATCCGCAAACAGATAAATCTCATAGGCTCCATTTGGATGGATGGATTTAAAAATTCATAGATTTTACACATAAATCATGCTCTCCAATGGATTTAGAAATACTTAGACGTGAAAGTTTAGGGAAGAGAGTGAAGGGGAAGAGGGGGAAGGGGTATAGATGAAGGCACAAATGACTAGGTTTTGATGAGGATTTGAAATTCCTCCATTTTAAACTAACTTCTCAAATTTAAGTGTTTGTAAATCCATTGAAAAGTGATGATTTGTGTGTAAAATTCATGGATTTCCAAATCCACCATCCAAATGGAGCCATAAGGTTTTTGGATTCAAACACTTCTTGTGGCAAAGTAAATGCCCTACCTTCTTAGTGGATTTCAATATCGAGGATAGAATGGTATGATTGCATTTTGGACAAATTTTGTCCACCTCCCCCTTGGGATCGGTTTATCCTAATTAAAGTATGGGGATGAAATGTCTTTTTGTACCCCGGCTAAATTTGTACCTTGGGCCCTCGTCCAGCGAACCAAACAACTAATTATTTGAGATTAGATCGTCTATCCTAGCCTATCCCGTGAATTAAACGAGTCCTAAGTTTTATGTTTCAGTTCTAGATTAGGTTAATTTTTGGAACCTTGAATTCGACGGCTTCGATCGACTGGACGGGACTTCTTCTTGGGGAGTCTTCGTTCACTGAATTCTGTTTTATTATTATTAATATTGTCGAATTGAAATAACTAAAGAGATGATGAATTTACATAAAAATATTAAAATCGTGATTAAATTGGGGTTGAATCTAAAATATCGTGAATTAGTACATAATTAACCATTTATTATAAGTAATCCAAAGAAAAAAGAGTGCATAGATTTCAGCAATAATGCAATATAGATTTACATTGCTTTAGAAGCATATCAAACACAATCATCGTTTATTCTACAATTGCTACTTATCATTTGACAAACGAAGATCGATCTCAAACGCTTGATACCTTCATGTAACCATGCCATACAAAATTTTTGAATCTCAAACCTAATTGGCTATTTTATTCACATCTAAATCTGTTCTAAAAGAGAAACTCAAACGCGTTAGTACACAAACAAATTACTATCATTCAACTTGCAACACTAGTATATGTATTAATGTATATAATATAACATGTATGGTAATTAATTCAATATTTGTAACGCAACTCGACCCATGGTCATTCCTATTCAAAACCTGGTTAACTGAATTGTAGAGAATCAAATCGTACTAAAATTTAGGGTTTAGGATTCATGGTTTATGGTTTAGGGCATAGAGTTTAAGATTTAGGGTTACTTTTTGCTATTTTATATTAAATTTTAAATGATTAAAACATTGGACAAGTGTCAAATTAAGAGGATGTGGAACAAGGGTGGAATATTCTATTTTGGCACAAAGGAATCCAAGCAGAGACACATATTGGGAACTCCACCATACCGGCATTTTATTGCACACTCTGACATACAACTGTCAATAAAATCCATTTCCAAAGTCGCTGCAAAGGCAAAATTTGACATGATTAGTAATGTAATTGTCAAAACAAATATTGCAAATTTTCCTTCCATTTCTTCTCTCTTGTTTTTCTTTACTTGATTTGTTTGTACATTTTTACTCAAATGGAGGTTATTTATAGAGGTGGAGAGGGTTATGATTTGTAACGTGTATTAATAATGAGATACGAAATCAAATTTCAGTTATGTAGGTTGGAAAAAAAGTTCTCAATTTAATTAAGGATTGTGTAATTTAATTTTTTTGAAGTTTGACAGGAGTATGATAAATAATTTGGAAAATAGTTAAAATAATAAAATATTTCGTAATAATATTTATAAAAAAAAATTCAAAATAATTTAAAAACTGCAAAATTATTCTGGGGTATGATAAATAATTTGTCTGGAAAAAATATTTCAATTTAATTAAGGACTATGTAATTTAATATTTTTAGCTTGACTGGAGTATGATAAATAATTTGGGGCAATTACTATCCACTACAATGATAAATGAAAATAACTACTAGGTACAATTTGACTTTTTGGAACATGTAATTTGGCAAAAATGCCCTTGATTTCTATTAATTATTTCTTTCTTCATTTCATCTGTATTTCCCACTTTCTCCTCCATCTGTCCCATCACTTTAAAAATTGTGATGATTTTTTTTTGTCTTGTTACCTTTTTTGTGACTTGTCATGTTTTTTTTCCATCTTTTTTTTTTAATTTAATATATCTTCTTTATTTTTAATTAAAATTATTATATTGTTTTATACGTATATAATGTATTTTTCATTATTTAATTTTAGATTAAAATCATTGCATACGCCTATAAAAATACATTGTTCAATAAAAAAACATTGCAAATCATACAAAATACATTAAAAAATACTAAAAGAAACATTGAATATTCTACAACTACATTGCATATACTAAAATCAAATTGCATATACAAAACATATTGCATATGCACTAAAAAATATAATGCATATACACACAAGTATTTGCATCTTCAAGTTGCAGAATCACCAAAATTTCAGCACACTCATATCTACTTTTTTTTGCACCTCCTTCACAAAAACAGAATCATCATCACTTGAAAATTGAACCAAAAAACTCACCTAAAATTGAATAAAAAACTCAGAATAACATGTCACATCTTCGTATATACACCCGCCACATCTTCGTCTGCAGAACCACTCCATAACCCGTCACCACCCATCCCTCCATCGACGCCCCAGATCCACACTGCCGCCTCCATCGCCAAGTGAGCAGATCCGCTGTCACCGCCACCGCTCAAGAGCTGTCGTCACCGCAACAAAAATAATCTCTAGATCTGTCATCACCACCGCCACCCGCCACCCTAGATCAATCCAAAACCACCACCACCACAAAAAAACTTAGATCCCCTTGATCACAAAAACCCCCCACCACCAGTCAATCCAAAAACCACCACCACAATATCCGCCCCTCATCCCATCCACCAACAGATTTATCGCCACCGCCTACCAGATCCACAAAAATATTGTCACACCTCCACACCTCCGCCGACACCACAAAACACTGCCATACCTCCGTCGTCGCCATCTCCCGTCTCCATTGTCGTTTGGGGATCGCCAAATTTTTTGTTAAAAGAGTAGATAGTCGCCGGATTTCCTGTGGAAAGAGTAAAGAGAAAAGGGATTTGGTAGAGAGAGAAATATAGATAGTGAATGTGGGATGAGAGAGATATACACAAAATTTGGTCGGTTAACTTAGTATTGGGTGATGTGCCAATATTTTTTTTTAATAATGTAATGATAAATTATGTTGGGGGTAATATGGAAATATTTTTGTACGGAGTAGATAGTTATTTTAAAAGATGATTGTATTGGATAGTAAGTGCGTGTGGATTTTATGTATTGGATAGCAATTACCCCAAATAATTTTACATGATTAATAGGGTTGTGAAAATGGGTTCGAAAAAAAATAGTGTTGTGAAAACAAAATTGCAACTATTCCTTCCATTTCTTCTCTCTTGTGTTTCTTTAGTTAGTTTTGTATATCTTTTACTCAAATTGAGGTTATATATAGATGTTGATCTTGTGAGGAATATGGTTAACTGTGGATAGCTCACGTGATTAGAGCTTCACTATCTAAGATCCCGATGTTTTGGGTTCGAGATACGGATAGAAAAAAATTACTTCCTCTTGTAGTAGTTGCGGTGCGGTTGCGGTTTCGGGTTGTGGTTCCGGGTGATCCCCCTCTTGTGATTATTGCGGTTCCGAATAGCGAGACTAAAAGATATATCATGTCTTCAGTGATAGAAGGAACTATTATAATTTATTATCTTAAAAAACTATTGTAATTGTTTACCTTTAAAAAAATCTTGTGAGGAATTCGGTGTGGGCTATTTAATTATGATTTTTTTTGGTAAGGACTACTTCCTCCTTTCAATTACATAGGTTGATTTGTTTGATAAGATCAAAAATTTGTACTAGAAAAATAAATTAGACTAACAAAATTTCTAATGTAACTCTATTTAATTATTATTATATTCGACATAATTAATACATAGTAAATGAAATGAAAAACTATTTTATACGAAAAAAAGATTATATAATTGGGATATTCGTAAAAAAATAAAAAAAACAAGCTTATATACGGAGGAAGTATTTAATTATGTTTTTTTTTTGGTAACGACTATTTAATCATGATTTTGACCGTGTATATTAAGTAAGACATGGGTTGAAAAATCTTTCAATTTAATTAAGGAATGTAATTTTATGTTTAAGATAGAGTGATTGTCGTTTTGTTCGTACAGTAACACATGTTTATCTTCACAATTTGTAATACCTTAAAGATATATATGTGTACTGAAAAATAAGTAGGTGTTATTTTTCATTGCAGTAACACATGTTTGCCCTTATAGTAACACAGATCTCGAAGCAAGTTTTGGTGTTTTGCCTTTGTGCGAATTTTGAAGAAAAATGTGTTTGGTCCAATTTGATCCGCACATAATCTGCAAATTTTTTTCTCTGTGTGGTGTGCTGTCGCCGGCACCCAAAAATAAATTAATTACCTTAACCAATCCACTAGAGTGTAGTAGGATAAGTAAGGGTCGATCCACAGGGAACGTAGAATAATTGTTATGTTAATTGTATGAATTTATAGGGACAAACAAGTAACAGAGAAAGGGGGGTTTGGATAAGAAATTTATAACTAAAACTTAAAACAATAAATTATATAAAGAAATTCAATAATAAAAAGGTATTCCAATTAACAGTTCATTCATCCCTCAAATTTAATGTTGTTAATTGAGGGCGACGTTTACTCTATTTATCTTTAGGATTATTGTCCCTCAGTAGTCAACAAGCTCTGGCTACCGGTTCTTATCCCTTAATTATACTCAATTGAAATAAGCTCTCCAACGAATCTTTCTAACTGAACAGTCTAGATACGATCTAAATTTAATCCAGTCAAAAGCATTAAACCCTAGGATAAATACAAATTCCCGAATACACAAGCTCGATTCGAAAGAACCCGATTTAAATCACCCTAGTAAATTACTAATTGCTACCAATTGCCATAAATTTGCAACAATTACGGATTACAAATTCACGAACTAGCAGACATACAAGAATAATCTAACTTAGGTGGTCAATCCAAATTACACATCCACGTATTTTGAAAGTTAAATTAGATGAAATAAATAATCCCAAGATAAATATTATAAACATCTCAAATCAAATAACAAGCATTAAAGTACGAGTTCAGAAATTCCTGGAATTGGAATACAAATACTAACTAAATTAAGACTCTCAAAACTGCAATCTTGTAACTCTCCGAAAACTGCCGTCTGCCTCCCTCGATTGAAATTGCCGTGCGTCTGATACTCCCCGAATTAATGAATAAAGGAGCTTATATATATCCCTCCTCTCTACTTGCGGCACACGTCCATAAATAATGGTATTAGGTCAACTCCTAGCTTATATATGACCAATTTGTGGGCTTAAAGGCCATCTCCCATGGCAATTAAAGAAGCCATCCAATATTAGCTAATCCATGGGCCTTTCTCTTTAGATTAGGCGGTGCACCACGTAACCAATAACCTTGATTTATTTTTCGTATCTTCACAATATGCCTGTCTCGAGCTTTATCGAAAAGATTTAAAAATACCTAAAATTCACTAAAAATACAAGAAATAGATCAAGCATGGAATAATATCATCAAAATAAACGTAAGTAATTAATCATGTCATTTTAATACAAATGAGTTCAATAAATTGCACTCTAATCTATTAAAAATATGCATAATTTACTACTTACCACTGTGTTTATGCGCTTCTCCTTGTGACCCACGGGTCATGTTTCAAGGACCCTTCCTTATAGTAACATATATATGTACTCACAGTAACACATGTTTGCTCTTACAATAGTACAAATTTCGAAACGAATTTTGTTGTTTTGTCTTTGCGTGAATTTTTAAGAAATATCTATTTTACCTGATTTGACCCACACAGGATCTGGGAATTTTCGCTTTACGTTAATTTTAACCCGCAGGTCATATTTCACAGATCATCATATGAAGGTTTAGCATTTAAGATTGATTGGACTATGATAAACAATTTAGAAAATAAGTAAAATAATAAAATATTTCATTGTAATATTTTTTTAATAATATTTCATAATAATAAAAAAATTGCAAAATTATTTTAATCCAAATTATTTTTAAATTAGAAAAGTAATAACTAATTCTAATAATAATTATAATTATTCCTAGAATGCAACAAAGAATTTCATTTTATCTAAAATTAGTTGAGAAAGTATGAAATTAATTTATTTATATTATATTAAAAATCTTTTAATGTTCCCTTTCACTTGTGAGGTTAGATTCTCAATTCTATTATGGGAGGATTTAAATATGGGTGGAGTTGTTTTCTACAGAGTAAAATTTATATCATTGTTGTTGTTTTACATTTAATGGTAGATTTTTCTCTCATAAATCATACCCCTTCGTCTAAAAAGGTAATCTGCTTTCATTACTTTCACAAATTAAGAAACATATTTTGAAAAAAAATAAAATTTAAACCAATATTCTTTTTATGCCTTTATTTAATATTAATGATTAATGTTAGTGTCTAATTTCAACAATCAATAAATAAGAATATTTAAGATAAAGAATATCTTTTTAGAAGGAAAGTGGACAAAAAAGAAATAATGGATTATCATTATAAATACTGTTAAATCATGTAATAAAATCACAGTTATCTTGTCATTAATTGGTTCATTAATGATAGGAGATATTCTCATTAGACAAACTTTTACACATAACATTGTATGGATTTAGAATTTGTACAATTAATGATCCATTAATGCAAATGGAAAGATGTTAAAAATTTGCGGATACTCAAGCTTGGTCAAATTTATTTTCCGAAAAAATAAATAAAAGAAATTGTAAAGGCTAAATGGAAAACCCATTCGAAAACTCTCAGTATATTTAACTAAAAAGGCAAGTATATGTTACTGTAAAGGTAAATATGTTTTTTTCGTTTTTATTATTTTCAAATGAGTTATATTTTGTAATAACACATTTTATGTCTATATGTATCACGCTTTAATTTTTTTCAATGTAATAACACAAAAGAATTGTGAAAAAAAAAAGAAAAAAAAAAGAACCATAATAAACCAGCAAAATTGAATTTTATTTTGAAATAGCACATTTTGTTTCATATGTGCAAGTGAAACTGGTTTGCAACTATCACATTATAGATAAACAACTAATATTTTTTAAAAAGCTGCTTATACGTACTCTTTAAAAAGCATATAAAATGCAAACCAGTTGCACGATAAAACTGGTTTTCATAATAATTTGTGATGTTCTCTGATTCATATAATCCTCATTCTGTTAAACCTATGCTTGATTTCTTGGGTTCCGAATAAATAGAAGCTGTCTGTTTTTCCATCAGGAAACAGGAACAATATACACTCATTATCAGAAAAGTATAATTAAAAAAAACACACAAAATTAAAAGAAAAAACACATTTTTAATAGAAGACTCAAACATCGTTGAATTAGTAAAAATATTATTTAATGAATATATAACGGCTTAGGTGTTCCTCTCTCCACCCCTCTCTTGATTGAACATTTACTATTTACATGGATTTTAATGTAGGAGTTGTTTATAATTATTAAATGGGATAAATTTACTTTTTTTATGGGGATAAATGATAAATTAGTGTCACTTGTGTAAAGTAAATGATATAAAATGACTTTAGTGTGGAAAAAGTAATGATATATAGTGTACTATTGAAATATTCGGGGGATACATATTAAAAGGGGAAAAATTGTTTTCTAGCTATTTAAAATGTTCCATTAAATTTTGGTTGGACCTTTTGGCTAATGTTCAAATAAGAGAGGGACGGAGAGAGTATTATATATATATTTTTTACATCATCACGTAGTAACGCATACTTGTCTTTTACGGTAATACATGTTTTCCCTTGAAGTAACACGGACTAGGAGCGAGTTTTACTAATTTTTCTTTACATAAATTTTTGGGAAAAATCGTTTGACATTCCCGAATTTACGGTTATTTATTTCCCATTTGTAATACAATTATACGTACAATATTGTGCTAAAAGGAATATTTGTCCCTCGTTAAATATTTAGTTATGTTAGTTTCTTCCTGAATTATTTTTTGAATTTCTTCAATAATTGTTTCATTCTTGGACTCGTGGGTTTAGCATACCTTGTTTTCATATTGAAATATTATTTTACCTATAAAAAGTATAGTTATGCCCAGCATTACAACACATTCGCACAATACTAAAACCATAAAAAAATTCATTTTTTAATCCATAACTAAACTCATTAAATATCAATTTTATGGCCAGATATTTTATATAAATAATCTATAAATTCTCGATATGTTTCTTCATATATTTTTATGAGATCATGAAAATTTTATTTTACGTCCTGTAAATTTGGCTCATTGTAAAACATATCCTTTATATTTCAGTTTTATCAGTTGGGCATAGGATGTACAATTTACATATTTTTTGGCTGATTTAGGTCTCCTTTTGTCGAAAGAATATAAATTTACCGGAAAACCACAAGTGCGTCTCACACATTTCAAATGAATTGGGGTTTCTGGCAAATTGTCCAATTTTTGTCCTTTATGTATATCTATATCAACAAATCTATAGATTCTATAAATTATGGTTATTTGTAAAAAAATATATATACTTTAAAAATTTATAAATTAAAATACACCAAATAAAATTTAAAAAATTTAAAAATCTGAAAAATTAAAGTTTAACCAAATAAAATCAGTCTAATAAAATACAATAAAATGCTAATAAATCCAAAAAAAAGTTATATAAATTAAAAAAATCAATCTAATAAAATATGAAAATTATTAAATAAATTCAAATAACAAATGCTCTGCTCTGAAAAATGCCAAAAATTATATATTTATATTTAAATTTAAAATATATTTACTTATATCTCTAATTTTGCCAAAAAAAAAACTTAAATTTAAAAATATCATGAAATAACATTGAGAATATGAAAAATAAGAAATTTGAAATTCATATTTTTTTAAATGATAAATAAAATCAGAATGTAAACCTAAAATTATAAGTTTGATAAGATTCACTAAAAATGATAAATAGAATTTGACAATTATGATTCTAAAACTGAAAAAAAAAATTACAGTTGAATCTAAATCATTTTTAAAAATCTACAAAGTTAACTTCAAGAATATAAGAAATTTCATAAAAGATGATATATATATATATATATATATAATTTGAATAATTATAAAAAATATTGTGTAAAATCTGATTTAAAATCATTAATTTTATCCAAAAAGAATGAAATTCTTTAATTTTTTAGAATTATATGAACTTTATATATATAAACCTATAATTTAATTACAATGCGATCTTCGGGCACGATTTTTCTACATTTACAAGATTTTAAAACATATTGTTTTATACCTATAAATTTTAAAAATATTATCTTACATTTTTAAGTCCGTAAAATTATCGTCCTTAAAAAGCACAACCCCTCGAGTTATTGTCCTAAAAAAACATTATTCCCAAGTAGTGAGCAAACACGGGAATAATATTTTTTATGGACAACAACTTTTGTGTGTGTGTGTGTGGGGGGGAGTTGTGTTTTAAGGACAATAATTTTACAAGCTTGGAAATGTAGGACAATATATTTAAAACTTGTAAATATAGGATAATATGTTTTCAATTTTGTAAAATTAGGACAATATGTTATAAAATTAATCTATAAATGTAGGACAATCGAGCCCGAATCTCACATGATATTTCAGCCCAATTCGGGCTTATTCGGGCTCAATTGTCCAACATTTACAGATTTTAATATATATTGTCCTATATTTACATATTTTAAAACATATTGTCCTACATTTCCAAGTCAGTAAAATTATTGTCTTTAAAAAACAACCCCCTAAAGTTATTGTCCTAGAAAAATATTTTTCACGAGTAAACACAAACAATAATGGAGGAAGATGACTTAGAAGGATGGCTCATAGACGAAAAGAGAGGCGAGATAAGAGGAGAGGTTGAGCACCAGTGGACTGAAGATGAGGTTTGTATGAGGGTGTGAAAGAGGAGTAGAGAAACATGCCAGTTGAGTTTAACACAAATGGTCTCATAATTTTGGCCTCAAATAGATTTAGTCCCATAATTTTTTTTATCGTCGATTTAATCTCAATAAATTTGACAATATCCAATTTACATCCCAAGTCCATTGGAAAATTCAAATCTGCATCGATCCATCAATCAAACTATGACCATTTTTTGTTTTAATTTTTTTACACCTGCATGGAATTACAGGTCATAGTAAAAAAATTTAAAACAAATATACATTTAAAAATAAAATTGAATTCTCGATCTGTAATTAAAAAAAAAATATGTGGCAGCCCCACGGCTGGAAACCCCCATATTCAATCAGTTAAACGACGTAATTTTTTATTTTTCAACGGGCTTGGGACATAAATTGGACATAACCAAAGTTATTGTGACTAAATCGACCACAAAAGAAGATACGACACTAAAATCCATTTGAGAAAAAAGTTAGGGGACAATTTGTAATTTAAACTCAACACGACGAGTGGGTGAGGAAGGACGATTCTAAGAGCGAAAGAAGGATCAGGACTAGGGTTTGAGTTAAGCATAGTAAAAAATCATGCGAGAGGGCACATGGTCAGAATGTGATTGATCATTTTCGAGTGCTGTGGAAAGGGTTAGAGGCCAATGAGGTAGCAACTAATCTCAAAAAGGAAATGCAACAATAGTCAGAAACTTGGTCTCACAATCTTTATCTACATGGCTAATGCGGTCACAATAAAGACAAAGATTTGTAACCTTTTTCATAAGTCACATAATTCAAAAACCTAAATCCCCTATTAATGCATCACTTTGAGGAATCTTCCAAGAGGCTTACAAATGTCGATTGAAACTCTAATTCGCATAAACCTATCAATCATAATTTCATCTTTGTCGATCAATATCCACGTCCATAAACAAACCAATCTAGTTTCCAGCGAGTCATGTGGATCATGAGCTCAATAGGAAGGTCGAAGATCTGAATCTAGAATGGAGGAAGTAATGTTTTTTAGGGGAGTAATTTAGGAGATTGTGTTTTAAAAACAGTAATTTTATGAGCTTGAAAATAAAGGACAATATGTTTCAAAATATGTAAATATAAGACAATAGGTATTTAAAATCTGTAAATACAGGACAATCGAAATTACTGTCCTAAAAAAAATCCTAGAATGGACATGTTCTAGGAAGCGGAGGAGGTATGTTAGGTCCGGGGGCACTGAACTTTCCGTTCTATTTGTCGCGAGTCGTTTTATCTGGAGAATATTATGTGGCTAATTCGGTAACAACTCACAAACAAAATATGCACGTGTAAAACAAACTGTAAATAAGATGAATTTGTTGACCCAGTTCGTCAAGAAATGACTACTCTGGGGGCATACCAAGCCAGGGATGTGGTATTGCGAGTTTTACACGTACAATATTTGATACATCTCATGAAGATGAATCACTTTTGATGAAGATGATTTGGAAAATTGGTATACGAGTGCTAGGGTTTCTATATACATGGATGATCTCTCGAATTTTTGTGAACCTATCTGAACGTATTTTGTGAACCGTAACTCTTTCTGGGGAATTTTTCGTAACCTGTCTCTTGTTGTTTTTTCTTCCATTTATAGCACTCCGACAAGCATGAGCTGGGTTGACAAGCATGAGCTGGAGACTCCGAGCCATGCAAGAACTCTTGTGATGCTGCCACCTTTCCAACTCCGTCTTCTAGATTGACCTTTGCTTTTGCTTGTCTATATGGCACTCTTTTGGTCGTCCAAATCAATCTTTTGCTCGGCTGCATGCTTTGTTCGCCCCTTTAATCATGTCAGTTTTATGCTGGAATACTGTCCTTCTCGAGCATACTGAGCCTTCAGGATGTCTGGGTCTTTCGGGATGTTTGGGTCTTCAGGATATCTGAGTACCGAGCATACTGACCCCTCAGATTTATCTGAGTCTTCAGGATATATGAGTTGCGAGCATACTGATCCCTCAGGATAGTCTGAGCATTTAGGCTGTCTGAGTCCTCAGACTTGTTCGTGGCCTCAGACTTGTCTGAGCCCTCAATTTGGTCTGAGTCCTCTTGACTTAGCTCATTTGATTCCTTCTTTCCTGATCTGAGTGGCGAGTATGTTTGCTTTGGTTGGCAAGTGGCGAGCTGGTCGAACAAACTTGTTTGGTCGGCGGTCGGCGAGCACACTTGTCCACCGGGCAAGATTATTTTAATAAATATTACACTTGTCGCTCTTACGTGTTCGATTAATGCTGAATTATTATATCGAACACAACAATACCCCCCAGCCGGGTCGCTTTGTATTCACCATGGGGCTCGGCTGTTAAAATCTGATTGGGCCCTAGTTGACGTCATTTCGTATTCCGTGCCAGATTTTCAAAATTGAATTCGGTATCTATAAATACCTCATTTCGCCGCCTTAATCCCTTTTCCTCTTCTCTCGTCTCTGTCTTCAATCTTTTTTGCGTTTAAAAATTTACGGCAAGGGCTTTATCATTCCGGCGAAAGATTTTACTCAGGTAACTTATTGCATTCTCTCTCTCATTGCGATTATGGCTTCTTGCTCAAACTCTTCTGTTTCCCTAGAATCGGACCATCATAGTTCCTCTTCCCCCTCTGTTGATAGAATCCCCCGTAGCGATGCTAACGCTCCGGGAACGAATGTCTCGGGTTCGGAGTTTCGTTGGCAAGTTCGGCAGCCGTTTGCCATTCTCTACTCCAATTCCGATGAAGCCCTAAATGAATTAGATAGGGACTTGGTCCGTAGTGATTTTTTGGATGATTCAAGTGAGGATTCTTTGCCCCAAACTCAAATTAGGTCTAGGGCTGTAGATAATGTTGATGTAACTAGAGATGATAATATTGTGAGGGGGGAATTTTGATGGCTGTGAATGTGACTGAATCAAACATAGGGATAGGCGGCGAGCAAAACTCTGAACTTGATATACCTGTTGGTGTCCCTCATAGTCCAACATATAACGAGTATAATGCTCGTTATAGTTTTGATTTGCCCGAGCAACCTCATAGGATTAGGGTTGAAAATGAGTACCCAGCGAGCAAAATAGCGAGCATTATTAATGTAGATATGCTCGCTCAGCTGCATAGAAATTACGAAACCCCCAAAGATGTCTTTTTCTGGGCACCGGGGCCTGATGAGCGAGCAGACCAACCCCCTGAAGGTTGTGTTGCCGTGAATTTGGACACAATGAAAGCCGGCTTTCGATTCCCACTCCACCCGGCTATCACCCGTTTGCTCGTGGAATGGAATGTCACCATCACGCAGCTTAAGTCGAATGGGTGGCATATGATCATGAGCTTCCTGACTTTGTTCGGTAAAATGAAGCCTAGATATTATCCCTCAGCAGCTGAACTTGCTCGATTGGTGCATTTGACCCGTCCGAAGGGCGAACATGGGTGGCTGTTCATGCAAGTAAATGCCAAGTGCAAAATCATTGAGGACGTGCCGAATAAAATCAGTGATTGGAAGGAGAGATTTTGGTTCGTTGGGGGCGACTGGAAGAGCCAGGCTTCTGGAAGCGAACCAAATGCTCGTTTAGACATCCCCACTGATTTCGGGGTTTATCGCAGTAAGTACTTTTGTGTCTTCTGTTCTTCAATTTGAACTGATTTTAACTTACTCTTTATTTCAGGAATCCCAGCTGCGACGGACAAGGAGACAAACTACAGCTATTTTAGTAGCGTTTGGCAAATTGATCTCGAGTCTCGCTCGGAATGATCTGTGAGGACCCTGAATACCGCCGAACAGAGGAAGAAAGGAGGCTTGTTTGTGCCCCCTCACCATCTTGTTGCTAATAATCTTGCTGGTAAGGATTACTTTTTTGCATTTGCATATGTTTTGTACATTTTGCTCGCTCTTTTCCTTTTTTGTATAATGAATTGTTTTGTTTATAGCTTTCCCTGCCGTGACTGTTTCCGTGAGTACATCCGAACATACTGAGATGGCTCGAAGAAAAAGACCACAGGAGCTCGCTCGAATCCAAGCTGAGCGGGAGGCTCAGCGAGCAAACAGAGGAGAAGCGAGCAGGGCTGGCAGGGCGAGCCGAGCATCTGCATCCGGGCCCGGAGAATCGAGCCGACCAAAAAGGACTACTCGTTCGGCGGAGCAGGGGACGAGCGAACAGGCTCCGTCACCGAAGAGACCGAGGATGGAAACCGGCGAATAGGGGCTAAGCGAACAAGCTCAGACGAGCGCGCCAAGCGAACAGGCTCAGACGAGCACTGATGCCGTTAGGGTAACTCGGACCCCTTCTGCCGAGGCGATCAGAATGGCCGCCTCCGTGGTCGGTCCGGTCTCGCAGATTGTTGAAATGGAGGTTGGCACATCTTTTCCACCTCCTGCCGGACCCCGATCATGGACTCTTTTGAACCCTGAGCTTCGGTCCCCTGAGGATAAATCATTCTTGGGATGGGATCCGGCTCGTGCGAACAGGTACATTTTGTTTGCTTTACTCCTTTTTTGGCTAATTCTGTTTGCTTTGTCATATTTATTTTCTCGGGTGTATGTGTAGGTTGAGCAGGTTGGCACCCTTGATGCCCAATTTGAAAAACTACTATTGCTCGCCAAGTGTTCGTAAGGTTCCTGGCATTCCCGAGCATGTTCAAAAGGCGTGTCAGACCCCTGTTCGAGCATGGACTACAGTTCTGGAAGAGTCTACTACGGGTCCCACACCTCTGGAAAACATGCGTCTTGGTCTGGTACTCCAGGGCCAATCTATGGTCGTTCTTGAGAAAGTTTATGCTGAGTCCGCCAACCTTCATGCCAACTACTTGGCTCTGATCAGAAGTTTCGAAGAAATGGTGGGCGAGCTGAACAGAACTCAGGATGAACTGAGGTTGGCTCAAGGGCAGGTCTCTTCGGCACAAGCTGATGCTCGCCAGGCTCAAGTAAATGCTCGCCAGGCTCAAGAAGATGCTCGCCAAGCAAACGAAGAGCTAAATCATTCTCAGGAGGAGGTGGTCAGCATACGGAGAGCTCAGGAGGAGATGAATGTCGAGCTTCGTAGACTCCGAGCTGGCGTCGAGGCCATGGAAAGTGAGAGGAATGTACTCGGCCAACAACTTATCCTTGCTGAGGAGCCAACACTCGTTTGGGTCTCGAAAATTCAAGGCTGCACAATGAAGAATATGTTGATTCTATGTCAAACTTCTCCTATATATGTGCCTTCGCTGATGCCATCCGGTCTGCTCGCCACACGCTCACTGGCGAGCAAATTACCCCGCTCATTTCAAGTTTCCAACAATACCTGATCGACAACCCACCAGATCGCAACCTTCTGATGTCAGATTTGAACGATCTGTGTGATTTCTCCATTCTTCCTGAAGGGATCGAAGTTGATGATCCTATCCCGGATGAGGAAGATGGCTCAGACGTGAATACTACTGAGGTTGCTGGTCAAAATCTCCGAACTGAGTCCGGGTCCGATCAGGTGCAGGCCGAGCAAAGGGGACCTTCTGTGGCCGAGCAAAATGTACCTCCTGGCGAGCATACTGGACCTGGCCATGCTGAAGGAGCCATTGTTGAGGGGGCCGAGCATGATTTGTTAGACATTTCTCTTCCGTCCACCCCCAATTATGAATTTGCTCCTTATTGTAATTTTTGCTTTGCCGAACATATGTTGTGTAATTTTTTATCTTCTTCATTTTTTTGTTCGAACAGTGTCTTCCATACTTGTGTAAATTTTTGCTTTCTTCTGTTTTGTTCGAACAACTTGGAATTTGAATGGTTGAATTGCATATTGAACTGTTTCCTCTAACCTGTTTGTTGAGGATGAATGTTGTTGCTGATGAACGATTGATACTTGTGTTGCTTGATATTCGCTTTGTTGCTTTCCAGTTTATGCCCCTTTTCTTCTGAATGAATTCGAACATTGGGTTTGCCTATGCCCGCTCTTGACTTCTTTCATTTTTGATTGTCTTATTGACTTTGCAATCGGTTGATCTTCTTATTTAGGTGCGACCAGATGGGTTACTTTATGAACCTCCCCTTTCTTGGTTCGCGATCGTCGTATTTAGGTGCGATCACTTCGTATTAGGGCCGTCTTATTTAGCTGCGACCCCGCACTCATCATCCGCTTGCGCTACGGGTATCTGTAAGTACGAGTCATCTTTTGCGACTGCGTACCCATTACTCGCTTTTTGCTGCGGGAATCAGAGTACGAACTCATTCGTCAGGTGAACATAGACTTGGGCTCGTTCGTCTTTGTTCGGGCCGTCCGGCTTAGGTGCGACCTCAAATAGGCTTTAACTAGAAAATCTTAGCGAACAAAAATATTTTTTTGCAACACATTGTATTCTATTACAACCTTTACATTTGAAGAAGACTATCTATTACACAACTATAGACATCAGACTATGGTTTTGGATTTAAACCTTGTCTTGAGTAAACACGAACTGGCCTCGCCTTGTCCGCGGAATTGATGTTGACAAGCATGTGGCACATCATTCTGTCTACCCTTCTTTAGTAACATGCTCAAGCAGCAGCAGCATAAGCTTTTGTCCCTCCCGGACAAGTTGTGATTATGCGGGCAGCTGCGGACATGAGCATGTGGCGCGCATACTTGCTCGCCTATAGCAGGCGGGAGCAAAATCTTCAGCTCGCACCATTCTGTCCCCTCCAGTAGATGCCTGAGCATCAGCATCCGCATGTTGCTTCGAGCGGACACCATGACATCCCTCCCCTTCGGAGGAGATTTTGGGGATGCATAGGGGACTAGTGATTTACTACTGCATAAGCAGTGAGTAACGTGGAGTGGCAACCATGACTCTGCCGAGCATCTTGAGTCCGCAACGAGCTTCAACCTGTGCTCAGAGTGTCATATGCGGTATAAATCTCGCACTAGGCCAGATGCTCGATTCAGCAGAATGATAGCTGAATCGAGTGCTAGATTCTTCGTCTGGAGGCATACTGAACCAACTTTCTTCTGATAACTGTAGTATTTTTCTTTTTTTCTTCTTCATCTATTTTTTCTCTGATTTTTTCAGCTATCAGTATGCCTCTATTTATAGAACTATCCCAAGCTAGTGATGGCATAGCTAGTTGGTGCTGGCCCTCTTACTTTTGCTCCTCCTTTTGAAATCTGTTCGGCTTTTTGTCAGCTCTTGTTTAAAGATTGACTCGTTCCTTTCTTGGTTGCCACCACTTGTCAACTCGTTCTGACACGTATCTTCTGTCTTTCGATAATGCTGGCCAGCATTTCTTTTTAGAAGATATGTGTCGAACACAATGTATTCTTCCTTCAGGATTGTCCTGCTCGTCTTAGCTGAATGGCTGATTATGTTCGGCCATTTGTGCTCGTTTCAGCTGAATAGCTAGTTTTGTTCGGCGAACTGTGCTCGCTTCAGTTGTGTGGCTGGCTTTGTTCGGCCGACTGTGCTCGCCTCAGCTGTGTGGCTGACTTTGTTTGGCCGGTTATGCTCGTCATTATTGATAGTATTTTTTTTCAAATTTAACGCATTCCACGAGTAGGACAATGGGACTCCATTCAGATCCTCCAAATCATATGCCCCGTTTAGCAAACGTTTTGTAACTCTGAATGGACCTTCCCATGCTCGGCCGAACACACCACTTGATACCCCTGTTGCCCATCTTAAAACCAGCTCGCCCACATTGAACCTGCGTGTTCGGACTTTGGAGTTGTAGAACTTCTCTGACCTCTTTTTGTACATGGCATTCTTGAAATCAGCCTCCGTCCTTCTTTCTTCTAGCAGGTCTGCACTTAGGGCGAGCGCCTGGTCATTAATGTGCTCTCCAAAAGTCATTGTTCGATGACTCGGAATTTTGATTTCTGCGGGTATAACAGCTTCCGCACCAAATGCCAGGGCAAACGGGGTCTCCGCAGTTGATGTTCTGAAAGTTGTTCGGTAGGCCCATAATATTTCAGGCAACTCTTCAGCCCATCCTCCCCCCTTGGAATTATCAAGTCTGGCCTTGAGGGTATGCTTGATAATTTTATTAACGGCCTCAACTTGTCCGTTTGACTGGGGATAATACGGAGTTGAGTAATGTTTTTTTATGCCCCAGCGAGCACAATTCTGTCGGAATCCACTTCCATCGAACTGTTTGCCGTTATCTGTTACTAGTGATTGGGGAAGCCCAAAACGACAGATAATATTTTTCCAAACAAAGTTCCACATTCTTTGCTCGGTGATTTTGACAATGGCTTCGGCTTCTGCCCATTTAGTATAGTAATAAATGGCAACCACAGCAAATCTTACTCCCGACGTGCCAGTAGGGAATGGGCCGATCAAATCGATCCCCCATTTAGCAAATGGACATGGACTATAAACTGACATTAATTCTTCAGGTGGGCTATGAATAAGTGGGGCATGTACCTGGCACCTGTGGCAAGCGCGAGCGAATCCTTTTTTAGGGCTGGCCAATAATAACCTTGTCTGATTATTTTATGTGCCAGGACGAATCCACCTGTATGATTTCCGCATACTCCATCATGGATTTGCTCCAGAAGTACACGACCCTCTTCAGGAGTAATACACTTCAATAGTGGAAGTGAAAAGCTTCTTTTGTACAAATGCTCGTCTAAGATAGTATAGCGAGCAGATTGTAATCTGAGGCTAGTAGTTTGTGTCTTATTCTCAGGGAGAAGTCCCTTTTGTAAATAACTCAGGATTGGAGTCATCCAAGTTTCCTGTTCGCCTGTCACTTGTTGATGGCAAACAAGTTGTGACGACCACAATGTCCGTTGTGTTCGTCACTTCTTCTGCTGTTGCCAGGATTGCCAAAGCATCAGCGAATGAATTGCCCAACCGTGGTAATTATTCTATGAAAACTTGTTCGAAATGCTCGAGCAACTCTTTTGCTAGTTGCTGATACTGTGTCATCTGTTCGCCTCGGGCCTCGTACTCGCCTGTTACTTGATAAATGATTATCTGAGAATCGTTGTAAATCATCAGCCTCTGAATTCCCATTGTCATAGCCATCTGTAGTCCAGCGATCAAAGCTTCGTATTCGGCTTCATTATTTGTAGCTGGGAAATCAAAACGGATGGCTGTTGTGAATGTTTGTCTGGTTGGGCTGATGAGAACTACGCCGGCTCCGGCTCTTGAACTTGTTGATGAGCCATCAACATACATATGCCATGGTTGGTCGACAGTTCTTTCGGGCATTTGTGGATATGTCAACTCAACCATGAAATCGGCCATAGCTTGGCCCTTCATTGTTGTTCGCGTGGCGAACGTAATGCCAAATTGTCCTAACTCCACTGCCCACTTGAGTAATCTGCCTGCAGTATCTGGTCGGTGGAGGACTTGGCGCAACGGGAATGTAGTCAGTACCTCGACTGAGTGATCGAAGAAGTATGGTCGCAATTTTCGAACACTCATTACGAGAGCATATGCTAATTTTTCCAGTGGAGGGTACCGGAGCTCGGCTTCTTTGAGAACTTGGCTTACATAGTAAACGGGCAAGTGTGTTGTCCCTTCTACTCGTACGAGCACAGCACTAATTGCATGTTCGGATGCAGCAAGATACAGATAGAGTTGTTCTCCTGGGACAGGCTTAGACAGTGTCTGAGTATCTGCAAGGTACTGCTTCAATGATTCGAATGCATTTTGGCAATGCTCGGTCCACTGGAATTTCCCTTTCTTTAATGCATCAAAGAAAGGTTTGCATTTGTCCCCAGTTCGTGATATAAACCGGCTTACGGAAGCTAAACGTCCGGTTAACTTTTGGACCTCTTTCACACTCCTGGGGGCCTGCATATCAAGCATGGCTTGAATCTTTGATGGGTTCGCTTCGATCCCCCATTGGCTGACCATATGTCCGAGGAATTTTCCCGAGTGAACCCCAAAGCTGCATTTCTTCGGATTTAGCTTCATGTTGTACTCCCTGAGTATATCAAACGTGTGCGAGGTGGGTGATGTGGTCTTCCTTGTGTTCGCTTTTTACCACAATATCATCAATATATACCTCAATTGTTCGGCCGATGTGTTCGTCGAACATTTTGTTCACCAAACGTTGATATGTTGCTCCGGCATTCTTTAATCCGAATGGCATGCGTTGCCAACAGTACATATTCTTTTCACTACAGAATGCTGTATTCTTTTGATCGTCCGGATGCATGGGTATTTGGTGATAACCAGCAAATGCATCCATGAAAGTCATGAGCTCATGGCCTGCTGTATTATCGACCAAATAATCGATATGCGGCATTGGAAAATTATCTTTCGGGCATGCCTTGTTTAAATCAGTGAAATCAATACATAGTCTCCAAGATCCATTAGACTTGCAGACGAGCACAGGGTTCGCAAGCCATCTTGGGCATTTTACTTCTCGAATCAGTTTATTGTCGAGCAACTTTTTGATTTCACTATTCATTGCCGCATACTTTTCCGGACTGAACTTTCTGCGCTTCTGAATTATTGGAGTTTGTGCTGGATCAAGGTTGAGGGAATGGCATGCATGTTTAGGATTAATGCCAACCATGTCCTCGTGCGACCATGCGAACGCATCCAAGTTTGCTTGAAGATAAGCAATCATTTCTGTTCGAATTGGTTCAAGTAATTCCGAACCAATGAACACTTTTAACTCAGGTCTGTTTGGGTCGATGTTGATAGACTCCAGTTGTTCGACGGGTGTTTCTTGCTTTCTTTTTTGTTTCCACCGAGGATCTTGGATCGACCCCCGGTGTTCGTCATCAACCTCCATAGGTTCGAAACCTATGCGAGGTTCTAGGTCCGGTTGCTCGTTTGGCGGATCAATATTCATTAGGTCTGGGAGATCCGGAACATAAGTTGCCATCCTGGACCCTGTGTTCGCAGGTTG
Source organism: Stenogyne calaminthoides (assembly GCA_037126765.1). Classification (NCBI taxonomy): domain Eukaryota; kingdom Viridiplantae; phylum Streptophyta; class Magnoliopsida; order Lamiales; family Lamiaceae; genus Stenogyne; species Stenogyne calaminthoides. The sequence goes on along the minus strand of JBBCBC010000003.1, from coordinate 43,118,225 downwards.
TGTGTTCGCACAGGGAGGTGTGTTCGTCAAACTTGTGCTCGTCAAAGGACTTTTGGGCAGAAAATTTACTCGTTGGCTTGACTCTCCGATCTCCCATGTTTGCTCCATCATGTTAACGATATTTTGCTTTTCTGGTACACATGATAGAAAACAATCTCGAGCTTTCTTTTGATCTCCTTTTACACTACCTGTTCCATCTTGTGTTGGAAATTTAACACAAGAGTAATGTCGTAGAAACGGGCCGCTTTTAAATTCTGAATAAGCGGGCGACCTAGAAACCCGTTATAAGTGGGATTCGAGCATCGGCGATTACAAAATCTAGCATTCTAGTTCGTCGGATCTCCGGATTTAGAGTTGATTCTAACTCGACTCCTAACCTAATCATACCATAGGGTCGGGTTACAGATTCCCCAAAACCCATTATGGTATGATCACATGGTTCAATATAACTACTCAAGTCTCCAACTTGCTTTTCCATTTGGTGCAGGGTGTTAACGAACAAAATGTTCGCATAAGCTCCGGTGTCAACTAGGAGGTGGTGCACCTTCAACCCGAGGAGACGAGCACTGATGGTTAAGGAGTCATTGTGGGGAGTTATTATACCGTCGAGATCGTCTTCTGAAAACATAATTTGGTGTGAGGGTGGCGTCTTTAGATGATGTGTGCTCGCCACCTTCACCGATGAATGCTTTGCAAAGGCACGATCTCCATCTTCTTACGCCTGTTCGATAATGTTGGTGCTCGATAACATCCACCCAATTTGGACCATATTCGGGGCGTATCATGTGGATCTCTTGACTTTCTCGACCTCTACCCACGATAGGAGGCCCTCTTTGGGTAACTCGATCTCTTACGTGATTCTTGGGATCACCGTCGATGTTTGTTAAACTTTTTACGCTTACCCCTTAGGTCTTGCTTTTTTTTACAAGCAGGAGCTTCTATTATTTGGCTTTTTTTAGGAATTGGGTATAGCTTCCAAAGTTGGCTAAGTAAATCGCTACACAATCTTCAGATTTGTGCGATGTACTCGTGATAGTTACAATATTTGGAAGCATTAAGCCGATGCTTGTCCATTATGATTCTTCGAGGCCTATCTAACATATCCCGATCTTTGATTTGGTTGAAAATTGTTTCTGCTAAAACGCCCAAAAGACTTCGTAGGGCGTTTACTTCTGCTCTTTCTTCGAATGGTTTGAAAGAGCCTGGGGTTTGTACCCCCCTTCATTCATTACTTTCTTCCCAAAAACTTTCTTAGTTATGGGTTCCTGACTCAATCGTGATTGGGCGAGCAAATCTTGCATGGCTATGATTTTGGCTTCTCGCTCTCAAAATTCTGAATATGTGTTCGGCCAGTCTTGATGCATGGCTTTCCACATGTCAGTATTCAAGGTCAGGCCCCCGACCACCATGAGGATCTTGGCATCCTCTTCAACTGGGGCCTCATCATACAAACATTTATCAAATCTTTCGATGTATGCTCGATCTGACTCACCTCTTAGTTGGGAAAAATGCGCCAACCTTTGTTTTGGCGCCGGGCGAGCACACATGGATGAAAAAATGGGACAAGAATTATCGCGCCGATCGAGCGAAAAGATGTGATGATCGCGACGGGCAAAGTAGAGAACCATCTATGTGCCCGATCACCCAAAGTCATGGGGAATGATCGGCACTGCGTCGCATCTGTGGCACCCATGGCGATCATAAAATCTGAGTATTTGCTAAGATGGACATGAGGGTCAGACTCAGCGTCGAACATGGGGATTGGTGGTCGGGTCTTCGCCACTTTTCTTGTATTTCGGCCGCCATGATCGCCGGTGATAGTGGCGAGCAGGGTATTGTGCTCGCCCGAGGGTGTTCTCTGGTCGCGGCCAGATCGGCCTGCAAGCCTTCGATGGCTTTCTGCATTTCCACAAATTTTGTGGAACTGACAGACTTGGATCGGGGTTGTTTCCCATCATGAGGACCCAGTGGGTCATGCTCGTGATGGGGAAGTCCCCCTTTCCAAGTTCGTGCTTGACCACCCAATCGATGATGGATAGACAATTTTGTTCCCGCCCCGATTTTTGTTCGACATGCGGATGATCATGGGGATCCGAAAGTGCGGGCATATTTATCGGTTGTTCCTTTCTGGGATCCTGTCGCCTATTATTGTCGATTCGGTCTTTGGCGGAGAGCCTCAACCGTTCAAATGCTGATGGTCTAGACCCTTGAGGCTGTTCGTCATCAGACGTATCATCAGTTTTTTTATTGGCCCGCTTTGCAGCTTTCTTTTTAATTTGCTCGCTATCAGGTGTACGCGAGCGTCGTTCTTCATCTTCTTGAGTTTTTAACTTGGCCAACTCTTTTTCAGCCCTCTCTTTACGTGCTTTCAAAGAAGAAAGTGATGGCCTTTGTTGTGGCCGCCAGATCATTGGCAATATCCTCAAGATTGATGGTCTCCACTATCTGATCTTTGTGAGGCTGGCGCTGAGCCTCTTTCCTGTCGTGAGGTCGACTTTGTCCCGACCTCTCTGTTTGTGTATTCCTAGATTGAGGCATTATATTTCTTTTTTCTGTCTCGGCTTACTACGGGTTTGTGTATGGGTTGGTTTTTTGGTTCACCCTCCTTCTAGCGCCAGTTGTCGCGAGTCGTTTTATCTAGAGAATATTATGTGGCTAATTCGGTAACAACTCACAAACAAAATATGCACGTGTAAAACAAACTGTAAATAAGATGAATTTGTTGACCCAGTTCGTCAAGAAATGACTACTCGTGGGCATACCAAGCGGGGATGTGGTATCATGAAGTTTTACAAGTACAATATTTGATACATCTCATGAAGATGAATCACTTTTGATGAAGATGATTTGGAAAATTGGTATACGAGTGCTAGGGTTTCTGTATGCATGGATGATCTCTCGAATTTTTGTGAACCTATTTGAACGTATTTGTGAACCGTAACTCTTTCTGGGGAATTTTTCGTAACCTGTCTCTTGTTGTTTTTTCTTCCATTTATAGCACTCCGACAAGCATGAGTTGGGTTGGCAAGCATGAGCTGGAGACTCCGAGCCATGCAAGAACTCTTGTGATGCTGCCACCTTTCCAACTCCGTCTTCTAGATTGATCTTTGCTTTTGCTTGTCTAAATGGCACTCTTTTGGTCATCCAAATCAATATTTTGCTCGGCTGCATGCTTTGTTCGCCTCTTTAATCATGTCAGTTTTATGCTGGAATACTGTCCTTCTCGAGCATACTGAGCCTTCAGGATGTCTGGGTCTTTCGGGATGTTTGGGTCTTCAGGATATCTAAGTACCGAGCATACTGACCCCTCAGGTTTGTCTGAGTTTTCAGGATATCTGAACCCTCAGGATGTCTGAGCACCGAGCATACTGACCCCTCAGGTTTGTCTGAGTCTTCAAGATATCTGAACCCTCAGGATGTCTGAGCACCGAGCACACTGACTCCTCAGGTTTGTTTGAGTCTTCAGGATATCTGAACCCTCAGGATGTCTGAGCACCGAGCATACTGACCCTCAGATTTATCTGAGTCTTCAGGATATCTGAGTTAAGAGCATACTGATCCCTCAGGATAGTCTGAGCATTTAGGTTGTCTGAGTCCTCAGACTTGTTCGTGGCCTCAGACTTGTCTGAGCCCTCAAGTTGGTCTGAGTCCTCTTGACTTAGCTCATTTGATTCCTTCGTTCCTGATCTGAGTGGCGAGTATGTTTGATTTGGTTGGCAAGTGGCAAGCTGGTCGAACAAACTTGTTTGGTCTACGGTCGGCGAGAACACTTGTCCATCGGGCGAGATTATTTTAATAAATATTACACGTGTCGCTCTTACGTGTTCGATTAATGCTGAATTATTATATCGAACACAACACTATTATAATTAGTAGTATCAAATTAAAATAATTAAAGAACTAGAGGTGAATTTTCATAAAAATATTAAAATTGTTAAGTATTAAATTGAAATTGCACCTAGAGATGATGAATTGATATAGAATTAACCATTTAATAAGTAACCGAAGGAGAGAAGATGTGCATAGAATTGAGAAAAGAATGCAATAAAGTTTAAATTACTTTAGAAACATATCAAACACAAAATCGCTTATTCAACAATTGTTATTTATCATCTGAAAAGCATCGATGATCGATCTCAAACGCTTGATACCGTCTCATACAGAAATTTTGAATTTCGATCTTCCATTGAACAGTCGTCAATAAACATTGGATATTTTGTTCACATTTAGATCTGTTAAAAAAAGAGAAACTCAAACTCATTAGTACACAAACAAATAAATATATGAGTGAGTTTCTTGTACACCGTTCACTCATGCAAATACTATAATATTACTTAAAAGGTCACAAAACTCGATGCAAACTAAATAAATAAAAAAACGTGTACATAACATTCAAACTTGTATTACAATTACAATTGAGTCCATTTAGTTCATTTTTAAAAGTAATATATGACATCACTATAAAAACACATCCTTCTCAATAAAATAATAGCATACAATTATGGAAAAAATCCCTAATACATAGAAAATTTTGATGCAAATTACTAATAGCTAAGTACAAACGAGATTGCATGTATAGTCAAAATTACATGCGAAAATGCAAATGCACCTACGTATATGCAATTTGTATCTATTAGTAAGTTGCAATCCTGAAATGTACCTATTGGTAAGTATCCGGACATCTAATAATAATTAAGCTCTAGGTTAACATAAGTTTTTTTTATCATATTACCAAATGTTGGTTAATTTCCTTACAAATAATATTTAGACTTAATAGACTTCATATTGAAAGCGATATCATTAAAAAAAGAAAATTAAACTAATGGGATGGATAAAATATAAACCTTTGGTTTTAGTGTTACTTTGTGAACAAGGATGAGTGCAACAGTATATACAGTGGTCGAGGCAAAAATATCTACCCTCGCGGCATATTTTTTGACACTCTAATTCACAACTTGACGGAGTCGCTGCAAAGGCAACATTTGACATGATTAGTAATGTAATTGTCAAAACAAATGTTGCAACTTTTCCTTCCATTTCTTCTCTCTTGTGTTTCCTTACTTGATTTGTTTGTATATTATTTAACGCAAATCGAGGTTATATATAGATAGAGGTGGAGAGGGATATAATTTGTAACGTGTATTAATAATGAGAGATGAAATCAAATTTCAGTTATAGGTTGGAAAATATATTTTCATTTAATTAAGGATTAGGTAATTTAATTTTTTTAGATTGACTGGACCATGATAAATAATTTAGAAAGTTAAAATAATAAAAATATTTTTGTAATAATATTTATAAAAATATATTTAATAAATAACAAAAAAAAATTACAAAATTATTGTAGTTCGTGTCATTTTCAAATTAGATATAAAAATAAAATTAAAATTATTCTCAGAATACATCAAAGGATTTCATCTTATCTAAAATTTAAGTAGATTTCGAATCAATTCATTTATAATATTGTATTAAAAGTCCTTTAACACGCCCACTCACCTTAACTCTATCATGAGAAGACAATTTAATATAGATGGAATTGTTTTTAGTAGGATTCCCAAGAATGAATTGCATCTCATCTGAAAATCAAATTTATAGAGTGGTTAATCAATTCATTTATATATATTAATTTTCTTAATAATGTGTATTTAATTTTTTTCCCCTATGATTTTGTTTTCTAGGATTTCAAAAACTAAACATTAGTTGTTTCGTTAAATGTCAAAATATTGTCCTTAAAGATACTAGACTTTTATAAAAAAAATTTAATATTTTATGAAAAATTAAGTAAATGCATATATTTATATATAAAGTTGGAATCTCATGTAAAAGATTTCAGCACGCAAATTGAGCCGTATTATTAAATGGTCTAAATCAAAATATACATTCAATATTTTAATTTGGTACGTCTTACAATATTATTTGCTTACCTATTTAGTATTATATATTGTAATACTTTAATATGTTAAAAAAAATTGTTTCATATTAAAGATAAATGCAACACATTAATATTATTTTAAAAAAGTAATAATATTATAATTTATATTGAACAGTATATATACTCTATCAATTTCATAATTTTCTTTTTTTAGCTATTTTTTACCACCAAATTTTATCGTTGGAGCATCATCATTCTCTTTTTTCCTAACCACATTATCAACCATCCTTCGGCGCATTTTCCTCCCATTTTTTGCCATCCTTCGGTTTGATCTTCTCTCACAGCATTACACAGCAATATTACTTTATAGGGAAGAGAGAGAAAGTTAAATGGAATGCACAAAATTGCAATGTTAATACATTAAATAGTATATCACAGCACACACAAAATATCGCATGATCCTAAGATCACATATGGTTCCAATTAAAAATATTAATCTTCAGCAATCATTAAACCTTTACTTTGATATCAAATGAATCCCAGGCCAAAAAATGAGCTAATATTTATCACAAAATATAGAAATTCAAATCAACAAACTATTCTTTTTTCACATTACCGAAGTAGCTAACCGCTTTCATTGGCTTCGTAGCCCTCAGGATTATATATCTTGTCGAGGTCTTCCTGAGCCTTGGTCTCAAATTTAACCCATTCCCGATACTTGCGCTTATGGAGATGTAACTGGTAAGAATGTTCATATTCCCTCATTCATTATCATTAGTACTCTAATTAATTCTTCATGATACGTGATACACTAACATTGAAAAAATATTAATTATAAATTTAATTTAATTCTATTAAATTTGTTCAACATATTGAAAATGACACGTGGCAACATATTAAAGATGACACTTGGCAACATTTGGGGAGATACATTCTACTTTTATAATATAAGATTTGATGAGAGGATAAAAGTCATTCAAGAAATAATTTCTATCATTATTGTGATTTAATATATTTGTTAGATTATTTTTCATCCGCCCTCCGTGTAAAATAGATAGTCCCTCTGATTTTGTTTTCTAGGATTCCATAAACTAAATATTAATTGTGTCGTTAAATGAAGAAAAAAATCATTAAAGAAATTTGATGAGAGGATATTCTCTTCATGAGCATATTCAATTTAAAATTCGTTCAATTGGATTTCAGAGATTTTTTTTTTACTATATTTTTTAGTTTTCGAACAAGACCCGAACTCAATCCGAGCTTAACCCGAACCCGATCGAACAACTCGATCTTGACCAAGTGATGCACACAAGTATCACTCTAGTGTCTTATGTATAAAAAGTCATTTATGATAGATAATAATTTCATTATATTTTCTCTCTTATAAGTTATAACCCGCCCTATTATTGTGATTTTATATTTGAGGCTAATTTATTTATTTTTCATTCTCCAACCTTGTAAAATAGATAGTCCCTTGATTTCATATTCCCCTCCGATTTTGTTTTCTAGGATTTCATAAATTAAACATTAATTAATAACACTCTTATAAATCAGGTTCACACTATGAACCGTAATCTAATATGACCATTTTGAAGAATGATTTGACTCGTTCTCCCCCAATCCATTCATTTCAATTTTCACCCACCGGACGTTAGGCAATCACTCTCATTTCATTTTCACTCTCGTGCGGTTGCGTCGCGCACCATTGATCTTGCTCATACAACAGGCTTTCTCCACGCTCTCAGTCCATTCCATCTCACTCAAAATTCATTGTTGTTGTTGATGCTTCAATTCCAATTCCGATAGAAATTGTGCTTTCACTAATAACAGTGATTGTATTTTTGTGTAATAGTAATATTTTTTCTTCATAACGATGATAGTTTATGTGTATAATAGTGATACTTAGTTTCTCTTACAGTGACAATGATAGTCTTCATGAGTACCAGTGATATAATTTTTATGTATAATGATGATTTTTTTCATACTAGTAATAATTTAATAGCATTACATTGAGAGGTTTTATACATAGCAGTGATAGTTTATGTGTGTAACGGTGATATATAGTTTAGCATACAATTATTGTGATAATTTTTTTTTAGTAACAGTGATAGTTTTTCTGAGTAATAGACAAATCTACGGCGGTGAGTGCGGAGGCATTTCCGGTGCGGAGGAGCTTCCGGTCGCTTGAGACGTGATTCGTGTGAAGGAAGTTTGGTCGCTTGAGACGCGATTCGGAAGTCTGAGAGGTAGTTTTCGCGTGACGATGAGAGGAGAAAAAAAAGAGGCACAAGATAGTAAATAAACTGAATTGTATGTATGTAATCCGTTTGTACTGATCAAGTTTAGCCCATATTAATACCATGAACCAGGTATTTTAGGAAAAAAATTCAACATTAATTGTGTTGTTAAATGGGAAAAAAAATCTTTTTTTTTTTTTTTTTGACAACTGGGAAAATATTCATTAGTGATATTTGATGAGAGGATATTCCCTTCATGAGCCTATCAATATAGGGTCTAGAGTAGGTCTAATGAAAATTTTCATGTATGAAAATTTATAAATTGCTCTAAATCAATCATTTACACCCTAAACATTAAATAATGAACCCTAAATTATGATCTATAATTCGGATCGGGTGAACCATAAACTATTTGGGTCAAATGAATCATGAATCATTCAATTTTGTCTTACCTTCACCAATTACAGAATTTGATTGTAAATTAAAGGTTTTTCATGTATGAAAATTTTCATACTAGACTTTGTCTAGAGTCTATATATAAAAAGTCATTTATGATCATAGGAAATAATTTCATTAGATTTTCTCTTATTAACCCGCCCCCATTATTCTGATTTTATATTTGATCGATGTTAGATTTTTTATTTCATCCTAAATCCATGTAAAATAGATAGTCCCTTGATTTCATTTTCTCCTATTTTATTTTCTAGGATTTCATAAACTAGACATTAAATGTGTCGTTAAATGGGTAAAATAAAATCATTAATGATATTTGATGAGAGGATATTCTTTTCATGAGCCTATCACTATAGGGTCTATGTATAAAAAAATCATTGACAGGAAATAATTTCATTAAAATATGTCCCTTCTGAAAAGATGGTCCACCTTATTTCTCGAACAGATTAAAAGAACATTTTAGAAAAACAAAATTTACCTTCAACATTTTTTTATGCCCTTATTCAACATTAATCTCTAATTTAAAAAATCATTAAATAAGAGTATATTCTTAGATAAAGCATGCCTCTTTAAATGAAAAGTGTACTATAATTTGAGACATAAAAAAAATAGTGGACTGTCAATGTAAATATTGTTAAATCATGTCATTAAATCACATTTATCTTGTCATTAATTGATAGACTAATGATGGGTGATATTTTTATTTGACAAACTTTTATATACATTTATCTTGTCATTAGTTGATGACTAATGATAGGATATATTTTTATTTGGAGTAACACCTGTGAACCAGGTCTATACATGAACTCTATCATTGTTACGTGTAAGAACTATTACTGTTATGCACAAAAATTTTCACTATTTAAAATTATAAAGCATTTTCTATTAGTGATAGTTTTTATACATAACAGTCAAAGTTTTTATTCATAACAGTGATAGTTTTTATACATAACAGTGATACTTAAAAAATCGAGCTCACCGTGAACTTGGGTTCACACAAGTTTTTGTCTTTTATTTGATAATTTTTTATATACAATATTGTATGAACCTAAAATCAATACAATTAGTGATCCATTATTTTAAATGAGAAGAAAATAAAAGCTTGTGGATCCTACGCGTGCGCGGATTGAATCAGGTCAAGTGAATTTTCGTTTATTGTGTAACTCATTAGCTTTGTCAATTGGTTCGTAAAACTGGTCCTCTCTGACCGACATATATTCGACTCTGAGAGCATCACGAGTGACAATGTATAATATTAAAAGAAAAATGTATTAGGAATGTTAGTAATGAAACCATTATGCAATGATTAAAAATATCATGAAGGACTAAAAGAAAAATATACGTTTATAATGCATTCAAATTGAATTATTTATATTTCGTCATTAGGATCGAGTATGATGAATTTAAGTTAATATGTTTACTTTTTAGTGGCCCTAATTTTATATACACACACTCCTATGATCTCAGCTTATGTGCGATAAGTATAGTGATATTAGTTTGTAAATATATCAGTGATATAAATTTCATATTATGAACAAATTTCACTGAAAAACTACTCTTTTATATATTTAGTTTTTAGCGTTAATACAGTATTATTTAATTCCACACCTTTATTTAATTAATTGTCCCTTAAAAAATCCTCGTAGTACTTCTGAACTAAGTTCGCAACACCCATGTAGGAATCGGAATCGGATTCAAAGCACGGCTCTCATAACTTCACAAAAATTTCCTTTCGCAATTTCCTTATGCAATTTCCAGACTACCTGATTGATTTGAGGATGGTATTTCGAGTTAGTTGGAAAATCTTGTTTTAGTGAACTGTAATCTGCTTGTGCAATAAAGTATGTTCGTTCCCTAATAATGAAGTTAAATTTTGAGCTTTGATTTTTTATCTATTTTAATAACTTAGCTAACCAAATAAAGGGGTTGAAAAAAGTTAGTATTATCACATACACATTACAAGCATTATCACAACTAGTTGATCTCTTTTGCATCAGTTGCTAAGTACAATTAGTACACAACCTTATCTCTTACCATCAGAACAGATCATGTGTATCGTTGTACGAAAGGAAACTGAAGTGAAGCAGATACGGGTTCCATGAGTTGCACGGATCTTGAATTCATACACTGAAAGTACACAATTTCTTTCCACCGAGGACTAATCAACATCGCAGGAATGATGAATTTCACCAAACAGTAGTAGATATCATTTAACTGTAAATAATTATACGTGTACCAGTTTTCCCAAAACAGCTACAAATACAATACTAGGATATATCTCTACATGAGTAATGCATAAAGTACACCTATTTAACGATTGAGAGAGAAAGCAAGAGACTTGCATTCTAATTTACTTCTCCAAGTTTGCAAATGTTAGTTTGATGTAATACTAGTGTCTGGGTGGATTTGTTCATGCATCTGTTGCATCAGCATCTCTTCGATATTGTTGGCGAATGTTGAGATACTTTGGCGTATGACTCTGTTTGAGGAGTTTGCCATTCCCTAATCAATCAAAACACAACAAACATCAGACGGGGAGAGAATGTGAGGGGACATCTTTCTTATAGAGCTCCACATCAGCATAAACTACTTGTACCATGCTACAACATACAAATAGTTTAAGCTGATGTTGAACTCCACAAAAAAACCAAACATCGGGCTCCATATCAAAACCGTATATATTTATATATATGAAAATACAGACATGTATCTTTAAACCAGTATTTGGTGGTTCAAGTGTACAACAACAACAAATTAGGGGGCGTTTGGTTCAAATTCTTCAATGAGCTTGAGTAATTGTGGTGGTTATTGATAATAAAAGATGAATAATTCACCTTCATCATACTTGTAAGGGGTAATGAAACTCAAAATAAGGCAATCATTACCCTATTTTAATTAACTACCTCCTCTCCTATAATCCTTTCTCCTCAATCATTTCATTATTCCTCAACCAACAATCACATTTTATCCCCACTTATTTGAAGTTAGAGCAGAACACTAACAACGTAACCACCATTTTAATTGTAATTCACTATTCAATGTTTATCATTGTCATACCCATTGAAGAATTTTGAACCAAACGCCCCCCAAATCTTTATGGGTGTCTATTCTTGTGCTGACACTCTTGCAAGTATGGAAAAAGAGCCAACAATAGTTGTGACAGAAAACACACTTTGGAGAGTTACATTTGTTGTATTTCACAAATTACTTTGATCTAGAAATTGTGAACAGGACTAATTCCTACTACAGTATTATTTTGTAGATTCTAAGTTTAGATAACGTAAACCCGGGCAAGCTTCATTTAAATATATAATCCACAGAAATCAGTTATAATTAATTCCAAAAAATCAAGATGCCAGTGATACCGCAAAAAGCTGCATTTTTAAATAGAAAGATATGTATACAGAATAATATAAAGAAGATGTCTTATGGAAATCAATGAAACTTGATCCATCTGAAAATTGAAAGCGAGAAATTAGGATGAACACCACATACCACAATCTTGCAAAGGAAGCTCAAAGAAATTTCTTTGGAGTACTGGCTTGTGCTCTTGAGGGATATTAGTACCAATGGCAAATCTGATAATGGCCAACCTTGAGGCAACTTTATGAAAGCATCAACGCCGCCCGCAACATGAGCTACTATCGTGTCTTCTCTATCTAGGTACTCAAATGAGTGTCTGAAACAAATAATATGCAATAATATGATAAGAGAAAAATAATAGAAAAAGTACTACATAAGCGCCTATATAAACAAGAGTAAGATGTGTACCAGTTGTACGGTGCAACTGTACACAACTGATATTGTTAAGTGAAAACAACTAATACCATTAAAAACAACTAAGTTAAACCCAAGGTCTATTTCTAACTGTAGTGAATTCCCAATTATAGAAGTACACATGGCCTCCTCAGTATTGTCAGGAGTACAATATCTGCATTATCAGGGTATTACGGCCAATTTCTTAAAAGAGAAACAAATTAAATCTAACACGTGGACCATATGCTATTAGCATCATTATTCTGAGATGACATTGCCTTACAAGATATATCAGATAACTCTCTACTCCCTAACTAATTACAAATTCACCAATCAACTCCAGAAGTCAAAGTCAAACAATATATGCTCAAATTACAGACTCAAGACAGGCATACCACATATAAAAAATAAATTTGAAATAAAGAAAGAAATATATAACAAGCATAAAACTGACCTTGATTTATTTGCATTCCTGACCACAAATCGTCTTAGAGAGGAAAGAGCAATTCTCTCTTGCACCCTTCTCACAAAACACTCCAACGAAAACCTGTTCTCAATGAGTGAGAATGTAGGGTAAAGCTGCCTGGAGACATAGCAGAAAGAAAAATCAGACAAACAGACGAAAAATGTACATATTGGCAAAGCACATCAGACAACAGAGCCTTGAATCAATATCCCCATCAAGAGTTGGTCTTATGTGAAACACTTCTATCATGCAATTACTAATACTTTTTAATGAAACAGCTAATACCTTCTTTAAATGAAACAACTAATACTGTTTAAAAATATACACTAAATGCAAACAAGTTGTACAGTAAAATTGGTTTACATAAGACTCTCACAACCCCCCAAACCCCCACCACCACCACCATCAATATAACACTTGTGAATTGCCATCATAATCATCCTCTTCAATGACGCCAGTCTCATTTATTCAACACAATTCACGACCTTATTCTTCACCTCAGAATATGCACTGACCTATATGTCAAACTCTATTTTATTCCATTGGTATGAAGAACAATCTTAGAGGCAAACTAGTTCATCAACTAAATATCTAGCCTTTTACCGATTTCTATTTTATAACCCCACTGCAACAATAGTAACAAGAGTGAGAGAATTATTTAAAGAGCTTACGGACCTCAAAGCTTTTGTAGCATCGACGATTTCACCAATGTATACATCATTCGGGAAAATCTGCATACAGACATCAGGGAGCAAGTAGCTATGGATAACTTGAAAAAAAAAAATACCTACTATAATAAAATTTATATATATCAATTGGAGTACTCTAAAGATATACAGAAATAGTTGAAGCTAGTAATAAATGATAAAAAAAATAATTAAAGATGGGAGAACAATCCATAAAGAAAAACAACAAAAATACAGTTGAACAGGAAAAATACTTTAGTTATACCCTTCAGAATGAATGCTTCCACCATCATTATCCCTAAACCTCTTTTCCCCATTTTGTGAACCAATTTATGAGATGGAGTATTAAGCATCCATCTGTCTCTAAGAAAAGAGTTAATGTGTTTCTATTCTCAAAAGTGATATCCAGGAATCCTTTTACTAAAAACATTAAAATATTCTGTTACAGGAACATCTCCTACAAGTGTTGAACTCCATTTCTGAGGCATATCGAACCATTAAAGAGAGAAAAAAAAAATTCAGAAGAACATTACCTCAACATTCTTTAATTCAAAGCTTCCATTTAAAGTTTCGATCATCAATTCATGGTGTATTTCTAGAGGTTCGATGATATTCTCTATCTCTTGCTGACGCAATACGGTTTCTAAATATGGGATGTAAGTCTTCAAGGATAATCTGATGCTGTTTCCATCAATTTCTATCACTTTGAGACCTGATAATAAATCCTCGATTTTCTCAACAGCATCAAACCTGGCAAGTATGATAGTTACGAGCATGTAAAGAGAAAACAATGGAACAAATAATCAAAACTTTCTGGAAGAGAAAAAGACCTTTTGAAAATAGAATCAAGATCCTGTAATGACTTCAGAGTTGTCCTTTTCTTCTCAATCTGATGGCTCAATTCTAACATCTTAAGAAAAAAGAAAAATGGCAGCTTAATTTAATTAAATCGTGCTTACCAACAAAGAAATGAAGCAAGTTAAGCAGCAGTTTAAGAATTTAATTCAGAGAAGCCACCTTTCCCCAGTGAAACTGTTATGGAGTTTTATCAATTTAGGGCCTGAAATATAGTAAAATAATCATTTAGGGGCATGAAATTTCCTATCGATTTAGCACCTGAAAAATATAAAACTATCAATCTGACTATCCGAGACCTGGAAGACAGAACCTATCAATTTAGGACTCCCACATTTTAAGACCATGTTTGACATTTTATAGATTCTAATCATCAAAATATTTTTTTATAAATGATAAATCACAATTTCAAAAAATAAAATATATATTTATTTCAAGTGAGTGGAAAAAATAAGAAAAGAAATATGAGTGGAAAAATAATTGTGTACATTAATAAATTAGGTTATAAACTATAAGATGTCAAACATGGTCTTAATATTTCTGAGTCCTAAACTCATAATTTCTATCATTCAGGCCCCGCATTGATAATTTCCTATATTTCAGGTCCTTAATTGATATGAAAAATCTTCCAGGCCATAAATTGATAGTTTTAGCAACTTCAGGCACTAAATTGGCAAAATTCTAAATGTTATTGAGCCGATCGGAAAAATATCTTACTGCGATGATGAATAATGGCTAAGAGAAAATCATGTGATTAATAATCACGTAACTGCATAAATATTTTAAGTTGAACTCATTTTAATAAACCTTAAATTTGGAGTCATGTTCATTTGGGAAGCCAGTCTGATCTTCTCTATGGAAAGAGATATCTATTTGCATATTCTCCTTTGATCTCTCACTCTGCAACACAAACATTATATTTTAGCAGGATTTGAAACCAATAATAACAACCAAACAAAGCAACATATATATTCAATAAACTAGAAAAGCAACAATTTTTCAAGATCTGTAGACAACTGTTACACTTTTTGAGGGGAAAGGTAGGAAACAAATGACTGCTGATAAAGGAGAATAAAGGAGTAAATGTGCCAAGTGATTAGATTCGATGTTGGGCACTGAGTTTCAATTTTCATATTCAAACCTAAGGTGATGTTTATTCTGGGGTGGTTTTTCAAACTGGTTTTTGAAAATTAGGGAATTCTGAAATCCAGATAAATATTAAGGTGTGCGTTTGTTTTGGGATTTGAGTAGGGTGGGAGGGATTTCTTAATATCAAATCAATGTGTAAGCGAATGGTGTTGTATTATTATATTGTTGTTGGGTGTAATTGGAGTATGATAGTAGGTTTAAAGGTGTTCTGGTGGTTTTATAAAACCGGAAAAGATTTGTAAATCCAAAACCTGGTTTTTAAAAGCCCAAAACAAACATCACTTAAGGGAATAGAGGCAAATAAGTATACTGTTACTTACTACACTCCCTTCCATTTCCCTGTATTTACTTCAACACGATTTACACTCCCCCCCCAACCCCCACCCACCCCAACCCCTTCCTCCCCCTTCCTTTCTCTTTCACCCAGAATGAATTGAAAAGAAAATAGGAGAGGAAATATGAACACCAAAAATCCCTTAGCTTATAGTTGCCAAGCAAGTATTGGGCTTATCAAACCTTCTTGACATTAAGGCTAGTTGTTCCTTCAGATCAGATTGAAAAAGGAGCAAGGGGAAAAGGAAAGTGGATACCACAAATCTAAAATATCCCTCATATGTAGAGTAACACTGGGTGCACCAGTTGCACCGTGCAACCGGTGCACAACTAATACTGTTCAATGAATACAGCTGATACTAACCGGGTAATACTTTTTCGTACAACAACTAATACCATTTAAAAATGCACTTGAGTTGCACGGTGCAACTGTATCTGCTTCATCTATAAAGTCAAAGCCATGTTCTTTTATCAAGATTTTGCCAGCATACACAACCCACCCACCCCCCCAACCACACCCTCCGAGCTCTTTACATAGTAGATCATCCAGACTCGAATACTGTCCAGCTAAATCGGGTTGGGAAAACACATTGCCAAATATCTAAATATGCACCAATAAACTTCGCCCTTTTTATACTGGAGCAGCTTTTTAACAGACAGAACTGGTGAAACACAACAATAGTTAATACAACAGCATACTAACAGAATAACACATGTAAGCAAGAATTACTGATTCAATGCTTCAATTAAAACCAATTAACAAACCTGTGCTTCAATAAATTCCAAAGAACACCACAATTTCTCCAGCTCACTCTCCACTTTATCATAATCTGCATCTCAAAAAGATGGCATCAAATTATATATATATTAGTGATGGCATTGATGCCAAACAATAACAAAATTACCATGGCTTTAAATAAAGAGATACCTAGGGTACATCAGTAATTATTTCAAGAACTTCTGAACTATAATATAGTAAGTTAGAGAAAACAATTCATAAGTTACAAATTTAAGTTCTACCTTCTTCACATCTCCTTTCAAGCTCCTCAATTTCTTGTCCCACAGCTACATTTTCACCCTCCACCTGACCCAGCTCTTTCTTCAATTGCCCCAATATTTCATCTACAATTTAAGAAAATAAAGAAAATCTTGAGCACTCCCAGAAAAATAACAATTACAGGAACATGTATCTTGTGAGAAAACATATATTACCTAGGTCTTCACTTGACAACGTGCTTAAATTCGAAGACCACTCTGAAGAAATCCAATTAATTTTTTTCTGAAAATTTAAAAACCCCCAATTTGAGAAAGAAAATAGCCAAAAACCACAAATAAAACAAAAGGGTTTTTGAATATACACACCTCAAGCTCATCCGCGATGTTGTTCATCAATTTCTCCCCAGCCTCAGTGCCATTTTCGCCATTTTCAGAAATTCCATCAACGTCTCTGAGCTCTGTAATACGACTGCAATTTAAAAAGGAAAACACGGTATAAGAAATCCAGACATAGTTGCAATGTGTGTTTGTGTGTGAACATTTTGAACCTTCGGAGAGATTCGAGATCAACGGGCTGAGAAGGAAGGCAGCTACTCGGTTCGCTCATAATTTTTTTCTCTCAAAGATTTCAACCAATTTCCGAACTTCGTATGCTCTCATGAAAATTGAAAAGAGACTAGCATTTTCTTCTTTCAGTGCTCCGCGGTTAGCAATTTTTAATGGATTTTCTAAAGAAAAGAAAAAAAACAAAACAAAATTAGAAATCTTTCATTTAAACTCCCGCCAGGCAGACGTGTGGTAGAGGAGGTGGGCTCCTTACCTCCCATATGGCATATGGGGAGAAAAAAAAAATTGATCCCATGACTTATTTACTGTTCATTTTTCATCTCAAAAATATTTAATGTTCAATTTTAGTCTCACAACTAAATGAATTGTTCAATTTTATTCACATTTTTACCGAAAAATCGAGGAAAATATCATTTTCGGTCTCATGCAAGTCACGTGTCGGTAAAATTTAGTCATTCTTACGTTTATAGATTTTAAATTTTAGTTTTGATTAAATTTATTGGATTATTTAGACATATATAGTTTAATTGATTAAAAACTTAAAAAAAATAAAAATAAATAAATAGTCAGCGTTTACGTCATCGAGAGTATAGAGAATCCCCAAATTTTACCGTCACGTGACTTACACGTCTTCAAAACGGCATTGTTCGCGATTTTTCGACAAAAATGGGACTAAAATTGGACAATCAGTTTAGTTATGAGACCAAAATTGAACAGTTAAATTTTTTGGGACAAAATTTGGACAGTAGATAAATTATGGGACCAAAAAACTTTTTTTTCTCCCCATATGGGTAATGTACACATTTAATTGGCCCCAAGGATATGGGGAACAGTGGTAAGGTAAAATTTGTGGTGATTTTGGGAGAAGTTCCTCGATAATGCAAGTTCAAATTTTATGTAGAACAAAATTTTCGTTGAAATATTATAAAAGTTTGTTTTGAGAATTGAAATGTGTTGACTCTTTTCAACATGTGTCTGCTATTTAGACACTTCTTTCGATTTATGATCCGTCCAGCCAAGGGGCCAACAACATGGGTGAGAGAGTTTCTCGTCTCTCCCTTACAAAATATTGGTATTTAATTTTAAAATATTTTTGTCTAAAAAAGATTATTGTGTATGTACTGATAAACCGGGAGTTTAGGGAGTTTAGTTTAGTCGTGATCTACTATTTTCACATGTATTATGTACCTAGGGATGGTTCGGTACGGTATATCAAAAAATTTATTTCATACTTATGTTATTGTACAAAGAAAATGTTGATGTACAAATTTTTTTACTAGTATCGTGTCAAAAAATTTTGTATATAGAATTTTCGAATCAAATCGAAATTTTGGCATAGTATTTCATTCGTAATTTCAATGTTTACCTATTTTTTTCGATATACCAAAATACTAAAAATTTAAAATATATTTACCGTTATCGTATCAAAATTCACGTAAATACCATACCTCTACTCATAACCACCTCTGGCCTAGAACACAAGACATATACCGTTTTGTGGTCAGAAGCTTAGAAGCCCAAATTCTTTACAATCGAAATAGCAAAAAGATTGTGTCAGTTCTGATTACCAATGAATAGGTGTAGCTTCTCAAGAATCACACCCCGAATCACACCCCTCTTCTTCTCTTGCAAATCACAATTTTTAGCACTTTACAAAAGCCCTTCATTTATATAAAACTCACGGGATCCCATTCCAAATAAACATTTCACGTCAATTCTCAAGTCCACCAGGCATCGCCTCATGGTGATTCATAACATGTCGTTTTGAGCTTCATCCAATATGCATACTACCAGAGAGCAAAGAAGCAGCTTTACTTAAGGCGGTAAAATATAGCAGCACCAAATATCTCATTTTCGTACTCCTTTGCCAGACCCTTTATCCTTCCAATGCTTATAGAGCCCTGCTTCTCCACAACCACATCAAAAACCTCTTCAAATCGATTATCATTTTGGAGGTGGATTACTATTATTATTATTTTTTTTGCATAGGTGGGTGTACAAGATTGGTAGAATAAAAATTTGAGGTAATGGGTGTTATGTTTTTCCCAATTTAATTTGAAAAATGTTTATTTGTCCATTCCAAAAAAATAAAACTTTTATACCACATAAGCTGAATGGACATTAATACCCTTCTTTAGAAAAAAGGTGGTTTCCATTCATAATATCTCCCCTAATTCAATTCCTTGAAATTTTATTGGGGATTTTCCGAATCAAGTCTTTAAACCCTTTTGACTCATATTCATAATTCACACACACGAGACGACAGTGTTTGTGCGTTTCGACTCAGAACAAAGAGGAGAGAAGCAAAAATGGGATGGATCGGAGAGCAGATCGATTCAGTCAAATCCATGAACTTTAGACAAGTTCTCACTCAAGCCATCAGTCTCGGTTCGTACGAAGAATTAGTTTCCTTTTCAGTTTGTTCATTGTTGAGATTTGCTCTTGCCTTGTGCGTTGAATTTCTGAATTAAATATGCTCATGTCTCATTTCATGTTTTTAATTTTTATTTTTTTTTTACACGCTTCTGTTCTTTACTTCTTTTGATTGATGGATTTCATATATACATTACCTGGGGAATTACTGAAAAGAGAAGAGGATTAAGATGTGATGATTTCTGGAGTAATTTTTATTGTGATTTCTATGTTTTTTTTATTGTTAAGGTTAATTCTTCTCCGTTGCACTTCTTTCAGGTAAGCATGGAATGAAACAGGATTATAATTTGATGATTTAAATGGCGTATCTTGATTTATTAAGAATTGGAGATTTCTATATTTTATTAACTTTACATGTATGTAATTGGATATGTAAATTTTTTATTTTTACTCTACTTTCCAAACTGCACCTAGCTTGTCACCCCTGCATTTTGAGAAAAAATTGGAAAATATAATACAAGTAATTATTCAGTAAATCATCAATAGATTTGGGCATTCTGACCTTTGATTGCATCTATGCATCTAAATAATGTACTTTTTAAGCAAGTCTTTCTAGGGAGTTATATAATTGGTAGCCTGGGATATAATTTGTTTTAGACCTTGAATAGTTGAATTCCTCGTTCCTTTATCTGCATAAGACATGGTCTTTTTACTCTTCTGTTAATGGTCAGAAAAGTATACTAGTTTTTTATTCTGTCCAACATGGAAAAAGTATATAACCCAGTTTGTTTATCATTCTTTTCCAGGTATGATTGTGACATCAGCACTTATTATATGGAAAGGCTTAATGTGTGTTACTGGTAGTGAATCACCAGTTGTTGTTGTGCTTTCTGGAAGTATGGAGCCTGGTTTTAAAAGGGTAAGTCCTGTTAGGTCTTAGATGTGTATGGGATGGTATTAACAACTTTTTGATGGATCTGTTAATTTGCAGTTACCATATTTGTTTATTAATTGGAGTGGATTTCAAATCTAGTTGGATAGATTTTGATGAATATAGTAAAAGGTGTATTTGGATTTTGTATATGTTTGAGAATGTGGATTTTATAGGATTTCATAGGGTAGGATTTTAATTAGTATGTGATGGATGATTGATTGTGTTCTAAAAATTGTGTATATAGTAAAAAAGGACGAGAGAGAGTGTTGAGTTTGGTAGATGATAATAAGTAAAAAAGTGGGTGATAGATGAGTGATACTGTATTTGCAAATTTTGTGGAAAAAGTAAAATAGGTGTATTATAAATAGGTATTATAATGTATATTTTAGAGAATTTGAAATCCTATACCAAAATCATGATAAAGAAAACGATGATTTGGATTTGAAGTAAAAAAAAAGAAGTGGGGGTAGGAAGCTGTAAAAAACAGGGCCATTTCTTAGCTTGGTTTTATGAATCATGTAAAATCGTGATCTTACAAAAAGAGGTTTGTATATTTTGGTTTGAAAAACAGCTATAATGTGATTTTCCTTTGTTGATTTATCATTTTCATCAAGATATCTGCACTATTTTTAAGCGACTTTGGTCCTTAGTTTTCCTTAATTTTAACATTAAGGTTTTACTTTCTTTCAGGGTGACATCCTGTTCCTGCACATGAGCAATGACCCTATTCGCGCTGGAGAAATTGTTGTGTTTAATGTTGATGTATGTGGTCTTAACATTATGTATCTTCTTTATCATATTTTGTTGCATTTGTACCCTTACTAATTGGGATTGCTCTGAAAAGGTTTTAAAATGAGAAAGACTTTTACATTCACCTAGAAACTTTCATTTCATGCTGTCTATCTGTTGTCTAGTTACAACATCTACAACATCAATTAAATATCATAATTTCTTACTGAATGAAATTTCATTCCTTTGCTTGATTACAGGGGCGTGAAATTCCCATTGTCCACCGAGTTATCAAGGTATGATATCCTTATATTTGTATAAATAGTACATGCTGATATGTGGGGATTTCTTGTCCCTTTGGTTTATTTTCCATATATTAATAAGATTTGTGTTTCTTAACAAAAATAATATAAATAAAGTAGGTACTAATAGAACCTTGATCTGTATGACTATGATCACTTATGTTTCACAGTAACAATTTTGTTTTCTAGGTCCATGAACGAAAAGATACTGGAGAAGTTGATGTCTTGACTAAAGGTATGTTTCTGAGTTATTATTAATAGTCATAAAATTGCTACTTTTCAATAAATACTCGATTATATGTCTGAGTACTGCCAAAAATATTTGGATTTAAATATACTGAAGATCATAAATATCATTGTCTTGAGGCACATTTGAAGCATGTGCAAGTTGTTTTATATGATTGTGGTGGAGTTAGCCATATTCTCATGATTTTGTTTTCATTGGAAATAGAATACAATATATTTTTATAGAAAATGGAACATTTGTGTTTATATTAGTCTTTTGTTTATTCCTCAGGAGATAATAATTTTGGAGATGACAGACTTCTGTATGCTCATGGTCAGCTCTGGCTGCAAAGACACCATATTATGGGTAGAGCTGTTGGGTAAGTAGACATTTTCCTTATATGGTAGCATGTTTTGTACATGGTTCATGTGTTTTAAGTTCTTATGAAAAGCTTAAATATATGTCTGGTTCTTTGGACAATACTTTATTGAGAAGAATTCCATATAAGGGTCCAATTTTTAGATTGATCTGCATATAGGTTCCCATTTTACAAATGTCTCAATTGATGGTTCACTTTTTTCTTTCTTTTCCTCACTTCAAGGCTTGATTTTTTTTTGTCTCAATTCCAGACCCGACGATTTTCTTTTTGAATTCAATAGGTCAAGACAATAAATAGTGTCGTGCAACTCTGATGTTTATCTAATCATCTTGTAGTATGATTTTAATTTGGAAAATGAATTTTTCATTGGGCCTTGAACTGAGACAAAAAATAATAATCAAACTTTGAATTGAGAAAAAAAAAAGAAAATAGAGCCCTGAATTAAGACATTCAACCTAAAAATTGGGTCTTTATATGAAATTCTTCCATTATGTGGTTTTGAATGAAAAAGTCAATGGTAGACTATGCTGGAAACATTAGAGGATTTGGGTGTCTGTAAAGTCCTCTCAATTTAAAATAGTGCAGTTACAAGTGAAGTCTATCTAGGACTAGCTTATCATTTACAAGTGGAAGTCTTCTCTATTTAACGTTGAATGGCTTTGGAGCCTATATGCAGGCATAACCTTCTTAAATTGACTATCTCACCCTTAAATTTATTTTGAAATAACCTCAGCACCCTAAATTTAGAAGGGTAATTTAGTCACTTCAAGATTTAATACAACTAACTGTATTGAGTGGGATTGGGGATCCCAGCTAAAAGGTGGAACCTGTAGTTACCCCAAAATGATATTATAAAAAGGGGTCTGCTTTCAATACCGGGCTCCAAGGCTAACTCATAAGGGAAACCGAATGTAATAATAGAGGGTATTAGCCATCATTAACTCCCTGGTACATGAAACCAAATGAGGCCTTAAGGGAAAACAAACAAGTATAATGAATCTCATTTGTGGTTGGAGGATCTATTACTTCTAATCATCGAGATGGTTGACCATTGGGTGATCTTCTCATTATTCTTCTTTGATGGTTTAGTCATGTACTATGGTGCACTTACATTGATAATGTAATGTTCATTCATAGCTTTAAAATTTTCCTGGGTTTGGTTATTACCTCGTTGAGCAAAATATTCTGATTAATGGGGGAATACAACAATAGCTATGGCCCACAAGAATCCACCTTTCCTGACCCAATTGCTAACTCTGCTAGTTTCTTCCTGCCAATGAAGAATATGTATGGGATTTTGACCTTTTCTCGTGGTTTTCCTTATTATCAAGTTAAAGGAAAGTTTTCCTTTTAGCCTAATTGGGAAGCAAAACCAACATTTTAACCACTGTGTACCAAAACCTTTATATTAGCCACAATTTTGAAAAATGCATAAAAATAATAAGACAAGGTGAAAATGGAATGTGTTCGACTAAAAAGTGAGTTTCTCTTACCAATAAGCTAAAAGGCCAAACTTCCAGAATTAATTATTAGCAACAAATTATTAGTCCTTTGTATACTGAAAAAAGCCGACCGTCCTTCTCCAATATCTATACAAGGTATAAAGAGAGATAAAATGGGAGAGTAATTTAAAGCAGTAGTAAATCATGGGTTTTAATTTTCTTAGAAGTCTAGAACCATAGAGGAATAAACAACTACTTAGTTATCTTAATAAATGAAGTAGTACTGGGTGAAGATAAAAACATCACGACTAACCAACTCCAATGGCCAATATTATCCCAATAGTTTTCAGAGTGACCAAATTTATGTAATTTGTTAATTTACCTTCACGACTGTTATCTGTTTGTACGAAAGTTGGTAAATTTAAAATTATGATCATTCCCATTGATGAAGTAATTGTTTAGTGTTAAATTCAAACTATTTCCTGATAATGTGGCAGATTAAAGTGATTTTAGATTTTCTGCTTTGATGCTCTTAAGAGTTTGCTACTTAGCATATTCTACTCTCTTTTATTAAATTTTCAATATAGGTATTGCTGTCATGGATCTGATGAGCCATCAACACTTGTATGTTGCTTTTTTGCAGATTCTTGCCATACGTAGGTTGGGTAACAATAATCATGACTGAAAAGCCTATCATCAAGGTTAGCTTTCTATTTTTTTTTAGGGGATTCTAAAACGATATATGTTGATGAATTTATGAATTTGAAAACCCCACCTTTTTATGTTTTTCAGTTACCACAAACGTTTTTAAAATTTGCAATTCGATAGCGACCTTTCATATTGTTATAATTCTTCGCATGACCATTCACCATCCTGCTGACGTGGCAGTGTATGAAATTGCAAAAAAATAAAAGTTGTGATTAAACTGAAACAATAACAAAAGGTTGTGAATTTATTTGCAATTGGTTCAAAGATTTTCCGGCTGCCACGTCAACATAAGTTGCCATAAAATAGTCTGTGCATCAAATTTAATTGCAAATTTTTTTTATTTTTTTTTAAGTCTCTGCATCAAATTGCAAATTTTAAAGCATATGTTGTAACTTGCAATTGAAAAAACATGAAAAAATCTAGATTTTTTATGCAATCAACCTTTTTTTTTTTAATAAACCTTACTATCCAAAAAATGTCTGCTTTCGCCTTTTAGGTGATCTGAAGGCAAGTTATTGTTTAATTTCGTCTTGTCTTTTGCAGTATATCCTGATAGGTGCTTTGGGGCTTCTGGTGATTACTTCAAAAGAATAGAAATATGAGGTCCCATCGATGGAGATTGGTATAAGGTTAAAAAAGTCAAAAGACTTGAACAGAACTGTATCTCTGATTTGTGTAGACTGTGAGCTCTAAAGGGTGTATCATTTTGTTAGCTGGATTTGTTCTTTAGAGCAATACCTTGTACTTGTTTGTGAATTAGCAATTATATGCCTTTTTTAGGCCATGGTCTTGGTAAACACTAATCATATACTTCTATAACTTTTCATCATGAGACATCAAATATTATATCAACGTATTGTTCCCAGGTCATTAAAGTTAGCTTCAGAACTGTTGTCATTTTTCACTGTGCAATCAGTTACTATTACTATTTGCAACCTATATGTTGAAAGTTATACTTACCAATTCGGCCAGATCAGTTGCGTGTCTCACCACATTGTTTAATGTAGTCAGACCTCTCGTCTCCACCATCAACACGTCTAAAATTTAAAAGTCTCATATGCACTTGGTGCATACATTTTAGTTATATTAGCATGTACTATTTCATTTCATGTATTCAGTCAAATCTAGTTTGCACATCATTTCATGTATTCAGTCAAATCTAGTTTGCACATTTAAGTTATAATTGTCTGCAGGTTTCAGGTGTTTCATCCCGTTGTCCAGTTGGCACGCATTGAAAAGTGATTTATTTAAGCTATATTTCAAGAATGGGGGAATTACTCTTAGGTACCCTATTATCTTCTACGTCCACCCCAACCAATAGTATCCATGTACTTTTGTATGAAATAGAATAGATCATTGAGTTAGATACACCCACCACTAAATACACCGACTCAATTTTGATCTACACGAACATATATATATAATGACTAAATTTTCATGATTCCATTGGCAAAAATATAGATATTGATGGGAAGAGATCCAATTGTAGATTAATTTTTTGAAATAACAAGAAAATAATACTTCGACGATTTGCACTGTAACAGACCAAAATGCAGTCGTCATAAAGATGTCCATGACCCCAAAAGAAAAAACAGAAAACAGAAAAAAGGAAACCATAATCTTAACCTAATTCTGGTCCATTGCCTTATCGAATCATGCGACCTATCTAATAGGTCGATAACCTAAAGCCACCTGAGTATTACACAACACGAAATTCACAGAACTTGCTCAAATAGAAATCAATCGATCTGTATACTTTATATGGATAAGTACATACCAGAAGTTGGAAAAATAGTAACATGACAGAAAATAAGATGTAAAGATCAGACGTCGAATGAGAAGAATATATTGATAGGATCTCTAGTGTGGTTTTCACATGTGTGGTGTTGGGCAAAAGTACGATCAAATGTCTAAAGGCTTCGTCTCTCTTTTTTTGCCACCACAAAGTTCTGAATTTCAAGTTCCACATTTGATGAGGTATATGGAAACTAAAGGGTAGCTAGTTAATCTGCAAAACAAACAACAAATACATACCTTAATACAAATATACAGAAACATAAGGTAGGTGAATTCAGGGAGTAAAACGATCAACCCCAAAATTTTGACTGCTCATCAATATTAAAAGTGTTGTTAATGTTTTCTTTTTGCGTGGAAGAATAGTTATGATACTGCACCTGCTAATAAAACCAAATCATTTAAACTGCAGTGTATGTGATAAACTAACAATTATTTAGTCAATAATAGAGAAGAGAATTGGACTTCATGCTACCAAGAACCATTTTATTTTGAACAATTAGATAGACAAACCTCTATCACTCACCTTTGGAAGATTGCCAGAGAAACCCTTCTATTTTAAGAAATTAGACAAACAAACTTCTTTCACTCACTGCCAATATTAATTTGATTGAGAGGGTGGCCAGAAAAGAAATGGGGCAAATGGCCAGAATAGAAAAGGGTAAACTACCATCACCACCTTGAAGTTTGTCCAAATAACCACACGAACCACATGGGTTGGGTAAATCACAGTCACCCTGGAGATTCCTAATAAATTTCCCATCGTACCCCGTGGTCTGGTAAATTAACAACTGCCTCTGAGATTTCTATGACAACACCACAAATTGATTTTGTGTCCATAATTGCAGTCATATTATTGTCTGGTAACTTGGAAATCTTAAAGGGGGTAGTCATAATTTACCAAAACACCGGGTTCATTTGATAATTTAGAAGCCTCGAGGGCAGTTGTAATTTACCCAGACTCCGAGATTCTTCAGTTTAGAGTTTAGAACCTCGGGGTAACTGTAATTTAAACCAATGCATGAGGTTTGTTTCATAATTTTAACTAACCTTGAGGAGGCAACTATAATTTATCCAAAAACAGACAAAAATAAAATGTGTTGTTGAAAGTACCCCCAACTTTCAAATTAAAAAAAATTGTGACTTTCTATCTTCTTGGTTTCTCCAATCACGGACACAAATACACATATAATACTTTTTGGATACAAAAGTTAGAAACAAACACACATGCCCTCTAAAGGGTGGGAAGTGGAAGTTGGGTGGGTGGGTTGTAGCCTTTGGTTTGGATAATTATTGTTTGCTACTTTAGCCTTCGAAGTTTGCTACTTGTTATTGAAGTTTATGCCTTTAATTTTTGTAATTTTGAGATATTGTGCACTTTTCAAGTTCAATTCATTAGTTCATTAAATGCTAAATGTTGATTTTTTTAAGTTTATGTAATGTGTTTGCGAGTTTTAGCATTATTATTTGTAAGTTTACAAATCTTTTCTCCATATAAATCCACATCAGCCAACATGAGGAAAAGCTAATAACTAGTCTTGTTAAATTGGTCCATATTGCATATATATAAGTTAAGAGTCGGAAGTAATACCAACTAGATTTGATATATATATATATGACAAATTGGAACCTAAATAATTAATACTATTTGTCAGAATATTAACTACTGAGATAGGAATCAATCAAAAAGACAAGTATATTAACACAAGAAACTCTGTATCACACTCTATAACCCCTGTTCTGAATTTTATTTTTTCTCCTAGTTTGTTAGAAATTCATGTTTCAATTCATCTAGTTCTCTCTGGTTTCCACCATCAAACCTCCTCCTGCCTACTCTCTCATACAATTATAGCTAGGCAAAGTCTTGCGTAAACTAGTTTCACCATGCAACTTGTGTGCATTTTGTGTCTATTTTAAACAGTAGTATTAGCTATTTATTAAAAAATATTATATTGCCAATATTAGTTGTTATAATAAAAAGTGATACCATAACTCAGAATGGGGCCATTGTCATAACTCACACAACTCTAATAAACTTAATATAGGCTAATTCAGAATATATAAGTACTCCGTATACCATAATGTCGAGATTAAGTTAAAACGGAGATTTTATGCTCTAGTTTAACTATTATGAAATCAAAATATTGCCAGTGATCTGCACAAGTTGCTATTTTGAAGATATTCTTGTATAATAGACTTAGTCAAGTACTTTCGACATCTCAAATATGCAGTTAACCATTTGACATGATAGATATACACAAGACAATATGAATAGCCAACAGATTCTCAAGGAATAGAAACTTCACTAAACAACACAGTTCTCTAAAAAGACAATATGTCTTTCCAAGCGTCAACCTTACTCATTTATTGAAGATATCATGCAAGAGAACATATATGTTAGGAAACAGTGTTTTTAGTTCTGTAAGTTACTTCTTCTTTCGGTTTTTGTCCTGTCAACTTTTACAAATTGAACTAGACCTTTAACTTTCAATTTTTTGACATTTTGGTCCAGTAATCGGCTTTAAGAGGTGAAACACATGCTAGCGTCAATCGGATGTTCAACCTCCTATAACTTGTTACCGACCAAAATGTCGAAAAATTGAAAGTTATATGATTATTTTCCATTCGTGAAAGTCGACATGACTAAAACCGAAAAAGAAGTAACTTCCAGAACAAAAAAAACTACTTTCCCCATATATTACTATAACCAACTACCCAGGAAGACCATAAAGACACATGACATATATGATCTTAAATCTTTGTCAAAGAAAAGCTAATAACAGATGCAGACACATAATTAATCAACAAAAGTAAATTAAGTCTAACCGTAGCAGCAAACAATGCATATAACCAGCCTTCAATCAAATAATTGGCTCATATAACAACAGAGCAAAGAGAATTAACCTTCACTAGGCCATAGCTTCAAAGCGCCTCAATGCATCACAGTTGGGTGTTTCCCTTCTATAGCCCCAATGTAGCTGCTGCCACTCCACTCTGCAATTATGCACAAGATTCGAGTGATACTCATCCTCAACCCGTTGTTCAAACGCAACCCGGTTTTGACTATGGGGCGGATACTGCTGCTCAAACTTCCCCGATTTCACGTAAAAATTGACACCCTTTGGCGTAGTAAGCCTTACATCATGCGAATGCGTTTGCGAGAACGAGTAAATCGGCTCTGATGAAGGCATGAAATTCACCAACAGAATCAGTATCACCGGCAGTAATTGCATCACAGTTCTTAACCAATTAGGCGACTGATCGACTCCACCTCCACCTCCACCTGTTCTAACCCTAACCCCAGGCCCGAACGTAAAACCCCCAAAATTGCCAGTAGTCGCCGGATGCATTCCCCCAAAGAAATTCCTGAAAATCTCCTCCGCATCAACATCGCCGTCGTAAAACCCGTTAAAACCGCGCATTCCGTTACCGCCGTTAAAACCTCCGCCCCGCCGCTCGTAAACCGGCTCATCTGAACCAACGACGTCGTATTTCTTCCGGCTCTCCTCATCGCTTAAGCACTGAAACGCTTTCGATACCATTTTAAACGCCTCCTCAGCCCCCGGAGCGTTGTTCTTATCCGGATGGACCTTCAATGATAGCTTCCTATACGCCTTGCGAACATCTTCGGCAGTACAGTTTTTTTCTAACCCTAATATCTCGTAATAGTCTTTCTTCCTCTTGATCTCTCTGATCAAAGTGAGTTGATCTCCAGTGTAGGCAGCTGACGTGCTCGATGAGGACGACGTCGATGCCGGAACCCTACGGCGAGGCCCGTTTCCGAGGGGATCGAAGGAATTGGGGGACTTTTCGTTGGGGGTTTCGCTAGGGTTCTTGTCTTCTAGCTGTGAAGCGTCGAGATTGGATAAGAAGTCGTCGATTTTGATAGATGGGTCTAATCGACGAGCTTTATTGAGGAATTTTAGGGCGCGATCTTTGTTGCCCGATTCAATTGAACTCTTGGCGATCTTCAAACATTTCAAGGCTTCATCTTTGTTCCCATCCATCTTGTAAAAACGGATTTTGATTCTACCTACCTATACAAAAACGCAAACGATTTTGGGTGAAGAATTGGATTGGAAATGGGAACTCCGGCGCAGAACAAAGAAGGGGGTTTTGCTCTGTTTTTCTAATTGGTTTATGCTCTGTTGAGATAATCGTAGTAGTGAAGACTTACAAAAGTCACCGTTTAATCAGTACAATGGAACTTTTCTTTTTGCATTTGGGTCGAAATCTATTATTCATACTCTCTTTTTTAAAATAATCATATCTCACGCTATTTTATTTACTTCGTATTAGATCACATTTTCTATACACATAAATTAACAATAGTCCTCATAATATATGTTTAAAGAAATGAAAGTAATAAAATTGGATGAAGAGAGTAATGGTTAAAAAAACTATTGAAAGTTTGCTTAATTCATCCATTTTATAATTGTATTTGGGATACATGAGTCTAGAATGTTCTCCCTCCGTCCCAAACTTGTTTTCATGTTTACTGTGTGCTCGAGTTTTTAGAAAAAGTGATAAAGTGTTGGGATAGAAAGAGTTGTTTATTAGTATTTTATATGATAAAGTAATAAAGTGATGAATAGTTGGGGTTAAAAAGAATTATTTATTAGTATTTTATGTGATAAAGTAGAAATTTACATTTAAGGAAATAGAAAAACAAGAATGCGACGCCCAAAACGGAATACAGGAAACAAGTTTGGGACAGAGGGAGTACTATATTATATATTGAGTGATTCTCATGTACAACTGGGTGCACCGTGCACTCATAGTGTATTTTAGAAGTGTATAATTATACAAAATATAAACGTGCAACTATTCCAAACAGAAGCGTGCAACTATGTTCTCATATTAACAGTTGCAATTTTATGTGTAAATAAGTTGCACTTTTCAGCATAACAAGTTGCACGCTTCTAAAATACACTATGAAAGTGGTGCACCCGAGTGCATCAAGACCTAACCTTATATATTTGGGTGAATCGAGCAAAAATTCAGGTGTGAGTAGCCACGTCTTAATAAAAATTGTTCAATAAAAAAAATCTATTAATATTATTTAATAAAAATAATTATTTTTTTTAAAAAAGGTACTTGAATTGACTGTGCATTTGTGCATATGAAATAAAATTATCTATTTTGTTTGAGATTATATAATTCTTAAATGGTAAAAATGTGTGATGTATTATTATTATTATTATTATTATTATTATTTGTGATTAAATGAATGAGTGACTATGTAGTAACTAACGTGTCTTGTGGTAAATTGTAAACAAGAGAAAAAAAGTGTAAAAATAAAATAATATAAATAAGAGTGTGAATAAAATAATTATATTTGCATTAAAGGGAGTCTTATATGACAGTCTCAAAGATGATGGAGCTTCACTTTAATATTTGGATCATAATTACTTTTAAAATATAATTAGATTGAGGTGCCATAAACTCGTGAATCATATAACTATCATGATAAATGAGACTCGTCTAATTTAATGATTTGAAAGCATATATATAATGAATAATGATGATAATGTTTTTTTAAAAGTGATGCTTGTGTGCACCAATTGCAAATGTGCAATTGATTTCAATTTTAATATTTAGATGAACCATGGCTAAATTTAAACCCCAAACCATTAATAATTCGGGTCGGGTGAATCATGAACCACTTGGACAGAATTTGGGTCCGGATCGCATTTATAAAAAAAAATCTGAAAAGAAAAAAACTAAACCCACTAAACCCAATCGAATCGGGAGAACCATGAACCAGTTTGGCCGAATTCGGGTGGGGTCGGTCTGGGTCCGAGTCGTGTAAAAAATTGAAAAAAAAAAACTGAAAAAGAAATGATTTTTTTTTTTTAAAAAAACGATAAAATAAAATTTAGTTGCACCAATTCTAAATTGGTGCAAATGTGCACAAAAAAATTTGCATTTTTTTAAAGATTAGGTAACCTCATATGCCACATAAATTTGTAAGATAGGCACTTGCTTTCTTGCATAATTAAACTTAATTTGTGGCTGATGGTAAATTTGTAAAATAGGTGTTCTACTATTATATTGAGATTGTTGCTTTATGGCACAAACATCCCCTAAAGTATCGGATATTTTGTGCTTAAAATTAGTGGGGGCAAATTTCACAATTTGGCTGTTTGATTTGTGGAGATGTATGGTTAAATTCACCCTTTCATGTTTTCTTTAAATGTTGGTACATAATATAAATTGGTCCTTGCATATAAGCACCCGCTACTTCTGAAAGATTTTGTTTTCACACTTGGTGCAAATATATGTATGGAAACACTTGGAATGCAAATACATAAAATTATATATTTAAATGGAAACTAGCAAGTGATGTATTTTGTGAAAGTGAAAAAAAGTGGATCATATATACAAATACATAAAAGTATTGCTGATTTTCTTCATCTTTTAAATAGTACAAACATTTCATATCATTTTAATAAGTTTGATACATTTGTTATTATGGATTTTAAATTCTCCAAATCCCGATTAGTGAATTTTTTGAACTGTCGAACCGTGAATACATGGATTATTAAAAAAAAATAGTGATCAATTTGATCATATATTTATTATTTATTAAATGCTGATTTTATTTTTTTTTATTTTTTCCAACTCAAATGTTATGATTTTTTTCTTCATCTTTAACCAAGCCATTACAAGTTTGATACATTTGTTATACATTTCAACTCATTTTAATAAGTTTGATACATTTGTTATTATGGATTTTAAATTCTCCAAATCCCATAATCCAAGTGCAAAACTGAAGAATTTGAATGGATGAAGGATTTCAAGTGATCAAATCTACCAAATTACTAGAAAAATTGTTTTAGATAAGAGTTGCATATTTGAACTTCATTATAGAACAAAAAATATGTTTGAATTTCAAAATTAATTCCCTGTTATCAATATATTCAATTCAAATTGCAGGTTTGATTTACATTCATTTTTTGTAGTCAATTGAAAAAAATATATTTTCAAAATTAATTCCTGTGGATAATTCAAATTCAGGTTTGATTTACATTATTTTTTTTTGTAGTCAATTATACAATAAACCCCGAGGTCTTGGATTCGAGACACGAAAATGAAATATTTATTTTCTCTTGTGGTGGTCCTCCCGATCCGATTCCGGTCTACAGATTATCTTAAAAAACTATTGTAATTGATCATCTTAAAAAAAAATCATTCCTTAAAAAAAAAAATTATTAGATAAACAATTTTTTTTAAAAATAAAAGTGTGTAGGTTTGAGTCGGTGAGTTGGGCCTGGTTATATTCTGCTCACCTCCTTACTGCCCGGCCCGGCCAAGATTTCTCAACAATCCTTTTTAACAGTTCTACAGGTTGAACTCTACAATCCCCAATTTCAAATTCTAGGGTTTCGATGGAGAAACGCAGTAGAATTGAAACTGATGAATTTCCGCTACCCGAAGTATTGATTCAACACATACAATCTTTTATGAGTGTAAAAGAAGCTGCTCAAACATCTATTCTCTCCAAATCTTGGTATACCGCTTGGTCCGCTCGCCCCATCCTAGATTTCGATCAACGCGACTTTGGATTGGTTCGAAATCGAGATGATGATGTTCCGAGATTCTGGGAATTCGCGAAGAAAACTATACAAAGGTACGAAGCTTTGAATCTAAAGATTGTGAGTTTCAGGTTATGGATGCGAAATTTGCCTCATTCTAATTGCAGTCTCGTTAAAGAATTTGTTGTGAAAGCAATGGAAATGGGTGCTGTAGATTTCAATTTTGAGATTAGCTACCGGGGCGCAAATTTCACTTTACCATGTGAGGTTCTCGGATTCGAAAAACTTATCAGATTATCCGTAAATAGGTGCAAAATTGATCTAAGTGCAGATAGAAAAGTAAGTTACTGGAATCTTAAATCCCTCATTTTATATAGAGTGTGCGTAGAAGGTGATATATTTAGGGATCTAATTTCGAAGTGCCCCTTGATTGAGAAATTAACATTGGTCTCGTTAACGTACCGCCGGCCTAACGCCAATATTTATAGATATTATGAATTGGGCAATCCGTTTGAGATGTATAAACTGAAATCTTTGTTTTTGGGTTATATAGCGATTGATGACTTGTTTTTCAGTAACATGTCGTCTAATTTTCCTTGCTTGAAGGATTTGACCATTGAATACTGTGCTCGCCACAATTACAAAGGAATACAACTTTCTAGTCATTCACTTGAGAGCATAAGCATCAAACACACTCTTTTGAGGACTACTCTCGATTGTCCAAATATTCATAAGTTTACTTTCGAAGGTGCAAATCCGCCTTCCGTGTTCTTTAAAACAACTTCGAGTGAATGGGAGTCTAATATAACTTTAAGTGGTTCTTCTCATAGTGCTTTATCGTTCCTCAAGTTAAACAGATTGTTGACACATTTGAGCTCGTCAAAAGTTTCTCTTTCCCTAGAAATTTTCTTTATTGAGGAGGGCATGGATTTGCAAGCCTTAACTAAAAGTGCAGTGGAGAATTTGACGATCCGTTCACCATTCAATGTTTGGTTTGTGGTCTTGCAATGTTTATTTCGGATTTGCAGCCCTAAGTTGGTAACTATATATGATGTTTATGATTGGGTCACAAGGAGAGTGTGCATCAATGATTTTATGAAGAATCTTCGCGAGAGAAATGTACAACGAGTAAGAGAAATTTGCTTGATGATGAGCGATGAACTCGAGGACGTACTTAATGTGGAACTCTTTGAAGAGAACTTTGCAGAGAGGCAGCCTCTGCCTCAGAAAATTCACTTCCAATTGAGATGGAGAGCGTAGCTTGATGTTTGAGTATTTCTGGATGTAAGAATAATTTATGGGATATATGTTTAGTTGTGGATGTTTGATAGGGGAAACTGAAAAATGTGTTTGGATTATTTGAATTTCATAATGTGATGCTTTTCATTTTCAAAGAAAACTAGAAATGGATCATGAATGTGTCTTTCATCAGTTTGAGCTACTATATAAAAGTTGCATTTGAATTGTTCTATTTTAGAAAGTGTTTTGACGTAAGGTTTCAACACGAAACATGACGAAATTAAGAAGATGACCTTCAGGTTTGAGATGGATTTGTTAGTTATCTTAAATCCCAAATGCATTATCCAAATACAACCTTAAATAAATCCATAGACTGTGAGATGTCAAAGGTTGGGTCTTGTATGCGCCAGGTGCATTGTGCACTCCATAATACTCTTATATTTTAGAAATTTGCAACTGAAACATGTGAAATTATATTTTACGAGCACAGAAGTCACGAATTTCAGTGCAACAAGTTGCAAGGTTGTACAATACACTACAAAATGCATGGTGCGCTTAGTGCACTGGGGAGCCACTCCGATATCAAAATCTAGTCTCACCTTTAAATCACTCCAAGTACAGCCTTAAATAGATCCATAGATTATGAGATATTAAAATCTGGTCTCATCTTTAAGTTAGCAAAAGAGCTTCCCAATGAGCTCATCAGAGTTGAATCAACTTTAGGAGAATAAGTGCCTATTTTCAATTGATTTTTGAGGGTTTGAATCACTTCTCCATGAAGCACTCTACTCGTAATTTTTCATTTTGAGAAGTGTTTCACTTTTTTCAATCACTTGTAAACACCCCTAAGATCCCAAAAGAGCTTCTCAATGAGCTTTATCTCTGATGCAGTACTAAAGAACAACTTATTACAGAGTGACTATTTATAATAAACAGTAGGGCAATAAATTTATAAAATCCTGAAATTTGGAGGCTAAGAAAATAAATAAAATAAGCTTATGCTTAATTAAATAATCATAGCCATGGGCCATTCTACTATCAAGCATGTAAAACAGCTCATAATGCAATATGAATGACTTCTCATCTGATTTAGAACAATTGCATCCCAACTAGAGACCTCATTCAACATTAATCTTAACAGATTCCACTGTATTAAAAAAATAATTGAATTATTTGTTAATTTGAATCTTATTTTTAAAATAATTCAGTCAAAGAAAGAAAATTTTTTTTTTTGTGACAATCACAAATTTCACATTTTTATTGCTCATCTATTATTTGATACGAACTTTACATATAAAACGAAATTCTAACTTTTTATTGATTTTTTTTTAAAGTAACTTTTTATTGATAAAAATAGGACAAATTGCAAAACTAACACTTATCAAACTTCAATTTTTATAGGATAAATACCGAACTTTTATATTGTTGCAAAAAAAAAAACTTTGGGCCAATTCGCAGGCAAAACGTCACATGTGAATTGACGAAAAAACCCCTATGTTTTACCTGTGAATTTGTCCGAAGTTTTTTTATCGTAACAATTTAAAAGTTCGATACTTGTCCAGCAAAAGTCGAAAGTTCGATCCCCGAAGTGTAATTAGTGACAAAATAAATGGGAGAAAAACATTTCACTACAAAGTCACCCAAAATATTACAACCAGGTACAAAGTGCAGAAAAATTTCTGCACTTTGTACCTGGTTGTAATGCTTTACTCAATCTTGTATCTAACTGTAATTTTCTCAAAATAAATCTTATTTTTCCAATTTATCCTAAAAAATAGTTCATACCAAATTACATAGACCCTATTTTATAAGAGTGTCACTAAACACACCTCATTTGTTAAGCACACCCAATAAAATTTAAAAATTAAATTGTATTACTAAACACACCACATTTATTTCCTATTATATCATTTCTCTATTAAAATTGAAAATAACACTTTCCTACCTTTCATTTTCTCATGAATATTTTTCCTAAAAAAATCATTTGATTCTTTATAAAAAAATCATTTGATTCTTTCGTATTCATTAATTTTTTATGAAAAAATTCTTAAAATTTTATATAAATTCAGAAATATATTATAAAAAAATCAACTAATTTTTTTCAAACATAAATAATTTCAAAAAATTAATTTAAAAAAAAACTCCAAAATCATAAAAAAGGCTAAATACAAAATATAAATATTAAATCAACTAAATTTTCAAAAAAAAATAAATTAAAAAAACTGATAAAGTTAAATAAAATCTGTAAAATATTAAAAAAAAACCATCTATACCTAAAAAGTAATTAAATTAAAAAAATCAGTAAACCTAAATAAAATCTGAAAAAACTTAATTAAATTAATTTTGGAGATTTATTTTATTTTTAATATTTTATTTAGTTTTAATTTTTTTTGAATTTTTCTTAACTTAGTTTCTAAGATTTCGTTGATTTTTAAATTTTAATTTAACTTTTTTTAGATTTTTGCTTATTTGCTTATTTTTATATTTTAATTTAATTTTTTCAAAAACTTCAATTATTTTTCCATGTATAAAATTTAAAAAATTAAATGGACAAAAAATAAAGGACCAATCAAAGTGACAAAAAACTTGGAGGACTAAAATCAAAGTAAATAAAACTTAAAAGACAAAAAATACCCCATATTTATATAGAGTAACTTAGTCATTCTATATATATCTATTTTTGTCTTAAAAATTATGGGGTGTATTTAGAGGATTTTGGGGTGTGTTTAGTGGCACTCATTTTATAATTGTTTATCTATTTTAAAATTATTTTCAGGAATCTTTTGAAATAATATTTTATTAGATATACAAATAATTAAAAAAAAACAAATAATTAAAAAAAACAGATAGGTTTGATCCACCAATTTCGGCCCACCTCATCACGGCCCGACCCGCCTATGAGCCCGTTGAATCCTTTTCAACTACAGTTATCTTCTCCACAAAATCCCATTTCAAATTCTAGGGTTTCGATGAAGAAACGCAGGGGAATTGAAGGCGGCGACTTTCCGCTACCCAAAGTGTTGATTCAACACATTCAATCTTTTATGGGTGGAAAAGAGCTGCTCAAACATCCATTCTTTCCAAATCCTGGTACAGCGCGTGGTCCACACGCCCCAACTTGGAATTTGATCTACGCCACTTTGAAAGAGAGTCTGGCCATCGAAGAAATGAAATGAGGTTTTGGGAATTCGCGAAGAAGACAATGCAAAGGTACGAAGCGTTGAACCTAAAGATTTTGAGTTTCAGGTTATGGATTCGAGATATGCTATGTTTTGAATACCATTCTGCTACTCTTGTTGACGAATTTATTGTGAAAGCAATGAAAATGGGTGCGGTAGATTTCAATTTTGAAATTACTAACGGTTATCAATCATTCACTTTACCACGTGAGGTGCTTGGATCCGAAAACTTTATTAGATTATCTGTGTATGGGTGCAAAATTGATTTAAGGGGATATAGAGAGGTAAATTGCCGGAAACTTAAATCCCTCAATTTAAACAGAATGTGGTTCCATAATGATATAATTTGCGATCTAATTTCGAGCTGCCCTTTGATTGAAGAGTTAAAATTGGGCACTTTCACAATCCATAATCCTGGTCATGTTATAGCTTATGGATTGGGATCCAGAAATCTGTGTATGCTGAAATCTCTGTTTTTGGGTGATGTGGATGTTGATACCCTGTTTTTCAGTAACCTGTCGGCTAATTTTCCGTGCTTGAAGGATTTGACCCTTGATCGTTGCGGCGGCTACAATTACAAAGGGATACAGATTTCCAGTCGTTCACTTGAGTGCATTACCTTCTTTCAAAAAAACAGATTATTGAGGGCCAATTTGGATGTTCCTAGTATTCATAAGTTTACCTTTGTAGGCTCGAGGTGGCCTTCGTTGTTCTTTAAAGCAACTTCAGGGGAATGGGAGTCTAATATATCCGTTTCGTGTCGTGCAGTTAATACTGCATGGTTCCTCAAGCTAAAAAAACTGCTGACGTGTTTGAGCTCGTCAAAAATTTCTCTTTACTTGTGTATTTGGACTACTGTGGAGAAGAAGAACGTGGATTTTCGAGGTTTACCTGAAACTACAGTGGAGAATTTGACGATACGTGCACCACCTTCTGTTTGGTATACGGTTTTAGAATGTTTGTTTTGGAGCTCTGGTCCTAAGTTCATCGCTCTTCACTTGGCAACTGAGTGGGGCCCAAGTGGGGAAGTGAAGAATGATTTCCTGGAGATTCTTTCCGAGAGAAATGTAGAGGGAGTAAGGGAAAATTTGTTGATGATGAACCGTGATCTCGAGGAAGTAGATGTGGAACTCTTTGAACAGAGTTATGCAGCGGGACGGCATCTGCCAGAGAAAATTCACTTCCGGTTGAGATGGAGAGGCGGCAGATTCTAAGTTGAAAACAAGTTGGTCGTTTCCCCGACAAGTTCATGGTATTCATCTTGGCACCATGCTTGATCAAAGCCTTCTAGGGTATGTTTATTTTGAATTTTGAAATTATAGTGGGAGGGGTAAATCCTTGACTTTAGGGTATGTTTGTTTTGGATTTGAAAATCTTGATGGATAGTGATAGTGTGTTTGTTTAAAAATTATGATTGGGTGGAATTTTTGCTTTATGCCATGGTATCAGATAATGTGTTAAAATTAGTAGGAACTTTTGGTGGTTACCCTCTCATAATTTTTGCAAATGTTGGTATATAATGTAAATTTGTTCTCGCATATGAGCACCTACTACTTCTGAAAAATGTTGTTTTTCACATTTTATGCAATTAAAGTGTATACAGTCGCTTATATAAATTAAATAAAAATATTAATTTTAAATAGTGAACATATATAACTTACTGTGTGTGCTGATTTTCTTAATCTTCAACCAACCCATTACAAGATCGTGTGATGGTTATAGATTTCAACTCTATTAAAAAATAAATTCATTTAAATAACTTTGATACGCTAGTTATTATGGATTTTAAATTCTCCAAATCCTGTATTCCAAATGCAAAAATTGATAAATTTAATTGGAAGAGAATATTTGGATGATGGATTTGAAATTAGTTACACAGGTGATTAATACACGTGGGGCTTTACATTTCTCAGTCTCATGATACAACAAATAATACTCTCTCCGTCCCAAATCAGTTTTTCACAATTGACTTTTACATGAATTTTTGTGAGCAAATTTTGTAATAGTAATTAAAATAATAATTTGTTTTTTAAGGAGGAGCAACTCATCTATCATACCTCTTCTTAAAAATCATTTTATCATTTCAATTACTAATACAAAAATGTGTGTAAAAGTCAACTGTGAAAACTGATCTGGGATGGAGGTAGTAGAGCTTTTGGATGCATGATCAGATGCAAATATTTGCTTATGCTTATCAATCCCATCAACATTTAAGTCAATATTACGAGCACACTCCACTTTAGTAGACTTGGTTTACTTTTGGGAATGTATTATATGAACCCTATGAAAAACTTGGAATGCTATTATTTTCGGTAAAGAGACGACAGAGACAAGATCTCGTGGAAGACATCAAGTTCGGCTTTGGAGTTGGATAAACGTAAGGAGCTTGGAGACATAAGATTTCTTTTAGTGAGTGGTGCAGAACTATTCTTTGCTGATTTAATTGTTGAAAGCTGTAACGATGATTTTGACACTCTTGTCCGGATACGAGTATTCCATTTACCTGCTTTCTTGTATTCAGTGGGTACTTAGTCATGCTTTTTTTTTTAATGAAAGTTCTATTTTTCTGGAAAAAAAAAACAAAAAACCAAAATCAGTAACAGTACAACTAAACTAGGACAAGAACAACTAAACAAGGACAAGAATATTATTTTGTTCCAGCGAAAAATTCAATGTTTGACATTCTTCCTAAATTCCTTCGCCGGCTGCATCCATACAAATCTTTTTTGTTTTCTTATTATTGTTCTAGTAACTATAAGACTATAACTAAAGTTTAAAAATATTCAGACTCAAATTTGGAACGATCATAGTTACATTTCAAAATCCCCAATCCAAGTTTCATATCTAGTTTTAGATGGGGAAGGAGAAGAGAATTGAACCTGACGAATTTATGCTACCCGAAGTGTTGATTCAATACATACAATCTTTTCTGAGTGGAAAAGAAGCTGCTCAAACATCAATTTTATCCAAATCTTGGTACATCGCGTGGTCCACTCGTCCCAATCTAGATTTCGATGAACGTGAATTTGGAAACGAGCTTCAAAGTGAAGGGTTTTGGGAATACGCGAAGAAGACAATACAAAGGTCCGAAGAGTTGAACTTAAAGATTGAAAGTTTCAGGCTATGGATGCGAACTCTGCAACTCTCAAATTGCAACCTTGTTAAAGAATTTATTGTGAAAGCAATGGAAATGGGTGCGGTAGATTTCAATTTTGAAATGAGCAACTTTAATGAAACATTTACTTTAACACGTGAGGTGCTTGGATCCGAAACCCTTACTAAATTATCTGTAAATGGTTGCAAAATTGATTCAAGGGCAAATAGAAAGGTAAGTTGTTGGAAACTTAAATCCCTCATTTTAAAGAGAATGTGGGTACAAGGTGATATAATTAGGGATCTAATTTCGAACTGTCCCTTGATTGAGAAATTAACGCTGGACTCATTTATATACCAATGTTCTGGTGTTGGAACTTACGGCGAACTTGGATTTGTTGTGGATGGTTACGAGTTGTATAAGTTGAAATCATTATCTTTGGGTTGTGTGAAGTCGATAAATTGTTTTTCAATAACATGTCGTCTAATTTTCCTTGCTTGAAGGATTTAAGTATTGATAATTGCAGCGGCTACAATTACAAAGGAATACGACTTTCTAGTCGTTCACTAGAGTGTATAAGCTTCAAGCAAGAGAGACTATTGAGGGCCAATTTCGATGTCCCAAGTATTCGTAAGTTTACTTTTGTAGGTTCAAATTGGCCTTCGATGTTCTTTAAAACAACTTTGAGGGAGTGGGAGTCTGATATATCTGTAAGATGTAGTTCCCCTAGTACTGCATGGTTCCTCAAGTTAAACAAACTGTTGACATGTTTAAGCTCGTATAAGGTTTCTCTTTCCCTCAGTATTGACTCTGTTGTGGAAAAGAGCATAGATTTTCAAGCCTTACATAAACCTGCAATGGGGAATTTGACTATGCATGCACCATGTTCTGTTTGGTTTGTGGTCTTAGAATGTTTATTTCAGAGTTGTCGTCCTAAGTTCATAACTCTATATTATGTCCCTGAGTGGAGCAAAAGAAGGAGAGTGAACAATGAGTTCTTGGAGATTCTTCGCGAGAGAGATGTACAACGTGTAATGAAAAAGTGCTTGGCGATAAACGATGAGATCGAAGAAGTAACTAATGTGGAATTTTTCGAAGAGATTCCAGAGTTGCAGTCTCTACCTCAAAAAATTCACTTCCAGTTGAGATGGAAGCTTTAATTAACTTTGAGTTATGTAAGAATTTGTATGAAATAGATTCATATATGAGATGGAGAGTCTCTTTTATTAATATATATTATATGACTCATGGTTTTACGATGCATCAATGAAAATAGTGTTTTAAAGGAAAACATGAGTTTGAAATTTATCCCATACTTTGACCTTCTCAAACAAAAGTCATTTAAGTTATTTCTGGATTTATGAATAACACAGTGATATATGTTGAGTTGTGGATGTATAATGGGGGAATTAGTATAGTGGAATTATATTGTGATGCTTTTCTGTTGGGCCTATGCTTAG
This sequence comes from Stenogyne calaminthoides, assembly GCA_037126765.1. Classification (NCBI taxonomy): domain Eukaryota; kingdom Viridiplantae; phylum Streptophyta; class Magnoliopsida; order Lamiales; family Lamiaceae; genus Stenogyne; species Stenogyne calaminthoides. The sequence continues at coordinate 43,075,458 of JBBCBC010000003.1, read as the reverse complement.
CCCAAGTATTTATTACTTGTTGGCTCCCTGGCCCAAGTCTATTCAGGCCCATCTTGAGCTTTGGCCCATTAATTCAAACGGCCATCTCCTCATTCTCACAACCCTAATTCTTGCGCAGCTTTCTTTCTCTCCCTCTGTCCCTCAATCTATGATTCACTTACCATTTCCATCACCGGTAATTATGGCCTCACAGCCGGGAATCATGGATTTCTCGTTCTATAAAAGGGTTGTTGGTTTCTCGTCCAATGTGTGGTCTAATTTACAACGTCTACTGCTGTATTGCTAGCTTGAGAGTGAGAGGGGAAAAGCTACCGAGGTGGGTCTGTGAGAGGGAAGCCTTTGAGGTCGTTCCCATACACCGTGTGATTTCCACTGGAATCGAAAAGGCCGATCTGAACCCGGTGATATCTTTTTTTAATCTTCTGTTTTTACTCTATGTTTTAAATCACCATTTTATTAGATATTTTGATATCTATTTTCCAACATTTTCATTTTCAAAATAATACTAGAAATGAGACCATACCGTCTAAGCTATATTAAATTGGGGACATGTATTGTTTTATAGCATATATCTTTAATTATACTAATCGATTAATCTGGGGACCAGAATCCATAGTAAGGGTCTCATTTCAAGTCAGAACTAAGATCTGTATGAACTAACTCATCTCATTGATTGATTGCACCCAAAGGCAAACCCAAATTTTTTTCATTACGAGGGCAAAAAAAAAAAAATCAAATATAAAAGACAAAGAAATGAGGTCGTGTTATCTGCCACCATGTTTAACCTAGAGAAAGGGTGGTTAGAGTCGATCCTACTATACGAGGGGCAAAATAATGTTAAATAAATGTTATAATGAGATTATTGGGTGTTGAACATAAGACCAACAACCTAATAAAGCAGGCGTGGTGGCCAAATGATGAAATGATCAGCTGGCAAATGTATACATACATTACAATAAAACAACACTGTTTTAATATCAAGTTATTAATTTATAATACAAATTTATATTATGTGGATAATAATTAATTTTTTTTAAAGTTTATGGGGGCAAGTGCCCCAACCCTGGCTTTGTGTGTCCGTCTCTGATGGTACTTTAGAAAATTCGAACTTGAGACATGAAGAGATGTACACTCTTAAAGCCTGTTTGTTGGCAAAGACCAATTATCAGGCGATTAAATAGATTTATTAACGAGCCAAGATTAAGAGGGGTAGACTACTTCCTTAGTTGTTTGGTGCGCACACACTGAATGTAATAAATGTGTGTTTTTCAATAAAATGCGGAGGAACTGTTCATCACACAAATGACAAAATTAGTCTCCCACAAAACCTTATTTTCACTCTCCGATAAAGAAATCCCTCTTTGTTCGTAAAATTGAGGTTCTTCTTTCCTTTCAACATCTGAAATCTATGGCGGGTTCATCTCTCTCAACCGTCAAACTGCACAACGATCTCTCGCTGGTTCATCTCCCTCAACCGTCAAATTGCACAACGATACATGATTTAATTTGGGTATTTTCCTTTCATCTCAAAGTGACTATTCGCCTCCCATATTGAAAACAGGTGAATGATGACTAAAAAAAAATAAAAATAACATTGTCTTGTTCCAGATCTGCAAACCCTATTACTACAAAAAATCAGCTTCTGTGGGGTGTGAGTGAATTTGAAAGGGTTTATAATTTGAAGGAGGCTTGGAAATCATTTGTGATGAGGGAGCGGAAAAAGCCAGATCGAAGAACTCAAAATTTCCTGCCTTGCTTTTTCGGAGGTGAGAGAATAATAAGATGGGGCAAATGGGGGAGGAGAACTAGGTCATGGCATTAAAAAGTAGAAGGCCTTTTTATACTTTTTAAGTCTTTATCGGACACACTGTTTCTTTGCGATCCCCAATCTTAATGTTTTTCATCCGATAACTCCCTTACAGCGCAACAGTGTTTAGAAGCGGACATGTCTTTTGTCTTGGGCCTAACTTATAGGTACCAAAAAACCCAATAAGCACAATAACTAAACTGTCGTGGGCTAATCATAGCCAACAAACAGGCCCTAATAAGAGTTAAGTCCCAAGCCTAGACATTGATTTTCATGATATTTGTCTTTTATTTTTTAACTCAAATAAGGTGGTTACAAGTAATGGATTATGAAGCCAGATGAACATATTGTATGCGAGCTGGATGTGCTTTTGCGGCTATGACAGTTTCTTTGATATAATTCGATTCGTTATATCGTATAGCATGCACTTTAAAAGTTGTAGATTTTTATGTGGGTTCATGTGCAACCGGTTGCACTGTGCACTCATAGTGTATTTTAGAAGCGTGCAATTATACAAAACAGAAACGTGCAATTATTCCAAACAAAAGCATGCAATTATGTTTCCATATTAACAATTGCACTTTTTAATATATACAAGTCGCACTTTTCAACATATAAGTTGAAGACGCTTTAAAACGCACTTGGTATTGAATGCGCAATTATTTTGAGTGCATCTGAGTATGTTTATAAATTTGCATACAAGACATAGCCTAGATTTTTTACGAGTAGGTCAACAAATTTCTTCTTTATAATCAAACTATTAATTCCTAACAAGTCACTAATTGAATGATCGTCCAAACGCAAACATCGTGTTCCATGAAATTAATCAAATCCACGTTTAGTAAATATCAGTTATAAAACTCGATTTATATGAACTGAAAGTACCTTCACAAGTTTCACATTTTGATCGTGCATATCTGATTCCAAAAAAATAAATAAAATGTAGGCCACGAATGTGTTTTTTTAAACATACAACTTATTTATACTGAAAAATACAATTTATGTCAGTAAAAATAAATTGCATGAACAAATTGCATGTTTAAAAATTCATTTGAGTTTGTGGAAGGAAGCAAACGATGAACTTTGAACAAACATTTCACACACGGGGAGATACATACAAAATTTTACCAAAAAAATAAGAAAAAAAAGAAAAAGTTTACGCAGGCAATTAAAGATCGTCAAGACTCCATAATTTATTTTGAAATATACAACTTGTTGTATTGAAATATACAATTTGTTCACAATGAAACGTGTAACTTGTTTCACCAACATAGTGTAAATCAGTTGTATGTTTCGGTATAATGAATTGTATGTTTAAAAATAGTACACTATGAAGTGTTAAGTTTTAGATAAATGTGCAACTCGAAAAGAGGGTTTTTGACACATTTTTTTACAGTGCAATTATCATGGCGACCCGTAATTTCAAGGAAGGAGACTCACTCTTGTGATAAATTGAAAGAAAATCTAATTTTTTTTATTGGTAAAAATAATTTATTACCAAATTTACATGAAACATCACCTGTCAAGTGTCAACATATTTTTTCATTTATTTCACAATCATTTTCGATAATTAATTGAAATTATTATATAAAATTTTGAAAACAGAACCCGTGATTCGGGCCTCTAATGAAGTGGATTGGGGCAATAAATATTCAGCCCACCTCATGGCAGGCCCACTGGTAGTTGGTCGGTTGTGGTTCGAAGCCTCTAGAAAATCCCCAATTTCAAATTCTAGGGTTCGACGGAAGAATCGCGGGAGAGTTAAAGAAAGACACATCTTGATCCTTGAAGATACTCTGGAAAAAGAAGCAGCAAATTTTCACAGGCCTCCCTTTTCTTTCTTCTCGGATCGTTAATTCCATTCTCGCAATTCAAATATTTCAATTCCCCATACCCTTTCATCAATTTACCCCATACCATCCCTGTAAAATTCCCAATTTTGAATTCTAGGGTTTCGATGGAGAAACGCAGTAGCTGCGAGTTTGCGCTACCCGAAGAGTTGATTCAACACATACAGTCTTTTATGAGTGGTAAAGAAGCTGCGAAAACATCAATTCTCTCCAAATCTTGGTACACCGCTTGGTCCACACACCCCAACCTAGAACTCGACGAATGTTTTTTTTACCGAGAGATTGGGCGTCCAATAATTGAAGAAGAGTTTTGGGAATTTGCGAAGAAGACTATACGAAGGTACGAAGCCTCGAACCTAAAGATTGTTAGTTTCAGGTTATGGATTCGAGATATGCTATGTTATGATCACTATTGTCATGAAATTGCGGAAGAATTGATTGTGAAAGCAATGAAAATGGGTGCGGTGGATTTCGATTTACATATTAGTCACCCTCATAAAATTTTCACTTTACCACGTGAGATGCTTGGATCCGAAAAGCTCACCAGATTTTCTGTTTATGGGTGCAAAATTGATTTTAGGGCAGATAGAAAGGTGTGTTGCTGGAAACTCAAATCCCCCAGTTTAGGTGGAATATATGTAGAAGGTGATATAATTAGGGATCTAATTTCAAACTGCCCTTTGATTGAGAAGTTAACATTGTGTTCTGATGATAATGGAATTTACGGCTGGGTCTGAACAATTTGCATGAGTTGATTAAGTTGAAATCTCTGTTTTTGGGCTATGTGAATGTCGATAACTCGTTTTTCAGCAATATCTCGTCTAATTTTCCTTGCTTGAAGAATTTGAGCCTTGATGATTGCATTGGCTTCAAGTACAAAGCAATTCTACTTTCTAGTACTTCACTTGAGTACATAAGCTTCAAGCAAGAAAAACATGAATTGATGGCCAATTTCGATGTTCCAAGTCTTCGTAAGTTTACTTTTGTAGGTCCAAAATTGTCTTCCCTGTTTTTTAAAACAACTTCTAGGTAATGGGAGTTTGATATATCTCTAACATCAACATCATGTCTTTCTCCTGATTCTACATGGATTTACATGGTTCCTCGAGTTACCCAAATTGTTGACAAATTTGAGCTCATCAAAAGTTTCTCTTTTTATAAATAATGAGATTTTTGTGGAGGAGAGCACAGATTCTCAAGCCTTAATTAAAACTGTAGTGGAGAATTTGACTATTGATAGTCTCGACTCGTTTATAATGTTAAAATGTTTATTTTGGTATTGTCGCCCTAAGTTCGTAACGCTACGTAATGTTAATAAGTGTAGCACAAGCAAGAGAGTGACCATTGATGATGAGAGTCTTCGTGAGAGAAATGTACAACGAGTAAGAGAAATTTGCATGGAGATGAGCGATGAACTAGAGGAAGTAACTAATGTAGAAATTTCTGATGAAGAGGATTTTGGCGAGTGGGAGAGGCAGCCTTCACTTAAGAAAATTCACTTCCAATTGAGATGGAGGAGATGGAGAAGGAGGTGTTTTGGAACTCATCTAACACTCAAGAAGCACTTTTTTTTTTAAAAAAGTTGGGTCACACCAACTTTAAGAAAAAGTGCTTCTAACTATTCAAAAGGAGTTTCAAAAATTAGTTGCCGACTTGCCGTAAGAGTTGAATATTGAAAAAGTATCATCTATGACTTCAGAATAATTGACCTAGAAATCAAAGAAAATGAGAATTTCACTTTGAGTTTGACCCTTATTTTTTTTGGACACTTTGACCCATTATTAATCAAACTAATTTAACAAGGTTTTCAAGAAAAAACCTACCTCTTTGACCATGTCCATGAGAATGTCTCCAAGAAAAGTCAAAGCAATACCAACATCATGCGTCACAACTCCATCAGGCACCCCAGGCATCATAATCACAACCACCCCACCTCCAACTATTTCTTCACCTCTAGCTCCCAAGAACACCCCCATATCCTCCTCAAACTGACCCACGTAAGCTTCCACCACCTTTTCCGACGCCCCAGTATAATGAATCCTACCTCCATTCCACGCCGTCGACTCCTTCATCCCCACCTCATTAGGCACCTTAGAAAGCCAATGAAGCGAAGAAGACGAAAAAACAACGTGGATGGAAGAATACGGGAACAATCTGCCGTAGAAAGAACCTGGCACTCCCGCGGCAAAGTAGTTCCTATTATCGGGAAGTGAGGCGAAGAGGGTGTTGAAGTCGTTGGAAACAATGTCGTTGAAGAGGACTTGGAATTCGAGCCCTTTTGAATTAGGGTTTTGGGATTGTGATTGCTGGTGCTTTTGTTGGAGGATTTCAATTAGGGTTTGCATGGCGAGGAAAGTATTGGGTCCCACGGAACAACCCAAGTCCGCAATGGAGATTCTGTTTGAACTGCGTAGTAGTTTTTTTATATCGAGAGTTTCGATTAGTGCCTCCTTCATCACGTCCGTTGCTGCTTTTAACCCGCCCCGCTGCACAATTAAGGGCCCAATTTTCGTCGGTTTATAAAGATTTTAAGATTTTCAATTTTGTCCATGATTCCTTAATTGCTCTTCCAAAGATCACCATGCAAAATTTTACAAACGATGTCATATTGATGTACATCTTTTTTGAACTTTTTGCAGAAAAGTTCAAAGTTATGGGACAAAAAGTTGAGAATTTGGCTATAGAGAGACCAAAATTGAGCCAATTACAGAGTTATAGAACTAAAATGAAAATTCTAAAATAAATTGGGACCTTTTACCGAAAAGTTCAAAGTTATGAGATGAAATTTATTTTGCTCCATTTGATTTATGATAATTTTAAGAAATAACAATTAAATAAGTTTTTTAAATCATCACCCGAAAGGTAAACTAATCCTTCGGAAATAGTTGGTCTCCCATGGACAAGTTTTATAGCACATTAGACACATTCCAACACATTTTTCTGACTAACTAAACTTGACCCATATCATACTTGAATAGGTCCATATGTCCAATGAATTAAAAACCAATTTCATAAACTTGTTCACCCTAGAGTTTGGCCTTTGGAAAATATTCAAATCAAGATTCAATTTCAACATTAATTTTTGTGATGGCCTGGTCTTGAATTGAGGAAAAAATAAACAAAACTGGGGTCCTGAATTAATGAGAGAAAAACATAAATATTTGATTTCGTGGTGAAAATTTTCAGAGAAAAAGAAAATCAAAGAGATAATCCAGTAAATTAAGGAAGACGTACCTGCAGTGAGGAGTTGTTGGTGTAGCTATAGATTCCATCGCCACCATTCATTGGAGATGACTGCACCATCTGCAATATATTTATCGATCTCTTTTCTTTTTTTTTTCTCAGAAAAAAGTTTCTCCTAACTTAGAAAGTTGAAGAATTTGTGCAACATTTAAATTGGCGTGACCTATATTTATAGATTAATTAACTGGATGACATCAATAGTCCGAAAGTCAAGTCAATACTAATAGGCCCTTGCAATTTGTATAAGACCGTTACTAATTGCTTAAAGACACTAATTGGAGTAAAGAGACGTTCGACTAAAGTCAACGATCGATGACATAAGTTCGCAAGCGGTGTTTATTAGGTGAGCAGTGAGCTAGGTTACCTTCTAATGATCTAATAAGATGAATGGTTTGTTCATTAGTATAAGATGTATTTAGGTAAATAAAAAGAAATAAAGTTGATTTACACTGGAAAAATATAGTCTTTTTAAAATTATACAATTTATTTATATTTAAATAGACAATTTATTTATACTGAAATCATGCAATTTGTTTACAACAAGTTGCATATTTCAATACAATAAATTACATGATTCTAAAATCACAAAGTCTCCTGTGAAACTTGTTTATAATATGAAACTCATAACATTACACTTATAAACTGATACAACTACTTTTATAAACTAGTACCTATAGCATTTAATGATATGAACTCAATTAAAAGTGTAATAATATCAGTTGATAAGTGTAGTAATATTAATTTATAAATATAATAATATAAATTTAATACTATAAATACGGGAGACCTACTTTTTTAAAAATACATTATGAAATGCACGGGACACCTGATGCACAGGAAACTTAGTGGTATATAATAGATAAAGAGTGAGGTAGAGGGCAATTCAATTATTCAAGTAGCAAGCTCCTATTAAACAATACTAGATTTATGCCCGTGCATCCATTTGGAAATTCTAGTTTTTTAAAATTTGTACCTAATGTTGGGTTCATTGAATAATCGCAAACAATAGAAAAAAAAAACAAAAGTTTTGCTATTTAGTTATATCATTTTGAAAATATGCTTAAAAGCCATATATCAAGAAATGCATAGACAGTGTGCAATCTCAAATAAGGCTAATATTTAACTAAATGAAGTCCAACAGATATATATGTCCGAAACCAAAATAAAAAGGAAAGAAAAAGAAATCCTCAACAGACAATTGCTCATCCTCAAAATCTTAACTTTTCCTAAACATAGATTCAACTTTAATCAAATTAAACCTCGTCCTAGACTCATCAAATCCGTTGATATACCAACATGCTCAGAGATTACTTCAAAATATACAAAATGTTCGACATTATTCAACAACTTCAGAGAGCAAATCTTCCAAAAAAAAAAGTTAGACGATAAATTGTAATTCTGAAATTTTAAAGAGGCTAATGACGCTATCATATATTCAACACGAAATTCTTCTAGTCCCGTTTTCTATATTAAAGAGGGTCAATTTTAAATTTCAACTTGAAATTCTTCTAGTCTCTTTTCCTGCACAAAAAAGTGACATCATTATTCTTTCTAATTTTTTGTATTTGTTTGAAAAAAAGAAAGAGAAACATAGAGATAGTATACAGAATGAACACTTTAAATTACAATCACCAAGTTTTGATCAACAAAGATATGTTGTAGTTAAAAATCTCTATATGGCAGAAGTATGAATCAAAACTGTAGCTTTCCCATCCAAATCTCAACGACTACCACTGTATATCATTCACATCACAATCACAATATGCTTAATAAAAAATCATGTTTGTACCAAGATATCTATAGCACAAAACATAAAATTATAAAAGATAGGCAAGTTAAAATGACACAAAGTATAGGATTAAAATTGGTTATAGATTCAAAAGCAAATAACTCACACCAGTCAACAAATCTGAAAATGAGTAATACCATGCATACGTACAAAACTCAAATGAACAATTTACACAATCACTTGCAATTCGATTTACGTTTTCTTTTTCCATCTTTTGACCTGCAGGGGGTGAGGTTCAACACTAACTCATCATACGCAAATGTGATGCATAGGTTATGTAGTTGGAGCAATTAGGTACAACTAATTATTACTATCTGCTACATAAAAGTATTGCATAGGTTAAAACAAATTAAAAATAAAATCCTACACACTTGTACCAAGAGGAGATTACATATGACAATACATTAAAATGTAATAAATGTGAGCCAAAAACTTTATTTAAAAAAAGCATAATGCATCAAAAGACCCCTAAATTATCAATTTTTATCTCGAAAGGCCCTTAACTATTTTTCGTTTTTAAAAAAAAAAATCATGGGCCTTTTGATGTATTCTGCCTAAAAAAATTGTAAATGCAAATGTGGCCAGTTGGCAAAATGAAAAAAATGACTAATCTAGAAATGTTTGAAATTGAAAAATACATGAGATCTATTGTTGCAGGAACATTAAATCCATTGTGTGTTGTTTGGTTTGTGGAAAGATTTGTTGTTGACATGAAGTGTAATCATTGTTTAGGTCGAGAACACACATCACAACTCATGGTTCTTAACTTTCCATTTGAAAAATCCATTTTTTACTCCATTCCTCGTTATAAAATCAAGCTGCAGAGTACGTTTGGGTGTTTTTTTACCCGTACTCAAAAGGTGTAGAACCTATAAGGAGCTCAGTCATATAGATGTGATGGAATTAAGCCACAAATGCTCACTTGATAAATTCTGACCCTGATAGCCTTTTTGCTTAAAGCTTTTACGGCCAAGTTCTCCAACTCATTCGTTACCATGATTTACATAAAAGTGTTATCATCTCCAAGAACCTATTATCTATCCATACACAAAATAAACAGTGTGTTGCCAACTTATCTCGGATTTCAGTTTTAACTACACGACTGGCCTGAATAAAAGCTCTACAACTCCTAAGCATAAATCAAAGTTTCATTTCCATGTGATAGCAATTCATTTTACAAAACCGGGAATATACCCCGTCTGTAGAATAGCAGATTGTCAACGAAAATTCTTGCCATGTAATCAAATCAAAATCAAAATAAAAGAAATATAGCATAATAATCTTAAATTTTTGTGAATTTTTAAAGGTTAATTACATAATTCCACATAAATTGAAAAAGCTAGTCTCATAGTTCATTCAAAAATGAAATTACCATAAGCCCATAGATCAGACGCTTGTCTCTTATGTCACAATGATCAATAACTCTATCAATTTCCTTCAAAGCACTAAACCCTTTGGCTATGAACTCCTTTGCCTTCTTAGTCCTATCATGCAATCCTCTTTGTAAATAAAAAGAAAAGAAAAGCGTGAGAGTGTGAAATAAATAAAACCCTAAAAGTCAAAATGGTGCATAACATTAATATCAATATATGATTAAAAAAAACTTGCGCACAAATTGAACTGGGAAAAAACAGCTACTACAAATAACTCACACGCAAATTGAACTGGTAAAGAGCAACTACTGAAGTGAAAGAAGATGAAACAAAATGAAGAGGCTTATCAGGCAAATTGTAGTTTGCACCTTTTAAAATCTTCAACTGGACTATCCATGCTTTAAAAGTCATTAGTAAATAAAATACATTGTGTTCTCCCTTCAAGACAATGAAAAAACAATTATAACTAAATCCCTTCAAGGAAATAAAAAACAAATTATAACCTCCAATACAACATAACATACATCAGGTGAAGAAGAAAATCCAAATGCTATTATACTTTGTAATTATAATAGAAATGGTGAACACCATTGATCAAGTAACAACTTATTAAAACCATCATAGTTACACGACAAATAATGTTAAAGTAACATTTATTTAATTATATTAAAACTATTTTGTAGCTAGTTATCATCGTGACATGCCCCGCTTGGCCGCTCGTTAAAGTGCATTAAGGATACTCAATAAACCAACTCGATAACACAAATGTGAAGACTATATCATTTGGCTTATCTCCAAGCGTTAAGAGGTGCATTTGATGCTTCTACTTAAAAGGGCAAAAATTCAAAAAAAAAAAAAAAATTACTGAGGTAATGGTTTTTTAACTGTATTTCAGAAAACTATCTTGTGGACAGCGGACTAACCTCAATATTTTAATGGTAGCGAGTCTGCACCATATTCTCTCACAATCGATAGCTCGTACAAGCAGAAGTATTTTGTGGACAACGGACTAACCTCAATATGTTTAATGGTAGCGAATCTGCACCATATTCTCTCACGATCGATAGCTCGCTGACGCAGAAGAATAAATAAAGAAGAAGCATGGAGAAAATAAAAGAATAACTCAACATGCAAACATACTATCCAACAAAAATATTGCTGATTTAATGTAACAAAAAGAGACTTGGATAAATTAGCATTCAGTTTTTAATTCAAAGTTACCAAATCAACTGATTGAGTTTCACGGAAGTTGTAAGCTAATTGTATTGCATATGCTACCTCTAAAATACCATGATTGAGTTTCACGAAAGTTGTAAGCTAATTGTATTGCATATGGTACCTCTAAAATACCATACCATTAGAAAGCAGGACACCTAGTAGAAGCACTTTAATGGAAATCACAAAAAAATTTATTATGTTGATAATAGCTACAGGGATATCGGTCATCAATTCCTCCATCAACATTAAATCGAACAATATATAAAGAAAATAAAAATTACCAGTCATCAATTCTTTATTTGTGCATTCATATCGGTCTGAAGCAGATCTTACTGTTGTGGTTCACTGTTAGAAATTAGCATTGTTGCGCCTTCATCTGTGTACATTCGTGGGATTTACAGATCGAGGGCCGCCACAACCCGTCATCTGCATCGATCTTGAGGCAGACCCGTGTGAAATAGATCGATCACGTACAGAGGTGCCGCTGTCACCGTTTGAAAATCCGCCTCCGTGTGCGACCATCGCCTTTTGCGGGTACAAATTCGATAGTCGTCCCCATGTGCGAAGGAAACCAATCGACTCTAGTTGTGGTGCAACACTTCTTCGAGGATACCAACAATCTCGGCCCCTTTGCGTAAATGCGTTTTGAAGAGGAAGAATTCAATAAATTAGTTTTTAATAAGATTATAAACATGTGTCGGAAAAAAAAAAGATTATAAACATTTATCATCAATATAGGTGTACACATGGCTGCAAGTTAGATGAGACACTTGGCAACAATATAGGATGACACTTGACGACTTCTGGTTAGTGCAGTCCTACTTTTATAATATATATATATATATATATATATATATATATATAAGATTTGAGTTAGAGTTGGCGTTAGACGGCAATTCAATGTAGCAAGCCGCCGTTCTAGTGAAATTAAAGAATGTATATTTTTATATATATATATATATATATATATATATATATATATATAATAGTGTGTGTAATATAGCGCTGAACTAGGTTAATCCACACTGAAACTTTCTTTGATATTGTACTTCGTTTCTTATATCATTATTGGATAAATTAAGAAAATTTCCCTCAAAAGCTTGGGCAAATAAATTTGAACGTTATCCAAATTAGTTAACTGACAAACCTTGAGGTTGGGTAGTAATAATTCAGAATTCATTTGTGTAATTTGGACAACATCAAGGTTAACTTGGTAATATTCATTCCACTAAATTCACGGTATTCATTAAGTAATTTATATAGATTTCGAGACTGGTTTAGTAATTTAGACAAACTTGAAAGTATCTCCATAATTTACCGGATATTATTCTAATTTAATTTGGGTAACTAAGGTGTTGTATATGTAGTAGGTGCATTGTGCATTTCATAGTGTATTTCAGAAACATATAATTTGTTGCACTGAAATAGGGATTTAAATTGATTTGGTCCCATAACTTTGGACCTTTATTGAAATGGTCTCGTATATATCACATGTTTCAATTTAGTCCAGTATGTTTTCAATTTGTGTCAATTTAGTCCCAAGGCGCCGAAAACCGGTCAAACTAGCCAAAACTACGTCGTTTTTTGGGGCGTGTTTTGCACGCGCCCCTAATTTCGATTGAGAAATGCTGACTTGCATCGATTTGGACACGTAGCACGCCACATGTGTATTTTGTCAATTAAAAAAATAAAAATAAAATAAAATTACACGTCATTAAATAAAAATAAAATAATTTTGAATAACGTCGCCCCCACACACACCACTATCACTTCACCCCTGCAATCAGAAAGAGGAAAAGGGGGAAAATGGAAGCCCTAATTTCTGAATTCACATTCTTCTCCGATGAAGCCCTCCGCGACAAGAGCTTCGATCCTTCCACCATCGAAAACCTTATGAAGCTCTTCGAGATCGAGGCCTACAGGGCCTGGGCTAATCTCGAGCTCGAGAGCCAAATCGAAGAACAAGAGGCCGTCGATTCCATGGAAGAAGCGGAGGAGTATCTCGATTCCGTCATGGAAAGCGCCATGGCTGAATTCCGAAGCTTCGAAGAGGAAATGAACTCGATTTGCTAAGCGGAGCACGATAGCCTGGTTAATTTGGCGGAGAGCGCTCGGAAATTGGGGAAGAATTTGGAGAAAGCCGCAACTTGTGCTTCGAGAAAGTACATCGAAGCTGTTGTGAATTCCGCCACTGCTTCGATGAAATCGGCGGTGAAGGCGGTTTCTTCACACTCGAAAAAGGTGCATCCCTCGTAGATTTGGATTTGAGGTTTGATTATCGAGGATATGTATTCGATTTGGCGTTGTTGATTGTGTAATACTGTGTCAATTGTAACAAAATTGTTTCAGATTTAACAAAATTACGCAAGCACGTCACGATTGCCTTCTGCTACACCGTCACGCCCCAGCAGCTGTCGCGCCGGTTCCCCCAACTCGAGTCGCTGAAGCTCAAGGGGAAGCCACGCGCCGCCATGTTTAACCTAATCGGCGAGGATTGGGGCGGCTATGCCACGCCGTGGGTGGAGGAATTGATCGGGTCTTTCAAGAGTGTGAAGGCGCTCCATTTAAAATTAATTTATTTTATTTTTATTTAATGATGTGTAATTTTATTTTATTTTTTCATTTTTTTAATTGGCAAAATACACATGTGGCGTGCCATGTGTCCAAATCGATGCAAGTCAGCATTTCCCGATCGAAATTAGGGGCGCGTGCAAAACGCGCCCCAAAAAACGACATCGTTTTGGCTAGTTTGACCGGTCTCCGGTGCCTTCGGACTAAATTGACACAAATTGAAAACATACGAGACTAAATTGAAACATGTGATATGTACGGGACCATTTCAATAAAGGTTCAAAGTTATGGGACCAAATCGATTTAAATCCCCACTGAAATACACAACTTGTTACATTGAAATGTAAAACTTATTTTACGAATGTAGGTTGCATGTTTCTATATAACAAGTTGTATATTTTTAAAATACACTATAAAATGCATGGTGTAGCTGGTGCACAGGAGACCCACTCATTTTACATTTATTTCTTCAATATAATCACGTCTATAAGATAATAATATCATAATTGAGGCACAAAAAAGTTGCGGTTCAAAGGGTTGTCTGCAGACTCTAATGAAAATAACTGAGACACTTATTTTTTAAATTGACCCCTCATAATGTTAACTTTTCAAAAGTATTTTTAAATTTTAAGTAGAGTTTGCAAAGTCTACTAAGTGTTTGTTTTGAAACTCAAATAAAAAGGCAGAAAAACTTAATTTAAAAAAAAAATTGTATCTAACAGCTTTAAAAATAAATGTTTTTAAAATAATTTTTAGAGTTCTAAAAAAGGCACTATGTATATTCTATCATCCGAGTGGGGCCACTCAATAGCCGAGGGTGATCTTGAAAATCATTTTTTTTTTTGAAATATTTCCTACCTTGAATAAAGAGTGTAAGAATTTCGTCTAATCTAAAAGTTTAAGTTTGTAGAGAGGTGAAGAATTAATTCATTTGTATATAGTTGCCTAATACTCTCCCTCATTTGTTAGCGGTCGGGATCTCCTATTACACAATAGTGTTACATTTTCTGTTACATCCTTTAGATTTGCGTCACGTGTTAATCTCATAATATCTACAAATATAAGAATAACGTCCTAACATAACCCCTTTTTCTAATTAGGAAACTATATTTAATTTTAGCAAAAAATTAATTCCTTCCAAATTTCATTCCAAAAAATTTTAGTATAACATATTTATAATTAATTAATTTAAAGCATAAATATACGAATTAATCAATAATTATTAATTATTTAATTGGAGTGAGTATATATATTATAATCTTAATTTATCGTATAAATTTAAAATTCAATAAAATATGAAAACTTACTAGAAAAAAATAACAAAACCCAGCTTTATCGTCCATTTTTTTTTTACAGTTATTAATTACATATAAATATAATATTAATCACATCAAACCATGAACCCTAAAACTAAACCCTAAACCATGAACTATAAACCCTAAACCATTAATTATTCGGGTCGGGTGAACCATGAACAACTTGTGCTGGGTTCGAATCGGATTTGGTTGGGTCCGAACCGGGTGTTAAAAATATTGAAAAAAACTATAAAAAAGAAAAAAAGAAAAACATAAACCCTAAACCATCAATCATTCGGATAATAGATTAAGATTATAATATAAGTGCTTCAATTAAATAATTTAATAAATTTAATTATTGGTTAATTTATAATATATGTGTAGTTTAAATTAATTAATTATAAATATGTTTATAAGATTTTTTGGAATGAGATTTGGAAGGAATTAATTTTTTGCTAAAATTAAATATAGTTTTCTAATTAGATAAAAAAGTTATGTTAGGATGTTATTCTTATATTTATAGATATTATGAAATCAACACATGGCGCAAATCTAAAGGATGTAATAAGAGATGCAACACTATTGTGTAACAGGAGATCCCGTGTGATTTGTTAGCTGGGTTATCCTCTGGGTTGTCAACTCCATCATTGAGAGGAAGAGGAGACCCAACAAGTGTATTAGAGTTTTTGTTGTCGACGGGGTTTGAACCCAGGACGAGGGCATGAGCCTGGAGGCTATGATACCATGTAAGAATCTCGTCTCATCTAAAAGTTCAAGCTTGTAGATAGATGAAAAATTAATTCATTTGCATATATTTTCCTAATAAATAGTCTAAATTATATCCAAATCTTAAGTCCTTATTTATTTTAATCGAAACAAATAATATGTAGTGGAGCACGTAGTTATTTAGCAAGCACATGGTAGTAAATTGTGAATAAATGTTGAGTGCATGTACATTCTTGATACATTTTGAGTGAAAAGTTATGCACTTATTGTGGATCGAGCACTTGAACTTACATTAATTCTTTCATTTTTTTACTTAATGACTTAGCTAGATCGAAAGAACTTAACGACCACTTATTCTACTTACATTTCGTTGGGTGAATTCTTCAAAATCATTCCACCTTTTTGTACTTTCTTTTGTTGTCTTTTGGGAACAAATTCCACTATACGTTTTAGGGTTTGATTAGGCTGAATATTTCCTTGCAAGTGGTCGTTTAAGTTTCCAATCTGTTCAATTACTTAATTATTGACACAGTGTCGATTTCATTATGCATGAAAAGGAGAAATGTTGTTTTTTTATTTGTTGGAAAACTGAGAAGAGGACAATTAAATAGCGGGCCCATACCCAAAAAATTAACGCACGTGCCATTTTACATACAAATTAGAAGCAATAATCTCATAATCTTTCAACCCCTAATTCAATTTCAATTCAATTCCTAGCTGCTTTCCCATGGTGAACGGTGAAATTCTCGACGAAATCAACGCTCAATTGCATCTACCCGAACCCGTTATTCAGCGTATTCAATCCTCCCTGACCCGAAAAGAAGCTGCTTCAACAGTTGTACTCTCAAAATCATGGTACAACGCTTGGTTAACTCGCCCACTCCTCAATTTCGACGAACGCGACTTCCCAACCGATGTTCAGTTCCTGGATTTCGCGATGAGAAGTATGGAAAGGTACCGCAGATTGAATTTAAATATCGAGAGTTTTACGCTGTGGATGAATGTTCGTGACATTAATTCATTTTCTCGTGCTGATGATTTGATTGTGAAAGCTCTGAAAATGGGTGCCGTTGAATTCAATTTGGAATTTTATCCCCCGTTTCCGGATTATATTTTACCGAAGGAATTATTTGCATCCTATTCGTTGGTTGGATTGTCTATGGTTGGTGGTAGAATTAGTCGTGTGGATGTTATGTGTTCTGGATTGAAGTCTCTTTCTTTGTTTAGGGTTCGTATAGGGGATGGTATGATTAGGCGTATAATTCTTAATTGCCCTTTGTTAGAAACTCTGTTTCTGTCTGCTTGTGATGGTTTTGATGAAGTTAAAGTGGGTAGACTGTTTAATCTCAAGAATTTAAGTGTTATCAGAGTGGCTAAGGCACCAACTAGTTGGAGAATCCCCCGAATTAAATATGAAGAGCAGAGTGTTGTTGATCAACCCTGTGTGTATGGATTTTGTCGATTGAGTTCTTTGTTGTTGGAGAGGGTGGAGATTGATAAGATGTTGTTTTGTGATTTCTCGAGTAAGTTCCCCTGTGTCAAGGATTTAACAGTTAGGTATTGTGATGGCTGTGAGAAATACAATATTTCAAGCCATTCGATCAATTACATAAGCTTGGCACACGTTAAGAGATTGGAAATCCAACTTGATGTCCCGAATATACTCAAGTTTAAATTCTCGGGAGCAACCAGGATCCCTTCCTTGTGTGTTGTGTCAGCTTCAACGGAATGGGAGTCTGATATAACACTTTCTTGCTGGAGAAATATTCGTTCGCGGTGGTTTCTTGAGCTCAACGAATTCCTATCGAAATTAAGTGCGTCAATAATTACTCTTGGTATTGAATTGGTGATGATAACAGACATCGAACAGCTACCAAATCTTCGAGCTCACTGTAAACCTATGGTGGAGAATCTGGCATTAGGGGTGGCTTCTTCAATATCAGATTGTGATGCTTTATTGGATGGTATACGTTGGAGTTTTCGACCTAAGATCGTAACATTATGTTTGTTCCCCAAAAACGAATGTGAGAAATCAGGCAGGCAAGCAAGCAATGAACTGCTGCTGTTTCTGAGCAAGAAGTTCGTCAAATGCCATGAAATGATTGGGTATGATCTTGAGGAAGTAAATGCTGAAATACTTACAGATAAGCATAAGGAATGGCAGCCTCTGCCCTGGGAAATTTTGTTTGATGTTTTGGCACGCGTTGAAAAAGAAGCCCTGATACGCTTCCAGTTGAAATGGAGACAACTCAGAAAATGACCCTTGCCATGGTCAGCTTATCTAGTTCTTTTTCTGCATACTTATGTTTCTTTTGTCATACTAAAATGAGAAACTGAATGCTTTTTTTGAATGATTTGTTTGCAGTCCAAAAATTCTTCCTGGCAGAAGGGATGCAAGAACGAACAACAAACTTTTGTACTGTATTAGCTTGTGTTGAATTGGTATGCCTAGTAACTTGAATTAGATTTTTTGACTTAATGTTTTCTGTTCTATACTTTCTCAAGAATTGTTGTGTGGCAGAGAGAGGAGCTCAATCATGGTGGAAGTTCACTAGGATTTGTTTTCCATTAACTGATAACATAATTGATTTCACTCTGATTGTCATTAGAATTTCGTTAATCCTACATATATGCTATATTTGATGATATATCTGAAGGCTCCTCTCCTTGTATTACTTGGGCTTGCTTTGAAACTCTACAGAACAACTTCCAGAATCACTTTCTTTCAAAAGCTGTGAGAGGTAGCTTTGAAAAAAATGTGATTTTGAAAGCTGAATCTAGAGGTAACTTTTTGTGTAGGCAAATTCTTGATACACCAGTTGCACCGTGCCATTGGTGTGTAGTTTTTAGTATTATTAGTTGTTTTCAGTGAACAGTTTTAGTTGTTTTTATTGAATATTATTAGTTATTATCATTAAACAATATTAGTTGGTCAGTATTAGTTATTTTTTGTCAGAGTTAATTGTTTTCACTTAACAATATTAGTTGTTTATGATGAATAGTATTAGTGTTGCACTAGTTCCCAATGCAACTGGTGCACACAAGTGTTACTCTGATGTGTATGTGTTATGTAAGTAATATAAGAGGATGAGAGAGCACTATTTGATTAAATAATTCATCGTTCCGAACAGAATAACTCAATTTGGTTCAGTTTTTATTTTTTCGATTACACTTGGGTTTCAATATTCTGAATTTTTGGTTCTTCCGGTTTCAATTTTTAGTTAAAAAACCTGTTAAGAACGCTTTCACACTGCGAAATTTAATTTGTAATTTGATAGTTAAGAAGATCTGTGAACAGTGCGTTGTTCTTATACAAATCAGAGAGTAGTAACCGAATTACCGGAAACCGACAGTGGGCCATATATTTTTTCTAAAAAAAAAACCAGATCCATATCTGTAAACTTTGTTGTATTCCTAGATTTGTAATTACAGCCCATGTATTAAGAATATGTGGTTTATAGGCCCATATTTTTTTTAACATTTATGTATGATTATTATTGTTGAGCATATATTTATTGATTTTGTAATAGCATGAGAGTCTGAAAGCAAGGTAAAAAACAAGTTTTTTTTTTTTTTTAATGATTGTAAATTCAGTTGTTAACCGAAACTGATCGATAATTTTGGTTCAGTCAATTCAAATTATAACTCAATTTGATCGGTTTCAGTTACCAATAATTAAAATTTTGATTACTTTGGTTATAGAATTTCAGTTTTGGTAAGGTAATTGAATCGACCAATGCTCACCCCTCGTTGCTTAAGTTGCTCGAGCAGAAATCTGATTATAGAAAAACTAAGCTGAAGCTAAAAACTGTAGTTTGTAGTATACATCAGTTTGTACAATCTCTTGCATTTAGGACATAATCTCCAAGGCCTCCCTAGCTTTGCCTAGTATATTAAAAACAGTTGCTGCAATGTGAGAAGGCGACAGCCCTGATTCCATCAGTTGATCATCTGGGGATCCGTGGTCGATATACCGGTCGGGAAGAACCAGAGGTCTCCACTGCACGAAAATTTCGATTATCAAAAGTGAATTCAAATCAACTTTAGTCGCGTGGTTGTGAGTTATTTGTGTTAGACAAAGTAATGGCATAGAGTGTAAATAAATGTATATTGTGAGGGTAAGGGTTAATGTCTTAATGAGTAAGTTTCTTTTTTTGGTGTGAAAACTAATTCGGGAACGGAGGGAGTAATTTTTAGTAATACTAAATGATATTAGATTTGTACCTTTAGGTTGCCATCAAGAAGTCCATCCAGAGCCATGAATTGAACCACATGAGACCCAAAACCACCAATTGACCCTTCTTCCACGGTGATCAATACCTCGTGCGATTTGGCCAAGCTTCGAATAAGAGCGCGATCCAACGGCTTACAGAAACGAGCATCAGCAACTGTCAATTGTAAACCACGTGATTCTGCCAATTTAGCTGCGGCCAAACAGCTCTGAACTGCTGCTCCGTACCCCAAGAGAGCCACCCTCTCCCCTTCAATCAGTATCCGGCCCTTCCCAACCTAACAACATTCGTAAAAATATCTCAGTTAGGGATGTGTGTGAGTCATGTAGGCTCACGAGCTACTCGTGCTCGATTAGGAAAAAGTTCAAAATAGACTTGAAATGTATCTGGTAGAGCTCAATTTCAAGCTCAGTAATACTAAGCTCGCGAGTCGAGCTCACACTAGTTCAAGTTTATTATTTTACCCGTAATATACTAATTATTTACAAATGTATTCTATTCTAATTATAGACTATAAAATAAAATTATCTAAGTTATCTAGTTGAGCCGAGTGAGCTTTAGTATTTCAAGCTTTCCAAGCTAGCCGAGCTCGAGGTCAAAAGAATTGAGCTCGATCGAGTTCAAGTCGAGCTTCAAGTTTCACACTGCTCGACTTGGCTCATTCACACCCCTAATCTCAGTAAGTTCGTTCATTTAGTTTTATACTTTACGATAGGAGAAGATCAAGTAGAAAAGTAAACCTCGAGGGGAATGCCTTTGTTTCCCGGCGGCAACTCTAGACCTACACCGTTCCCTCTTGGATAACGGAAGCAACTCGGCCTATCATCTATGGCCGCAGCAGTAGCAACCATGTGAAATAGCTCCACTTCATCCGCCGGAGCCATTACCACCATGTTGGGAAGGCAAGCCATGTAAGTAACATCAAAAGCCCCACAATGTGTGGGCCCATCTGCCCCAACTAAACCAGCTCTGTCCATAGCAAATCTCACAGGTAGCTTCTGCAAATCCACATCATGCACTACCTGGATAGTGGGAACCCATAAATGAACAATTTGGTTAGATTTCTTTAAAAGAAAAGAAGTACCAAATGACATGGAAAGGGTGTATTGACGTGCCTGATCGTAAGCTCTTTGCAAGAAAGATGAGTAGATTGCACAGAAGGGTTTGATGCCTTCACAGGCCAAACCTGCAGCAAAAGTAACGGCATGTTGTTCGGCTATCCCAACATCGAAACACCTTGTTGTGAAACGCCGTTGGAAGAGGTTCAAGCCCGTCCCACCTCCCATTGCAGCATGGATTGCGACAATATCCTTGTCTGCTTCGGCTTCCGCAATCAAAGCCTCTGCAAAGTAGGTCGTGTAAGACTGAGTTGGAGCGGTCGATTTGAACTGCTTTCCTGTTGCCGGATCAAACTTGGTCACCCCTGCAAAAGGTACCATTTTCAGTTCCAGTTTTTGGTCCAATTTTGGTTTCAGGTCCCAATATTAAAAAAAAAAATTGTCCAGTTTTAACCCCCAAAATCCCCGTAAAATTAAAAACTGCGTCGTTTTATGTTAAATGAATGTCATTTGAGGATTTAATTTGGGCCAAGTTTGGACAGTAGACAAGTGATGGAGCTAAAATTCGACATTCCCATACCATAAACCACACTGTTTTTAAATTTTCGGCGATTTTGTTCCAAAATTGAACAATTTTTTTAGTTGTATTAGGACTAAATTGAAAAAAGAGGCAGTATTTGAATGATAATTTACCATGATATTTATCTGCTGCTTTTTCTGCATAAGGGTATCCCCTGCCTTTCTCTGTCACAACATGGATCAACACTGGACCTGTTGACTTAGTACTCTTGACTTCTTTAAGAATTGCTGTGAGATCATCGATATTGTGGCCATCTACAGGACCGATGTAATAAAGCCCGAGCTCTTCAAATAGCGATGATCCAGAACCACTGATCATGCCACGAGCATATTCATCGACTTTTGCTGCGATTTCATGCATAGGACCTCCGAGCTGCTTGGTCACTCCCTGAAACAAGGCCAACCTCGATGAGTCATCCGTGGAACGTACTCCCACCATTCCTAATTATCTATCTGATTATATCGTAAATATTTCTTTTTCACCAATACCCCTAATAAGTATTAACCATCTTCTTGCAGTTTATATTATAATCAAGGTATTAATAAATAAGTGTACAAGTAGTCTTTTGGTATCCCGATTAATAGAAAAAAATCAGACAGATGATTAGGAACGAATGTTTTTCTCAAGCAATGTTCTTATACGTAATTACACTAACCTTAGCAACTTCTCGTAGTTCTCTGAGTGGTCGATTGGACTGCAACCTACTCAGCGCTCTGCTCAAGGCTCCGACTGGGGCAATCGGGCCGTCTAGATTAGCAGTGGGTAAAGAGACTTGTTTGTTGTCGTTAAGGATAACGATCATGTCGGAGTCTAGGTAACCTGCATTGTTCATTGCTTCGTACGCTTGTCCTGCTGTCATTGCACCGTCGCCTATCACAGCGACAACGTTGTTTTTTCGTCCTTTTAGGTCCCTCCCCACTGCCATTCCTACTCATCCAAGAAATTGGGATGATATATATTTTAATCTAGTTTTGATCAAACAGCAGATGCATTAGATTGTTGTGTTTTTATTACCTAGTCCTGCAGAGATTGTGGTGGAACTATGACCAGCACCAAAGCAATCATAGTCACTCTCAGATCGCTTTGTGAAACCAGCAAGACCATCTGTTTGTCTTAAAGTTGGCATCTTGTCTCTTCTTCCTGTCAAAATCTTGTGTGGATAGGCCTGTACCACACACAAATGCAATCACTATAATTAAAACCTAAATAAAGTAGGGTGAATTACCAAAAAAAAAAAGTTGGTCATATGTAATACAATTTTATCATTACTATATACTACATAGTAAAATAACTAATACTGCTTAATGGGACAACTAATATATCAAACTAATACCTTTTAATGAAATAATTGATATTGTTTATACATACATAATGCAAACCAGTTGCACGGTAAAACTGATTTAAATAAAAATATTGCCAAGAAAAAACATCAAGGTTTGTTCAAATTACTAAAAGAATCTTGTGTATATTACTTAATATCATCTTGACCGACTGAAAGTTTTGTTCAACTAAATAAGAAATTCAAAATTAGTTCTCTTATTAGTGTTACACACTCCTATTTATCAATGGATTATTTTGTGATTTTCCATTTCTCGATTAATTAAACTGTTGTTTTGATAGGTCAAGTGGGTATTTGGTAATATTTCAAACTAGGGGGCTTTTTTGATAATTTGGATAAACTTCAAAGGTGGTCTTTTGTAATTTATTGAAGGAAATATATCACAGCTCTCTGTAGTGAAATAGAACTAAGAGTAGATTTCCTGTTAATCCGAATTTACAGTGAATTATATCATTATTATGCATAAATAATATTACTATTTATGTATAATAGTGATAGTGCGTATACATAACAGTAAAATTTGAAAAAATAGAGTGCACCACGAACTCAAATTCACACGAGTTTTTGTCATAGAATAAATACCTGATGACCAACATCCCAAAGAATTTTATCTTGAGGAGCATTAAACACATAATGAAGAGCCACTGTTAGCTCAATAACACCCAGGCTTGAACCAAGATGGCCCCCAGTTTTCGATACATTGAAAATCACGTCCGACCGCAATTCATCCGCCAGTTGTTTCAGTTCCTAAATGCAAAATTCATTATTTTTTTTTTATCAAAGGGCCTAATTTATTAATACTCCCCTCCGTTGCATAGTTGATTGAACATTTACTGTACAAACAGATTTTAAGTAAATAGTGATTTATCATTATTAAAAGGGATAAAATTACTTTTTGATCAGAGTTAAATAATATAGTAATGATATTTGTGTAAATTAAATTAGATAAAATTAACTTTAATGTTGAAAAAATAATAACATTTGATGTAATATTGAGGTGTTAGAGGGGTATAGATAAAAGATAAAAAATTATTTTATTATCATTTATAAAAAGCTAAGTCTTGTATGCATCCAAATGCACTCATAGTGCATTTTAGAACCGTGCAACTTATTTACACTGAACCGTGCAACTATTAATATGGAAAAAAATTGCATGGTTCAGTATAAATAAATTGTATCTTTCAATATAACAAGTTGCATAGTTTTAAAATGTACTTTAAATACACGGTGTATCTGAATACACATGAGATTCACTCTTTATGAAAAATGTTCTATTAAATTTTTTACTGGCCCTTATAATAAATGATCAATTGAATTTGGGGAGTGGGTCTCATGTGCATCCGGGTGTATCATGCACGCATAGTGCATTTTAAAAGCGTGCAACTATACAAAATAGAAGCGTGTAACTATTCCAAATAGAAGCATGCAATTATGTTTTCATATTAACAGTTGTACTTTTCTGTGTAAATAAATCGCATTTTTCAATATAATAAATTGCACGCTTTTAACATACACTATGAGTGCACGGTATACCTAAATGCATATAAGACCTAGTCGAATTTAGGACGGTGGGAAAGTATTATACAAATTGAATGCATATATATAAAATATGTATTACCTTTGTGGACAGATTTTTCATGTGAATTGGATAATTAACAGTGTCTAAAAGTGGAGTTGGGGGCTTCTGCGAAAAATATTCCCCTCTTTCTGACAATTGTGCACAAATTCCAGTTGAGCATTTCCTTGCCTTAATCACCAACACAATAGAAAACAAATATTTCAATCAATTGCTCCAATTTTTATAATTACAGATGGAGATAAATGCAAACCTATTTCTAGTGTACATCCAAACTAAATAATATAAACAAAGGATACTACATAACTAACCGATCTAGAAATAAATAAATTAAGGTTTTAATAAATAAATGTCACGACTAGGGGTCCCCATTCCCTCTAATAAGGAGGCTGTAACACTTTAAAAAAACTATAAAATGTTGTTGTACAAGTTTCAACTAATAAAATAAACACTTTTATGATGATTATTTTGAGTGTTTCAAGAGCTATAAACTAGTTTTTTTTTTTTTTAAATCAGTGTATTTTTTTTTTTTTTTAAAGGAAAATCAGTGTCTGTTTTGAAAAAGCTGTTTTGGGTAATCTTGATTTGAGTACTTCTGTTCAAACTTATCATTTACAATCTGAAATCTGAAAATTGACGTTGTGTTTTAACCTTAAATGCACTGATTCTTCAAATATGAGCAGTATGCAGTATGGGGGGGGTTTTGAATTTGGGTGGAATTCGTTTGGGATTCGCACTCGATATGACACGTGGCGTATTTCAGTTTTTTTTTTTTTTTTTTTTTAATTCGGATATGCGTATCCCCATCCAAAAATACGCGTATCGGATACGATATGGAGTTTTTTTTGTAAATTTAATTAAATTTTGGGGATTTTTTGTAAAGTTTTAAAATTTACTAATAATTTACTAAACTAAATGTTAAACTACTGCTCTGAGCCTTCTATTCAACGTACACTTAACAGAATAGAAAATTAAAGTTGGGAGAATTAAACTTTGTTATTTAATGTAAATTATTTTGACAATGTGGTAATTCGTTTAGATTGAATCTTTTATTATGACTTATGGCTTATGTAGGTTGATGATATTTGATTTAATTGTTGTTTTGTTGCTTATGAGATGAATTTCTTAATATTAATACATGTATTTTAACTACTCTTCGTATTATTATAAGTGTTATACATAATTGTGTAAATTTTTTAATATTATTATAGGTGTTATATATAATTAAATAAAAATAAATTGACGTATCCTCGTTGTATCGTATCCTAAAATTTTGAAAATTTTCGAATCCCTACACCCAAATTGTATCGCATCTGCACCCGTACCAGTGCAACACAGGTTTTAACTCTAATATTTTACTTTTTATCAAACACTTAACTTCTATTTTTTACAAAATTTACAAACTCTAATCTCTTTTATAATTAAATATTTTCCTAAAAAATTACTAAATTCAATCACTTGTGAAAATCAATAATTTTTCGCAAACACCCCTGAAAGAAAAGTACCATACGCAGCTTTAATTATATTAAAGGAGCGTTTTAAACCCCTTAAAAATAATAAAAATCACTTATTAAAGTGAAAAGTTATGAGCCTGCCTCAAGCAGAATGAAGCTGGGCCCAAATAGTGAGTTGTAAACACGCGAGTTATTCGCATTTTTTGTCCCACAGGACTCACCCCTCGTGATTTTGGTCCCAAAGCTTACATTTTTTGTTTCAAAGTCAAAATTTTTGACACTTTTGATTTCAAAGATGAAATTTTTAATACTTTTTGATCCCAAAAACTTACATTTTTGGTCTCACAGAACTGGCGATTTGGGACCAAAATTATCAAAAATTTCGACTTTGACACACACCAAATGTGTCAAAATTTTTGATTTTGGGACCAAAATTATGAGGGGTTATATCATATGGGACCAAAAGTACGAATAACTCTAAAGACGCTCTAAAACTGATTCTTATAACTTTTTATCACTAAAAAACAATTCATTCACAAACACTTTCCACCCCTCGTAAAAGTTAAAACTACTTTATTTTCAAATACAACCACCCACTTTTAATTTTATCTATTCGAATCAACGGTACATGTTTATACACGTGAATAAAAGAATGTGAATTATCATTCTATACACATGCACAACTAGCATCCACAATTAACCTCGATAGAAGAAACTTTTTTCTGCAAAAAACTACTCTTTCGTCCTTCTCACATTTACGGTACGATTTATTTATTAGTATTTTAAATAATAAAGTAATTTTAATTGAGGGACATGATAAATTCATCTCTATTTTATTAAATATTTTTTTTAAAATTATGTACCATTTTAAATATTAATAAATAATTTATTCTTTAAATCACGATAAAACAGTAATTGTGCAAATAATTTTACGATGTAGGTACTAAAATTCAGATAGTAAATAAATTTGAAACCTGATTATTCTTGGAGAAATGGTGAGATTGCAGAACTGCACCATGTAGCCACTGAGACAACAAATTGTCGTGCCTTAGAGAATCCGCAGCCGCTAATCCTTTGCCCAAATTCACAGTAAATGCAAATGAGCATAAAGCCATCGTATGTATATGTGCTTCTGTTTATACAGAAATTGGGTTTTTTATTTTTAAATGGCGACTGAAATTGGGCAAGAGTTAGAAGTAAATGTTGGGGATTTGATTTGGGTTTATTGGTATTTGGTGGTGCATTTTAGTGTGGGGCAGGAGTATATATAGGGGAGGATTGAGGATTGAGGATTGAGGGTATGTAGTGGGGAGGCAAAATGTGATTGGGCCATGTCAGCAGAAATCACAAGTGGATAGAGATATGATAATGTATCTATCTTATTGGGGAAGAATGAAGGAAAGAGAAGAAATGGAATGGATTTGGGTCTGTCTTTCTTATTTAATTCTCTTATTTTATACTCCCTTCGACCGATTATTATTGTACTTGTTTTATTTGGACTTTTCAACATTATAGCAATATTCTCAAAATACTTATTAAAAATTAATATCTCCACTTTTAAGTACTCATAATATTATCTTTTTTTAATCTTTATTACACTCAAACTTACTTTTTACATTTTCCCTTAATTTGCAGTCCAATTTTAATAGTTGCAGTCTTTTCGGGACGGATGGAGTATATAATTTATTTATTTTTTCAGAGTTGGTCTCTAAGTGAAACTCAGTTATAAAGACAGAGAATGAAAAAAGCCTTAATTTCAAGGGTTTGACCAATTTTTCGTGCGTATGCAAAAATGTAACAATATTACATTCAAAGTTGAACCTATTTTTTAATAATATTACATTTATCATATAACAATATTATATTTATCACATAATAATATTATAGTATAAAACAATATTGTTATGAAGTAAAAATAGGAAAACACAAATAAATACGTGATAGTACTACATGAAAAAATATAAAAGTATTACATTCAAAACTGAACATATTTTCATAATAGTGTTACATTAATCACATGACAGTATACATTAAAACAATAATATAATATTACACCACAGAAAATAGGTGTTGTTATGGAGTATAAATAGAATCACACACATAAATCCATGATGGTATTAAATTGATCACTTAACAATATTATTTTAGTCACATAACAACATTACACCATAAAAAACGAGAGGGTGTTATGGAGTAAAAATAGAGTAACAGACATAAACTCATAGTGTAACAATTTACTTTTGGCAACTTGTGCGTGTGTGGGGGGGTGGGGGGTGGGGGTGCGATATCGACGTATTATTTGTGTGGTGAAGATGGAATCAATTGAAGTTAAGAAGAGAGAGAGTAGGATCTGATAATTTTCAACTCACAAAAGTTTTTGCTTTCTTTTTATTTGTCACTGTGTCAATATTAATGCAATTTTATCTTTTATATTCAAAATTGTCTGACTTTAAAGTATTAATTATTTGTTAATTTCGCGACTATTTCGGTTGGACTTTAAACTTTAGAATCTCTAACTTTTATTTATTTTTAGATTTAAAGTAATGATTTTAAAATTCTAAAAATCTTACTTTACATTATCACCTACAACTATTTTTCTTTTTTAATTATTTTAATACACTCACATCATTTACTTCTTTATTTTTTTTAATAAACTAACATTATCTATTTTTTATTATCTTAATATAATAATACAATACTAATTAAAGTTTTCACCATACTACCCTATAAAATCTCAAAATAAACATTTTAACTATTTATTAAGCTAGGACTTCAAAATTCAGAATTTTTCCCAATCTCTATAATTCCAAAATTGGCGTATTTTAAAAGTCTTTTGACATCCTAGTTAATGTAAAAATTGATCTATGTGAATGAAAAAAGTAGAACAGAGAATAAAAAACAGAAGGAGTACTTTCTTCAAGAAAAAGGTCTATCTCTATTTAGTTTTTCATTGGAATTGATGTTTTGGTTGTTTTCTCTATTTAGGTGTCAATTTTTACTTGCGCCGAATTATGAATAAATACAGGTCTTTATGTGTCTTCTTTGAATAAGTTAGGGTATGTTTGTTTCGGGATTTAGGTGTGCGGGGGAAGTCATGACTTTAAAATTTTATGGATTTGAAAGTCTTGATGAATAGTAAAATATATGTGTTTGTTTTGAGATTTTGATAGTGTGAGATTTTACTTTATATCAAATCAATGTTTAATAATGATTGATATGATATTATTATATTGTGTTGAGAGTGAGAAAAATAGTGATGTGATTGTATTGAAATTTGTGAAAAATAGGGTTGTAGGGTTACTTTATAGGAAATGATTTTGAAGTCTAATTTTAAATCTCAAACTATAATGGGACGTGGTTTTCAAAGTCCTAAGTCCATTCGGATGAGTCTCGAAACAAACATAAGCTCGTGATATAAGAAATTAGCATGATAAAAGAGTCTTGAGAAATTGATTAGCATGACAACTAGCTAAATTGTCTAGTATTATCCAACAACTAGGGATGACTAACTATTCAACTTCACAATATTTTTGAGTTGACATGTGTGGATAACAATATTATATTAATCACATAACAATATTACATTCAAAGTTGAACCTATTTTCATAATAATATTACATTTATCACATAACAATATTATATTAATCACATAATAATATTATAGTATAAAACAATATTGTTATAAAGTAAAAATAGGAAAACATACATAAATACGTGATAGTACTACATGAAAAAAATATAAAGTATTATATTCAAAACTGAACATATTTTCATAATAGTGTTACATTAATCACATGACAGTATACATTAAAACAATAATATAATATTACACCTCAGAAAACAAGGGTTGTTATGAAGTATAAATAGAATCACACACATAAATCCATGATGGTATTAAATTGATCACTTAACAATATTATGTTAATCACATAACAACATTACACCA
This sequence comes from Stenogyne calaminthoides, assembly GCA_037126765.1. Lineage (NCBI taxonomy): Eukaryota > Viridiplantae > Streptophyta > Magnoliopsida > Lamiales > Lamiaceae > Stenogyne > Stenogyne calaminthoides. Next base: position 43,045,401 of record JBBCBC010000003.1, on the reverse strand, counting down.
CAAAAAACGAGAGGGTTTTATGGAGTAAAAATAGAGTAACAAACATAAACTCATAGTTTAACAATTTACTTTTGGCAACTTGTGCGTGTGTGGGGGGGGGGGGGGGGTGGGGGGTGCGATATCGACATATTGTGGTGGTTGAAGATGGTAGAATTGAAGTTCTCACGGAAGAGGAGAGAGTAGGATCTGAGAATTTTCACCTCACAAAAGTTTTTGCTTTCTTTTTATTTGTCACTATGTCAATATTAATGCAATTTTATCTTTTATATTCAAAATTGTCTGACTTTAAAGTATTAATTATTTGTTAATTTCGCGACTATTTCGGTTGGACTTTAAACTTTAGAATCTCTAACTCTTATTTATTTTTAGACTTAAAGTAATGATTTTAAAATCTTAAAAATCTTACTTTACATTATCACCTACAACTATTTTTTCTTTTTTAATTTTTTTAATACACTCACATCATTTACTTTTTTATTTTTTTTAATACACTAACATTATCTATTTTTTTTATTATCTTAATATAATAATACAATACTAATTAAAATTTTCACCATACTACCCTATAGAATCTCAAAATAAACATTTTAACTATTTATAAGGCTAGGACTTCAAAATTCAGAATTTTTCCCGCTCTCTATAATTCCAAAATTAGCATATTTTAAAAGTCTTTTGACATCCTAGTTAATGTAAAAATTGATCTATGTGAATGAAAAAAGTAGAACAGAGAATAAAAAACAGAAGGAGTACTTTCTTCAAGAAAAAAGTCTTTAGTTTTCATTGGAATTGATGTTTTGGTTGTTTTCTTTATTTAGGTGTCAATTTTTACTTGCGCCGAATTATGAATAAATACAGGTCTTTATGTGTCTTCTTTGAATAAGTTAGGATATGTTTATTTAGGGATTTAGGTGTGCGGGGAAAGTCATGACTTTAAAATTTTTTGGATTTGAAAATCTTGGTGAATAGTAAAATATATGTTTTTGTTTTGAGATTTTGATAGGGTGAGATTTTATTTTATGTCAAATCAATGTTTAATAATGATTGATATGATATTATTATATTGTGTTGAGAGTGAGAAAAGTAGTGATGTGATTGTATTGAATTTTGTGAAAAATAGGGGTGTAGGGTTACTTTATAGGAGATAATTTTAAAGTCTAATTTTAAATCTCAAACTATAATGGGACGTGATTTTCAAAATCCTAAGTCCATTCGGGTGAGTTTGAAACAAACATAAGCTCGTGATATAAGAAATTAGCATGATAAAAGAGTCTTGAGAAATTGATTAGCATGACAACTAGCTAAATTGTCTAGTATTATCCAACAACTAGGGATGACTAAATATACAACTTCACAATATTTTTGAGTTGACATGTGTGAATAAAATCTAATGTGAAAAATAATATGGTATTTCAACTAAAATGTTAAGCATAATGCATCTAAAATCCGTAAACTATCCACTTTTATTTTGTAAGACTCTCTTTAAACTACTTTTTATTTTAAAGAATCCTTATAGTGCTAATTTTTATTTTATGAGAACCCTTTTTTACAGTTGCGCGTGGAAAATTTTGACCCTAGTACAAATGACACAACACAAGGCATGAGGTGAACCACATTAGATAAATTTAATGTGATCAGATTTATCTAAAGTGTGGACAATAAATTTGAATTTCTGACATTAGATACATTAATTTGAACAATCGTATGACATTAATTATCATTCTTGATTATCAATAACGATGCTCATATTTTGGCTCCATTTTGGTTTCAATATTTCCAATATTTTGATTTTAGTGGTTGTCTACTCACACGAACTAATTGTTCCGAACCATTTTTGTAAATAATTTTCCAAAAATGATGACTATTCAATAACCAAATAAAAAAAATATTGGAAAAGATTTTTTTTTTTTTGACCGAGCCAAAGGACCTAATTCAATTTAATTATTCATTTATGGTTCCAATTTTTTTTTTTTTTTGGGAGAAGTTTATGATTTTGAATTGAAATTTTGGTTCAATTAAATTACCAAGTATGCACAACACACTAATAACAATCATGATTACCATGAATTTGAAATCTAATTGCAGTTGACCAAAAAGCAATTCTTAAAAAAAAAAAATAGATTAAGGAATAATATACATAAAGTTGCAAGTCTTCAATATTCTTGACATGAAATATGTCGCAACATGATACGCAATTTGTAAGTGGAATTTCATGAAATCCCACTAGTTGTAGAGTGCAAAGCAGTTAACCAATTTGATTTCGTCAAGTCAATTTTATAGTAAGTGGGAGGACGTCAATTTTGTAATAAAAAATCTGTTTTAGTTACAGTTTGCAGATCAAACGTAGTGGAAAAATTGTTTTTCTACACTACATGTGTTAATACTATTCACTCGCGTTGAATTTTTTTTTTTTTAATACTTGTAATTTCATATTGCATTTATAATTTTTATTTCCATTCTTTTTATTCTTATTTCCATAATTTTACTTTTGTATGTGATGTTAACTTTAAAAAAACAAAAATCAATTGAATGCTAGATGTACATTACAATATTTAAAATCATATTAAATCACACAAAATACATTTTACAAAATACATTAAAGTGCAATAATTATATATAAGAGATATATATATCCAAGGTTACTTGAATTTTTGAATTAAAGCATACTAATAATTAAAATATTTGAATTTAAGTTTATGTAATTATTAAGTTTAAATTTGTATAAATTTAATTCAATAAAAAATAAGAATACTACATGTAGAGCAAAATGTAACTCTAATGATTGAAGATAAATTTAAGTGTAGCACGAACTTTGTTGTAGAGTAGGACGAACTTTGTTGGAGAGTGGCACAAACGGTTGAAGTTGCTCTAAGACAAGTCTAAATTAAATATATTTTATTCATTTAGTCTAAATTAAATATATGTTTTATTCATTTACTTGTTTTTTTACATTTTTCCTTTAAACTATTTGATTTTTTTTTTTTTTTTTTACAATTTTCATACGAAACGGTCTTATATTGGTCACACAAGACAAACTTGTCCAGATCAACCGAGTGCAGAAGAGATTTAATTTAATTTTCCGCAATAATGGATGCTCTTAATTTATTCTTATGCTATCCCCAATTCAAAATGGCAGACGAAAATAGCAATGCTATGTTATTAAAGTTAGGCAGTGTATTGAAGACTAAAACCAAATCAACAGTACATAACTATTATTAATTGTTGATATTGATTCATAAAACCTCACAAGCGTGCTATTTGAGTGCATCATTTAATTTACAATCCGTCGACGAGATATCAATAGTACAGGTGGGGTAATTTTTTTTCTCTTCCTTACAAAAAATAAAATGAAAATCCACATATGTACAACCAAAAAACATTGTTCTTCTCATAGAGCTGCTTAAAAAGACCAGAATAGGCAGTTAACAGGTAGTTCGGTTCAAACCGGGACCAAAATCGGCTTAGTCAATTTCAACTAGAAATTGTAATCCAAATTTTATGATCCACACTAGAAGGATTTTGAAAACCAAAAGTGACAATTACACAGTTCTTTTTTATTCCTGTTCAAAAATTCGAAATGGAAGATTGAATTTTTTTTATTATGGTGAAACTGGTCAGAACGGAACAATTGGAAAACCAGAACCAACGGTTCCAAACCGTTGAGAGCACCTTCAATCAAGCAATGGGGACATCAATACCTTCGGATCTATCAACTATACGATCGAAACATTCGATCATCAAGAACGAATGGCTCATTAAAAAATGAAAGAGTTGACAACACTAGGGATTCTTTTATTTGATTTCGAATTTTACTTGTGATTTGAGTAACTTGATTTTATCAGGAAATCTGGGTTATGACAATAAATCCAACACCATAGCGGCGGATGATACTCATGATTATGAAGCAATCAATTCAAATGATGTAAAGAGTAAAACGACATAATACATCCAACTAAAGGGTTTAAGCATCTAAGAACAGATGGAGAACAACAAGGTATAATACAACACAAGAAAGCAAGAAAATTGAAAAGCAACCCATTAACGAAAAAACGAAACCACGCTCATATCGTGGATATGAAGTCAGGTACCAAGCTTTACACTCGAACCATTTTATAATATAGTCAGAGCAACAAAAAGAAAAATCAACAAAACAAAAGTTAAAGATCTTTTCACATGCAGTCTGTCGATATGAACCGAAGAAAATGTATACAGGTTACTCGGCCTCTATTGCAATATCAATAAACAGACAGTAAAGTCAGAATACCCACAGAATGGATCGAACATGGTCATTCTCCAGTTCTAACGAATATTTTTCTACGAATTATATTCAATAATTGGACTCAGATCATCAAAAAGCTGGATTAAAAGACTACTAAATGCACCCTGCAGTATTCAAATGGCAAGCCAAACTCTAAAGGCATCTACAATATCCATATTCCATGGTTTCATCTTTAAAGCTAGTTAAAACCCGTAAGAAAGACACATAAGTCATAAAATTGCTAAGATTAACTCGGGAAATTAAGAGAAGGTCAGAGAGAAACTGAATAATGCAACCCCTAAAAAAGTTAAGAAGTCGTCACTAATCAATACTGAATAATGCAACCCCAAAAAGGTTAAGAAGTAATCAATGTAACAAGCTTGTCAAACAGCAAACTTATTTAAATTTAAAAACACTCTAAAAGCACATTAGCTAGCATGATTAAAAAGTTTCTCAATCCAAACTAGAGATGTAATTAATCCCAAGACAACAATGAGCAGAGGGAAATACACATATCAGTCACGTATTGGAGTTTTTACTCACTTCATCTTTTGCTCGGTGAACAAAACATGGCGATTCGCACGAGGAACGTACATACGGAACTCAAGCTTTATGCCATCTCTCTGGAGTCTCTTTGTCTTCTTTGCAACATAGAAAAATCCAGTCCCAGCTGCAGAAACCAGCCTAATCAATGTAGCGCCCGCCTTCTTCTTTTCACCACCCATGTTGTAAGGTACAGCACAATAAACTGAAGGCATAACACATTAATAGTCAAATAACTTCATCCAATTTTTTATTTTATTTATTTTTTGAAAGGAAACTTCATCCAAATTTATAACAACTCAATTACTCAAAAGTTGAAATTTTGCGCAAAACGATAGAACATTGGTAGTACATGTATCAGAAAGAAACTGCAAAAAGAACCCATTATTTCAAAACTCAAGAATCTAGATAATTGCGAAAAATAACGATTAAAAATTCAATCTTTCACTTTTCCTAAACAACAATTAGAACCTCAAACAATAAGAAAAGGAGTGACTTCAACTCCTTTGCATCATAAATAAAGTTTCTCTTTGAGGAATACAATCAAACACATAGAAGGCATCATGAAAAATGAACACCCCACATTCCTTAGACAGAGATAAGCCTTCGCAATGGATTCTATATAAACTAAGAGGATTTTATAAACGCAAATTGATTTAATTTTGTGTACCGTGAAGAAACAGACAGAGACTTTCCGGCGAATCAGGGTTAAAATCAATCGACGGAGAAATGATGTGCAGAGGAAACCATGTCAGAGTTTGAGGGTTAACTACGGCCCGGCCCATTCATTCAGGCCCAATGGCCCAATTAACAACAGTGTTTCAAAATGGACCAAATAGTAGTTAGTAGTAACAGCCTAATAATAATTTGTAGATACACCCACTAAACATAATTTTTTTTATGAAAATTCCATGCTACCCTTATTATTTTAAATAAAAAATTATTCAAACCCTTATCCTACCCCTAGTTTTAACTGCATCGCCACCCAGCCGCTGCCCGCCGTCAATTTTATCAGTCTATTTCATCCCCTCGAATAAATAAAAAATAAATAAAGGGAACAAGAAGGAATACAAATACTGGGAGAAATTATTGTTCTGTTGTGCTCTGTTCTAGTAATTCTGGAAGAAGTTTACTTCTCACACCATATACTTACAATAAATTTTTCGAGCAAAAAAATAAAAATGGAGAAAGCATAACTTTACCAGAGATCTGGGATTGAAGGAATTGGGAGAAAATGGGAGCGGAAAGAAAAAACTGAAAATTTATGATTTTTTTTAAAAGAGGTATATTAGGAAGAGGAAATGATTTGTGTGCGTATCTACTAACGTTGGGGTGTTAATAACTGACCCTAATAATATTTGTTAACCCATATATTTATATTAAAATTAAATCAAAAGATGCACCCAGCTGCTAAATCGTGCTTCAAAACAACCCAAATGATAAATATATTTCATCTCGTATTAATCACGAATCGTCTCATAATTTTTGTCTCAAATTTATTCCATAAATTTTTTTATCATCGATTTAGTCTCAATAATTTTGATAATATTTAATTTTAGTCTCAAATCAATCAGAACAACGTTCTTTTTTTCATTTCAATTTGGGAATTTTAGACGGATGTTGCAACTGGACTGTCACATGTATTTATAATTGTGTTTGATTAATCCTTGCAGTTAACTTTTTTTTTTAATTTTAATTATATATCTGAAATTAACGCGGTAAAAAAAAAAAAAAAAAATCACGTGGTAACCCAATTATAGCATCCATCGGAAAGCCTCAAACTGAAACGGCAAAACGACGTTATTCCAATCGATTTGAGACTAGATTTGGATATTTTTCAAAGTTATTAGAATTAAATCGACGACAAAATAATATATGAACTAAATCTATTTGAGACCAAAATTATAGGATCATTTGTAATTCAAACTCTATTTCATTATAATTTTCTCAATATTTTCTTTTTTCTTAAAGGGTTTACACAAAAACAGAGCATCGTGAGAGATTTATGCAGCTAAAATGAATTTTAATAATTGATCTTATGTAAAAAGAATTTCGCTTGCAATTTATTCACGACTATAACTTTAAACGGTTTCATACATGAAACAAATCCCAACTATTATATTATTTTGAAGCCCAGCTCAATTTTATAAATAAAAAAAAATATGATTCAAATACTAAAGTAGAAATTTGTCTAAAATTTGAGTTTATGACCATTACTAAAATTGAAACTGAATTAAGCATCATCTGCCACAGACTACTCATCTCAGAATTACATTGAACCAATTAGCAACAATGCAAATTCTCATTACTAAAAGATTGTAAAAACTGAGAAAGCTAGAACAACAAAGATGTAACAAACAATAAATATACTAATCGATGTCTCTAATATCAAAAACTGGTAATAAAGTGCAAATACGGCAAACCTGATACAACCAAAACATAAACACCAGAAACATCACTACCTCTCCACATAAATACTACATTAACAAAAGCAAAAAGTTCCCCACAACAGCAAGCGAATCGGAACTGACGCTCACTTAGAGAAGCAGCAAGAACGATCTCCAAGGTGGCAACAAAACCAAACGAACTGCAAATCCCGGGGAAAACAAATAAGGACACAGTACCAATTATAAGTATAAAACTTTATTTAATTACTACGTAATTTCTTTTCAAATCGTTTTAAGTTTCATTTAATGATTCTCTACTTTCTACTCGTTATATTGGAGCATCTAAAGGTCTCCTATATAGCCTAAAACATTTTAAGAGTATTTTCTGATTTTCAAATCTATATGACTGCCCTCACGCTCTTTCTAATGCATCACTACATATTCGGATATTCCATCTAATTTACTAGGTTTGTAGATTCCTCTCAGCATTCACCTTTTTAAAAGCCTCTTTTTTGTTCATATTCAATTTTGTTGTCCAACACTCACATATACATGTCCAAGAAATCAACCCTGTTCCAGCCTATTTAAGTTCTAGAAAAAAAAAAGGTTCTTCCATTTTAATACAACTTTAACTAAGAAGTGTTGTAAGTCATCAGTCACGCACCTTAGGATCTAGAACGGGATCTAGCAGGACTTTTGGAGTTCCTTCTAGGGCTCAGAGACCTCCTTGGGGAACGAGTCTTGCCATTCTCTCTAGGCCTAGGAGATCCATGGATCCTCTGTGGGGAATGAGTCTTGCCATTTTCTCTAGGACTAGGAGATCCATGGATCCTCTGTGGGGAACGAGTCTTGCCATTTTCTCTAGGACTAGGGGATCCACGGATAGGCCTGCGGTTCTCCACATCATGTGGAGAAACAGAGCGGGAAATAGACCTGGAATGCCTTCGAGACCTTTCGCAGGATTTACGACTTTTATCATTCCTAGGTGAAACAGATCTAGACACCGATCTTGATCTCCGTGGAGAGTAGTCATCATCCCTAGGTTTATGCCCCCTGTAAAGAAAAAGATAAAAAGAAACAAAGATTAAAATAGTTACTGTGAGTGAGTGGAAAAGGGAAAGCGACTACCACAAGTCCGATTCTCATACAATTGTTCCACAAGTCACAGAAAAGAGCCCTAGAGGTTCGATTTCAAACACAAGTAACAAAAAAAGTTAAACAGAGAGTTTGAGTGTGTTAAACAAGAGAACCTCTTCAAAATACCTATTGACTGAAGCATTACTTTTTACCTGAATTCTTTTCAGATATTCCGGAAAAAACTAGATACTTTGTCCACACAATGTTTAAGGCTTTCATCAGCATCAGAATACTTCAGAGCTGTTTCTTGGGCATTTTCACTTCAATCAGAAATAACTTTGAAAGACTTTGCTTCTTGAAGATGATTTCTTTCTTTCTTTGGCAAAATATAAGCTCTAGATTCTTTAACTGGATAGTGTGCAACATTAGGAAATCAAGTTAAGCAAAAAATAAGTAACAATTTCTGTTTGTCCTTGTAATTATTTCAGTAATCATACCAAGTTGGTGGTGCAACACAAGGCAGAAGCTTTTCATGCCACAGTCATAAAAAGACATAATTCCACAGAATTTGAAGGTCAACCATGACGAAAATGGGATTAGAAACTTCTGGAGAAGCATTCACAAAAGTTTAAAGCAAGTACTCTTTGACTTTATGATCCCTTTTCACATTTCTCTTATTAGACTGGAAATCTTTTTGTCTCTCTTTCACTTACGATCTGCATAGATAAGGATGTGTCATTTGAACCTACCACAACACAAGCAGGGCATACTTCATAGAAATGACAGACATCCCAGAAAAAGTATCACCAAGAGATGAGTCTCAAGAATTGTGGGAGATTTAAGATTTTTTTTAGCGAAATATCAGGTGAAGTCTTGAGATTCCACGAACAATAATGAGGAAAATATAATATTTTGGGCTTCAATACCTGACATCATTATCAACACTGTGCTCGGAAAATGGTTACATGCATGCATGCACATTCTTGCAACCAAGATGTGTGTGTGTGTGTGTGTGGGGTGGGGGGGGGGGATGGGGGGTTGTGTGTGTGTGTGTGTGAGAGAGAGAGAGAGTGGATGCAAAAGGTAGAAGTAATATATATGTTCATATATGGATGAACCTTGAACCTATAAAAGTAATACATACGAGTACGATTATAGATGTACTCGCAAAATTTGAGTAAAATGAATAAACATTTCATTAAAAAAAAATCTGGTCAAAGCTTCAAGTATTTAACACAAATAACCTCCCCTCCCCATGGACATCGAAAAACAAAGAAGCTCACATATTAGAAAAGCAAGCCAAACAAGAACTGAAAAGTGTGCTCAACTAGGCAATGAGACAGGAAAGACTAATGACAATAAATTATTACTGGAGAAAAATTAGTCAAACAACTGGACAGCCCATGGTCATTCCCCACAGCACGGTATGCTAGAGTAATAATCAAAACAAAACCCATGAACTAGAATTATTACCATAAAATGTCGGAAACAGTCTTGAACTCGACAAAAGGGAAGATCATATAATGTCAAATATTCAAGTATGGGACTGAAGTCAAAAACTTAACAAGATATGAAGCTTTACAGAACATGTACAACTTAATAAACAAGGGATGAGGAACACATATATTTAGGACACAGTTGAAAAGCAAACCTTGAGTTGTGTATCGCGGGAGAAGGGGAGCGCGAATAAGCTGTCATATAGAATACAAAATCCTTCGGTAAGATAACAGTATATTTCGAGACTGGTTATACACTTAAACTGTTTCACAATGCTGCAATGAGCACTGGAGACATTTAAGAGTGGAGTTTTGTCAATTCAGGGGCTTGAAAAATAGTAACACTATCAATTAGGGCCTGAAAGATTTTTCCTACCAATTTAGGACCTAAAAAATAGAAAACCACCTATCCAGGACCTGAAAGATATAATATTTTAATTTGGGACTCCCATATTCTAAGACCATGTTTGACATCATATACGTTCTCGCTATCCAACATTTTGTTTTTATAAATCACAATTCCAAAATAAGAAAAGAAAGTAGAAAAGGAAAAATAATTATGTAGATTAATAAATAAGTATATAAACAATAAGATACAAAGATGGCCGTAATATTTATGAATACTAAATTGATAGTTTCTATCTTTCAGACCCCCCCACATTTATAGGTCCCTATTTTTCAGGTCCTGGATCAATATGAAAAATCTTTCCGATCCTAAAATGATAGTTTTAGTAACTCTCATGCCCTGAGTTGACAATATTCCTGAAGAGTTTGAAATCTTTTGAGTTTTGAAAAATCCAGGAAATTAGAAGTGAAATAGAAAGGAGTAAAGTTCCACTCACAGTGATTGCGGCGTCTGGGTGAAGATGATGGACTTCGTCTCCTGTGGCTACTACGTGAACTGCAAATGAAGAGCCAAAAACCTTACTAATCACAAATAGAAGAACTGGAAATCATCAAGGAAGTTTAAACTGAACGACAGTACAACCTTTTGTGCGTGATCCTACGCATTTCATGCGGGCTTTTCCTGTTTTCCTCAGCAAAAACAATCCTTATTTCACGCCCACCAATAACTGAATGATTCAGGTGGCTTTTGGCTTCAGCTGCATCTTCAGGATAACGGAACTTCACAAATCCAAAGCCTCGTGGTTCCCTGAAACAGCTAAGCTTTAATTCATGCAGCACATAATATGATATTGAAAGATCCAACTCAAGAATAAGCATACCCTGTGTAGTAGTTTTTGGGCAAATAAACATCCTTTACAGGACCAAATCTTTCAAAAGGAACCCTAAGGTCTTCTGGCCTGCAAGAGAAGTACAAATTATTATATATTCACCTAAGGTTGAAGCCATATTTGAATTCCCAGAGAAAGCCTATTATAAATTTGAGCTTCGTATAGCAAGAGTTTTCAGCTACAATAGAAGACCTAAGGATAAATAAAAAAGTTCACATATATCAATTAATTGTGCAGGATTGTACAAGAATATACATCCTTTTATGCACATTTGCAACTTCTTGAACAAAAGCAGCTGTTTCTGAATCTGCACTTCGAGATATTGACCGTTTCAGACGAAGCAAAAGTCCAAATTCAAAGATTGTGATAATTAAAGAACATCAAAAAACAAACATTATAGGATATATTTTTTTACCAAACTTGAGGCCCAGTTTTGCAGTGAAAAATGTGATTATATACATTCTTAAGTTACAAGTCTAGAATCAGACTAGTAAATTCCCTGCATCCGCTGGCAAAAGAAATGGTACAACACAAAACAGAAATCATCTCGCAGCTTAAAACATCAAATTTGCTAGACCCAACCTCAGGTAGATAATGAATTGGTTTTGGAAATGATTCCGCAAACAATATTGCATGGTTTATTTCAGATTTTTATAGCAGCATCCAGTATTTCTTCAAACATACCACTTCAAAAACATATTACTTAAATTTGTATCCATTTTGTTTCAGAAGTTACTCAACAACTCAAGATAGCTCTGCAGCAGTGCCACATTATTCTCATTCTATAATTCAAACTGATATTACAATGTACTTGTTAACCCTAATAACTTTGATTATACAGGACAGTTTTTACAATTTGGACAGATTACAGAGTCTTGTTTACATAACAAAATTCATCTAAAAAGGTTGCCATTAATTTAAGAATAAAACCAAATACAAAATCAGTCAATTACTTAAAAACAAAACAAATTAACAAAGATATATTGTTAATAAAATTATGCCATCGGCATCATCAAATAAACATCCAACTTTTTTTAACAACAAAAACATATTACATATGTGAGTTCACAAGTAGTATCAGTAAATATTTTCAGCCAAAAAGTAATACTAATACTTTTTACTTGGAAGTAATATTATTTTGTTCCGTATATTCCGTGAGACATTCTCAACAAGAAACTCGTTGATGTGTGCTTGTGTGTTTACTGTTAATATTAAAATCATAAAATTTTCGGGTATGAATAAATTTTACTACTTTTTTTTGGTTAAGGGACAAATAGTTATCACTAACAAAGAGTCTATACTTCAGATTGTTACAGTATTCGTTAAGTTAGGAAACACAGTGTGTAATCCATGCAATTAAATACTTAGAAGATTATGTTTCTATCCAGCTCATACAACCACGAAATTCCCATCAAAATTTCTGCACCAAAGGTAAAAGTACAGAAAGCATTCAAAGAACACATAAAACATATAAAATAGCTAATAAAAACGAAATTCCGAGCACTATTAGACGAAACGAAAAGGCGAAAATCAAATAATATAATAATTATAATTACCTAGCGCTGAGAGAAATGTTCCGAACGAGAAGGCCGGAGGGGGCAGGCGAGCGGCGTTCATGGTGGCGATCGCGAGGATCGTCATAACGCTTTCGCCTCACCGGGCTTCGACTGCGGCTCCGGCTGCGGCTGTGTTTCCTTGCCATTATCAATCTTCTTACTCTCCTTCTGCCTTGATTTTGAATTCACGTACGTTGATTAATTTCAGAAGAAGGGAAAAACCCTAACCCTATAAAGAAGATGAGAGGTTAAACTATATATGAACGGTGTTGCAATTTTGGAGGGAGAGTGGATATTGTGTAGGGATGGCCACGGGGCGGGTTTAGCCAAACCCGTAACCCGTCCAGCCAATTTTTTTGTCAACCCGTAACTCGTCCCGTCCCATCGGATTTTTGAACCCGCTCTACCCCGCCCCGTCCCGTGAACCCTGCGGGTTTAACCCGTTCCGCGTCCAATTTCATTTTTCCTTACATTTTTTAGTTCATACTCTTAACTTCATACATATTATTCTTAAAAAATAACACATTAACTAGAATCATTCAAATTATAACAAACAAAATACCTAATTTCATAATTAATCTCACGTCATAGAGCACAAAATTCAAAAGTTTTAATCAATCCCACATCAAAGAAGATTATTTAATGGGACAATCACTGAATTAGCTCTAGTTCCTTCTTCAGACTCCATCTATTTTTAAAAAGATAAATATGTTAGTATTTTAGAAAAATAAATAAATAAATAAACAGAAAAATAATTTATTTCTACCTCCAATTAATACAATTAATACTTGAATTTGTATTATTTTGGTGAATTAATTGAAATTTGTTTTGAATTATGTACATTAGATATCTACTCATTCTAATTTCTTCTCAATCTAAACTAAAACACTTATTCAATAAAAGAAACTGATAAAGCAAAGAAAGAAACAATTCAAACAATTCACCGTGAAAGAAATAAACCATATACAAAATACATTTAATTTAATAAAAAAATTATAAAATTAATATATATTTTATATATCGGGTCCAGAAGGCGGGTTCACCTAATTTTCGTAACCGCCTCAAGACCAAAAAAACCCGCTTGAATAGGGTTTAACCCGTCCCAAAATTTTTGACGGGTTTTAACCCGCCCAAAAGGCGGATTAAATCGGGTCCGGGTTTTAACCCGCCCCATTGCCATCCCTAAATTATTGTGTATCATTTTATGGAAATGATGAAATTTCCTCCAATCTTACAAAAATAGTACTTTTAGACCCTTGTGTAGGAGAAGTTGCAACTTGGAACTTTGAAAGGCATTAATGGGCCTCAGGTATAAAAGATATTGGGCCTTGAGATCCATTGCTGGGCAGCCGATCTCTTTTGATTTTGAGGCTAAAATGTGAATTAATAATGGGAAATTAAAACAATAAATTTGGAAATGCTAGAACCGAATTAATTACATTTACACCATGGTACGGATGGATTTAGGCCACCCTAATTAATAGGTTGGCATAATAAGATAGGAAAACATAAAAAAGGAAAGAGTTGGTATGCCGTGAAATTGATTTTTTTTTTTTACAGACATACACTTTAGTAATATAAGTCACACACTTTAGTAATATAAGTCACACACTTCAGTTATCACTACGACACTCTTTGCTATAATATAAGTCACACCCTTCATTTTTATGAGTAATACACTTTACAGTAAAAAGTCACACACTTTACAGTAAAAAATCATACACTTTAGTAATATAAGTCACACTCCTTAACCAGTTTCATCGTAAAACTTGTTCACACTATACTTTGCCAAAATAAAAAATGAAAAGGAGAAAGAAAGCCATGACACTAATTGGTTCACAGTCAAAAATCTTGGCCCAAATAAAGATAGTGGGACACATGATATTCTTTGATTGATGGAGGGACATATAAATGGTGTTTTAAAACACTTAAAAAACATCTTAAGACTTATTTTAAAACTCCCTTAAAATAAACTTTTTGAAAAAGACTTATTTTCAAAAAGTTGTTTGAGAGGGAGCTTGAAAAAATAAGACACTTATTTTGAGAAGCTTTATTTTAAGTGTTTTCAAAACACTTATCCAAAAACACACCCTAAATATCATTGAAATGTCAATCACTGTGGAGTTATTGATTTTATTGTCATTATTTGATTAAAAATTAACAATTGATATTATTTAAGGAAGGTTGAGTGAAAAGTGAAACTAAACAAGGAAAATAGGATAGTTAATTACTTATTTCTATTTATATTATGGGTGTATTAAATGTGCCAATCATTTTTAATAAGAATAATTCTCATTACTTCATTTTATTACCCCAAACCAAATGGGTTGTAAATTAGATGATATAATTTGTAGGTGTGTAGTCGTTAAGCAGTTGTACCAAACAGGTTGGAGAGTCTTCCATCAAGTGAGTTGAGTTAGTTAGTTGCTTGTCGCATAAAAAATTAAAATAAATAATCACATTTAGAAATTTACGCCAACTAATAATATTACATCTTTTACTATGCATGAAATTCTAAATTCAAATATATATTTTTAATATATTTTTGTTTATCGAATATAATAACAGTTATAACAATACAAAGTTAGATATTAAATAAGAGCATTAATAAAATAATTTAGACACTTTAAATATAAAAGTGAATATAATTTGGAACAAGTCAAAAAGAAAGAAATGTGGACTAACACACGATTAATGTGTAGTAGTATCCATTTTTCAAAGTGTAAACAAAAATGGTTCAAAAAAGTATAAAAAAATGAAAAAAAAAAAGGTTCCGTTATATATAATACATTTTCCCCCAATTTCGATAAATTAAAAACAAAATATTATGTAAACTTATTTTTCGTACCATTAATTTGTATATTTTGTATGTAAATTTTAACATATTAATTGTTTCTATAAAAATATCACTTATGGTTGCAAATTGAATGCATGGTAAAATTATTTCCACCTAACATCAGTCTAAGTTAAAAATCAAGAAGGAAAAATCACATTAAGTGTATATTTTGATTTTTTTTTAAATGACAATCAATTACAATAGTTCCATAAGATAATTAATTATAAAAATTCCTTTTATGACTGGGCACATGACAACATCATTTTATCTCGCTGTAGACCGGAACCGTAATCATCACAAGAGGGGACCACCCGAAACTGTAACTCGAAACCGCAACCCAACAACAGGAGAACCACCACCCCACATGAGGGAGATCACCACAAGAGGGAATAAATATTCCCTCTCTGTCTCTTGAACCCGAGACCTCAGGGTCTTAGGTGGTGGAGCTCTAACCACTTGAGCTATCCATACTTGACATATTTTTAAACTCAACTGTAACTATTGAATCTTTTTTTTTTTTTTGAAGTAATAAGATTTAACTTTTTTCAAAAAAAGTGTTTCTTGTTATAAAAATTGAAAGACATAAACTTTTATAGACTTAGTTTATGGTGTGAACTCAGGTCAAACTTGATCCATACATTATAAATTGATCAAATATAAATAATTTTAGGTTTTTTACTCATTTATTATTTCTCGCCTCTCTCTCTTCTCTCCTCACACAAAATAGTTCCCCCTTCAACCGGTGTGACATCGTCGCACCCGCACACCATAGGAAACGTCATTGCCGCACCCGAGGAAACATTGTCGCCTTAAAAAAATTATCACTATTATTCATAATAATTATCACTTTTGTGTAAATTGACTATTACTGTTACAAAAACACTCACTATAATGCTATTAAATTATCACATTATATGTAAAAAAAACTACCACCAATACACATAAAAACTATCATTGTTATTCATAAAAACTATCATTGTCACTAGATGCAAAACTAACTATCATTGTTATGAAGAAAAACTATCACTATTACTATCACTAGCGAAGACACAATTTTTATCTTTACTCGAATTCAATCGAAAAAATCAGAATACTGAAGCATCAATAGCAGCAATGAGTTTCATGTTATTGGACTGGAATATAAATTGTTCGTAGTACCCGTTGTGATGTATTTCCCTTCACAATCATTCATAGTGTTAATTTTTCCTTCACATTCATCTTCATTGCGTGATGTGAAGGTGTGGAAGAGCGGTGAGATCATTGAGGAAGATTGATGGTGCGGCCTCGTGAGAGTGAGAGTGAATGGACTGAGGATATGAAACGACATGGACGTTGGCGCGGCAGCGTGAAAGCAAGAATAAGTGGATTTGGACGAAAATTTGAATCAACTCATATCTCAAAATGAATCATATTGAATTAAAATTTATGGTGCTTCAAAACAACACTGATGACATTATTATTTTTCTTCGTTGCCGTGCCTTCGGACTCGTGATACTGGAAATATTTAAATAAAATAAGTTATATAGGGAATTATTTATAATAGAATATAAGTCAGGTGAGATCGTTTCTGCGTAAACATAATAAATAAATAAAATACTTTTTAATAAAAATTGCCACTTTATATAGTTTGGTTACTTGTCATGTAAGATTGGTTCATATTTCATTGTCAACACACAATTTATCACTTCCTTTTGGATTAATTAATCGTGCACCGTTGAACTTGCTAAAAGCAAATAGTGTTTTTTCTCTTTCAAATTGAGGTCATGATTAAAGCGCATTAAAATAAATAATAAGCCAAAAGAAAAGCTCAATTACTGTAATTAATTGCATGATTGATTTTTTTTTTGAAAATTGGAATTGAGAAACTCATTTTATGCTACAATATTATACAATTTTTCCTTTCTAATCCAATTCAATTACTATTTACACACTGATCTCAAAAGAATAATACCATAATCATTATACTCTCTTTCTCTAAACATTCCTTGAAAAAAACTTCATCTTTAACTCAATTCAACATTTACAAAAAAAATATATTTTAAATTTAATTGAACATTTCTATAAATAATAATAAAAATATATTTTTTTTATTAATACTTCTCGAATATTTCAATATTACACACAATGTCATTATTTTTACAACACTAAAATCAAAATTTTCTCATTTAATTTAAAAAACGCCACTATGTATTAACAATCTAAACAAGATTGATTGAAAGAAGAAGAAGAAACTTTATTAAACTCAATAACCGTTTTTGGATGAATACAAATCGAAGAAGATAAAGAAGATGAACAGAAAAGTTGAATAACAAACCTAATGTCTATCCTATTTATAGAGTGGGAATATAAAGACTTAATTCTAACTAATTCTCTCCCTCTTAGCACTTTTAGTAATACAAATAAAAGGAAGTAGCAACTCTTATAAGTGAAGTTGCACTTTTACTCTTTAGACCCCCCCTCAAAATGAGAGTGAATGTTCAAGAATCTCATTTTGGACTTGAAGTTGTTGTATGGAGTTGGAAGAAGTGGCTTTGTCATGATGTCTGCCAGATTTTCCTCTGTTGGTATGTGAATGATCCTGATTGCTTGTTCTTTGATCTTTTGTCTCGTGAAATGGCAATCAATTGAGATATGTTTGCTCTTGTCATGAAGGCATGGATTAAGGGCCATTTGATAGGCTGATTTGCTATCAGTGTAGATGGTTGTTGGTAGCTGAACAAAGACATGAAGATCCTTTAAGATGTAGAGGATCCATTGCACTTCACATGTAGTGGTTGTCATTGCTCTGTATTCTGCTTCAGCAGAAGATCTGCTAACTGTGTTTTGCTTCTTGGATTTCCAAGAAATGAGAGAGTTCCCCAAGTATATAGTGTATCATATAATGCTTTTCCTAGTTTCAACACATTTAGTCCAATCACTGTCAGTATAAGAGTGTAATTTAAAATCATTTGAGCTAGAGTAGAAGATACCCAAACCTGGAGTCACTTTCAAGTACCTTAGTACTCTGTGAACAACAACCATATGTTCTTTAGAAGAATTACTCATGAATTGAGAAAGTGATTGTACAGCATAAGAAATATCTGGTCTTGTGACTGTTAAATAAAGTAGCTTTCCCACAATCCTTCTATAAAGTTTGACATATGTTCTGTTGTTTTCAGTGGCCTGAACAAGTTGTAACTTTGAATCCATAGGTGTATTGCAGGGTTTGCTGCCTAAGTAACCAAAGTCATTTAAAAGGTCTAATGTGTATTTTCTTTGACACAAAGTTAGACCCTTGTCTGATCTGGCTACTTCAATTCCTAACATATACTTTAATACCCCCAAGTCTTTTATGGTGAATTTGTTATGCAAAAAACTTTTAACATGTTGAATTTCTTGCATAGAGTTTCCAGAAATAATGAGATCATCAACATAACAAGCAATAGCAGTAAATGAAGTGTCAGTGTGCTTTGTGAACAAGGAATGTTGGTCCCGGTGCAAACGAGTCTTACACGTGTATGGGGGGGAATACACGTGTTTAGTGTTTTTAAAACTTTTTCTTACTGAGGTCAGCTTGGGTCAGATAATCCTGAAGATTAGGTTCTGAGAAGCACAGATCGCTCTGAGTCAAAGTCTACTGAGACAGTGATCCTGAGCTGCTTTCAGATACCTCAGATAATCCCAACTGAGTCCTGAGTATCAGAGATCCTGAGTTGCTTGGATCAGATAACTAACTTACTGAACCCTCAGAAGAGTAAGTTCAGTTTGGTAACTATCTGTTCTAGCTACTCAGATGTGCGGAATGGTTGGCCCTTTAGTTTATACTCGTTTTAAGCTTTGCTGAAAACCTTCCTTTAATGGAATAGTGATTAGACTGTGATTCAATTACATGCAACTTCTAGTGGATTGATTCCAACTGAAATATCAGTGAAAATATGCTTTCAAAACTCAGTGATGCAATAGTTAAGCACAGATAAAGAAAGCAATAAACAACACAGCAGTTTATAGTGGTTCAGAGACTCAAGCTCCTACATCCACTCTCTCTGATCCTCAGAGAAATTCACTAATCACTTCTGAGTTTTCTGACTACCTCGCGTAGTTTACTTACTCAACTCGGCCCTGAGTTTTCTGACTACTCCACGTAGTTTACTTACTCAACCCGACCTTGAGCTTTCTGACTACATCCGTAGTTTACTTACTCAAACACAAACAAGCTTTCAGACTATCTCTGTAGCTTACTAACTTCTCCTCTAGAGTTTTCTGACTACTCCACGTAGTTTACTAACTCTTTACAAATCTTCTCACCAACAAACACACTCCAACTACCTTCTCAAGGGTTTGGGGTTTCTCGGTTGGTTCCCAACTAGGATGAGATATCCTTTACAATGAAGTACAATGTAAAGGGTTAGGATATCTCGACTGAGCTTTGGATAAATCTTATCAAGCTAGGCTTAGTTTAGTGAGCTCTCTTCAATATAAAAGCACTTGGAAAATTCTAAGTTTTTCGAGTGCTTCAACTTGCAGTAATAAGTTTGAGCTCTTGAGTTGCGTATAAATTTCCCGTAACCTTACAATGTAGAGGGTCACCAGTATTTATAGGCATACACCAAGGTCACTCTTGAAAACTATCCGTTGGAGAGATAACTTCGTGAGTTTCCTCTTATGGTGTGTGAGGAACGACTATATTTTAGGGTTTGAAACTCCCTAACACGTTTTTTAGGTAATAAATTTTCATGTAGTTTCGGTCTTCACTTTTTGCGATGCCGAACTTTGTACTTCGACATCTTTTTTTTCAAATGACATCCTTTCATTAAGGTCGATATAGTGGCGATGTTGTCTTCCTCTTTTTGACTTTTTGTCTCCGGTTAAAGGTAGACACCTTCAACGGCTCTTTTGGTTACAAACTCGAGTTTGATATAACCTTAACAACACTTCGACTTAGTTCCTTTTTTATGCGATTTGAATGTCTTGGCAAATATCTATTCTCTAAGGAATCGCGATCTTTACCGATGTGCATCCTTGGATAGATATATTCGATTACCTCGGAACATCCGGTTTTTATCTTGAGCATTCAAAGACATTCGAGTCTTCGGTAACCATCGTGCCTTGATATTCTTGATCTTGATTCTCGATCTTGATCTTGCGTCTTGAGTCTTGAGTCTTGTGGTCTTCGAGTCTTGAGTCTTTATAGTTATCTTGACCGATATCTCGAGTTTTTATCTTCGATCTTGATTTTCAAGTCATCTTGAGTCTTGATATCTCGATTTCGAGCCTGAGCCTTGATTCTCGATTTCTTCTTGAGTCTTGAAAACTCCGGTTTTCATCGAAATCAAAACCGGTTTCATTTGAAACTCCGGTTTCTTGAAAACATATCGAAGTTCTTGAGTCTTGAACCTATCTGATTTATATCTGCGACTATACATTTTGCGAGGATAACATCCTCAATACTCTAAAACCGAATCGACTTAACTTATCAAGATCATTCGAACATGTAAATACTCGGGGTTTTGGGATCTTAATCAAAATCATATATCTTTTATTAAATTCATCTCCCAACAATTTCCCCCTTTTTGATGATGCCAAAACCTATCTTGTTACAAACATATAACCTATACTCAGGTTTCAGTTTATCCTATTACAAGATTGGTTGTCTCCCAACAATTTCTGAACAGAGAATCTCTCAACAATTTCAGAGAATCTCCCAACAGTTAATCTTTCAACAATTTCTTCAGAAATGAATCTTCTTAAATAGTTCATCACCAAATACTTAAACAATTTCCCTCTTATCAACATATAATCAGTTCAGAGACATTCATTCAGCATATCAAAATAAAAGACATGTAAATAAGATAATGAGATATTATCTTGTGAGCATAAATGATAAATTTTCATTGATGATGAGTATACCATTACAGATTACAATGAAATTTATCAACAAAATCAAAAAGACAAAAATTTAAAGATTACAGAATCTTCTGAGTCTTGATCTTGATCTTGATCTTCAAATTTTGGCTCTTGGGTCTTCTCGCTCTTGGTTTGTTTCATTCTCAACTTCATCAGCCGGCACCTCCAGGTTGAACATTCCGAAAAATCTCCTTTTCAGCTCATTTCTCTCCTTAATGATATCCGGACTATTTCCTGTCAAACCCAACTGACCACCATACTGAGCAATTTCTTGAGTAATGGCCTTCTCATTTACCAAGCCATTACCAAGTCTTGGAGGAGGATATGAATATGGACCAGGGGCTACTATCTGCACCTTTCCTTCATCCGCAAGGTTAATCCAGCTTTGTAGATACTTTGGATAGAAGGTTAGGAGATATTCAATGAATGCTTCATTCGACCGAGCTTTCCTCTCCGCTCCTCGAAAGCACATCATAATAGAACCAGAAGGTTCTCTTGACTTCTTCCCACATATCGTTGAGTTTGATAGGCATCCATTTATCAACGTGGGGCCACTTCAGTGCTTTTGATGTCTCTCTCCTTTTGCTCGCAAACTTTTTGAAGCCACTCCTTCGCTTCAGCTCTTCTTCAGTCTTCTTCCTGATCACAGGTACGCCTGAGACTGAAGCAGCTGCTTTCTTGGCCTGTTCTATCTGGAGTGTCTTCAGAGCATTCTTCGTGTTGAAGACTTTCTTCTGAGGTTGAGACTCAGATTCTTCATCATCATCCAGAATCAGCTTTCTCTGGATTGGCTTAGAAGCCTTCGCACGCTTGCTTACAGGTTCAACAACGCCCAAGGCTTTTCTCTTCATTGGCAAATCAGCAGCAGCCTGGCTTGTTCCAACCTTTGCTCTAGCACTCAGTTTCTCCCTGACGACTTCAAGCATGGTTTCCTCAGAAACTCGAGTGTAGATAGGCTTCTCCACCTGAGCGAACTTCAGTTTGTCAGTAGCTTCGACTTCTTTTAAGGCTTTGGATAGGTTATACATTTCAGCATCTTTCTGAGCCTTCTTCTCCAAAGTACGTGCCATGAACTTCCTGAGGTCTTCACCTTCCTTTTCCCCCTTCTTGGCACCGTAATTTGGAAGAAGTCTGGAGAGTGCTGTGTCCATGTGATATTGCTCTTTGCTCACACAGCGCACCTCTCCTACTATCTGATCTTGTTCGTCCTCCAGCCTCCTGATGTGGTTCTTAGCCACAGAAAATTCTTCAGATAAATGGACAAACCGGCGAGAGAGCCTCTTAACATCTTCATTATCTTGGTCATGAAAGATCGAGCTCATTTCCTCAACAATGATTTGATCAAGACCTCATTCTTCTCTCGCCAGTTCACCTCTAGAAATTCAAGATTCTCCCGGTGCTTCATTTTGATTCAAGACTAACTCAAACCTTTGACTCTCCAACTTTTCATCCAATTTTTTCTTCCATGGAGGAGGTCATCTGTGAGGTCAGAGTGTTTTGTATTTGCACCATCTCTGAAGAGTGACTAAGACCATCCATCTTCTGAGCTTGGCGGGCCAATGTTTCTTCCATCTGAGCAATCTTGATCATCATTGGCTCAACCTTCTCAAGTTTCTCCATCAAGGAGTGAGGTCAATCTCAGAACCTTCTCAGACCTTCAGGCCGATTGATCATCCTGAAGCTTCACCTTCATCCCGAGCTCTAGTCTCCAATCGAGCCTCGGTCAGACATAAGACAATTGAATTAAAGATAGAACTTTCAAGAACTTTTGGCATAATTGTTAATAGTGCAAAAGGTACCAAGAGTGCTAGTTTCGATCCGAGGTTGACCGATTTTAGGTTGATCAAGACGAGAAGTTTCCTTCTCCATCGAGACCCGATCATCAAGATCTCCCTGTTGGTCCCCATCTCCATCTTGAGATATGTCTCCACCGCTAGGGGCACCAACTTCAAGACTCTCCTTTCATTTATCTTCCTTCCGAACCTACTCATCAAAATCGGAGTTTTTCATCCCGAAGCTTTGTCCTCCGAACCCCCGAAGTTTCGGGGGAAGGCCGTCTCTCATTCCACCGGTCTTCCCTCTGAATGCAAAGAATGTCAAGCATCTCTGGAAGAGTCGGTTGAGGATGAACACAATCAACCTTAACAGAAAAGACATCTTGTAGATCGGGGTAAGAGCCGAGGTTCGCGGTAGTGGCCAAGAATGAACCGTTCCCCTGCTTGCTCCTCCACTCGCGCCTTCTCCTTCTTTTTCATCTCGGCTCTCTCGGTTCGGGTTGAAGCATCACCGAGGGATCACAGAGATCACCAGAGCTCATCAAGAATACTCCCTCCCGAGTCTCAAGAAAGATCTGAATGTGTAATCAGTCCCAACAGCATCCGGAAAGGGGTTCTCGAGGCTCGAGTGGCATATCTCAGATTGAGTCCGAAGTTGGCTCTTCAGTCCGAGCTCAAGACATCTTCAGACGACTCGAAGTTGGCTCCTTTGTTCGAGCCGGCACATCTATGATAGGTATCTCGAGGTCTCGATTTCCTTTAAAACTTTCCTAAGAAATTTTATTGAATCGCGATGTCTCAAGACCCTAAAAAAAGACCCATTCCTCTACCCGTCGCATGCCTTAGAGATAACTCCGAGCCAAAACTTGCAATGGCAAATTCGAGTGGTTTGGCCTCAGGTTGAATCTCTTCGAGAATCTCTCGCCATCTTCATCCATGGTAACCACCAATCTTTCGGGCGCTTTGGAGCAAGGTTCTTCCGCTTCATCATTTTTACTCCTTACTTTTTCTTTTGCCTCCAACAAAACCTCCCCCCGGTTTGTTGGGTCTCTTCAGCAAAGAAAGAACCGGTGATTACGCTTTTTTTTCCTTCTTCCCTCTCGATGGTGTTTTTTCACAAAGAATGGGCTTGAAGAGCGGCTTGACTTAGGAATGGGGTCGAATTGGCGAAGATATCCTCCTCCTCTTCGCACATCTCCAAAATATAAGCTATTTTGGTTGCATGGTGGATCTTGCCTTTAATCGAAATCGCCTGTTAACTTTCTTTATGACCTTGGCTTGTTCGAATCACCGTCTCAATCAAGAATTTCGGCCAGTTGAAGTCGATTGGTGGGAGAAGCCTCAATCGCCGCCATCGTCCCGAGCTTCGGTACTCGACTGCTCAAAACTCCCCACAAGACTCATGATACTTTTGCTCACAATATCCATCAAAACTCGATATTGTGGCTTCAAATGCCTCTTATGCAGTGTAGCCTCAAATTTCACAGGATTCTCAGCAATCCTATCTAAATACTCCTGCTCTCTTCCCAACATATACACAGAAGGATCCTCTCCTTTATCACATAGCTCAAAAACATCATTTAAATTCTTTGGAATTATGTACAATTCCCTCTCAAAATCGATGTATTTTGACGAATGCTCTAAATGTGATACAGTAATCGCAGAATGCATACCATCCTCTTCATCTATCCTCAAGTTACAGATGAACTCGATTACCTCTTTTCAGATTATTCGGTCCGGCTTTGCGACTAGATGGGTGAAGTTTGCTTACAATCGAATCATATCGCGAGCCTCCTCTTTGGCTTTGAGTTGGTTGTGCTATCGAGTGAGACAACGAACTCGTACCAAGGCTTGTTGATTTCGGCTAATCTCTCGAACAAGGTTGGGGCCATTTTAGAGATTGAAGATTTGAAAATTTAGGGTTAGGAATTTTCTGGGCAAAGGGAATTTTTCGCAGAGGATTTTGGAAACAAGGGTTTGATAAAATTTCGGCTTGAATGGCTTATTGGGGAATATATAGCCGAGATCGTGGGGGAATCGCGTTGGTTAGGTGAAAAAGAATAGTTGAGATTAATCTCAGATTAATCGGGTATCTGAACGTAGCGATCTCGAAAAGTAAGCCGCTAAAATATCCTCATTGGTCATTAATGTAACAGAGCATTAAATGATATTGACCTTCTTTCGAATTTCAAATGATCCCGCCCAAAACATTCCTTAGGTGTTTTGTATTTATTGCAAATGATTCTTGAAGTTTCACTTAAGCAATAAATGAGTTGCATGAGTCATTCTTCAGGACTAATTTCTCCTCAATCGGTCTTTATCGAGTACTAACCTTGATAAAATGTCAAGATAATATCGAAAATTGAATGGGTTCAAGATAACTCGAGTCTTGACCTTCAAGAACTGAGTTTCTTAGACTGATTCAAGATTTCCATTTTATCCCGAGCTTAAAGAGAATTCGAGAAAACTTCATACATCCGAAAACCTTCAATTTTTGAGATTTTACTCTATACACCGATCTAACATCCCTAATTCAACCGAAAGTTCCCGAAATCTTGATTCAAACCCAAAGGTTTAGTCAAGATATCAGCTCTCCGCTTATCAAGATGAATTTTCTCCATCCTTATGTCCTTTTTCTCGACATGGTCTCGATGAAGTGATGTCCGATATCCACATGCTTGCATTCGGTGTGTGCAATAACGGATTTTGTGAAATAGCAATGACATTATTATTGTCACAAAATATTGGTACATTGGCTACAACTTTATAATCCCTCGATTGTTGTGCGAGCCAAAGAATCGAAAGACAACACTTTTCGCAAACCATGTATTCAAACAGATGAAGTCTTAGTTTTATCGAGGTCCTGTTTCTTCGAAAACCAAGATATCAACTTACTTCCTAGAAATTGACAAGTTCTGTTAGGACTTCCTATCAATCTCTGCAGCAACCTCCATAATCAAAGATCTCGAAGAACCGGTTAATTCAAGGTTATCATCACCGATACCATAATCCTCTATTCACCGTGCCCTTAAGATATTTCAAGATCTTTTTGGCGACCTCCATGTGTTGGCCTTAGGATTAGCTTGGTATCTTGCATATATCCGAACAACAAATGTTATATCGGCCTACTTTGTCGTGAGATAGAGCAATGATCCAATGATTCCTCTATAATCAAAAGATGACTCAACGATTTGCCTTCGTAATCGGGATCCATCTTGAAGTTAGTATTCATAGGAATCTAAGCGCATTACAATTGCATGCACCATATTTGGCAATCGATCTACGGTGTACTTTGCACGGTTGATGAATATTCCTTCCCGTGATTGTTTCACTTGAAGACCTAGAAAGAAATTCATCTCTCCCATCATTGACATCTCAAACTTGCCTTTCATCGGTGTTGAAAACTTTTCACACACGGTGATGGTTTGAGATCCAAAATGATGTCATCAACATATATTCCGAACCAAGAAGATATCTTCCACATCTTCTATCCCTAACGAGTTCTATCACAAATCCTTTGACAAAACCATGGTCGAAGAAAACCGAGAAAGAGTATCATACCATGCTCTGGGTGCTTGCTTAAGACCATACAAAGCTTTTCTGAGCCTGTAAACTTGGTCATTCTGTTTGAAACCAGGAGGTTGTTCCACATAAACCTCTTCTTTAAGCACACCATTCGAAATGCACTTTTCACATCCATTTGATAGATATGAACTTCATGGGCAAAGATATGCAAGAAACAATCTGATGGCTTCTAGTCTTGCAACATGTGCAAAGGTTTCATCATAATCCAAGCCTTCTTCTTGGGAATAACCTTGTGCAACTAGCCTTGCCTTGTTTCTTACAATGTTGTTGTTTTCATCTCTTTTATTCTTGAAAACTCACTTGGTTCCAATGACATTGTGCCTTTCAGTCTATCTACTAGCTCCCATACTTCATTTCTTGAGAATTGATTTATTTCATCTTGCATAGCAAGAATCAATGAGAATCTTGTAGAGCTTCACCAATATCGGCGAGGTTCTTTCTCCGATAGGAAGCGGAATAAAATAGTGCACTCTCACCATGGAACCTTCTTGTTTTAACACCTTGGTTAGATCACCCACAATCGACTTGTAGGATGACTATCTAACCATTTCCTTCTTGATGTTCCCCTTCAAGTAGTATCCTCAACATTTGAAATGTTAGGTTCGATTAAATCGATAAACTTCGAGGGAACAACGAGAAAAGGAGAAAGGGAATCATCTTCCTCATGGAAATTTCATTGAACATTGTCGAGACATTTGTTCCCCTTTGGTTGATAGATTCGAAATTTGCCTCAAATTTGTGACCACATCTTCATTCGCATCACATACCCGAGTTTGAATTGGTGTCTGCATTGATTGGTCACCTTTGGAGTGTTGGTTTTCCGAGTCTCACCATCCCGAGTTCCATCCTCGAACTTCTTTATTCGAGTCTGAGTCACTCCAATCATAGGATGTGATTGACTTCTTCTTTTCAAAGTTCAATGGATGATTTATCTTTTCGTTTCAGCTTAACTGGTGATCCTCTTAGTCAGTTCATCTGCATCATGTATTCATTTTTTCCGAACACAAGTAGATTCATCAAAAAAACATGAGGTGTTTCCTCCACAATAAGAGTCCTACGGTTGTAAACTCGAAAGCTTTATCGACTTCGAGAATATCCTAAGAATATTCGTTCATCGCCTTTTACTATCAAATGTTTTCTTAATCGATCTTTACCATTATTGTGTATAAAACACTTGCAACCAAAAACAACGAAAGAAAGAAAAAACAAGAGGCTTCCTTTCATTCCAAAGCTCATAGGGTGTTTTGCTTTGACTCTTAGTCAAGATGGATCTATTACGTGAGTAGCATGCGGTGTTGACGGCTTTCAAATTCAAAAATCTTTTAGGAATATCACCAAATTTATCATTGTCCTTGCAGCTTTCTTTTTCAGAGTCCCGTTCTTCTTTCAAAGAACACCATTTTGTTGAGGGTCCTTGGTACCGATGTTTCATGTGAAATTCCATTTTCTCGCACAATAATCAAATATGATATGATTTATAAATTGGTTCCTTTGTCGATCGATTTTGACCACACTCAGATTTTTCTCAATCTCGAGCCTTTTGTGATCTGGCGGTTTATATTCGTCTCTCTTTCATCGAAAGTAAGAATATGACCTAAGTATATCTTGAGTAGTCATCAACTACTACCAATGTGTATTTCCGCCATTAGTGCTCTTTGGTGTTGTAGGACCAAAAGATCCATATCAAAGAATCAAGTATTCTTTCGGTAGAAACATCAATTTTGCTTTTAAATGGTGCTCTAATTTGTTTTTCCTTTTCGCACGATCACAAATATGTTCTTCATTGAATACTTCATTTAGGCAACCCTCTCACAAAGAGCTAATCTTGCAAGCTTATTCGGGGTTTTGAAATTTAGGTGATTCATTCTTTTATGCCATAACCAATGGTATCTCGTGGAACTTTTAGCAACCAAACATGTATCTTTAGGAGTTGAACTCCAATCAAAGAAGATACACATTTCCTTTTCTTGTACGGTCAAGTAGTACTTTCTGTGAGATATTATCTTTCACAAAACATAAGTTCTTAGAGAACTCAACATTAAAACCTTTATCACAGTAATTGGCTTATTGAAAGCAAATTATGCTTCAATCGGATACATATGAAACACCATGGATATGAACTGAGTCGATTTCCAAAGTTTCATATCCTTGATCTGTCCCTTGAGTTATCTCCAAAAGTGATCTGTGGGCCTCTTTTGTTCAACATAGTCATCGAAGTATCTTCTTGAATCTGTCATATGTCTTGAACATCCACCGTCAAGATACCATACATCGCGAGTCTTTTTCATCTCTGCTTTCATCGGTGATATGTGATCTTTAATCGACTTTAGTGCCCTTGTTTTCCTCCCCAAAAATGATCAATTTTTAGGTACCCAATTTGTGTAGGGTCCTACAAGGTTAGATGTACTTTCGGAATCCAAATCACCGACAACTCTAATCACTTTAGAGTGGCTAATTTATCTTCCATAAACATCAACATACACATTTACTACTCTAGGTGCCTTAGCGGTTTTACGTGTATGTGTGCTAGCTTTAGCATGAACATGGGCTTTTGAATTTTTCTTTGGTTCGGGGCCTTACATTTCATTTGCTTTTAGCTTCTATCAAATGGGGTAAAATCTTTGATGACTCGGGGGTTGGATAACCTTTACCCTTAGGCAAGTGGGGTTCGGGTTATGCATCTTCAGAAAAAATCTGGATCTTCCAAAGGTGTCTCGAGGACTTGGTTTCTTCAAGTTAAGAATGTCTCTGGCGAGTGTTTCTCATCCGAGGATTCCTCCGATGGTTCAATATGGAGCCTTTCGGGTTTGCATTCTTAGCCCGAGGCTTTGAAGTACTTGCCGATTTTTTTCTAATTATTTTCGGGTTTTCTAGCCTTCACCGAGGTTTGGGCTTTCTAACCTTTGATCATTAGGTTTTACCGAGACCATAGGTCTTTTTCCCTTTGTCTACAACCTTGGGCATTTCTTAAGTTTGAAGTATTGGTGCCATTTGATTTTACAAAGATTGTCTTCTTGCTACTTGATTTAAAGATTCAGATGACCTTGTGAGGTTCCTCTGGAATGTATCCCAATCCAGATTTTATAGTGACAGATCTCTTGGTAACTCCGAATTTCATCTATTACATTAGATGCTTTATTCAATAGAGTTAACTTCTTCGCGGCACTATCCTCACGATTCTGTAGTTTCATGCTTCTCAGAGAGGTCATTGAACTTAGTCTGATTAGTGAATCTCTTCGGTGGATTTCTAAATTTTTCGGTTAGGGTCATTATCAACTTCTCTTTCTCTCGAGAGTTGTACTTTTTAACATCCGGTTCATCAAGAGCTCCCATTAATTGAGAAGTGATTTCAAGTATTGCTAGAGTCTTTCCATTTTAGATTTTAGAACTTTTCGATTCGCTTATTCGCTCTTGAGTTTCATTTAGCAGTTCTTGTAAAACAAAGATAGTCCTTCATCGATTCTCAAAAGAATCCATCAAAGTCAAAATGATTATTTTCATTGGAACTTGAAAAATCTTGTGCTAGCAGTGTAGGAGCAACAACAGAGAAAGAAGAGTTTACCTCCTCAATGGCCATCGATAGATGTCATCACTTTCACTATCCGAGAATATCTCATCCGAAGAGCTAGATCCTCCTCGTAATGTTCTTCTTCCGCAACCATGGCCTTTTGCTAGAGAACATCTTGTCTCTTTTTAGCTTGTCTTTCTCTTCTCTCCTGAAAGACTCAAACGGACAATCATCTTTGGAAGTGACCTTTCTTTTTTGGCAATTATAGCATCTGTTGGTATCATCATCCCGATCACTTTCTTTCTTTGGACTTGGAGTCCTTCTTTCCGGATGAAGATCCCTCACTTTCGTGTCTTTCTTCTTCTCGGTTGATCCGTCCTCGGGTTTCTTCGGTACTGTGGTTCCTATAATAGTTTTTTTGTATTTTCCAAATCTATTATTAAGTCTTTTCAAACCTCCTTGCCATCGTCTTTAGCTTTTTCCTCAAGCTCATCCTAATTTTTGGCATGGGGTTCTCGAGACTCTCTAGTTTTTCTGAGTTTTATCTTTGGCTTTTAAAGCCACATTCTTACTAGATGATGAATCATCTTTGTTGTCGACTTTTTGGATTTCTTATCAATTACAAATTCATAGGCCTTCAAATTTTAGGAAGAAGACTTGTTGGTAGGGCATTGAATTAATGTTCTTGGTGTTTTCAATCACCTTTGCATGAATATCCCATTTCTTAGAAAGACCTCTAAGAATTTTCAATGCAACTTCTCTTTGTGGATATTTCTTTCCAAGTGCATTTAGAACATTCATGATGCTAGTGAATCGACTTCCAATTTGTCTATTGATTCACCATCATCCATTTCAAAACTATCAAACTTTCCAATTGCCAACGAAAAGTTTGTTTTTTTTTATATGATGTGCCTTGGCACATTCTGACTAGTGTATCCCATATCTCTTTAAGAAAGGTATTACGGTGAGAGATCATTCCCATCACACCATCATCAATTGTCTTTGTATAGTGTGTCTTTAGTGAATGTAGTCTAGATTGACTAACTTTCTCTCCTCAGAGTCGGGTTGGTCATCGACTTAGGAAATTTTACTCTAGGATCAATTCTCTCATCTTCCGTTTCCTCCGGGATTCACCACAAGAATTGGAATGATCCTTGAGGGACCACTCTCCACATACGCCATGTTTGGAATACAAGTGAGCTCAGATTCTTAGTCTTTCACAAATCATAGTTCTCCACCGAGAACATGGGAAGTTTTTTAGAAGACATTTTTATCGAGCTTTTGAAAAATTCAAAGAAATAAGATCGATTCAGATAGACCACAAGTATTTTTAGCAAATAAAACTTTGGTCAACAAAGCAGTGTGGTCAAGTTGAACCCTTTGCCTCGATACCACTTTTGTTGGTCCGGCAAAACTTAGTCTTACACGTGTATGGGGGAATACATGTGTTTGGTGTTTTAAAACTTTTTTTCTTCGAGGTCACTTGGGTCGATAATCCTCAAGATTAGGTTTCGAGAAGCACGTGATCGCCTCGAGTCAAAGTCTCTTGAGACAGGTGATCTCGAAGTCGCTTTCAGATACCTCAGATAATCCCAACCGAGTCCCGAGTATCAGAGATCTTGAGTTGCTTGGATCGATAACTAACTTCATTGAACCCTCGTAAGAGTAAGTTCGGTTTGGTAACTATCTGTTCTAGCTACTTTCGGATGTGCGGAATGGTTGGCCCTTTAGTTTATACTGCTTTTAAGCTTTCTTTGAAAACCTTCCTTTTAATGGAATAGTGATTAGGCCGTGATTCAATTACATGCAACTTCCGGTGGATTGATTCCAACCTAAATATCGGTGAAAATATGCTTTCAAAACTCGGTGATGTAACGGTTAAGCGACAGATAAAGAAAGCAATAAACAACATGTTAGGTTTATAGTGGTTCAAAGACTCAAGCACCTACATCGGCTCTCTCGATCCTCGAGAAATTCACTAATCACTTCGAAGTTTTTCGACTACCTCGCAGTAGTTTACTTACTCAACTCAAATTTCGATACGAGTTTTCGGGACTACTCCACGAGTTTACTTTACTCAACCCGACCTTGAGCTTTACGACTACCTCCGTAGTTTACTTACTCAAACACAAACAAGCTTTCATACCTAGAAGCTTACTAACTTCTCTCAGAGTTTTTTCGACTACTCCACGTAGTTTACTAACTCTTTACAACTCTTCTCACCAACAAACACACTCCAACTATCTTCTCAAGGGTTTGGGGTTTTCTGGTTCCCAACTAGGATGAGATATCCTTTACAATGAAGTACAATGTAAAGGGTTAGGATATCTCGACTAAGTTTTGGATAAATCTTATCAAGCTAGGCTTAGTTTAGTGAGCTCTCTTCAATATAAAAGCACTTGGGAAATTCTAATTTTTTCGGAGTGCTTCAACTTGCAGATAATAAGTTTGAGCTCTTGAGTTTGCGTATAAATTTCCGTGAACCTTACAATGTAGAGGGTCACCAAGATTTATAGGCATACACCAAGGTCACTCTTGAAAACTATCCGTTGGAGAAATAGTTTCGTGAGTTTCCTCTTATGGTGTGTGAGGAACGACTATATTTTAGGGTTTGAAACTCCCTAACACGTTTTAAGCAATAATTTTTCATGTAGCCGGTCTTCACTTTTTTGGCAATGCGGAACTTTGTACTTCGACATCTTTTTTTGACGACACCGTCATGTCGGTATGGTACGATGTTATGTTATCTCTTTTTGACTTTTATCTCGTTAAAAGGTAGACACCTTCAATCGCTCTTTTGGTTACAAACTACGAGTTTGATATAACCTTAACAACACTTCTCGACTTAGTTCTTTTATCTGCATTTGAATGTCTTGGCAAATATCTATTCTCTAAGGAATCGCGATCTTAAGATTGCATCCGCCGGATAGATATATTGATTCTTCGGAACATTCGAGTTTATCTTGAGCATTCAAGACATTACCGATCTTGATAAATGAACATCTTTTCGATATTCTTGATCTTGATTCTCATCTTGATCTTGTGTCTTACGAGTCTTGAGGTCTTCGAGTCTTTATAGTTATCTTGATCGATATCTTTGAGTCTTTATCTTTAGTCTTGATTACTCGGTATCATCTTGAAGTCTTCAATATCTCGGTTTCTTAATCGAGCCTTGATTCTCGGTTTCTTCGAGTCTTGGCTTTCGGCCATTTCAAACTTCGGTTTCTTGAGAAACATCTTTGAGTTCTTGAGTCTTCGAACCTATCCCGATCTATATCTCACGACTATACATTTTGCGGATAACATCCCTAATACTCTAAAACCTGAATCGACTCAACTTATCAAGATCATTCAACATGTCATACTCAGGGGTTTTGGGATCTTAATCAAAATCATATATCTTTTATTAAATTCATCTCCCAACAAGGAATTATCAGCTTCAGACTGCACATAACCAATGTAAAAAAGAGACTCAGAAAGCTTAGTAAACCACTGTTTGGAAGCTTGTTTCAACCCATAGAGACTCTTATTGAGCTTACACACTTGTGTCGATTCAATGCAATAACCGTGTGGTGCAAATCATGTATGTTTCTTCGGATAAATCACCATGTAAAAAGTATTGTTCACATCCAGTGATGTATGAACCAATTTCTAGCTCTTTGAAATCGAAAGTAAAATTCGATTATGGTTACTTTTAAGAACAGACTAAAGGTATCAACATAATCAATTCCCTCTTGTTGAGTATATCCTTTTGCAACTAACCTTACTTTATATCTTTCTATAGACCCATCCTGTTTATACTTGATTTTAAAAACCCATTTACAATCAATGCATTCTCTATTTGGTGGCAAGGGAACAAGAGTCCATGTTTTAGTCCTTTCCAAGGCATCTAACTCATTTCTCATAGCTTGCTGCCAATTAGGATTGTCTTTGGCTTGATTGTAATTTTTAGGTTCAATGTTTTGAGAAATGGATGCAGTAAAAACTTTATGAGATGAAGAAAGTTTTTCAGTAGACAAATAATCAGAAATGTCATATTGCTTGCCACATGAAACAATCATATTGGCCTCATGATTATCAGGAATTAGAGATTGAGGCAAACATGTTTCATATACTTTCAGATATGCTGGTTGTGTCCTAGATCTAGAAGATTTTCTGATAAGAGAATCATTCATAACATCATTAGAAACCACATTATCAACACTCTCAACAGGTTCAATAGTCTGTCTATCATTCTCATCAGGTTCAATAGCCTGTCTATTATCACATATATCAAGTTCAATAGCCTGTCTATTATCACATAAGTCAACATACTCATCATGAACTTCCTGATGTAAAGCATCAGACATAATAGGTTGTGAAGCATGAGTAAAAGAAACATCATTAGAAGAATCAGAATTCAAAAAAGAATCTTTAGCAATCAGATTTTGAACAAATGTGTGAGCTCCCTCTTTATCAGCATATGGGAAAATAGTTTCATAAAAGACAACATTTCTGGAAATGAATATCTTACCACTGACTAGATCAAGCATTTTATAGCCTTTAGTTTCAAAAGGATAGCCTAAGAAGACACACTTGACAGCCCTTGGATCAAATTTAGTTCTATTTGCAAACAATGTGTTAGCAAAGCATAAACACCCAAAACATTTGAGAAAAGAGTAATCAGGCTGTTTTCCATAAAGCTTTTCAAAAGGAGAAACATTATTAAGAACAACAGTAGGCATTATATTGATCAAGTAAGCAGCAGTCATAATACACTAACTCCAATACACAATTGGGAGAGATGATTGAAACAACAATGCCCTAGCTACCTGCAACAGATGTTGGTGTTTTCTTTCAACCAAACCATTCTGTTGAGGAGTCTCTACACAAGAAGTTTGGTGAATAATACCTAAAGAATGATAGAAATCATGTAACAAGAACTCACAACCATTATCACTTCTCAAAACTTTTATTTTCTTATTGAACTGAGTAAGCACCATATTGTAAAAGTTTTCCAAAGAACTTTTGACATCAGACTTGGCTTTTAATAAGTAAATCCATGTGCATCTTGAATGATCATCAACAATAGTAAGAAAATATCTAAAACCAGTATGAGAAGCAGTAGAAAAAGGGCCCCATATGTCACAATGTATGAGATCAAAACAAGCAATAGTAGAAGAAACACTAATGGGAAAAGGTTTCTTTTTCTGTTTAGCAAGTGGGCAAATTGTACAATTGTGTCTATCAGAAAGCTTTAAGTCCAAACCCTTTATTTGCAACATATTGAAGGGAGACATATGTCCTAATCTGGAATGCCAAATGTCAAAAATATCAGAATTAGAAGAGGCTGCAACTGAATTTGCTGAATGTGCAACTCTAAGAAGGTACAAGCCCTCATGCTACTCAGCAGAACCAATCACCTTGAGGGTAGTCCTGTTCTGCAAAACACAACTTGATGCCATAAAACTAACTGTACAATTTAAATATCTTGTTAAATGACTTATAGACAACAAGTTAAAAGCAAAGTCAGGAACATACAAAACATTATACAGAGTTAAATGTTCATTGAGAAGTACTGTCCCCATATGTGTTGCTGTAGATATAACATTATTAGGCAAACTAATTTTGATATTTGCTAATGTTGGAGGTGTAGTAAAACATTCCAAACTAGACACCATATGATCAGTAGCTCCAGTATCTAAAATCCAAGTAAAAGATTTATCATGAACATGAGAAAAGAAACAAGAAGCACTTCCCTGTTTACCTTTTGCAGATGTTGAAGCATCATGATTGGTATGAGCAAAGACACCAGCAGCTGAATGAATGGAATCATTGACAGGTTTCTGAGCTTGTTTAGCTAAGGACAACAACTGCTCAAGTAATTCTTGAGTTATCAGGGGATTAGACCCTATAGGAGATTTCTCAGGAGAAGACATTAAGGCATTTGCAGACCTGTCTTTCCCTTTCCCACCCCTTGGACCCTTCCAACCAGGGGGATATCCTATTAATTCAAAACACCTATCCACTGAATGACCACTACCATTACAGTTAGAGCACTTCAACCCCTTCTTTTTATCCTTATGGAACCTTGAGTTGTTAGCTAACATTGCCACAGAATCAGGTAACACAGAATTAGGCAAAACCAGAGACCTTTGAGACTCTTCTTGAAGCAATAAGGCATAAACCTTGGCAAAAGGAGGAAACGGCTTATGCAATAAGAATTGACTACGAATAGCAGCATAAGACTCACTTAAACCAATCAAAAATTTTCATTACACAGTCTTGTTCTTGAGCCGCAGCATATTGCTTAGGAAGATCACATGAACAATTCGCCATGACACCACAATTACAAGTAAAGACAGCCTTATGGCTAACATGTTGGGATTATACTAGAAAGTATGCTTTTACTTTGTATAATCAAAACTGAATTTCGAACTTATTTACTGAAATAAATTGTTTATCACTGATGCTTTAAATATCATCGAATGTTACATATATTTCTTTGATAACTGTTCAATAAATAGTACATGTTACATTGTAGTTAATTTAGTGATACCGGATCACGTAAGATTAAATTAACGATCCCTTGTAATAAAAAAGTACGCTTATTCTTTGTTGGGATTATTATTTGGAAAGTATGCTTTTACTTTGTATAATCACAACTGAATTTCAGACTTATTTACTTAAATAAATTGTTTATCACTAATGCTTTAATATCATCGAATGTTACATATATTTACTGCATAACTGTTCAATAAATAGTACGTGTTACATTGTAGTTAATTTAGTGATACCATATCACATAAGATTAAATTAACAGTCCCTTGTAACCAAAAGTACACCATTCATGACCTAGATGGAAATGAACAATCCATCGTTAAAAGTTGAAGTGTAAGGCTCAGATTGGCTTGTCTTGACCAAGAGATTACACTAAGGCATGGTGATGCCTTTGAATAGGATTCCATGAAGGACAAATTCTTGAATCGAACAAGGAAGAATTAAACCTCGATGGTTCGTTATTTCTTAATCTTTGTCCTTAAATAGGATCACGTGTGGTTGGTAACTATTGCTTTGACTTATCACGGGTAGAGAATCAACGAGATTCAATACTTTATATCTTGGGCAATATTATTGGTCACACGATTGCTAAGATTTAATACGGAGAATCGTGTGTAAGCACGCTTTTGTTCGATTTGCCCCTTTGGGAGGTTCATAAGTTTTATCATACCAAATCTTGCAAGTGGAACTAGTTTCCTAGGTATGGATAATAATGTTGAACCGATTCTTAACCAAGGACAAAAGATATTAATTAATGGAAAGCTATTTCAGTGGCTTGAATTAATTAATGGGCTAGATAATCTTAAACACGGGAAATAATAACTGGGAGCCGTATTAACTGTAATATGGGTTAAGATGGATAGTGCAATATTAATTATGTAGTGGGATTAATTAATATTTATGGGCTTGAATAATATTGTGGCTCAATATTGATAATTCAAGATCCATTGGAAGGTCCAATCTTAATTCTCCTAAAAGCCCCCCCCCAAGTAGCCCAACATAAAGTCCAATAATCGAAAAAGGTGTTTAAAAATAAAATAAATTCTTGTTGCTATTTTTCCTCATTTTTCGAAAAATATAAATTAAAAGGGGAGAAAGATTTTCTTTGAATTTTGTTATGGAATGAAGATATGTATTCTTGGAATACAAGATTATCTCATTAAATTCAAGAAATCTCCCACTTGGTTATTTATATTGGAAATTTCGAAAATTTTGAAAAAGAATGAAAAAAAAGATTTTCTTGATTTTCTTGAAAAGATATTATGGAAGATATGTATTTCTTGAAATACAAGTACATCTCATAAATTCAAGAAGATCCAAATCTTGGTTTTCTTTATCCTCCTTTTCGAAAATATACCATAACATGAGAGAGTGGGATTTTTGTGGAATATTTTAAATATGGAGAAAAGAATATATTGGATATATTCAAGATTTCTTGAAGATCAAGAAAAACATTTCCCCATCTTATTCATGCACAAAATTTTGACCAACACCCCTCTATAAATAGGGGATGAATGTTTCATTCCCGAAAGTGAACACTAAAAATTGTTTTTTGAGGAAAATATCGTGTCGATAAAATATCAAATATTTTGAAACGTCGACAGATTGTGTATTTTCAAAAAAAGTCAATTGTGAGTGTACAATTCCATGTGCTGGAAAAATTAGTAAATCCACAAAGGTGGTGCAACAAAGTTTATTTTTTTCCTTTTGTTAATTGTTCGCGAGCATCCTTCCACCGGATTGTCGAGCAAGGACTAGGGAATACTTGGGAAGGTTTTTCGGTGTGTTTAATCAACGAGACCATTGTCATTCCAAGAGGTACGTTTACGTAAACTCGTAGTAATTCCGCATGCATAGGATTTACGTGAACTGTTTATATGCATGATTTATTGTTGAATTATTATTTGAATTAATATAGGATTAATTCATGTTAGTAATAATTGTTATAATTAAATTTGTATTTAAATATTCATCCCGAATAGATCCGTGCAAATAATTCCCCAACAACTGGTATCAGAGCCTCGGTTTCGGGTTCTGAATTTTAAATTGTAATTTAATTCGTTTTCATTAAATTTGAAATTGGATAATAGAATTGCTAGATCTTTTTTCAGGTATCCAATTGTTATGGAATTTAACGTGTTTATTTATGCATGCATATAAATTATGGGTTTTAATTCGATTCATTCGAATTCGTTTTGCCTCGTGAGAAAATCCATGTGTAGATTATGATTTGTTTGATTTGATCAATGTAATAGACTAGTCTAGATCTAGATTTATTTATTTTTGTAAATAAATTATAACCGGATCGGAAATGGATATGAGACGAAGAATTAAAGGATAGATCTGCATCAGACGCTGACGACGCACATCGCAGGCGAACGCGTTATGAGGCACGCGACCGACGCAGACATCGCCATGCGCACGGGCGCGATTTCTAAAGGTTTGGGCGGGATCACCGACGCACGGACTGGGCAAGCGCTGCCGAGGCGGACGGGCGGTTAAGGCGAAGCGGATGCGCTGTCCGCGAGATCCGCTGGCGAGGCAAGGTCGGCGGCGGGCGGATGACTGATACGCCGCCGAAGCCGAGCCGGCTTAGGATTAGCGTGATACGGCGAGGTGCTCGCCGAGGCGTGATGAGCCGAGTTTGATTCACTAAGGGGCCTACGGACGCGGGCGTGTATCCCACCGCGAAGCTACTTGGCATAAGCCGAGAGGCGGAGTTCTTTCGAGACGATCGAGTGGGAGAAATTCAAGGCGGCGTTTCTTCAAAATCAAGCCAAAAAAAAAAATCAAAACATGACAATTGGATAATTTGTGCCCAATATGTTTATTTTTCCGTTTTTCTTGATTTATTGTTGTGATTTCTTGTGCTTTTATTTAATTTGTTTAAATGTGTTTGCATGAAAATTGCCCAATGAAAAATCTCACCTTCAAAAATTACTAAGTA
The DNA here is from genome assembly GCA_037126765.1 of Stenogyne calaminthoides. NCBI lineage: Eukaryota > Viridiplantae > Streptophyta > Magnoliopsida > Lamiales > Lamiaceae > Stenogyne > Stenogyne calaminthoides. The sequence continues at coordinate 43,005,778 of JBBCBC010000003.1, read as the reverse complement.
TGTTTAAATAATTAATTGACAATTTTATTTCGGATAATAAAATTGAATTAATTTTGACCTCCATGATTTATTTATTTGTGAATTCTTTTGGAGAAATTCCCCCAAAGGACGGTCAAAAGATAGCTTTCACATGAATAAATTCAGATGGATGATTGTGGATTATTCTTAGCATTTACGATGATCCTCCCCACGAGGCTCGCTCAAAATTTAAATAATAATTTTGTATTTAATCATGGTTATTATTTTAGGTATAAAATTGATATCATATACTTCCCTCAAGTCCCTGTCAATTTTATATTGGTCAAGGGAGTCAACTCTTATCTGGATATTAAAGGTTTTTAATCGTTCTTGTTTATAACACCTTGAATGTGTTTAAATAATGACCCACCCCACGTGGCTTATTTATTTGTTTTTTTGAGATGTTGGTCGATGTGATTTGAATAGGACCTCTGGGGAGGACAAATTCTTGAACCCAACGAACAAGGAAGAATTAGACCTCGTTGGTTCGTTATTTCTTAATCTTTCGCCCCTTAAATAGGATCACGTGTGGTTGGTAACTATTGCTTTGACTTATCACGGGTAGAGAATCAACGAGATTCAATACTTTATATCTTGGGCAATATTATTGGTCACATGCGATTGCTAAGATTTAATAATGTTGAACCGTTCCTTAACCAAGGACAAAAGATATTAATTAATGGAAAGTTATTTCAGTGGCTTGAATTAATTAATGGGCTAGATAATCTTAAACACGGGAAATAATAACCGGGAGCCGTATTAACTGTAATATGGGTTAAGATGGATAGTGCAATATTAATTATGTAGTGAGATTAATTAATATTTATGGGCTTGAATAATATTGTGGCTCAATATTGATAATTCAAGATCCATTGGAAGGTCCAATCTTAATTCTCCTAAAAGCCCCCCAAGTAGCCCAACATAAAGTCTAATAACTGAAAAAGATGTTTAAAAATAAAATAAATTCTTGTTGCTATTTTTCCTCATTTTTCGAAAATATAAATTAAAAGGAGAGAAAGATTTTCTTTGAATTTTGTTATGGAATGAAGATATGTATTCTTGGAATACAAGATTATCTCATTAAATTCAAGAAATCTCCCACTTGGTTATTTATATTGGAAATTTCAAAAATTTTGAAAAAGAAGGAAAAGAAAGATTTTCTTTATTTTCTTGAAAAGATATTATGGAAGATATGTATTTCTTGAAATACAAGTATATCTCATAAATTCAAGAAGATCCAAATCTTCTCCTTTTCGAAAATATACCATAACAAGAGAGAATGGGATTTTTGTGGAATATTTTAAATATCAAGAAAAGAATATATTGGATATATTCAAGATTTCTTGAAGATCAAGAAAAAGATTTCCCCATCTTATTCATGCACAAAATTTCGACCAACACCCCTCTATAAATAGGGGATGAATGTTTCATTCCCGAGTGAACACGAAAATTGGTTTTTCGAAAAAATACCAGCGTCGATAAAATATCAAATATTTTGAAACGTCGACAGATTGTGTATTTTTGAAAAACGTCAATTGTGAGTGTACAATTCCATGTGCTGAAAAAATTAGTAAATCCACAAAGGTGGTGCAACAAAGTTTATTTTTTTCCTTTTGTTAATTGTTCGCGAGCATCCTTCCACCGGATTGTCGAAAGCAAGGACTAGGAATACTTGGGAAGGTTTTTCGGTGTGTTTAATCAACGAGACCATTGCCATTCCAAGAGATACGTTTACGTAAACTCGTATTAATTCCGCATGCATAGGATTTACGTGAACTGTTTATATTCATGATTTGTTGTTGAATTATTATTTGAATTAATATAGGATTAATTCATGCTAGTAATAATTGTTAGAATTAAATTTGTATTTAAATATTCATCCCGAATAGATCCGTGCAAATAATTCCCCAACATTCACGACCTAGATGGAAATGAACAATCCATCGTGAAAGGTTGAAGTGTAAGGCTCGGATTGGCTTGTCTTGACCAAGAGATTACACTAGTGCATGATCGATGTAATGAATAGGACTCTGAGAGTACAAATTCTTCAAAACTGAACAAGGAAGAATTAGACCTCAGTGGTTCGTTATTTCTTAATCTTCATTCCTTAAATAGGATTACGTGTGGTTGGTAACTATTGCTTTGACTTATCATGGGTAGAGAATCAACGAGATTCAATACTTTTTATCTTGGGCAATATTATTGGTCACATGTGATTGCTAAGATTTAATACGGAGAATTGTGTGCAAAACGCAACGATTCGATTTGCCCTTTGGGAGGTTCATAAGTTTTATCATACCAAATCTTGTAAGTGGAATTAGTTTAGGTATAGATAATAATGTTGAACCGTTCTGGACTAAGGACAAAAGATATTAATTAATGGAAAGCTATTCAAAGTGGCTTGAATTAATTAATGGGCTAGATAATCTCAAACACGGAAATAATAGCAGGGAGCCATATTGGTTGTAATATGGGTTAAGATGGATAGTGCAATATTAATTATGTAGTGGGATTAATTAATATTTATGGGCTTGAATAATATTGTGGCTCAATATTGATAATCCAAGATCCATTGGAAGGTCTAATCTTAATTCTCCTAAAGGCCCCTAAGTAGCCCAACATATAGTCAATAACTCAAAAAAAAAAAGTGTTTAAAATAAAATAAATATTGTTGCTTATTTTTTCCATTATTTTTGAAATTTATGGATAAAAAGGGAGAAAAGATTTTTTTTTGAATTTTGTTATGGAATGAAGATATGTATTCTTGGAATACAAGATTATCTCATTAAATTCAAGAAATCTCCCACTTGGTTATTTATGAAGAAAATTTGAAATTTTTGAAATATAAAGGCAAGAATTTTTTTTGAAAAGATATTATGGAAGATATGTATTTCTTGAAATACAAGAATATCTCATAAATTCAAGAAGATCCAAATCTTGGATTCTTGCTATAATTTCGAAAATATCCCATAACAAAAAGTAGGTGGGATTTTGTGGAATATTATAATTATGGGAAAAAGAATATAGGAGATATATTCAAGATTTCTTGGAGATCAAGAAAAGATTTTCCCACATTATTTTTTGCCCAAAATTTTCGACCACCTATGCTCTATAAATGGGGATGACTCTTTTCATTTCAAGTAAAATTCCATGTCTTTGGAAAAATTAGTAAATCCACAAAGGTGGTGCAATATAATTTATTTTTCTTTTGTTAATTGTTATGAAGTGTCCTACCTTTGGATAGTGAGCAAGGATTAAGGGAATACTTGGGAAGTTCTTTTGGTGAGTCTAATCAACCAAGCCATTGTCATCCCAAGAGGACGTTCACGTAAACTCGTAGAAATCATCGTGGGATTTACGTGAATTAATTATATCATGATTTGTTGTTGGATTATTATTTGAATTAATATAGGATTAATTCATGCTAGTAATAATTATAAATTAAAATTGTATTTAAATATTACTTTAGAATAGATCCGTACCAAATTATTCCCCAACAATCGTATCGAGCCACGGTTTAAGACTCTCGAATTTTTAAATTGTAATTTAATTCATTGTCATTAAATTTGAAATTGGATAGTAGAATTGCTAGATCTTTTTGCGGTATCAATTGTCATGGAATTTAATGTGTTTATTTATGCATGCATATAAATTGTGGTTTTTAATTGATTCGTTCGGATTCGTTTTTGCCTCGTGAGAAAATTCACGAAGTAGATTATGATTTGTTTGATTTGATCAATGTAATAGACTAATCTAGATCTAGGTTTATTTTTTTTGTAAATAAATTATATTTGGATCAAATGAGGCGGAAGGAAGAATTAAAGGATAAAATTCCAAGCGTGGCGTAGGCGTCGTCCTTGTAAGCGTGTAAGGGAAGACTTGTTTCAGGACATCTGCCCAAACGTCTCTGGACAGGCAAGGCGAGGCCGAAAGACGTCTGCGGTGGCCGCCGAAGCTGTGGCGGCCCGTCTTACGCGGGCGCTGCACGGAGCGGATCATGGATTCGAGGCGGATAAGGGCGCGGCGGACGATCAAGGCCGCTGAAGCTCGCGGGCGAGGCGAAGGGCGAAGCGCAAGGTACGGGACGCTATGAAGCGGCCGCCCCGCCGAGTTCATCAGGCCGCCAGGCCGACGCGGCGATGTTTCGCTGAGACGCCGAAAGCGGGCGGTAATGCGCTACGCGCTAAGGCGCGACGGGCCTCCTCAAGGGCTAAGGGGCCTGGGATGTGGGCGTGCATCTCTTTGCGAGCTACTTGGCGTGGCGTTTGAGATGGAGTTCTTTTCGAGACGATCGAGTGGGAGAAATTCAAGGCGTTTTCTTCAAAATCAAGTCAAGAAAAATTAAACCATAACAATTGGATAATTTGTGTCCAATATGTTTATTTTTCCGCTTTTGCTTGATTTATTATTGTTCTATCTTATGCTTTATTTAATTTGTTTAAATGTGTTTGCGTGAGAGTTGCCCAATGAAAAATCTCACAATCAAAATTACTAAGTATGTTTAAATAATTAATTGACAATTTTATTAGGATAATAAAATTAAATTAATTTTGACCTCCATGATTTATTTATTTGTGAATTCTTTTGGAGAAATTCCCCCGGGGACGATCAAAAGTTAGCTTTCACATGAGCAATTCCAAATGGATGATTGTGGATTATTACTAGTGGCGGCGATGACCCTCCCGAGGGCTCGTTCAAAGCGAAATAATAATCTCAGTATTTAATCATGGTTATTACTTAGGTATAAAATTGATATGCATATACTTCCTGAAGTCCTGTCAATTTTATATTGGTCAGTGGAAGCTAACTATTCCCAATATTAAAGGTTTATAAATCGTTCTTGTTTGTAACTGCTTGAATGTGTTTAAATAATGACCCACCCCACGTGGCTTATTTAAACTATTTTTGAGATGTTGGCTGATGCATGTTCATATTTTTTTGAGATTTTAATATGAAACATGTGATCGAACCTTGTGATATACTTGTGCTTATGCATATAGTTATTTATTTCAGTTCAGCATGTCGTAACCTTTTAATCCACTGTTAATATACTTAAAGTCAATACAATATGTATGGAAACTATATTGATTGGAAACGAAAAATTATTGTCCTAACTCCACAAAAGCACAAGTGGATTCTTGACACACCAAAATCAGATGAGCCAACTGACGGGTCAAAAATGCGAGACTCACAGTCACCTCATGGAGAGATGTCGTCATTTGAAAATGGTGGAGGGCAAAACCCGTAAGGGATTATGTCCTCAAAATTGATGGCCCATCTGAACAAACTTGAGGTTCTGAGTGCAGATTATAACCTGGAGACTCAAATGAATTTGGTACTTCACTCTCTGCCCAAAAGATTTTGAGCATTTTGGCCTCGCTAGCTGATTTGTTGCAAGCTTTGGTCTCGGCAGAGATGTTGATGGGGCCCAAACTCAAGCTTTGACGGCAAGTGGACCGTCTTCATTTTCTAGGCCAAGGGAAGGCAAGAGGAAGAAGATGACCAAAAGCCATAAGCAATAAAACTCAACTGTTGCCAAAAGGGCAATGGTAAGATAAGGAATGCTTGTGGTGTCAAGGAAAAATCCAAAGAGGAAGTGCTTCAACAGCGGTAAGGACAATGGAGGTTTACTGTTCCAACCCCAAATGAAATTTGGAAAGAAAGGTAATTCTCACGCACTTAGTTGTTGAAACACATTTTAGCGGCGTATACTTCTCATTCGTGGGTAGTTGATACGGGATCCTGATCATGTTTGCTTCGGGTTCAAAGGTGACACGGAAACTTAGTGGGAGTGAGATCCTCATCACACCGGGCGATCTTCTGAGAGTGGCAATGTAAGGAGAACTGTTTTTTGAAAACGAGTTTTAATTTTAAGAGATGTTCTTTAAAAGTTTTAGAAAGAATTCACTTTCAGTGCACTAAAATTGGAACGTCTGAACATCTCTTAAAATTAAAACTCTTCAAAAGACATGTGCACTTCTCCGCAAATTTTGCCACTCTCGTGAAGATCGCCCGATGTGATGAGGATCTCTTCCACTTAGTTGTCGGGTCCTTTTGAAACAGTAATGTGAAACAAACATGATCGGTGGATCCCGATCCACCACCCATAAATGGGAGGCATCGGCCGCTAAACAAGTTTCAACAACTAGTGATGAGGATTACCTTTTTTTCCTTTCCTTTTTGGGATTGGAACAGTGACCTCCAATGTCCTTTTCTCCCCCAATTGAAACATATTATATTTTTGGTTCTTTCTTGACACCCAACCAGCCTAACCGCCTTTTTCTCACTTTTCTTAATGATGAGTTTGCTTTGGTTCTGACCATTTTCCTTTTCTTGAGACTTGCCTTCCACTGGCCTAGATCTCGAGAAGAGGCTTTTGATCACCAATGCTTCGTCTTTCTTTCCTAAATGCTTCTCCACTTTCTCCAAGGCTTCTTGAAGATCATCCATGGTGAACATGTGATCACTCATCACAAAACCACAGTAAAATTCATCGAAGCTCCTTGGCAGAGTAAGCAACAGAAATTCGATTTGGGCCTCATCACAATACTTAGTTCCGAGATAAGCCAGTTTCAGAAAATGGTTCTTGACTCTGAGAACATGCTCCCTTACAGTGTTCCTCAATCATTTTCAAATTTAGCCACGTCGTCGTTTTTAAACCGACGATCATCGGTCTTTTGTTGAAAACATTTCTTCAAGACTTTGATAATTTCCGCAATGGACTCAACACCTTCATGAACGTGTTTCAAATCATCAGACAGTGAAGTCAAGATTACACGTTTCATGGGTTCATTGGCCTGCTCCCAAATATTATACTCATGTCTTGCCGCATCAGTTGATTCATCAGTAGGCATACGTGGTTTGGGTACATCAAGAATCCAATAATGTTTTTTATGCAGTAGGATATGCATCATATTACGTTCCAAACATTATAGTTTTCTCCAGATAATTGGTGTTCTTTGAGTGTATATAACAGTGGATTAAAAGGTTGCGACATGATGAACTGAAATAAACAATAATATGCATAAGCACAAATATATCACAAGGTTTGATCACATGCATCATATTAAAATCTCAAAAAAAAATATGAACATGCATCGCCAACATCTCAAAAAAGCAGTTTAAATAAGCCACGTTGGGTGGGTCATTATTTAAACACATTCAACGGGTTACAAACAAGAACGAAGCATAAACCCTTAATATCCGGATTAATAGTTGGCTGACTTTGACCAATATAAAATTGACAGGACTTGGAGAAATATATGCATATCAATTTTATACCTAAGTAATAACCATGATTAAATCTGAGGATTACTATTTTGCTTTGATCGAGCCTCATTGGGAGGGTCATCGCCGCCACTAGTAATAACCCACAATCATCCATTTGGAATTCATTCATGTGAAACCTATCTTTTGACCGTCTGCTTCGGGAATTTCTCCAAAAGAATTCACAAATAAATAAATCATGGAGGTCAAAATTAATTCAATTTTATTATCCTAATAAAATTGTCAATTAATTATTTAAACATACTTAGTAATTTTGAAGTTGAGATTTTTCAATTTGGCAACCCTCATGCAAACACATTTAAACAATTAAATAAAGCATAAGATAGCACAAATAAATCAAGCAAAAGCAGTAAAAATAAACATATTGGGCACAAATTATCCAATGTCATGGTTTGATTTTTCTTGGCTTGATCTTGAAGAAACAAGTCTCGAATTTCTCCCACTCGTTCGTCTCAAAAAAAATACTTCTCTCGAACCGAACCTCCACGTTCCTTACCGCAGGGATGCACGCCAAGATCCGCCGGCCGCTGCTTTAGAGCTTTCTCAGCAGATTTTAAGCTGTTTTTGTCTGGGCCTTGATGCCTTAAGCGCGCCTCATAAGACGCTGTCGATAGGGCGTCGACAGATCTCGACGTTCGGCAACGTCATATGTATGTATTCGCCCGTCTCCCGGGCATGACCAAACAAACCTTCGTCTCATATTTCGCCGTCTGGTTGACTTCACACGTCTGGTTAATCCGTTCTGACTGGCCCCATCCGTTCGGCTTGACCTTAAATCCTCGTCAAGATCCTTGCGCTTCGACCTCGGTTCTGCCCCAGCGTGCCCTAAATGCTGAATACCACTTCTGCCGGGTTCTCGTATTCGATCTTTAATTTGTTTTTTTTTTGTTCGATCCGACATAATTTATTTACAAAAAAATAAATAAACCTAGATCTAGACTAGTCTATTACATTGATCAAATCAAACAAATCCTAGTCTACTCGTGGATTTTTCTCGCGAGGCAAAAACAAACCGAATCTAATCTTTATAAAACCACAATTTATATGCATGCAAAATAAAACATTAAAATCCATGACAATTGGATACCTGCAAAACAGATCTAATAGATTTCTACTATCCAATTTCAAATTTAATGTCCACTTAATTAAATTACAATTTAAAAAATTGAGAGCAAAAGCAAGTGGGCTACGATACCGCTTATTGGGGAATGAGTTGTACATGATCTATTAGGGTGAATATTACTAGCATGAATTAATCCTATATTAATTCAAATAATAATTGCAACAACAAATCATGCATATAAAAAGCCACGTAAAACCCACGACGCGAATCTACGGGTTTACGTGAACGCATTCTCCTCGGGATGGCGGTTCCCGGTCGGACGGACTAACCAAAAAGGACTTCCCAAGTATTCCTTTAGCCCTTGCTCGACAATCCGGTGGAAGGATACTCATGAACAATTAACAAAAAGGAAAAATAAACTTTTTTGCACCAACATGTGGATTTGCTAATATTTCCAGCACATGGAATTGTACTTGGGAATGAACTAATCATCCCCTATTTATAAGAGGGGGTTTGGACGAAATTTTAGTGATATTCCAATGTGGGAAAAGACTTTTCTTGGTCACCAAGAAATCTTGAATATATCCCATATATTCATTTTCCCATAATTAAAATATTCCACAAAAATCCCACCTCCTCTATTATGGCATGATTTTGAAAAAATATAGTGCAAGAATCCAAGATTTGGATCTTCTTGAATTTATGAGATATTCTTGTATTTCAAGAAATACATATCTTCCATAATATCTTTTCAAGAAAATCAAGAAAATCTTTCTTGCCCTCTATTTTCAAAAATTTCAAAATCTCTCTCATGAATAACCAAGTGGGAGATTTCTTGAATTTAATGAGATAATCTTGTATTCCAAGAATACATATCTTCATTCCATAACAAAATTCAAAGAAAATCTTTTCTCCTTTTTATCCATAAATTTAAAAAATTGAGGAAATATAAGCAACAATATTTATTTTATTTTAATCACCTTTTCAGTTATTGGACTTATTGTTGGGCTAACCCGGGGGCCTTTAGGAGAATTAAGATTGGACCTTCTAATGGATCTTGAATATCTAATATTGAGCCACAATATAATTCAAGCCCATAAATATTAATTAATCCCACTACATAATTAATATTGCACTATCTATCTTAACCCATATTACAGTCAATATGGCTCCCGGTCATTATTTCCCGTGTTTAAGATTATCTAGCCCATTAATTAATTCAAGCCCTTTGAAATAGCTTTCCGTTAATTAATATCTTTTGTCCTGGTTAGGAAACGGTTCAACATTATTATCCATATCTAAAAACTAATTCCCTTTGCAAGATTTGGTATGATAAAAACTTATGAACCTCCCAAAGGGCAAATCAAGCAAGCGATTTTGCACACAATTCTTCAGATTAAATCTTAGCAATCACATGTGACCAATAATATTGCCCAAGATAAAAAGTATTGAATCTCTCCGATTCGCTACCCATGATAAGTCAAAGCAATAGTTACCAATCCCACGTGATCCTATTTAAGGGGACGAAGGTTAAACAACGAATCCACCGAGGTCTAATTCTTCCTTGTTCGGGCCTCAAGAATTTATCCTCCCAGAGGTCCTATTCAACAAGATCACCATGCACTAGTGTAATCTCTTTGTCAAGACAAACCAATCTCGAGCCTTACACCTCAACCTTTTCGCGATGGTTGTTCATTTCCATCTAGGTCGTGAATGACGTACTTTTTAGTTACAAGGAGGATTAATTTAATCTTCCGTGATCGGTATCACTAAATTAACTCTGATTGTAACACGCATTTAATTATTGAACGCTTATGCAAAGAAATATATATAACATTCAATCATATTTAAAGCATCAGTGATAAACAATTTATTTCGGTAAATAAGTCCGAAAATTAGGTTTTGATTATACAAAGTAAAAAGCATACTTTTCAAAGATAATCCCAACAATCTCCCACTTATACTCAAAGTCCGCTTTTAAGTATACTACAACACGTCTCGAGTAGTCCGTGACATCTAATGTCACCTACACTAACCTAATAATTTCTCCCACTTATACTCAAAGCAGATTGGCAACGGTCTTGACACCCATTCCTTCCACATGTCTCGAATGTATTCAGAGGCAGAACTTTTTGTGAAAGGATCTCGCCAGGGTTGTCCTCAGACGCTATCTTTGCCACATCTATATCTCTCTCTTAACGATGACTCAGATAAGATGGTATTCCTTTCAATGTATTTCTTTGGCTTTGTGGGCTCTTGGTTCCTTGAATTTGCAAATCGCCTCCGCAAGATTGTCACAATAAAAATGATTATCTTTGGGCAAATTCGAACCACATCTAAGTCCACAAGGAAGTGCTTGAGCCAAACCGGTTTTTTTCGCCTCGCTAGAAGCCTACATATTCGACTTCCATGGTAGAATCTGCGATGCATTTCGCTTGACGCTTCTCCATGTCACGGCTCCTCCCCATGCAAAAACACACTAATGGAGGTAGATTTTCCGAGTCCATGTTCGATTGGAAATCCGAGTCCGGTGTAACCAATGGGGATTGACTTCTCGATCGATAAACCAACATTCTATCCCGAAGTTCTTTTCGGATCTTCGTAATGTTTTTAATCGTCGTCAATGCTCTTTTCGGGGTTACTTTTGATATCTTGCCACCATGCCTCTGAACGCAGCGGATATCCGGTCTCGCGATACAAGATTGCATACATAAGACTTCCCAAGAAACGAAGCATAAGGAATGCCTTTCATGTCATCTATCTCCTCTTTCGCCTTAGGGGACATTTTCTTGGATAGATGGATTCCATGCCCGAAAAGGTACGAATCCTTTCTTGGAATCTTGCACATCAAACGTTTCAAGACAATGTCTATGTATGAAGCTTGCGATAAGCCTAACATCATTTTCTTGCGATCTCGAGTGATCTTGATCCCAAGGACGTGCCCGCTTCCCCTAAGTCCTTCATATCAAACTGCTTTTTGAAAACCATGCCCTTACGCTCGATAACACCTTCACATCGTTCCGATGATCGTAATGTCGCTTCACGATATAGTACTAAGAATACCAATGCAGTTCCGACACGCTTTTTTATACACATAACTTTCAAACTCATTTTGATCAAACCCATAAGACTTTATAACATGATCAAAACATTGGTTCCAAGCTCGATGCTTGTTTGAGACCGTAAATGGACTTTTGAGCTTACAAACAAGATGTTCTTCGCCCGTTTCAATGAAACCTTGGGGTTGTCAGATATAGATCTCTTCGTCAAGACTTCCGTTAAGGAAAGTCGTCTTGACATCCATTTGCCGATTTCAAAGTCGAAATGCTTGAGTGAATCGATAAGAGAATCTGAGATGGACTTAAGCATGGCTCTTGGCGAAAAAAGTTTCCTCATAATCGATCCCTTCTTTCCGAAAGTATAACCTTTTCGCCTGGCTAGTCTTGCTTTGAAGGTTTCAACCTTCCCGTCCCGGCCCTCTTTTTTCCTCTTATATACCCACTTGCATCCAATGGGTTTGACCCCATTAAGTGGTTCGACTAGCTCCCACACTCTATTATGAAACATAGAACCCATTTCGGCTTTCATTGCTTTTTGCCAAGAATCTGCATCCTTATCTTGGAGTGCCTCGTCATATGTCCATGGGTCTGATTCGTCTTGTCCGGGAATCAAGTCCGAGGACTCTCCTATTCCAATGAATCTCTCGGGTTGTCTAACAACCCTCCCACTACGACGAGGCTCCGCCAGAAAACGATCGTTTGGTATATCATCTAATATGGTTAGCAATGAGGTTTGCCCTCTAAGCTCATTTAAGGTAATCTCACTTCTGGGTTTTCTTTGATTCATATAGTCTTCTTCTAAAAATCTAAAGTGAGTGCTTATGACCACCTTTTGATCTTCAGGACCATAGAACATACACCTTTTTGTTCCCTCAGGGTATCCTATAAACAGCCTTAATTCTGATCGAGGATCCAATTTACCGGCTTCCTTGTCTAGCACGTAGGCCGGACACCCCCAAATCCTCATGTGTCTCATGCTAGGCTTGTGCCCGCTCCACAATTCTTTGGGAGTTTTGGGAACCGATTCGAATGGCACCAAGTTCAGAATGTAAGCCGCTGTTTCCAAGGCATGACCCCAGAACGACTTGGGAAGATCCGCATAACTCATCATTGACCTAACCATTTCCAAAAGAGTTCTATTTTTTCGCTCTGCAACCCCGTTTTGTTGAGGGGTTCCGGGTGCAGTAAGTTGGGATACAATCCCTTCATCAGATAAGTAGTTCAAAAACTCATCGCTGAGGTATTCGCCCCCACGATCAGATCGTAGAGACTTGATACGTTTTTCCATATGATTCTCTGCTTGAGCCTTAAATTCTTTGAATTTCTCAAAGGTCTCAGATTTATGCTTCATAAGGAAAATATAACCGCATTCTTGAGTAATCATCAATAAAGGTGACAAAATACTCACAACCTCCTCTTGCTTTGGTTGACATTGGACCACATACATCCGTGTGAACGATCTCTAACACTTCTTTTTGCCCTATTCCCTTGGCTCCAAATGCCCTCTTGGTCATTTTACCTCCAAACATGATTCGCGGGTTGGAAACGGTTCAACTTGGAGAAGTTCTATTGAACCGTCTTTCACCAACCTTTGGATCCTCTTTGGATTTATATGACCCAATCTTAGATGCCAAAGAAGTGTCTCGTTCACGTCTGATGAACATTTTCTTTTCTCGGAAATAGTTGATGTGTTATAGGATGCATTTCTTGAGTGGTGTGCACAAAGATTAATTGTATAGAGATTATTCGCCAACGTTCCATGACGAGATAAATTTATCATAAAGAGAAATGGTAACAACTTTATTAAAAGTAACCGAATATCCATCATGAAAAAAAGTTTAGAAACTGAAATCAAATTCTTTCTAAAACTCGGAACGCATGTAACATCTCTTAAAATTAAAACTCGTCTTCAAAAAGACAGGTGCACTTCTCCCATCGCTTCATTTTGCCACTCTCAGAAGATCGCCCGGTGTGATGAGGATCTCACTTCCACTTAGTTGTTTCGGGTCCTTTTGAACCGTAATGTGAAACAAACATGATCAAGTGGATCCCGGGATCCACCACCCATAAATAGGAGGCATACGCCGCTAAACAAGTTTCAACAACTAATGAGTGAGGATTACCTTTCTTTTCCTTTCCTTTTGGGATTGGAACAGTGACCTCCAATGTCCTTTTTCTCCCCAATTGAAACATATTCCTTTTGGTTCTTTCTTGACACCCAACCAGCTAACCGCTTTTTTTCTCACTTTTCTTAATGATGAGTTTGCTTTGGTTCTGACCATTTTCCTTTTCTTGAGACTTGCCTTCCACTAGCCTAGATCTCGAGAAGAGGCTTTTGATCACCAATGCTTTGTCTTTCTTTCCTAAATGCTTCTCCACTTTCTCCAAGGCTTCTTGAAGATCATCCATGGTGAACATGTGATCACTCATCACAAAACCACAAAGTAAAATTCATCGAAGCTCCTTGGCGAGAAAGCAATGTAAATTCGATTTGGGCCTCATCACAATACTTAGTTCCGAGATAAGCGGTTTAAAATGGTTCTTGACTCGAGAACATGCTCCCTACAGGTGTTCCTCAATCATTTTCGGCTAGCCACGCCGCCGCTTTTTAAACCGACGATCATGCGGTCTTTTGTTGAAAACATTTCTTCAAGACTTTGCATAATTTCCGAACGGACTCAACACCTTCATGACGCGTGTTTCAAATCATCGACGGTGAAGTCAAGATTACACGTTTCATGGGTTCTATGGGCTCGCTTCCCAAATATTATACTCATATGTCTTGCCGATCGCTTGATTCATCAAGAGGTATACGTGGTTTGGGTACATCAAGAATCCAATAATGTTTTTGTGCAGTAGGACACGCATCATATTACGTTCCAAACATTATAGTTTTCTCCGGATAATTGGTGTTCTTTGAGTGTATATAATGATGGATTAAAAGGTTGCGACATGATGAACTAAATAAACAATAATATGCATAAGCACAAATATATCACAAGGTTTGATCACATGCATCATATTAAAATCTCAAAAAAATATGAACATGCATCGCCCAACATCTCAAAAACAGTTTAAATAAGCGGCGTTGGGTGGGTCATTATTTAAACACATTCAAGCGGGTTACAAACAAGAACGATTATAAACCCTTAATATCCAGTTAATAGTTGGTTCTGACTTGACCAATATAAAATTAGCGAGGACTTGGAGAAGTATATGCATATCAATTTTATACCTAAATAATAACCATGATTAAATACAGGATTACTATTTTGCTTTGATCGAGCCTCATTGGGAGGGTCATCGTCGCCACTAGTAATAACCCACAATCATCCATTTGGAATTCATTCATGTGAAACCTATCTTTTGACCGTCCCGTTGGGGGAATTTCTCCAAAAGAATTCACAAATAAATAAATCATGGAGGTCAAAATTAATTCAATTTTATTATCCGGAATAAAATTGTCAATTAATTATTTAAACATACTTAGTAATTTTGAAGTTGAGATTTTTCAATTTGGCAACCCTCATGCAAACACATTTAAACAATTAAATAAAGCATAAGATAACACAAATAAATCAAGCAAAACAGAAAAATAAACATATTGGGCACAAATTATCCAATTGTCATGGTTTGATTTTTCTTGGCTTGATCTTGAAGAAACAAGTCTCGAATTTCTCCCACTCGTTCGTCTCGAAAAAATACTTCGTCTCGAACCTCCATGCAGCATTTCCAATGGATGGATGCACCATCCGATCCCGTTATTAACTGTTTAGAACTTTCTAGCGGCCTCGGCGACCCGGCAAATACGCCCTTGATGCCTCGGCGCAGCTCGGTATTAGCTGTCGATAGGCGTCGGCAGATCTCGGCGGCTGGCAGCGGATCAGCAGCGATGCTTCGCCCGCCTCGCTTTACCCTGCGACCAAACGCCGCCGTGGGCGCATGGCGTCTCGCCCCGCCATGACTACGACGCCCGTCCGTTCGACTGGGCCGCGCCCGTGCCGCAAGCCTTCATCTGCTCGCTGGCCAACAGCGCCCTGCCTGCTGGGCAGCGATACTGTGCGCCCACGCCCGCTACTTCAGTTACGTATTTCGTCCTTTAATTCTTCGTCTTTTCGTTTCCCGATCCGGTTCAATTTATTTACAAAAAAAATAAATAAACCTAGATCTAGACTAGTCTATTACATTGATCAAATCAAACAAATCCTAGTCTACTCATGGATTTTCTCACGAGGAAAAACAAATCCGAACGAATCAATTATAAAACCACAATTTATATGCATGCAAAATAAAACATTAAAATCCATGACAATTGGATACCTGCAAAAGCAGATCTAACGGTTCTACTATCAATTTCAAATTTAATGTCCACGAATTAAATTATAATTTAAAAATTGAGCAAAAAAAAGTGGCTCTACGATGCGATTATTGGGGAATGAGTTGCGCACGAGATCTATTCGAGGTGAATATTTAAATACAAATTTAATTCATTAATTATTACTAGCATGAATTAATCTATATTAATTCAAATAATAATTGCAACAACAAATCATGCATATAAAAAACGTAAAACCTACGCGTTACGGAATCTACAGGTTTGCTTATTTAACTTATCTCGGGATGGCGGTGGCCCGGTCGGACGGACTAACGAAAAGGACTTCCCAAGTATTCCCTTAGCCCTTGCTTTCGACAATCCGATTGGAAGGATACTTTCGCGAACAATTAACAAAAGGAAAAAATAAACTTTTTGCACCAACATGTGGATTTGCTAATATTTCGGCACATGGAATTGTTTTGGGAATGAACTAATCATCCCTATTTATAAGAGGGGTTTGGACGAAATTTTAGTGATATTCAATGTGGGAAAAGACTTTTCTTGGTTCAAGAAATCTTGAATATATCCCGTATATTCATTTTCCCATAATTAAAATATTCCACAAAAATCCTTTCCTCTCTATTATGGCATGATTTTTGAAAAATATAGTGTGCAAGAATAAAGATTTGGATCTTCTTGAATTTATGAGATATTCTTGTATTCCAAGAAATATATATCTTCATAATATCTTTTCAAGAAAATCAAGAAAATCTTTCTTGCCCTTTCTATTTTCAAAAATTTCAAAATCTCTCTCATGAATAACCAAGTGGGGAGATTTCTTGAATTTAATGAGATAATCTTGTATTCCAAGAATACATATCTTCATTCCATAACAAAATTCAAAAAATCTTTCTCATCTTTTATCCATAAATTAAAAAAAATTAGAGAAATATAATAAACAATATTTATTTTATTTTAATCAAGATTAGATTTCAGGTTATTGGAACTACACGAGATATGTTGAGTATACTTCGGGGGGCCTTTGAGTATAATGGGAGATTGTTGGATTATACTATAAAGGATCTTGAATATGTATAATCAAAATTGAATTTTAATATATTTAATAAATAAATTTATAATTAATTTAAATATCATTAATGTTACATATATTTATCGTGATAACTGCTCAATAAATAAGACGCGGTTACATTGTAGTTAATTTAGTGATACCGCATCTCAGTAAGATTAAATTTACCCCCCTTGTAACTAAAAAAAGTTGCTATTTAAGATGGAAATGAACAATCCATCATTAATTAATTGATTGCTTTTTTGTCTTGACCAAGAGATTACGTTAATTAATGATTTTTTTGTCAAATTAGACCTATAAGAGGTTAAACATTATTATCCCAACAAGGACTAATTCCCGTTATTTCTTAATTTGGTATGATAAAAAGATCACCGTGGTTGGTAACTAAATCACTTATCAAAGCGAGCTCAACCAGATTCTTTTTATCTAAATATTAGCAATCACATGTGACCAATAAGATTTAAAGATAAAAATTTTTTGAATCTCTTTGTTCGATTACCCTGGGAGGTTTATAAGTTTTAGTTACCAAATCGTGATCTGGAAAGGGATGAAGGTTGATGGATAACGAATGTTGAACTAATTCTTGACCAAGGACAAAAGATATTAATTAATGAAAAGCTATTTCAAAGGGCTTTGAATTAATTAATGGGCAAGATAATCTTAAACACGGAAATAATAACCGGAGCCGCGATGGTTGTTCATTTCCATCGGGTTAAGATGGATAGTGCAATTTTAGTTTATGTAGTGATTAATTTAATATTTATGGGTATGAATAATATTGGCTCAATATTGATAATTCAAGATCCATTATTGAAGGTCCAACTTAATTATCCTAAAGGCAATCATATTTAAAAATTCGGTGATAAACAATATATTCCAATAAAAAAAAAAAAGGTGTTTAAAATAAAATAAATATTGTTGCTTATTTTTTTCCATTATTTTCAAATTTATGGATAAAAAATTTTGAGAAAGATTTTTTTTTGAATTTTGTTATGAACGATAAGATATGTATTCTCGAATACAAGATTATCTCATTAAATTCAAGAAATCTCCCACTTGGTTATTCATGAAGAAAATTTCAAAAATTTTGAAATATAAAGGCAAGAAAGATTTTTTTGATTTTCTTGAAAAGATATTATGGAAGATATGTATTTAAATGAAATAAGAATATCTCATAAATTCAAGAAGATCCAAATATCGATTCTTGCCTATAATTTCAAAAATATCCCATAACAAAGAAGATGGGATTTTTGGGAATATTATAATTATGGGAAAAAGAATATAGAGATATATTCAAGATTTCTTGGAGATCAAGAAAAAGATTTTCCCACATTATTTTTTTTTTCCCCAAAATTTTAGGACCACCTATGCTCTATAAAAATGTGGATGACTTTTTCATTCCCAAAGATAATTCCACGCGGCTGGAAAAATTAGTAAATCCATAAAAAGGTGGTGTAAACATAATTTATTTTCCTTTTGTTAATTGTTTCAAGTGTCCTACCACTTGGGATAATCGAGCAAGGATTAAAGGAATACTTGGGAAGTTTTTTTGGTGAGTCTAATCAACCAAGCCATTGCCATCCCAAGAGGTACGTTCACGTAAACTCGTAGAATTTTGCATGCGTAGGATTTACGTGAATTAATTATATGCATGATTTGTTGTTGAATTATTATTTGAATTAATATAGGATTAATTCATGCTAGTAATAATTATAAGAATTAAATTTGTATTTAAATATTCACCCCGAATAGATCTGTGCAAATTATTCCCCAACATAACATGCTCATCCCACAAGTATTTAAACTCATTATAGTAATTAACCAGAGTCTTGGAGCCTTGAGCAATATTAGTTAAAGATTTTTCCAGTTGAAAAATCTTTGACAAATCAGAACATTCATAGCGAGCAATTAACTCATTCCATACTTCACGAGCAGTTTGAAAGTACCTCAAAGTCTTCTTGATTTCAGGAGAAACCGAGTTGAGGATCCACTGCAGCACCAGATCATTAGCACGCACATATGCTGCATAAACCGCCCTATCACCATCAGGAGCTGGAACGACCAGAGAACCATCCACAAGTGGAAGCTTGTTTTTCACACTCAGACCGCGCGCCACCGATTGCCGCCATGAAATGAAATTCACCCCGTCAAGAGGTTCAAGAGCAATGGACATAGCCGGATTATCATTATGGTGAAGGAAATAAGGAGAAAGCGGATTGACCGCAGGATCTAGCGAAACCACCGGAGCATTCGGATTCGCCGCCATCGAAAACACCAAGGACTGGAACTAATTGATCAAATAAACGAACGAAATCGCAAAAGCGATACAAGAAACCAAAAACTTTCAACAAACACTGTTGAAATAAAAAAAACCCAATCGAAAACTGAATCAATCGATTCTGATTTCGAAAGAAAACACAATGAGCGTAAAACTCAAATCAGATGCGGAAGCTTAGGATCGAATTGACATTACCAGTATAAAACTGATACCATATTAACAATCTAAACAAGATTGATTGAAAGAAGAAGAAGAAACTTTATTAAACTCAATAACCGTTTCTGGATGAATACAAATCGAAGAAGATAAAGAAGATGAACAGAAAAGTTGAATAACAAACTTAATGTCTATCCTATTTATAGAGTGAGAATACAAAGACTTAATTCTAACTAATTCTCCCTCTCTTAGCACTTTTAGTAATACAAATAAAAGGAAGTAGCAACTCTTATAAGTGAAGTTGCACTTTTACTCTTTAGACTATGTTTACCATTAACTCATACCAAAGTTTATTCCTTTTAATAATAATAATAATAATTATTATTATTTTAAAATTTATTTGTACAATAAATGTTCAATTAGGGAGGAAATGATACGATCAATTTCTGTCACCGTATTTTTACTTGGAATAATGTAAAAAAATATTTTCTTCATTATAATTAATTGTTGTAATCATTCCTCTTATGCCTTAGCAGTGGCACAATTGCAGAAATAGTAGACCCAACAAATCTGAAACAATCCTCCAACCTCCGACCCATTCGCCATTTTCAATTTCAAGCTTCGCTACGTTTTCGTGTCATCACCACTCTGCCCTCACTTTCTCGCTCTTCTCTGTAATTTCAAATTGAAAGAAAAAGTCAAAAAAGGTCCACAGTAATGCAGAACAATTCACCGCCTCCAATAACTCCGGCGTACTTTCTCAGTGATCCCGAGATGGCCTCCGTCGTCCCCCATATCGCTTCCGGCGACCCCACCTCCTCTGCCCTATTCGATTGGTCCGATTTCCTTGATTTCGACGTCGACGAAGCTCTCAACACCTCCTTTCTCCAATCCGAATTGGGATCCGGGCCCGAACCCGAACCTGAAATCAGCCACAGTCAACCATCGGAGAATTCGGGCCGAATCAGGAAGAGGGACCCGAGATTGCTGTGCCCTAATTTCGCAGCGGGTCGGATCCCGTGCGCGTGCCCTGAATTGGATAGGCAATTGAAGGAGCAGGAGGAGGAGGAAGCGGCGGCGCCCGGTAAGAAGCGGGTCCGGATTGCGAGGGCTTCAATTGGGGCCCCGTTACGGTGTCAAGTACCCGGTTGTGAGGCGGATATTAGTGAGCTTAAAGGGTATCATAAGCGGCACCGCGTGTGCTTGCAATGTGCACACGCCAGTTATGTGATGCTGGATGGGGAGAAGAAGAGGTACTGCCAGCAGTGTGGAAAGTAAGTTTCTCTGTTTTCCCAGATGAAATGGAACATTAGCGTACTGTTTTGATGTTAGGATGATTGGTCAATTGTGTGTTTATTGCTTTTATGATGTCTTTGTGCTCATGTGAAGAATGAACAGTGGGAAATTAGCTCATTTAAATGATGGTTGTTGCATTTGGGGTCAACTCATGTTTATCGTGATTTCCGATTTCATGTTTTCATCTTCAACCTGGTATTGTGTCTGCTGCGATGTGAGAGGTTAGATACGAGATGCAACACAAAATTGAACTAGACCTAAAGTTTTATCCTCATAGAGTTGATGGTGATTGGGGCAAGTTAGTTCAATTATTCAATTAATTGATGCATTTATGGATAATGGATTACTTTGATTTGAATGCAATGAGTTAATGTGTATTCTTTGCTTCTATTGTTTCCTTTATAAACTGGATATTTTGATTATTTTTTACCTTTTCGTTTTGGTTGATTTGTATTTCTTGGCTGATTCTAGATTTTTGCTCATTTTGCATTTAACACTTTTGAGTTGATGCACAAGGTTTTAAAGTCATCCTTGATAAATGTTCATATCAGGATAGTTGTATGGTCTCTAGCTTTTAGATATATGCCTAAGCTTAATCTCAGTTTGATATATGAGTTAAAACAAGACTCAAATATCACTGAATGCAATTTTGGGAATAAATGTTGTCGGGCATTACCTTACAAATTCCAAAATTCATGATTTTGGGAGCTTACTTGGTATATTTTGACATCTACTAAGTTTGTTAATTCATGATTTTGGGAGCTTACTTAATATATTTTGACATCTACTAAGTGTGTTTTGGGGTGGGTGAGGAATCAATGGTTTCTCAGAGCCTAGAGCAGATGGCTTTTCTTCAGCGTAAGGATAAGTCTTAGCTCATCAATTATTTAACAGGAAAAATTTAAGCTTTGATACACATGATATTTTCTTGAACATTTGGTGAGGAACTGAAGCAAATTGCACAAGTCAAATGTGATGGAGTTATTGTTGTTGTGTGCTTCTGGTTTGATGAGGAGTATCTTAATACATGTCTGAAGTTATGTAACCCACATATCTTCCTCTGTAAATGATTATATTTACAGCAGTTATAAGTTGGCACTAGTTTTTCTATGATATTTCTCCTGTATACTGTCCAACTAATTCAGAAGTTACTGCAATGTCTGGAGGTGTTTTGGTGTTTCAGAGAAAATGATTTTGGCGAAATGTAGTATTGACCAACTTGTATAAATGTGCCTCACATTAAATATTCTTTTTTCTGTTAATTGTTGTCATAATTACATCACTTGGCACTTCCTCTGTGGTTTAGAAGTGTAAACATATCAGCAAGATACTAGATAAGTCACACTGAACTCTAGTAACTATATTCAATTTATTTAAATTGACTATCTGGAAAAAAATATCATAATTTACCACTAATTTTTCTGGCCAATCTCTGATGCTGGCAGGTTTCATGTCTTGTCGAATTTTGACGAGGGTAAACGTAGTTGTCGGATGAAATTAGATATTCACAATAGACGTCGAAAGAAATTTAACGACTCTAGAGGAGGTACGGGAAAGGAAGTTCAACAGGTTATACTATCTGATGATATCAAAGACGATGATGACACAGAAAAAGGTACGAAGACCGTATATTAACGTCAATGATAATTTTTTATTCTAACTGCTGTCAACTGCCCCCTATTTTTATTTAGAAATATAGTATTTTTAGTCCTGTATTTTGTCCTTAGTTTGATTTAAGTCTTGTCGACTTTCACGAATTGAAAATACTCTTGCAACTTTCAGTTTTTGACATTTTGGTCCAGTAACTGGCTATAGGAGGTGAACATCCCGTTAACATTGATGTGGCAGTGTCTTATTTGTCCATGTGTCAGAGTCTGATTGCTCAACTGGGTATTTCACCTCCTATAGCCAGTTATCGAGCCAAAATGTCAAAAAATTGAAACAGGACTATTTTCAATTCGTGAAAAGTCGATAGAACTAAAACCAAAATAGGAGTAACTTACAGGACTATAAAACCTATTTTTCCTTCTATTATCTTCTTCTCAGGTATAGCAATACAATTGGAGGAATCACAAATGTTTTAGCAAATAATCTAAATTATTTGGAACAATTTTGGGAAATTATTTTTCTTTTTGAGTGTGCTAAATGAATTGTTGATGCTCTAGATGGCACAAGTACGAGCAGTCAGAGTGAAGAACGGGTAACATTGGTGGAGTCTGATGGAAATGTCTCCACAATAAGTTCTGCTCCAAGCTCCCAAAATTTGCAGGGAGAAAGTTTGGTATCATTTGATGTACCTCGTGAAATTCAAAATAATGTGGAGAAACAGAGTCCAAAATCTAAACGATCTGCTTCTTCACCTGATGATAAGAGTAAATTTTCCTCTGTGGTAAGCCCTATACCTTAATGGTGTGTCTTATCTTTTTTTTTATGTGATGTTTGTTTTGAGTTTTAAGTGGTTTTTAAAAATCGATTTTTTATACTTTCTGCTTCTTAGGGAATCTACCGAGTTAAAACTTTCTGCTTTTTTATTTCTGTTTAGTGTCCTGCTGGTCGGATCTCCTTCAAGCTCTACGACTGGAATCCTGCTGAGTTTCCTCGACGGCTTAGATTGCAAGTACTCAAAAGATTATTATTGCAGTTTAGTATAATAAGGGAGATTAATCAATATTATCTGTGTCAATTATGTGTTGATTTTAACATTTTCCTGGCTAAGTTTATAGATATTCGAATGGTTGGCTAGCATGCCCATTGAGTTGGAGGGGTATATCCGTCCTGGTTGTACAATTCTGACAGCTTTTATTGCAATGCCAAAGCCGATGTGGCTTAAGGTATTCTTGAATTTATATTCTTCTTATTCTTTGGGGTATATTTGGATGATCATATTATCTGTACATATATAAAACTTCATGATATATGTATAAATATTATGGGAGATTTGTTTTGTTCATGCTTGTAGAGTTCTTATGGTTTAACTATCTACTATCCTTGCATTGGGCAGTTAAAGGAGAAACCAGCTTGTTATATAAACAACCTTGTTACCTCCCCTGGGAATATGTTATATGGAAGAGGCACGATGCTCGTTTATTTGAATGACTTGGTGTTCCGTGTTACAAGAGGTTAGTTGGACTCTTGCTGTATGATTATCATCTTCTAGTATGTTTGATTTGGGATTTAGAGGATTTTGAAATATGGATTTGAAAATCTAGTGGGTCTCAATATCCTGATAAATAATAATGGTGTTTTTGTTTTGAGATTTAAGTAGGGTATAATTTAACTTTATGTGTATAAGAGTGTGTGATGTTGTATTATTATATTATTGTTAACTTTATTGTGATGATTAGATGATTGTCTAATAATTGATGTGTGGTATTAGAAAGTTCTAAAAGTGAGAAAAAATGTGTGTAAAGTGATAAATAAAAGAAGAGTTGGATTAAAATCCCAAATTCGATTTTCAAGTCCCAAATCAAATATACCCTTTATAATTTCTTTCCAAAACTGGTTGCTTCTTGTTTTATTTATAAAAAGAGTAATTAAGCAAGGAAATGAATTGCCATAAACCATTAAAGGTAAAATTAGACACTAAGTGAGATACGGTAAACTCTTCTGGGAATAACTTAGGTTGGTTTTTAAGTGAGGAAAACAGTTTTATCAGAAATTACTTGATTTTGGTAGCTTTACTATTTTTCAGTCCCTGAATTGTTAAAGTCTTTTTTTTTTTCTGGGAATACATGTTTGGTACTCCAAAAATGACTATAGAATTAAGTATTTATGAAAATAGTGATTGACTTTTAGCATTATAGCATAGGATCATCATTTTTTCAGTTTGAGTAAACGTGACATGTTTTTTGTGTTATGAAGTGAAGAATTTTTCTTACCGTATTATGTTCCTAAGTTACTGGATACTTGTGAAAATGATGCAGATTCTGTTGTAGAAGTCAACGTAAAGGATAGATCTCCAAAACTTCACTATATCTATCCAACTTGCTTCGAGGCTGGCAGGCCTTTGGAGTTTGTAGCCTGTGGAAGCAACCTACTCCAGTCTAAGTTTCGGTATGATGTGCATTCTATTTTTGATAAAAGTATTGCTTGTTTAAATTCTTCTGGAGAATGGATGAAAAACACAGGTATAGTGTTTGATCTAGGGAAAAATTGACGCTGCTTTGGAAAATTGAGACAAAAATAGGCTTTGTAATACCAGTATATAAGTCTTGATAATCATCTATAAATAGGTGAAATGCATGCATTTTAGGGTGCCAGATGCCTGATTTAATTATGAGAAGGTAGATTCTATTTACTGTTTAATCATACTATGATGCTATAGTTATATATAGAGCACGAGTTTTTTTATACTAAAAACTATTCTTGGTTTGTATGGAAACTGGATTTATTCCCAGCTCCAATATATAACTAAAACTATTCTTGGTTTGTGTGAAAGCTGGATTTATTCCCAGCTCCAAAATATAAAAATTTCGTTGTATGTGGCAGGTTTCTTGTTTCGTTTGGTGGGCGTTACCTGGCGTACAACATATGTGTTTCATCATTATGTTGTAAGAGAGGAAATAGCAACAATTTTGACCATCAACTAGTGAAGATATCCATTCCTCAAACTGATGTAAATATTTTTGGCCCAGCATTTATCGAGGTTAGATCCGTAATTGACCCACTTTTACACTCTCCCCTAGTGTCGCGCACAAATGTATCAGTTCTTCTTCAACAGCTTTTCCTATCCTAGTGTCGATTTTTGCTGTGCATCAAAACTTGGTGAAGGGTTTTTCTAATTGATTTTCTTAAACCATTGTGTATACTTGTTGTGAGCCAATATAAGCCTTTCTTGTCGGAGTCATATAGGAACACAAAATCAATTGGAAGCTTTTTTTTTTTTTTTTTTGGAGTGAGTTGCAAAATTGGTCCCATATTTATTGGGTGTTGGCGATTTTAGTCCCATACAAATTAATTTTTCAGTTGAGTCCCCATTATTTCTTAAATGATGCAATTTTAGTCCTGTATTTTCAAGGTTGCGGGATTTCTGTATGTGTCACTCACTTGAACTGCCAAATTTCGATGTAGCGACGGAAGTATTGACTTGGCATTGGTTACGTGGCATAACGAGATCCCAACATATTTATTTCAATTAAATAATCACATAATCCTCTTAAAATAAAAAAATTGTCAATATAGGACTAAAAATTGCATCATCATAAAAGTCATGGGACTTGAGAAAGTCGTTTATATTTGACTAAAATCACCAACACACACAATAGTCAATAGATAAGGGACCAATTTTGCAATTTACTCTTTTTTTACATTAGGTTTTCTTCTCTGAAGAAATAGATACATAAATTGCTGTGAGAAGAATGAAGAAATGACTGGTTATGATTACTTTTCTTTCTTTTCATTAATGGTATATTCTACAGGTCGAAAACCAGTCTGGCCTATCCAACTTCATTCCTATTCTTATTGGTGACAAAGAAATATGTGCAGAAATGGAGATCTTGCAATCTAACTCGCCTTTATCCTCCCAAGAACGACAACATTCAGCTCCAATGCCTTCGTGTGAAGTTCTTGCAGTTAGACAAAAACAGTTCTCCGGGTTCGTTTTAGATGTAGCATGGTCGCTGAAGAAACCTCTAACTGACCTACCACTGACATCTTTCCACGTACAAAGATTCAACCATTTATTGGACTTTTTGATCGAAAAAGAGTCTTCTGTCATTTTGGAGAGAGTATTTTGCTCCTTGGAATCTGCAATTGGTATCAATTTTGTTGTTGCTGGCATTTCTGATTCGGAAATGAAGTTATTACGAGTTAAAATGGGGATTGTTAAAAATATTCTTGGTCAGAAACTACGGGAAGAAGTTTCGGTGCCTGCATTTCATGTGAGTGTTCAGGAAAATATCTAAATCATTAGTTTGATTTTGGCTTTCATGTGCTAATTAATACCTCAAGTCGTCCTAGTCGTTCTAATAAATCAATTGAGAAAATAGTGCTTTTAGTTCTGTAAGTTATCCCTATTTCGTTTTCAGTCTCGTCGACTTTCACGAATTGAAAATAGTTATGTAACTTTAAATTTTTCGGCAATGTGGTCCAGTAATCGGTTTTAAGAGGTGAAACATTCAGTTCACCAATCAGACTCTGTTATGTGGACAAATTAGACTTTGTTGCGTCAACATCAACCGAATGTTTCACCTCCTACTGCCGGTCACTGGACCAGATGGTCACAATTTTGGAAAGCACTAGACTATTTTCATTTCGTGAAAGTCGACAGTAATGCAACCGAAATAGGGATTACTAATAGGTCAAAAAAATAGTTTTTTCCCTAATTAATTTTAGTCAATTCTCCCATGTCATCTTCCTTTTAATCTCTAATCACCCAATTTAAGATTGAAATGCAAGTTGCTTTCTCATTTTTGCTGATGCCGAGCGTCTCTTTGCAGGTCGTTCAAGAAACGAAGAAGTACAAAGATTCCTCATCAAATCTAAACGACACCGTTCCTCTAATAAATGTAAGGGTGGTTAATATTAACGATAGGCCACGAAAATCGTGCAGTCTATTGCTATCAAGAACATTTTTAACTTCACGACAGCTTATAATGGTTATTACGACGGTTTGTGTTTGTTTGGGAGTATGTGTAGCCGTTTTCCACCCTCAGAAGGCCAGTGAGATTGCCACAACTATTCGCAGGTGTTTGTTTGATAGGTCATAGGTTGATCGGCTTCTGCCTTGTCGTATCGTATCTATCTTGTTCTTTTTCTTGACGAATGTACAGCATGTTGTGTACGGACATTGAATCGTGATTTTCTTGACGTAGTTTTCGTGGAAATTTTCAGGGGAAGATAAATGGTGGAAAATGTTGTATGTTATAGGCTATAGCTAGGCCCCGTAGCTCGTTTCATTTTTTTCCCTTCAAGGTCTGATATTATTTGGTTTTCAGATGGTCTTATAATATTTTTATTGATATTGCCCATGTGCATGTAATATTTTTATTTGTTATTGCCCATGTGCATATTAATATTTTTCTTTGTCGAATGGGTGGTTTTATACAGTCGTAGTAGATACGTGCTTTTTTTTTTATTATTCTTTTTTTCCCTAGAATGTTTATTTTAGGGTATGTTTTGACAGTTTTGTAGATACTAGATCCATAGGCTCATACACAAATGAATAAATACGTGTAGTTATATAGAGTTGTGATGGGTGGCGAGGCAGGGGCTTAAACCTGCAAAAATATTAAATCTTGCATGCATGTATCTAGTTACACCAATGTATAAATTAAATGCGTACAGGGACATGTTTATTAATAGAGACACACTTGCATGAGACGGTCTCACGGTGAGACGGGGCATAAGTTGGTCATTGGCCATTTAACACTTTGGGAGGGGTACTGGGTGTGATTTGTGTTAAATTGTACTATGTCTCAAGCATGCGATCGATTTTTGTCATATTAATATATATTGGTTTGATGCATTTGTATTCCAAGAAAAATTGTGTTTTGCGCAAGGTTTCTCGGTTTTAAGAACACAATTCCACTTTCTATGGTTTGGGATGCAAAACCAAGCCAAATAAGTGGGTGAAAGTGAAAAAATTGAAGCCTAAAAACCCATCATGATAGGAGAAGACGGCTGAACTATTAGAAGCACATCGGAAAAAAAAGGGAGGTGGATCATTTACACTATTTTACGGTGCATTTCTCACTGTGGACCGTCAAATCGCACACACACGCACATACCTTCTCACTGTGGACCGTCAGATCACACACACCCACACTGGTATGTGTGTGTATTTGATCTGACGGTCCGCAGTGAAATTTTGAGCAAATCAGAATTCGAGAGTTTTAAATTATGGTAAAAATTCGAAACAAAAGTTGACTCAATCGAGTCGGGTGGGTCTAAATTTTCACCAGAGATAATATTTAAAGTTGACCCACTCGAGTCGAGTGAGTAGACCCAATTGACTAGGGTAGATTTGGGTGGGCATATTTTCATTATTTTGACCTTGAACGCATTATATTTGAATATAAAGATTTGAAATTAATGAATTTGAAAAATAATAAAGATAAAAATGTATATATTTTAAATCATGAATTATCAAGAGATGAAAGATAATGAAAGAGAGTGAAGGGGGAGAGAGATGGAAATGATAGAGATGAGAGAATTTCAAATGATACAGAACCGTCGGTTCCACGGTTCCGGTTCCGAAACCGTAAGATACACGATTTGGTTCCGGATCCATCATTTCTAGAACCGTAGGAACCGTCGATTTTTTTTTTTTTTAAATATTTTGTAATAGTTCATTCAATTATTTCTAAGTTTAATTCTTGGATAGTTAGAATTCAAGATACTTAGTTTATACTTAATACTTCAATAATCCAATTAATTCAAAACTATTGTTAGTTTAATTCGATTAATTCAAAATTATTGTTAATTTAATTCAATAATTCAATTAATTCAAAACTATTGTATGGTCCAAATGGTGATGAAGTTTAATTCTATTAGACTAAGGGTATGTTTGTTTCGGGACTCACCCGGATGGATTTAGAACTTTGAAAACCACGTCCCATTATAGTTTGAGATTTAAAATTAGACTTCAAAATCATCTCCTATAAAATACACCTACATCCCTATTTTTCACAAAATTCAATACAATCACATCACTACTTTTTTCACTCTCAACACAATATAATAATACCACATAAATCATTGATTTGATATAAAGTAAAATTTCACCCTATCAAAATCTCAAAATAAACACATATTTTTTACTATTTACCAAGACTTTCAAATCCATAGGATTTTGAAGTCATGACTTTCCTCGCACACCTAAATCCCGAAACAAACATACCCTAATAGACTAGTCTTACTAATTTACCATTATTGCTTGCACTTTAGTATTGTACTAATGTTATTGTTATGTATATTTTTATGTTTTAACTTTTAATTATTGTAATGTAATCTTTAATTTAAATTCTCATATTAACAACATTACAATAATTAAATTTGTCATTTACGTCCCTTCAAATTTTAGATTCAAAAACCAAGAAACACACAAAATAAAAGGAACCGGAACCGCCGGTTCGGGAACCGAACCGAAACCGCCTTGACCGCTGTTCGGTTCCGGTTCCACCTCCAAAATTTTTGGAACCGCCGGTTCAGAATCGAAACTGGCGGTTCCAAAACAGAGAGCACCTCTACATGGTTTTGGAGATGATTTGAAATCTTTCCATTTTTATAAACTAGATTCAAATAAAAGTATTTATAAATTTATTAAACTCAAGTGAAAAGAGTGGTGATTTGTGTGTGGAATTCATGGATTTCAAATCCATCTATTCAAATGGATGATAAATTTATTTGGTAAAATAAGATGTTTAACATCTTATAAATTCTTAAAATAAGTTTTTAGATCTTATAAACTTCAAATGATATGAATAGATATACGAGTCAAGTTTAGTGGGATAAAAAAATGTATTGAAATAATTAAAATTGATAAAATATTTTAATTTTATACTATAAAACTTGTTCATGAGAGATCAAGTTCATATAATAACTCAAACAAAAGTCGCACGTCTTGTCAAAAAATAATCTAAAAATTTATTTTCGATTCTTTGAGAAAACGAACGAAAGAGATGTCCTTCTGGAATTTGTTAAACTACATTATTTTGTCTTTTAAATGCTAGCCTTTTTCTAGGTTCTTCACTAATCCATTACAATTTCTGGTCATTTGAATATGTATTTTGATATACATTAGCTTTCAAGATACTAATTTAGGAAATCATTGTGACTTGTACGTATCGCATTAATGCATGATTGAACTTTTAAAGACGGGTCAAGATGCATGAATATTAAAAAGTTAGCCAATTCTTAAAAGATCAAGTTAATTAGAAAAAAGAGAAAAATCAAGTTAAAGAAAAGAAAAAAGAAAGCTTCTATTTACTAAAAAGAATATATTGTCCTATTAATTTCTCTTTGGATGATTTGAAATGACAAATGAAAAGTAGAGTTTGCAGTTCTAAGCAAGAAAAGTACACAAACATAATTTATGTTGGAATAGATCTCTACCATACATCTAATTATAAACTCTTCCAATAATTGCACTTGCAGATCTGACATAATAATACATGGATCTCTCACCTTGATAAGATAAATCCAAGCTGTGATGAGTGCATTCTTTTTAATTATAGCTCAACGGATCGGAATAACTCAAAAATATCTTTTCCAATAATTGCTGCACTTCTATTTATATATATTCTATTCTATAAATAGGTGCCACAAGCCCACAACCACTAGAAAATTTGTGAATTTTAGCAAATACGACAATGGCATGCTGTCCATGGATTCAACCCAAACACTTTTGTGCAAATCAATTTGCACCCAACTCAATTTAACCGCGATTGGATTCACTTGTTTCACTTTTAATATTTTATTGATGTTTTATTCTGATGTATTTTTAATACATAAATTTAAAATATAGTGGTTCGTTAGATAATTCTTTTAAATGGGTCTCCGTATTGTATTTAGTCAAGACCACAAGATTTATAGTGTATTTTAGAAATATCAACTTTTTTATAATGAAAGATAACTTTTTTTAATTTGAGCCGCAAAGATATTTCAATATAATAAATTGCATGTTTTTAAAATGCAATATGAGTACACGGTGCACTTGAATGTATACAATACTTAGCCATTTTTTATTATTATTTCACGTGCCATTTATCTATATTCACTACAAGAAAATTGTGAATTGCCTTTGGTATTTCTCAATATACCTATAAAATTTCCAACGAAAATAATTTTGTTCTTAAATAGTTTTATTGTTTTCGAGTTGCCTACAAATTTTTTCCAATCATATATACTTTTTCATTTATAAGTAATTTTGCCTACAAAAATGTATTCTTAGGTAAATTTGTTTGTAGACCATTTTTAAACTAAAAATATAATTACATATAAAAATGTAAATTGCCTAGAGAATTATTTGTGTAAGTAATTTGTTTGTCTATGAAAATTACAATTATAAATGTGTAGTTAGTTTGCTCGTAGTTAATTTATATGACTAGAGAACTATTTGTGTAGGTAATTTTTTTTTAATAGATTATTTTAAAAATTGATAGCTAAGTCGTAGACAATCCTCACTTTTAAGGACCAAATTATTTTTATAGAAAAAATTTTGTAACTATTTAAAAATTCCATAAAAAATTCTTCATTTTTTTTAATAATAATTATGGAATACAAAATGAAACACAAGTCTAGGTCTTTTATATGCACAGACCGCAAATCAAGACTCATAACGATTTTAGAATCGTGCAACTTGTTATGTTGAAAAGTGCGAATTATTTACACAGAAAAGTGCAACTGTTAATATGGGAAACATAGTTTTATGCTTTTGTTTGGAATAGTTGTACGTTTATTTTTTATATAGTTGCACGCTTCTAAAATACACTATGAATGCACGCTGCACTCAGGTGCGCATGAGACCCACTCCAAATACAAATAATAAAACAAGTCATCTCAAGCCATTTAACTGGTAAATTTTTTAGTGATGCTCACTTAATTGAACCGTTGACTAGGGTATTTATGTGGCTTTGATAAGATTCAACTAAGAACCACCAAAACAAGTATGATGAGGTTTAAATGCCCTTGAATGCTTTTTAATACTCCCTCCATCCTAATTATATAAGTTTATTTTTCTTTTATAATTGTTTTAAATATATATGTTTGTTTTTAAATAAAGTAATTTTTTAATTAATTTACTAATATAACCTTATGCATTAATTATATTGAAAACTATAACAATCATTAAATGGGTGTATAATAGAAGTTTGACTTGTTTAATTTACTTTTTCAATACAATTTCTTAATCTGTGTGAAAAATCAATCAAGCCTTTATATTTGAGACGGAGGAAGTAAGAACTAATTTGTTGCAAAGTGATTCTCAAGTGTATTCAATGCATGTTTTGAAACTCAAGTAAAAAAAGTAGAAATATTTAATTTTTTAAAAAATTTATATCTAACAACTTTAAACTAAGTGCTTTTAAAGCATTTTTAGGGGGTGTTTGCAACTTCATTTAAATAGTATAGAAGCACTTATTTTTTTAAAAAAAAAAAAAATAAGTGCTTCTAAAGATGAAGTAGTGTTTAAAAACACCCCCTTAAAATTCTAAAATAGGCACTTAATTAATGCACTTGGAATCCAATCATTTATAAATTATAATTAGAAGAAAGCTCACCCCAACTGATCCATCGAAGATCGAATTGACTATTTTTTTCCATTAGGGCCCGATTGGTAGATTGTTATAACTCCTAAAAGGGATGCCAGTATAATGTTATAAATTGATTGGTAGCTTAGAAAACAAACACGCCGACTTGGTTCCAATCAGCCGATCCACTCTTACTTAATCCACGAATCACTGTTCACTTCTCTTTATTTAATACCATCTCCCACATGATATTAGAATAAACATGCTTAAACAGTAACATTTATTCCAAATTTACCCCTGTTCCTCATTCATCGTGTTATTTCTTCTTCCTCCCAAACATTTACAGCAGTCGCATACCCTCCTTCTCCGCCGCCCCCAGTTCCCCTCCCAATCGACGGCGACGGCGGCAGCGGCTCCACGCTTTCGAGGACGAACCCCCACTCTTCCACTCCCAAACAATTCCAACCCGCGATCCTCAAACCCCAGCCTCTGTTTCCTCTCCGTCGCCCCCAAGTTCCCCTCCACCATCGGCGGCGGCTCCACGCTTTCGAGGTAGCCATAAACAGTAAGCAAATTTAACAAAAACCCCTATCAATCCTCAACCCTTTCCGAATCAATCACCACCCCCACCAAGATTTGCTGATCTATCCGGCCCCTCTTTGTTCGAATTGTTCCTGATGCAGAAGATGTACAATAGATTATTGAACGATGGTTTGTTTTTATGCTTTGATTTAATTCCTATTTGGGTATGGTGAGGAATATTGCATATATGATGATGCTAATTGTTGTAGATTTGAGTATATTCTCTTGCTGATTGGATTTATGGTTACTGATAAAATGTTTATATGATGATGCTAATATGTCTCTGTTTATTTACTCGTGATCCTATCAATCAACGTATAATATTTAACACACTTTTTTTAGTAAGTCATACCAATCAATTTTATACCATTCCTCTTCTTTAAAATAGTCTTGAGACTAATATTATAGGAATTTCAGAAGTGGCTACCAATCGTGCCCTTAATAACTTAGTATTCGACACGATCACTATCTACAACTATACTTCTAAAAAATTAGAATCATTTCTTTACAATTACCCATAATTTCTTTACAATTAGTGATATATAGTAGATTCTGATATTTTCCTTAAATTAAAGTTTAATTTGTAACGAATCCAACACGCTTGGATTCCTCTGTGCCCCAATACCCTATTCCACTTTTATTCCACATCTCCTTAAATTGACACATGTCCCATGATTTATTTATTAAAAATTTTAAAATCTATACCCTAAATTAAGAATTCTAAACCCTAAATCATGAACCATTCGGGCATAGAGTGAACTATGAATCACTTGGACCGAGTTAAATTCGGGTCGAGTAACAAAAAAAAATGGAAAAAAAGGAAAAATTGAGAAAGAAAATTTATATATATTTTTTAAATTTTAAATAATTAAAATATGACGTGGAACATGAATGAAGTAGGGTATCGTGGAACATTGGAATCCATGAAAATCCAACATGCCATACAGCTTTTGACAGTGATAACCAATTTTTGTACTATTTTTCACTCTTTTCCCTGTTTAGAAACTTCAACAAAAACATGCATGCATGAATCCTCTGCAGTTTTTTTTTTTTCTTTAGAATTTTAGCAAAGCTGATGGACGCAGAAATTATATTCAGGAGCCGGTTAATACTATTATAAAAATTAAATTATAACAATACAAAATCTATACATAAAATTTTATATTTCGGTCCAATTAATAATTTTATAAAAATATTTATCATGCATATACATTCATATATACATTGAGATGAAAAGAAAAATTACAATAAATATAGACAATGGCGGATCCAGGATAAAAAATTAGGACGGGCTGAAAGCCTGGAATAAAATAAAAAAATAAAAGCTAATAATATTAATATAAAATAGAGTGGGCTACAGCCTGACCCAGTCCTCATTAAAATTTCAACCCAAAAATATTAGAATTAGAAAATTTTAGGTGACGCTTCGAAATAAAAAAAAAAATAAAATAATTATACATATGTGGTTATATGTTTGGTAACCTGTTTCAACAGGTTAAATGATTCTTTTTAAATAATATAAATACATAATTTTTGCCGATAAAAAAATAAAATGATTCATTTTAAAATTTTAAAAAACTTACAAAACTAAAATAAAAAAGTCAATAATTGAATCAATTTCAAGCAAAATTATTAGATTACAAAAAATTTAATACTGCCTTATATTTTATGCTGCGGAAAAATAAAATAATTCGAGAAATATTTACAAAAATCGCGCACCCACCCAGTGTTTGGACGAGTATAAAGTGCAAAACGTGACCCTCCATATATTTTAGAATTATTTTTCAAAAATAAAGTGTTACGAATTCAAATAATCAACCAAACAAACCGAGCCTTAGTTTAAAATGTAAATAAGTTCACCTCATCCCTACACTTATTAAAAGGCAAACCATCAATCAACAGCGGGATGATCTCTCCTCACCACACGAAACTGTCAAAATGGCTAGCGCACACACACAACATCTGATTAAAGAATGGAGATCAATCCAAGACAAATAAATGAATCAAGCGACTCTCCCAATCCCGCTAAAGAACTGAAAGTCTGACGGTGGACATTAAAAAAAAAATTAAGGAAATTTTTTTCCCCAAAAATTAGGACGGGCTACAGCCCGGCCCAACCCTCATTGAGATCCGCCCTTGAATATAGAACGATATGCAAATAGATGGAAAATTATGAAAGGAAAACATATTTGTTTAAATGGGTGAAATTAAATATATGAATAAAGATACAACAATAGCAAATATATAACGAAAGTAACATAATTAAATTTAAATGATCTCAAATTTCAAATTTAATAAGAGATAGTGCCAGCAAGAAACAGTCTCAAACAGGGTGTCAACTTAAGGCCACTATTTTTTATTTATACAAATTCTACTGTGAAATTTGTTCATAATATAAAACTCATATTATTATACTTATAAAGTGATATCAATGCATTTATAAATTAATATCTATAACATTCAATATTATAATTTTAATTTTTTAATGTAATGATATCCATTGATATGATAAGTATAGTGGTATAAATTTTATTATTACGTACAAATTTCATCGGACCTACTATTAATTTGATGAATATATCAAGTTGCATTAATGAGGTCAATAGTTATAATCAAGAGTCGAATCAGGGGGCGGAGGTAGCATCAATCGGACGATTGAGAATCCTTTTTGAAACAACTTTGTTATGATGATTAATCTTAAATTCCCACCCTATGAATTTCAAAAATCTCATTCTTAATAATTAGTAATGGAGAATTAAGAAATTCAATTAAAATATTATAAATTATAAATGGCTGAGTCTTGTATGCATTTAAGTGCATCGTTTATCCATAATGTATTTTAAAATCATATAATTTGTTATATTGAAAGATGCAACTTGTTTACACTGAACCGTGCAACTATTAATATAAAAAGAAATAATTGCACGATTCAGTATAAATAAGTTACATTTTCAATATAACAAGTCACATGATTTTAAAATGTATTATAGGTGTATTGTGCACCTAAATGCAAATGAAACCAACTTATTATAAATTAATCATATATCGGGGATGAATAGATAAATCGCCCCCTTCGACTATATATTTACAATTTTTGAAATAACATAAAAATATAACAAAAATATTTTAATTGTCACGTCTCATGCGCATGATCACGTTTCAATGTAAATTAATAACATTTAAAAAAAAAAGAATTGCATGTTTTAAAAATAAACTTGAGTTACACGGTGCACCTGATATATACAAGATTTTGTCTAATTGTTTTGTTTGGGGTTGGATTTTTAGGAGACAAAAACACGTATGAGACGGTCTCATGCATGAGACGAAGTATTACTTAGCTCAATTAACACCCATCTCTCCAAAAGTCTTAAAACGTCAATGTCCAACTTACACTTCGTCTCACTGTGAGACGGTCACACACAAGAGTGCCTCTTTAGGAAGCCAATTGCCCTCCCAAATTTTAATCTTTTTTTTTCTTTATACGTGTAGATTTTCTTATTCTTTTTACTTAAATCTTTATTTTATATGGTTTCACTTCTCTTAAACTGAAAATATATATGATATTATCGATCATATAAAATATTTACCCCCTTAAAATAAGTACTAGTCAAGGTTTTATTTTGACCTTTTATGATTTAAAAAAATAAAAATAAAAATCCATGAGTTTCTAAATCACATATATTTTGGATTAGAAAATGGGGGCAGCCATGCACCCCTCAATTTCTAAAAACGTTTCAATTAGTATGTTTTTTCAATATATTTATAAGTTTTAAAATATATAATTTCTCATTATTTACCCAATTATCTCTCAATTAAATTTTAGCACTACTACAAGTCTACACCTGATAATTTGTGTAGATAAAGTCCTTTTTTTTTTTGGAAAAAGTGTAGATAAAGTATAAACAGTACTACTCTGCCCGATTAAAGTTATTATTGGATAATACAAAGATAACAATTTTAGGCGGATTCCCTACCAATTTTTCCATTTTAAATAACACTTTTTTTCCAACTTGTATATACATAAAAAAAAAACCTTGCTAATTTGATTCAACCGATGTTTTCTTTTAATAAAGCCGTCCTTATTTGAAGAGACGTAATAGGTTTTCAGGAAAGTTTGGTTTGCATGACGTAAATTGCCAATTTAAAAAACAATCACGAACACATAAAGTATACAATTTTGTTTCAATAACTAATCGAATGGTCAAAAATATTATTTTTTAAGTTTGATATATCTAGTGGCCGATGCAAGATTTTTTTTTTGAGGATGGGTGTGGGGAGATTTATTTTAGATACTTACTCCGGATTTATTACATTGGTACATGTAATGTAACAATATATATATGTTGAAATCTATAATAATTCACATTGAAATGAAAAAAAAAAGTTGAAATGATCGAATAAGTATTAAACTCCGTAAAACTCTCATTGACACATTATAAATTGATTCACAGAATGAGATTTATACTTTATACTATTATATTTTTAAATTAATATCATAACACTTATCAATTTATATTATTATATTTATAAATTAAATATTATTGATATTAATTTATAATTTATAAAAATAATAATATATATTAGTTTATATATATATATAAATCTCTAACTTAGTTTCACATGAAAAAAATTGTGATATATATACACATATGCAAACTCGTAAATGGATCATAAATCCAATAAATTTCACAGAATGCCCGGATCTTGTATTGCAATCATTATATTTTTCATTTTCAAAGAGTAAAAAGGGTAAGTCACTTTTCATCTGTGTTGCACGGGTGCGGGTGCGGGGTGCAAATACGATACGATTCGTAGATTTTTAAATTTTTAGGATACGATACGGCCAGGATACGTCAATTTTTTTAATTTAATTATATATATCACCTGTAATAATATTAAAAAATTACAACAATTATATATAACACATGCAGTAATATCAAGAGTATTTAAAACACAAATACTAATATCAAGGAATTCATCCCATAAGTAACAAAACAACAATTAAATCAAATATCATTAACCCATACAAGTCATAAATCATAATAAAAGATTAATAAATTTTAATATTTAATAAGTTTTAGAGTGTGTCCTTCAAATTATTAGTAAGTTTTATTTTTTTACAAAAACAAAAACCCCAAAATTTAATAAATTTTACAAAAAAATCTTGATACGTATTCGATACGCGTATCCTCGGAACAGGATACGCGTATCCGATAATAAAAAAATAAAAAAAATTAAGATTCACCACGTGACGAATCGGGTGCGAATCTCAGGCAAATCCCACCCGAATTGCACCTCAGGCGAATTCAATATTGCATATTATTAATTTTTTAAGAATCCGTGCATTAGAACTTTTCATCAATAAGTGTGTATATAATATCATAAGTAGATGTAATCAATTACACAATCACATGTTCTTTGACCGTACAATTATTTTATTTATCAATTTGCAAAGGCAATCAAATCTGTGTTCTTCAAAGAGGTTATACACTGAATTTCCATATGAAATAATGACAGGATTCCACGTCAGAGACAGCTTCATTTCACATGAATTATAATCCTCCATCTCAATTAATTAAACACAAAATTTGGATGCACTCGGGTGCATCAATGTTACACTCCATATAATTTGATTCAATTTTGACCTTGGTCGCAAAAGAGTGAAATTATATTATGCAAAATATATATTAGTTATTATAAATAAAAGTAATGGATCATATGAAAGAAAGATGATGAATTAATTTGTATATTAAATAATATTAACATTTTTACTATACAAATTACTATTTTTCATATTTTTCTGCCCAGTTTCTTACAATGTCACATTAGCATGTGTATAATATGATACATGTGATATGATACATTGTATAATATCACACACAAAAAAAAAATTAAGGTGAAAAAAGATTGCTAATTAATTGCAAAATATCTTACTACTCAATTAGCTGTATTCTTCATTGCAAGTGCACACACATGCATACTATATTTGTGTGCTTGTATGTGTATATAAGCATGGTTCAAATCAATTGCATGCATATCTAGATCAACTTCTGTTTCAGTTTTCTCTTACATTTAAGCTTATTACATTAAGATGACAATTGTTCAACACAAAGATGTAGAGAATGGTCTCCATGAACTGGAGAAGCCCTTTATTCCGAAAGCCAAACGAGTTGACTCAGTCGAAGAAAACGACGAAAATGGATCAATTTGGATGGTTTTGTTGAGTACTTGTGTTGCAATTTGTGGATCATTTGAATTTGGATCATGTGTAAGTATGTAATATATATATATATATTTTTTTTTCTTTATTTTCTTAATTTTTCTACATTGTTACATATATTAGTAGTATTTATTGTTGTGTACAATTATCAAATATGTAATAAGCAAGGAGAAATTAATTAAAGAAAGGTTAATGTTTTTTTTTCAGGTGGGATATTCTTCTCCTACTCAGGCAGCAATAAGAGAAGATTTAAATTTATCCCTTTCACAGGTACTAATTAATTTTTTTTTCTCTTTTTCAGGAAAAAAATGACACAATTTTTTCTCTTTATAAAAAGAAAAATTGAATGTTTTTCACTTATCTATTTTGTAGTTCTCAATGTTTGGATCCATAATCACAATTGGTGCTATGATTGGTGCAATCACAAGTGGCAGAATTGCAGATATCATTGGTCGAAAAGGGGTAAAATAATCATAAACTTTTTAACAATTTTAATTAGCTTTAATTTGATCTTGTTATGTTTTAAATTAATCTTGATTTTCCTTATCAGGCAATGAGAATGTCAGCTGTTTTCTGCATCATAGGATGGTTGGCCGTCTATTTTGACATGGTTCGTTCCATAAATTTATTATTTTCTGCAATATTTCGTGTCACTCTAATTGTACCGTATAATTAATGCAATTTTGACCTATAAATTTTCAATTAAACATATATTTTTTTTTACTGAAAAATACTAATACGACTCATCGTACATACAAGCAGATATTTGCATTTATACGAACTAATACTCTCTTCATTCAGTAGTGTGTTTTTCTTTTGTCACGTGACCCATTAAAATGAGTCAAAATTGAACAGATTGCACGGTACAATGGAAGATTACAAGTTTTTGCCACTAACTATTAGCATATAAAATTGCTAATTTTTGTTCATTATGTTTTCTATAATATTATATGAATGTAGGACGCCTTGTTTCTTGATATTGGAAGGTTGTGCACAGGATATGGCACTGGGATATTCTCTTATGTGGTATACTTTTTTTAAAAAAAAAAAATTCCAAACATGTCTCAATTAATATTGTCTTAATTAAATTATAAAAAAATGAGGATTTGTTTTTGCTACAGGTTCCGGTATTTATAGCTGAAATCGCGCCCAAAAATCTCAGGGGAGGACTTGCCACATTGAATCAAGTAAAATAAAATTTAAATTATTACAAAACGTTAAAATTTAAAAAATACAAACATATAGTAAAAAAAATTAAAAAAAAATCTGATTTACAGCTCATGATTGTCTGTGGAGCTTCGATTGCATATATACTAGGATCAATTGTAACATGGAGAACATTAGCTCTAACAGGTGAGTACAAATATGTAATTAAAATACTATGTACATGCAACATTGTTTTTTTTTTTAAAAATTTTTTACAAAATATTGTTTTTATTTTTTTTAAAATTTAACTTTTTTTTTTTTTTTTCATATATTATGTAGGGATGCTCCCATGTATTTTAATTCTTGTGGGCTTATTTTTCATCCCAGAGTCACCTAGATGGCTGGTGAGCTTCATTAGTTATAAAATTGCTATGGTGATTAGTAAATTAATTAATGAATTAAACATTAATCTGACAAATTATTAATTCTGTTTTTGCAGGCAAAAATTGGGCGTGAGAAAGAATTTGAATCGGCGTTACGTGTACTTTGTGGCAAGGATGCAAGTACTTTGCAAGAAGCTCAAGAAATTCAAGTATAAACTCTTAATTTCTGCTTGATTTAAAAAAATAATTAAAAAACTATTTTGACTAATAAAAAATTTAAAATAATTAAAAAAATATTTTGACTAATTATAAATTTTGTTATATAGGCTAGTATCGATGCTCTGAAAGATCAACCTAAAGTTATAATGCTGGATTTGTTCGATGCCAAATATATTCGTCCTGTTATAGTAAGGACAATTTTCGATAATTATTTATTTTATTTTTAATTTTTCTGAAAATAATGATGATGTTCAGATTGGAGTTGGATTAATGGTGTTTCAACAATTTGGAGGGATAAATGGAATTGGTTTCTACTCTAATGAAACTTTTGTAGCTGCTGGATTTTCCTCTGGAAAATTTGGGACTATTGCATATGCCATAATTCAGGTTAATTAATGCAAGAATATTATATTTACAATTTTTCTTGATATTTAATATAATTATTACACTTTTCTTAATAAAATTTCAAAATCACTGAAATATTTATGTTTCTGACAACCAAACAGGTCCCTATAACCGTGCTTGGAGCAATATTAATGGACAAATCAGGAAGAAGACCTCTTCTAATGGTAATTAGTACTTTCTATTTTCTAATAATATATACTATTATTTTGAAATTTAATAAGTTATGAATCTCAAAATAACAATTTTCACAAGTTCAGGTATCAGCGGCAGGGACTTTTATCGGATGCATCATGACAGGCACTTCATTTTTCCTTAAGGTGGTTATTTATTTATTTTGCAGGAAGACAGTTCTAGAGTTAATATCAAAATTCGTCCAATAACTTAGTTCATATTCAATATCAAAATTCGTCCAATAACTAATTTAAAATGATTCACATATATTATATTAACAGTTGCAATATATTTTCATTTCAGGAACAATCTTTATATCTTGAATGGGTTCCAATTCTGGCTGTTTCTGGAGTACTGGTAATAGGCTCATGTACATAAATTTTACATCCTGTTATCAAATCATTTTATACACATATATATATATATATATTGGAATCTAAATGTTGGAGAAATAATTGTCCGGATCTATTCGGGATGAATATTTAAATACAAATTTAATTCTGACAATTATTACTAGCATGAATTAACCCATATTAATTCAAATAATAATTCAACAACAAATCATGCATATAAATAATTCACATAAATCCTACGCATGCGGAATTACTACGAGTTTACGTGAACTTACCTCTTGGAATGACAATGGTCTCGTATATGAAAACACACCAAAAGTCTTTCCCAAGTATTCCCTAGTCCTT
This sequence comes from Stenogyne calaminthoides, assembly GCA_037126765.1. Lineage (NCBI taxonomy): Eukaryota > Viridiplantae > Streptophyta > Magnoliopsida > Lamiales > Lamiaceae > Stenogyne > Stenogyne calaminthoides. The sequence goes on along the minus strand of JBBCBC010000003.1, from coordinate 42,963,207 downwards.
GCTCGACAATCCGGTGGAAGGATACTCGCGAACAATTAACAAAAGGAAAAATAAACTTTGTTGCACCACTTTTGTGGATTTACTAATTTTTCCAGCACATGGAATTGCACTTGGGAATGAAAGAATCATCCCCTATTTATAGATGGGGTGGTGGGCGATTTTTAGGGAAGAAAACAATGTGGGAAAATCTTTTCTCGATCTTCAAGAAATCTTGAATATATCCAATATATTCTTTTCTCCATATTTAAAATATTCCACAAAAATCCCAACTCCCTTTTGTTATGGTATTTTCAAAAATAATAAGGAGTAAGAATCCAAGATTTGGATCTTCTTGAATTTATGAGATATTCTTGTATTCCAAGAATACATATCTTCCATAATATATTTTCAAGAAAATCAAAAAAATCTTTATTTTCCTTATTCTTTCAAGATTTTCGAAAATCATCATATAAATAACCAAGTGGGAGATTTCTTGAATTTAATGAGATAATCTTGTATTCCAAGAATACATATCTTCATTCCATAACAAAATTCAAATAAAATCTTTCTCCCCCTTTATTCATATTTTTCGAAATTTTAGAGAAAAAATAGCAACAAAATTTATTTTATTTTTAAACACATTTTCCAGTTATTGGACTTTATGTTGGGCTACTTGAGGGGCCTTTAGGAGAATTAAGATTGGACCTTCCAATGGATATTGAATTGTCAATATTGAGTCACAATATTATTCAAGCCCATAAATATTAATTAATCCCACTACATAATTAATATTGCACTATCCATCTTAACCCATATTACAGTCAATATGGCTCCCGGTTATTATTCCCCGTGTTTAAGATTATCTAGCCCATTAATTAATTCAAGCCACTGAAATAGATTTCCATTAATTAATATCTTTTATCCTTGGTAATGGAACGGTTCACCATTATTATCCATACCGGAAACTAGTTCCACTTGCAATATTTGGTATGATAAAACTTATGAACCTCCCAAGGGGGCAAATCGAACAAGCGTACTTGCACACGATTCTCCGTATTAAATCTTAGCAATCGCATGTGACCAATAATATTGCCCAAGATATAAAGTATTGAATCTCGTTGATTCTCTACCCGTAATAAGTCAAAGCAATAATTACTAACCACACGCGATCCTATTTAAGGGACGAAGATTAAGAAATAACGAACCACTGAGGTCTAATTCTTCCTAGTTCAGTTCTGGAGAATTTATCCTCCTGTAGGTCCTATTCAGTGCACTAAACATGCACTAGTGTAATCTCTTGGTCAAGACAAGCCAATTTGAGCCTTACACTTCAACCTTTCACGATGGATTGTTCATTTCCATCTAGGTCGTGAATGGTGTACTTTTGGTTACAAAGGATCATTAATTTAATCTTTCGTGACTGGTATCACTAAATTAACTACAATGTAACACGTACAATTTATTGAACAGTTATGCAGTAAATATATGTAACATTCGATGATATTTAAAGCATCAGTGATAAACAATTTATTTCAGTAAATAAGACCGAAATTCAGTTTGATTATACAAAGTAAAAGCATACTTTCCAGTATAATCCCAACAAATCTCCTGTTGAGAAGTTTGATGGAACGGATTTTGGATTCTGAAAATTGCAGATCGAAGATTACTTGTACGGTAAAGATCTGTATCAACCTTTAAGCTCTAAACCTGAAGGTATGAAGGACGACGAGTGGAAGTTGCTGGACAGGAAGGCGATGAGTGTGGTTCGTCTGTCATTATCCAGGAACGTCGCCCTACATACGATGAAAGCAAAAACCACAAAGGAGATGCTTGAGATTTTGACGGAGATGTATGAAAAATCATTTGCAGCGAACAAGGTTCATCTGATGCGGAGGTTATTCAACCTGAGGATGGCGGAGGATACTGTGGTAGCCAACCATCTCAACGAGTTCAATATGATCATAGCCCAATTGAGCTCGGTTGAGATTGATTTTGATGATGAGGTTCAAGCCCTTATTTTGTTGTCTTCTTTACCAGAAAATTGGAGTGGGACGGTAATGGTTGTTAGTGCTTCAGCAGGTAAAGTGAAACTGAAAGTTGATGAGGTTAGGGATCTGGTCATGAGCGAAGAAATTCGCAGGAAAGAGTTGGGTGTGGCCACAGGATCTGCTTTGAGTGCGGGAAGCAAAGGCAGATCTGAATCCAAGGGGAAGCCAAATCGGGGTAGATCGGAGTCAAGGGGCAAAGATAAGACCAAGAAGGATAAGAGTAAAGTTGAGTGTTATAAATGTCATGAACTTGGTCATTACAAAAGTAAGTCAAAAAGCACAAGGAATGAACAAAGAAGAATGACAACTCGATAACGTTGCGGCGATGAGGACTCGGATGCATTGATTCCGAGTGTAAGCAGTCCATTGGAGTCATGGGTGTTAGATTCTGGAGCATCGTTTCATTCGTGCAGCAGTGCTGACGTAATGGAAAAGTACACTTCCGGGAACTTTGGGAATGTTTATCTAGCTGATGATGAGCCTCTGGAAATCAAAGGGAAGGGAATGTTGGGATTAAGACACCAAATGGGGATGTGTTACAATTGAAAGATGTGAGACATATTCCGGTTTGAAGAGGAATTTGATTTCGGTTGGGCAACTTGATGACGAGGGCTACAAGGTGACCTTTGGGTGTAACTCGTGGAAGATATCCAAAGGTGTCATGGTAGTGGCTCGTGGAAATAAAGAGGGGACGTTGTATATGACAGGTAACACCCGGGATAGCATTGCTCTTGCAAGTGAAAAAGGGAATGCAAATTTATGGCATTGTCGTCTTGGCCACATGAGTGAAAAGGGGATGAAAGTTATGTGTTCGAAGGGTAAACTGACAGACCTCAAGACAGTTGACATCGGTTTGTGTGAGGATGTGTATCGGAAAAAAAGAAAAAAGGTGAGTTTTTGAAGGGTGGCGAGCTTTGAAGAAATCGTTCGGAGTTAGTTCACAGTGACTTGTGGGGTCTAGCACCAGTGACATCCCTTGGTGGAACATCATATTATATGACTTTCATTGACGACTCTACGAGGAAGGTATGGGTTTATTTCTTGAAAAATAAGTCTGATGACTTTAATGCTTTAAGGAAGTGGAAGACCCTTGTTAAACTGAGACAGGTCTCAAGGTGAAGTGTTTGAGATCTGATAATGGTGGAGAGTACGAGCTCCGAGAGTTCAAAGGATTCTGTGAGGCGAATGGAATCCAAATGGAGAAAACCGTGAGAGGAACACCACAATGTTGGGGTTATACTGGAAAGTATGCTTTTACTTTGTATAACCAAACTGAATTTCTGTCTTATTTACTGAAATAAATTATTTATCACTGATGCTTTAAATATCATTGAATGTTACATATATTTACTGCATAACTGTTCAATAAATAGTATGTGTTACATTGTAGTTAATTTAGTGATACCAGATCACAGAAGATTAAATTAACAGTTCCTTGTAACCAAAAGTACACCATTCACGACCTAGATGGAAATGAACAATCCATCGTGAAAGGTTGAAGTGTAAGGCTCAGATTGACTTGTCTTGACCAAGAGATTACACTAGTGCATGACTGATGCACTGAATAGGACCTACATGAGGACAAATTCTTCAGCACTGAACTAGGAAGAATTAAACCTCAGTGGTTCGTTATTTCTTAATCTTCGTCCCTTGAATAGGATTGAGTGTGGTTAGTAATTATTGATTTGACTTATTATGGGTAGAGAATCAACGAGATTCAATACTTTATATCTTGGGCAATATTATTGGTCACATGCGATTGCTAAGATTTAATACGAAGAATCGTGTGCAAGTACGCTTGTTCGATTTGCCCCCTTGGGAGGTTCATAAGATTTATCATACTAAATCTTGCAAGTGGAACTAGTTTCCGGTATGAATAATGTTGCAAGTCATTTTTTATGGAGAGTATTATGTGGCTAATTTGATAACAACTTACAAACAAAATTAGTAATCGAACAAGAACACTGCGGGAAGAACCGTAGTTCTTCCCTGAAATGTGGGTGTAGGTATATAAGTGGAATGAGGAAAACATTCCAGAGTCCTTTTACAATGAAAGGTGAGGTCTTTTATATAAAGAGGACCAGTTCGACAAATCATTAAGCACGACAAATCGTTAAGCACGACAAATCAATAAGCAAGACAAGTCATGTGCATAAAGCATGACAAAACATATGCGTAAGCACGACAAATCATGTGGTCTCGGTGGGACCTGCTGACGTGCGATAATTCGTCCTGCTGACGTGTGATAAATCTGGTAATGCTGACGTGTGATATATCTGAGCACAACAGATAATAATGTTGAACCGTTCCTTAACCAAGGACAAAAGATATTAATTAATGGAAAGCTATTTCAGTGGCTTGAATTAATTAATGGGCTAGATAATCTTAAACACGAGAAATAATAACCAGGAGTCATATTAACAGTAATATGGGTTAAGATGGATAGTGCAATATTAATTATGTAGTGTGATTAATTAATATTTATGGGCTTGAATATTATTGTGGCTCAATATTAGATATTCAAAGTCCATTAGAAGGTCCAATCTTAATTCTCCTAAAGGCCCCTCAAGTAGCCCAACCATAATGTCCAGTAACTGAAAAAGGTGTTTAAAATAAAATAAATTATTGTTGCCTAATTTTCCTAAAAGTTTCGAAAATAATAAATAAAAGAGGGAGAAATATTTTCTTTGAATTTTGTTATGGAATGTAGATAAGTATTCTTGGAATACAAGATTATCTCATTAAATTCAAGAAATCTCCCATTTGGTTATTTATTAAGCATATTTCGAAATTTATGAATAAATAAGGAGAGGAAAGATTTTCTTGATTTTCTTGAAAATATATTATGGAAGATATGTATTCTTGGAATACAAGAATATCTCATAAATTCAAGAAGATCTGAATCATGGATTCCTACTCCTTATTTTTCGAAAAATACCATAACAAGAGGAGTTGAAATTTTTGTGGAATATTTAATTATGGAGAAAAGAATATATGGGATATATTCAAGATTTCTTTGGAGATCGAAAAAAGATTTTTCCATCTTTATTTCCACCTAAAATTTCTACCAACCCCTCATTATAAATAGGGGATGAATGTTTCATCCCAGGAGAACAAAAAAATTGGTTTTTCGGAAAAATATCAGCGTCGATAAAATATCAAATATTTTGAAACAGATTGTGTATTTTCGAAAAACCTTAATTGTGAGTGTGCAATTCCACGTGTTGGAAAAATTAGAAATCCACAAAGGTGGTGCAACATAATTTTATTTTTCCTTTTGTTAAATTGTTCGCGAGTTCCATCCACCGGATTGTTGAACAAGGACAAGTGAATACTTGAGAAGACTTTTTGGTGTGTTCGTTGTGAATTGGATCCATCTTCTCAAGCGGTTGTCACTCCGAGAGGTTAGTTCACATAAACTCGTAGCAATTCATCATATTATGATTTATGTGAATTGTTTTATATGCATGATTTGTTGTTGAATTATTATTTGAATTAATATAGGATTAATTCATGCTAGTAATAATTGTTAGAATTAAATTTGTATTTAAATATTCATCCGAATAGATCCGGGCAATTAATTCCCCAACACATGGTGAGAATGGGCGTGGCGTAGCGTATGAACATGACCCTATGTGAGCGTCTTTAGAAGCATGAGATTGAAGTGTGAAATTGCCAAAAATGTTTTTTGGGCAGAGGCAGTTAACACAATGATTTACTTGATAAACAGAGGACCCTCAACTCCTTTGGAAAATGGCATACCGGAGGAGGCATGGTCGGAAAAAAGAGGTAAATCTGTCGTTTCTTGGTATTTGGGTGTGTTGCATATGTTCATGTTGATGCTATGAGTAGAAGCAAGTTGGATGCTAAATCATTAAGTGTACGTTTATTGGATATGGCGGTGATGAATTTGGGTATCGATTTTGGGATGAGCGAGAATCGAAAAATAATTAAATGTAGTCGAGATGTCATATTTAATGAGCATGTGTTGTGAGGGCGGGTTGGGGATATCAAAGCGGTGGTTCTCGAGAAACAAAGTTGTTGTTGAGTTAGACATTTGAACTCGGGTGGGAGCAAGGGGTTCTAGATGATCGGTGATTGTTGAGGAAGAACCAAGTACACCACCACCAACAATTCCACTGCGGAGATCAACGAGAGAACGGAGATCTCGATAGGTATTAACCTCTCTTCATTATATATTGTTCATCGATGGTGGTGAGCCCGAATGTTATGCAGAGGCTACACATAGTGAGTGGTGTGACCAAGTGGAAACTTGCAATGGAAGATGAGATGAAGAACCCAGGAAGTGAGAATTTAATCGACATGTTGACTAAGGTTGTGACCTAGAGAAGTTGAAGTCATGCATGACTTCAATCGGGCCTTGAAACCGAGGATAAGGCCCGACACTACTACCAAGGAGAGAAACCATTGAAACGGAGGAGACAAATTCGCTTGAGTCGGTCTCTGTGTGGGAGATTGTTGGGTTGTGGACCTGAGAGGCGGAACCACGGAGGCGCTCAACCAAGCCGGTGGTCGAAAGCACTTGTGCTCGATCGAAAGCGTGCCTCTTTCCAGACATGGTTGGCGCCGACCAGTGTCTAGTTTCGGTTGTTCGCTTTCGATCAAAGCCCCCAGTCGTCGGCGAGGCCTGCAGCCAAAGTCTGTAATTAGGGTTTTTTGGCCCAAGTCTCATTTAAATACCTTTGACTCATTGTATTTGCCTCTTGTAAGAAAAAAAACACACGAAAATAGTGAATCTCGACTTGGTAGTGCCCCTGGGACGTAGTCATTCTCGATTTAATTGGGTAACCAAATTGTTTGTCTCAAAATTCTAGTTCTATTATTTTCTCCATAATTGCTTGTTTAATTTCTAACACGATTCGGCGTTTCTCCAAAGGCATTCTTCGTTCGACCCCTTGAATATTCGAAGATCTTTATCAAACACTTTAAGATCCAAAGATCGTTCTTCATCAAATTCGAAGACGTTCGTCCAGAAAGTCTCCAGAAACAACGTTCGATACAAAACAAGACATCAAGTCCTTGGATCGACTTCTCAAAACCACCAGTTCAACTCCAAAAAAGATTAAAGCGAGGATCACTCCAAAAAATCGTCCTAGTCAAAGTCAACAAAGAGAAGAATCAGAGGAACAAATTAGAGATTGAACCCATAATATTCCACCTTCAAATTCAAAAAATAAACTTGTAAATTCATTTCCGTGTTTTTATATTAATTCACAATGTTTATATTTACAGTGTCGACCACCAGCTTAACATCTCCTTCTACCGTTGTTCGTCCAAAATTCAGAGTTTCCACCTTAGCATCTCCCTTTTATAAGGGTATTAATAGTTGTTATACTGGCAGGTCAACCAGGCGGGCCATTCTGTTACAGATCCAGTTGTAATTAATTATGTTTTAATAGATTATGATAAAAAATTTAATTACGATAAATAAATACACACATTAACATTATACATTAATTTATCACTTCTTTTTTGTCGCAGTAGAGTGAGACTCGCAAATAAAATTTGTTATTATGAAATTGTTTAATATGTGATGATTAAAACTTATTAATTGACTTAAAAAGAAAATAAGTAATGGTCAGTGAGTAATATTTAGGATAAAAATATTAATAGTTTTTGGGACTGGACTTCGATTTTGGTTGAGTAACATTTTTTTTAATTTTTTATTCCAACCTGGAGATGATTTGGCACGACTCAAAATTGACTCAACTTAGAATACAATGTTCTAAATTTGAAAGTCCGAAAAAACAGTGTTCTATTTTTCTTACACTCCATAAAGTAATATCCTAAAAATAATTTAATTTAGAGAAATATCTTTTTCAGATACAACAGTCACATAAATAGTCAATAATATTATATATGCAATCAAAACAATAGAATAACAATCCAAAACATTTATAAACTCAAGAATTTCAAGTGTCGTCTTCTTTTATAATGATAAAATCACTTTTAACACTTTTAGTTTAAAAAATATATCATTTGAATTAATATTTAAAGAGTTATTATACTTTAAAATATTCTTAAAATTCTTACAATAATCTTTGAATTTATCATCATTCAAAAACTTTAATTAATTTGAATAAAAAGAAACCCAAAAAATATTATCATATGTTTACAATTGATCAAATCTACTTTCCATTGACTACGATAATAAGATAATTAGTTTTAAAAGAATTTTAACCAGGTTATGCATTAACATATCATATTTATTTTCATGAAGTTGCTTCTTTCTCCTATTTTTTTTATTTTTCAAGACAAATAGATTCAATATTCATTTATAATGCAAGACTTTTGGCAGACTTCATAGCTAAAGTAAAACCAGTTACTCAGTAATCTTCAAAAATATAAATCAACTCTTTCAATTGAATTATTGTATCATCTAAGTGCATATTTTTATTCTAATTAAACTATCATGCTAATCATATAAATATTGATAGGTTCTCTCGCTTTAGAATGGTCGATTATCCGACCCACATCAGATGCTTCTCTGATTAATGACTCAATAAAAACAATTCTGTTTCTCAATAAAAAAATCATATCATTAATTTAATATAGCAATAGCCGACTTATCATAAGATAACTAAATTATGTCGCTAAGTATGACCAATCAAAATATATATTGATATAAAAGTTGGCATACCGACCGGAATAGGTCATATGCGGTAGAATTGACATCCAGAAACCAACATTAAACGACGTCGCCGTTGAGGTCAACACAAGTAGATCTCCCTATATATATAATAAAACCTCAGCTTCCCATAAATCCATAACAAATCAACATACCGATGGATTGAAATGAGGAACTGTTTTTACAACCAGGCGAAGAGGAATAAAGTAGGCCCAGCCGGTCGACCGGTTTCTGAGAATAATAAACGGATAGTTTTCAAAATCAGTTTCACCCACAGACGAATAATATTGGTATTGCGCCGGTGCCGGTGCCGGAAATTAAAGTAGACGCCCAGGTTAAACAGATTGTGGAGAATATTCGGAAGAGTTTTAGTAATGCGCCGTTGCGGAAAAATAAAGCAGACGCCCTTGAGAAAAATGATGCAGACACTTGGTGTTTTTGCTCATTTTTAACAAGTTTTTTTTTTTTTTTTTTTTTTTAAAAGAACATTCGGAATAGTTTTAGTAATAATCAATTATAAAAATTAAGCAGACGCCGTTGAGAAAAATGATGCAGACAACATGGTTTTTTTGCTCATTTTTTAGCAATTTTTTTTTTTTAACAAGAGGGGGACCAACCAAAAACATAATCAATTATAATAATTACCCAACAACAAGGGGGGCGTAAGCAATATCGTTTTCATCTCACAGGTAGGAATCGTAATCACCACAAGAGGGGACCAATTAAAACCGCAGAAACCGTAGACCATGAACCCAACAACAGGAACCACTTCAAAAGGGAATAATATTTCTCCGTGTCTCAAACTTGGATCTCAAGATCTCGGTGGTGGGAAATTTCTAACCACTTGGTGTCCTTGCTCATTTTTTAGCAAGTGTTTTTAAACACCACTTAACTATGTTTTTTCAATTACGCCTCTATTATTTATTGGGACACTTAATAAAATATTCTCTTTTCCCGTCTTTTAATTTGGATATTGGCTCCACTATTTCTTCTATTGGTATTATTTAATAAAATTACAAGGAAAGAAAAATTGGCTCCAAATGTTCCTACAATATTGTGGCAGAAAATTGATTAGTTCCTGTTATCTTTTTTCCCAACTCGATGCTCTCTGGTTTAAATATTCTTGTATCTAGCTGGTTGTTGTTGGTTGTGCAAGTAATTATATGGGAAAGATTGTTCTTTTCTCAAAACTAAACTTGAATACTAAAATTTTGAAAAAAGGAAAAAGGAATCAAAGCATTACTTACTGGATGGATCCACAACATGTATCAAAGACCGTCATAGCAAAATTTAGGGATTTGAATCCTATATTATACAACACTATGTTATACTCCCTCCGTCTCATTCTTTAAGAGAAATTTGTCATTATTTTTGTCACAATCTTTAAAAGAAACTTTTTAAAATACTAATAAACAATTCTTTCTACTTTATCACTTTATCATATAAAATACTAATAAACAACTCATTCTACTATCAACTACCCATCACTTTATTACTTTATCACATAAAATACTAATAAATTACTCTTTCTACTTTATCACTTTATCATTTTATTACTATTTCAATAAATCCTTATGAACAGTCAAAAACTCTTAAAGAATGAAACGGAGGTAGTACAATAAATTCATATGAGTTTGTAATGTATTTTTAATTGAATGATTGTGTACAACACAGCACGATGGTATAGACTTTGGTTGCACCTAAGGTCATCGAGCTCGGGGTAGAGGACATCGCCTGGAGGTACCTCGCGCTGCGTGGTGCGAGGTGTTATACTTAGGAAATTTACAAGTTAAAGACTTGTAACTTGTTGATATGTGGGCTCGAGCCCACCTAGCGCGATATGCACACAATACATGAGATGAAGCTTCGTCTTTGTAGTCATGCTTCCTTTTAAAATATGATTGGGCTAGAGAGCCCCATAAACTTATAGGTCATATATTACATGACATTTCTAATTAATTATAATTTATGATATCATGTATTACACTTTTCATATTTTAGAAAAAGAAAAATACTAAATGAAACACAAAAATTGAATAAAAGACCGTCATAGTATATTATATGTATTTTTTAAAATTATATTTCCCAATTCCTAGTGAACTCAGTCAATGAGTCAAATTATGAGATACACACTAGTATTATAAAGAAAGACTTAAAATGTAAAAAATTGCATGGAATTTTCAAATGATATAACTGATACACATACTCCATAACTACCGAAAGAAACATTTTAAAATAGAAAAGTGATAATATTGGAATGTGAGGACAGGGTGTTGAAAACTACCGAAGAAACCTGGAAGAACTCTGCGTTAAACGGCGTCGTTATCGACCCTTAATTGCTATCTGTTTATTATGCCTACTGTTCAAGTCTGGATCTAGCAACAAATTAAAATGCGAGATTTATATATATAGTAGTGTAATTAATTTCATACTGTAAAGAGCTTGTTAAACTGTTTCTTCTCAAGCTCTGTTTGTTTACTTTTGTGATTTTGGTTTGGAATTAAGTTATGAATAATATTTATTCATTAAAAACATATATTTCGCTTTATTTTATTACCAAAATTTAATTAAGCAGAATTTATTCTTTGTTGGTTTCAACACCCATCAATATAATTATTTTCAAACTTGAAATTTAATGTAAAATAAGCTTAAAAAAGAAAAAAGGTTTTTCTGATCCAACTTATTTATTAAAAAAAAGCCAGACTTAAACCTACTCAAGAGTCCTTTCAATAACATGTTATATTTTTTTGCATGACAAGTTGCAAGGTTGTGAAAGACACTATGATTGCAACTGCAACGTCATTTGAATAAATAAAATAATATTTAAATAGATTAATTATCAGATGATAATTTTATTACTATTATCATGACCACCAAAAGTCATGTTTTCACACCTACCAAAAAGACTCACACGTAGTTAAGGGTTAATCACCACCCCATATATAAAAACCACCTATTAATTCCCACACCAACTCAAATAATCAAACCCCAAAACTGCTAGCTAAAGCCAAATTCAAATATTGCACTAAAGTATCAATTAATGCCGTTGGGAGAGAATCCCGGCGTTAATGGAAGTCGCATCATGACTTCTGTTATAACTGATGCGATAAAGATATAAAAAATGATAAATAAACCGACACCAAAATTTTACGTGGTTCACTAACAACTACGTCCACGGGCAGAAGAGGGGATCTCGTATATTATTCAGAACCGACAACAATATACAACTCAAATGAGAATTTAAATAATAATCCCTAACTGATTGGGCCTAAGTTAATAAGCCCAAAACCGAAATCGACTGATGCACCAAACTGACTGGACCTAAATTAATAAGCCCAAAATTGAAACTGACTGATGCACTTGTATCAAAAAGGCCTGAGCTTCTTAAATAACATTAGGAAACTCTTCACATTTTTCCACAATTCGATGTGGGACAGAATAGGACTTCTTATAGGATTAGGAAGTCCTCCAACTTTTGATACAATCCGATGTGGGATAAAACAAACTTCTTTATTTTAAACAATTCCAACAAATCTCCACCTTGGTAAAATAACAGAAAACTTCATTGTCTTCACCTTGACTTGAATCCTCTCACAGATGTATCGGATGCACCATAAAAGTGCTGCATTTACAAGCAACTCCTATTATTACGATTTGCCCCCAAGAGGCGGGGCAACTAATAACTTGTAATATTTAACAAGTTCAACAAAGTGTTGGAACTTGTTATTTGAACCGGCTTAGTGAACATGTCGATGGTTTATCGGCAAATCCCAACTTTCTTCACTTTAACCCTCTTCTCACTTCTAGAAAATGATATCGACATCAATATGTTTCGTTCTCTCATGATGAACTTGATCATTGGCTAAACATATTGCACTTAGACTGCCACATAATACAGTTGCATAATCATGATGTAGACCAAGATCACTAACAAACCCTTTCAACAGATTCCCTCTTTGGTTTTTCCGGTCAAGGCCATGTACTCTGCCTCAGTAGTAGACAAAGTAATCAGAGGTCGCAAAGTTGTCTTCCAACTTACAAACAGAACCACCAAGAGTAAAAAGCATAACCTTGGGTCATAGATCTTCTCATTGTCAACATCTCCTCGTGATAATCATAATCACAAAGAGGCACGAAACTAAATAATTCGTATCACCTCCATAAATGAGACCAACATCAGATGTACCTTTAAGATACCGAAATATTCTCTTCACAGCCTGCCAATGTTCCTTTTCAGGTTGAGTCATAAACCTGCTGACAACACTAACATCATGTGCAAGATCGTGTCCAAGAAACGGACCATAGATACATCAAACTCCCCTCGCACTGACTAGCATAGGGAACCGAGACATGTACTCCTTCTCCTCGCCAGATTTGGGAGCAAAAAGCAATAGACAAATGAATATTTGCAAAGACTTGGAGTATCAATAGGTTTAGTGCGTAGACATATCAAACCTTGATAATATCTTTCGAATATAATCCTTTTGTGAAAGGAAAAAGCTTCTTCATTTTCTATCCCTATGAATCTCCATTCCCAAAAATTTTTAGGCAAAGACCCAAATCCTTCATCTCAAACTCAAGACCGAGAAGACCTTTTAACCGAATATCGACTTGTTCTTTGCGGTATCTATCAAAGATATCATCAACATATAAGACCAAGTAGATAAGTGAATCATCTTCCAGCTTGTTGTGATACACACAACTATCATACGAACTCCTGTTGTAGCCAAGATGTGTTATATAACCATCAAATCTCTTGTACCACTGCCTTGGAGACTGCTTTAGCCCATATAAGGACTTCTTCAACTTGCAAACGTACTCTTTCTTTTCGGGAACTTGGAAACCATCCCATTTGGGTCATGTATATCTCTTTATCCAATTCTCCGTGTAGAAAAGTTGTCTTCACATCGAGTTGTTCAAGTTCCAGGTCCTGATGTGCTACCATTTGAAGTAACACTCTAATATAAGTATGTCTGACCACAGGTGAGAAAATCTCATCATAGTCTACTCCCTCTTTCTGATGGAACCCCCTAGCAACGACTCTTGCTTTATACTTGATACCCTTAGCAGGTGATATTCTTTCCTTCTTCTTGAAGACCCACTTGCATGTAATAATCTTTCTCTCCGGAGGCTTCTTGACTAACTCCCAAGTCATATTCTTGTGAAGTGACTCCATCTCATCTCCCATGGCAGCAAGCTATTGGGTAGACTCTATACATGTAACAGCTTCTTTGTAGGTGGATGGCTCATGAGAATCCACCTCTTCAGCAACCTGCAACGCATAGCCCACCATATCCTCAAACTTATATCGCTTTGGATCCTCAACTCCAATCCTTCTAGCTCGATCAAGAGCTATACTGTACGGTCTTGTCTCAGATGGTTGCGATTCTGGTTGTGATGCATCTTTCAGCTCGGTGTCAGAATGTGAGTATTGATCTCCATCTTCCTTTTGTGACTCACTCTGCTCCACCTGTTTGTCAAAACTATTATTTTTTGATACAACAATAGACTTCACAATGGGGTTAAACATAGAATTCTCATAAAAAATAACATTTCTACTAAGTATGACTTTACTTTCTGATGGAGACCAGATTATATACCCTTAACACCGTTTTCATAGCCCACAAAAACTCATTTACATGATAATAAACAGTACATCCAAAAGCTCTCAAATTAGAGTAATCTGCAGACTTACCAGACCATACCTCGTAAGGTGTTTTGAGGTTGATACCTGTGTGAGGTGCACGATTTATCAGGTAACATGCCGTGCTGACCGCTTACGCAAAAAAAAATTTTTCTAATAATCGACAGAGAGCATGCATCGAGCTCTCTCCAGAAGTGTCTGATTCATTCGTTCTGCTACACCATTCTGTTGTGGTGTATCTCGTACTGTATGATGTCTTGTGACCCCTTCATTCTTGCAGAACTCATCGAAATCAGAAGAACAAAATTCCAGACCATTATCAGTTCGCAACCTTTTGATTTTCTTCCCTGTTTAATTTTCCACCAACGCCTTCCATAGCTTGAAACTCTTGAAAGCTTCACTTTTATGTTTCATCATAATTACCCAAGTCATTCTTGAGTAGTCATCAATTATAGATATGAAGTATCTATTGCCTCCTAAAGATTCAACACGAGAAGTCCCCAACAATCAAAATGAATATAATCAAGTGTGTCTTTTGTTCTATGAATTGCCTTGGGAAACTTGCTGCGATGAAGCTTTCCAAAAACACAGTGCTCACAGAAACCAAGACTAGTGACCTTGTGGCCACCAAGAAAATCATCTTTCGATAGAATTTGCATCCCTCGTTCACTCATGTGGCCAAGTCTCATATGCCATAACTTAGTCAAGTCGTCTTTGTGAACTTCCGATGATGCAACAACAGCAGAGTCAATAGCGTTGAACCTTGCAAAAAGTACAAAGTTCCTCGCGTCACACCTTTCAGAATCACATTAGAACCCTTGTAGACATACAGAACTCCACCTTCACCTCTGAAACTGAAACCCTTACTGTCTAGAAGAATAAGTGATATCAGATTCTTCGTCATTTGTGGAACATGTCTAACATCGTTCAATGTGCAAAATTTACCAATATATGTCCGTAATTGAATTGAGTCTATTCCAACCGCCTTGCAAACTAAACTGTTGGCCATAGAAATATTGTCTCCATCCACTTGCTCGTAAGTTGTAAACCACTCTCTGCGCGGACATATATGATAAGATGCCCCGAAATCAAGAACCCACACATCAGTGTGATGTGTTTGTCCATTTGAAACTAGGACTATATTCTCCTCGGAGTTGGTGTCATCTCCTTCAACAACAGCAAAAGTACCTGTTTTGTCTTCCTGCTTCTTCTTCTTCTTCGGACAATCATTTTTCCAATGACCTAGCTCTTTGCAGTAGTTACAAATATCGTCTGGTTTAGGACCCTTAGACCCAGGCTTCTTGAATTTCTTCTTTCCCGATTTTCCAGGTCCCTTGTTCCCATTAGCTATTAGTCCAGCGGCCTGATTATCTGAACTTCCACCACTCACCTTATGTCGCAACTCTCTAGTATGCAGAGATGATCTGGCCTCTTCCAAGGACACAGTGTCTTTCCCAACAATGAAATACTACACAAAATTCTCATACGACAAAGGCAGAGAAATCAACATAATTAAAGCAGCATCCTCATCATCAACTTTAACATCAATATTACACAATTCTAATAAAATTGTATTCAATTGATCCAGATGTTCACGAAGGGGCTGACCTTCATGCATACGCAAACTGAACAGACGTTGTTTCAACAACAACTTATTGGTTAATGACTTCGTCATATACAGACTCTCTAACTTCAACCATAGACCAGCTGCAGTTTCCTCCTCTGCGACTTCAGTAATGATGTCATCTGCGAGACACGGCATGATTGATGAGTGTGCCTTCTCCTCCAGAGTGGCCATCTCAGCTTCTTCCAAATCCACCGTCTTTTTCATCAACGGTGCACACAGTCCTTGTTGTTTCAACAAGGCACGCATCTTGATCTGCCATAAACTGAAACTGTTCTTCCCTGTGAACTTGTCGTTTGTTATAACTGATGCGGGAAAGATATAAAAAACGATAAATAAACCGAATAAACCGACACCGAAATTTTATGTGGTTCACTGACAATTTGTTAGCTACGTCCACGGGCAGAAGAGAGGATCTCGTATATTATTCAGAACCGATAACAATATACAACTCAAATGGGTATAAGCCCAAAAACAAAAAATCGATGCACCAAACTAACTAGACCTAAATTAATAAGCCCAAAATCGAAACCGACTGATGCACTTGTATCAAAGAGGTCTGGGCTTCTTAAATAACATTAGGAAGCCCTTCACCTTTTTCCACAATTCGATGTGGGACAGAATAGGACTTCTTATAGGATTAGGAAGTCCTCCAACTTTTGATACAATCCGATGTGGGATAAAACAAATTTCTTTATTTTACACAATTCCAACAGCTTCGCACTCAACTAATTCGACGAGAGTCAGGGAGAGGGAGAGTTCAAGCCGAACGATGCAAAAGTTTATACAAAACTCTGTACATGCCCCAGCTGTTGTGAACACCCCCAAAAATCTCCTCACGCGACCCAGTGGTCAAAAAAGTTTATGCAAACTCTTGTGTGAGATAAATTTTATTCACCATGTTATGTGACATATGATATGTATGTGTAGATTTTTATCTCGTGTAATTGTAATATCTTGGCTTGTTATACCTTCGAGATTTTAATCAATAAGTCCGTTTCCTTTTTCTTTCTTAAATAAAGGGTATTATAGAGGTTGGAAATTGGGGTGTTTCCATGTTTTTATTGAAAAAGTAGTTTCTTAATGAAATAAAAGCAGTTGCGTTTCAAAAAAAAAAAGTTGCAAATAGATAAGTCTTGCGATTGGTCGCGGTAGTCGATCGGTAATTGTCGGGCATGTGGTTACGCATCGCACATGATCACAACCTTACAATCGATCGTGAATGGTAGCTGGAAAAAAAATCACTAGTCTCGTCTAAATATTCGAACTTGTAAAGAGGTGTAAAATTATTTATTTTATTTTATTTCCTTGACACTCTTCCTCACATGTGGGCGAGGACGCGAGTGAACAATTTAAAATAGATAGAGTTTCTTTAAGTGGGAATCGAACTCAGGACACGGGCGTGAGCCAAAAGACTCTGATACCATGAAAAGAATTGTCTCATCTAAAGCTTCGAACTTGTTGTGACGAAAATTGTACAATTCAAAAAAAAAAATTAGGATCAATTTCATACATCAAACTCTTTTAGAATTATTTTGAAAAAAATGTAAAAATATGAGATTATTTTGGATTATATCCTTATAATATAGTAAAAAAATGGGGGGGGCGCAATTTATCAATAAATTCGATGTGATGTCTAATTCACGTCGGCTCTTCAATTCTCTGTTAAGCAGTACGCAGACAGAGAGGGAGAGTTCCACACGAACGACGATTGCAAAATCTGCCTCTGCACTGGTGCCCGGGAGCGCGGTGGTTTCAAAAGCTCCATGATCCGAGCCAAGGCGGCCACAAGAGATAATCAACGCGTAGTCGGCGGCTCCGCTGTATCCCGGGGGTGGAGTCTCTACTTTCCTTGAAGTCCCAAAGGGTGGAATCTCTGCTTTCCTCCAAACACATCCATGCAACTAGGATACGCAATACATGAGCGGACTACGGCCTTGATTGCGTTAGAAGCATGGTCAAAAAGTACAAACAAAGACTTGTATGAGACGATATCGTACCATGTTTTATAACTTGTGTTTTATTGAAGTTGTTGAATGTATGAAACCGTCTTCCATGGGATTCTCCTATAAATGAGCGGATGACTTTAGAAGTTAGAAAAAATCACAAATGATCATGTAATTTCGCTCATGTCCACAAATATTTCTGTAAATTTTGTACTTTATCAATTTTGGTCTTTTTGATGTCAATTTTTAGTCTTTTTCGCTGTAAAATCGAAAATATGATCGAAAAATTGATCTAACTTTTATTAAGGTTACGCCAATGGTCACCACCACTTTCATTTGATTTCATGTTACACCACCTTCATGAATCGCAACTTCAAAATCACAAATTTAATTCATTCTCATGTCTAAGTTTGAGTGACTTACATTGAGGTCTTTTTTTATGCTAAACTAATTTTCCATCATTTTCCGCTGAAATTCAAAATTTTCCTGGAAAAGGTACTAAAATTGATACATTACGTGCAGTCTCGTTTGTTTTCTCAAGTAGGAACATATGTTTTGCAGGATTACTTTGGTCATTAGACTTTCGAAGTGCCTCGAAAGGCTTCCGAAGTGTTGTGTACTCCATGATCATTAGACTAATACGATTTGAGTGCTCCTTTGATTAGGCGAATTTTCATATGCCAGATAAGTGAGTAGTTTTTACTCTCGGTGCGTAGTCAAAATAAAGGCAACCCAAAATGACCAGAAGATTATGATATTCAATCCTTAAAAGTTTGACCAATTAAGCATTATAACTACTTGTATCCAGAATTTTGAGTTAAATTCATTTGCAGCCTGGTTTTATATGAATTCAATACTTTTATAAGGGGTTGACGAGTATATTGTTGTTATGCCCGCATTTCAGCCACAATGTCCAACCATCTAATAAAAATAACTATATAAAATAATATAATAGATTAATCATCATAGAATACGTCGGTAATATAAAAGTTGCCATACTTGCCCGAAGACCTCCTATGCAGAAAACCAATATTAAACGACCTCACAGTTAAGTCCACACGCCATTACTCTGTTTAATGCAACTGTCGGTATAAAATCCCCAGCTTCGCGCAACAAATCATTGATCAAAACCTTAATCCCGAATTATGACGAAGAAATCCTCAGTTTCCGAGTCCAACAAAAACAAATCCTCTGTTTTCGGGCCTTCCTCTGTTAGCAGCTCTTCATTTTCCGAGTCCATCAAAAGCAAATCGTCTGATACCGAGTCCTACGGTACCAGCTCCTCTAATTTAGGGCCCTCCTCTGATTCCAGCTCCTCTGTTTTCGGGCCCTTCTCTGATTCCAACTCCTCTGTTTTCGGGCCCTCCTCTGCTCCGGTGTCCTCCTCTATCGTGCCATCTGTTTTGGGGTCCATTGCTCAGGGGGCCTCTGCTCTTGCGTCCATGGCAACCAAACTGAATCCATTTCTCAACGACACCCAGCAACGCCGTCACTCAACCGCGTCGGAAATTCGACACGGAGAGACATATTCCAGAGTCATCGAGCGGGTTTCCCACACAAGAGAGACTGGTGGTTTCCCAACGCCAGGCGATGGATTCTGTAAATCTCCGTGAAATCGAGTGGCCGCAGATGAAAGATTTTAACGTGCCGCGGAAAATTGTGGTGGACAAAGGCTTACGAACAATAAAAAAGATAGGCAAGAAGGAATTCGAAAAGAAGAAAAGAGAAAGATAGGCAAAAAAGAATTGGAAAAGAAGAAAAGAGAAAATCGCAGCAGATCCCCTGACTGGTGCTCTGGCTATTTTGAGCAAGTCATTATACTTTTGGTATGAACAATCTTTATAAATGAATTGTATGTTTTATAAATGCTGGACATTTGTTTTCCATTGGGCTTGTATGGCTTAACAAGAAACAATGTTCACTGTCGGCTACATGTTATTTTCACCAAGCCACTCTTAAGATGTGATCAATTTTTTAGAAAAGTCAGTGCAAATAGAATTTGGCTCTAATTGGAAGTGACTTCCCTCGCTAATGAATGGTGGGTTTTAACTTCTAATCTCCAGAATTAATCGATCATTTAACCTGATATTGAATTAAAAAAAAAATCTTTGCACGACAAGAATATACCCAATATAAAATGAAGACAATAAATTTACACTAAGTCATAGATCGCACATTTTAAAATGTCGTCATATTTGTCAACAAGATCAATTGAATCGTTATGTACACTTGTAAGTTGTAACTGAGGCAAATATAATTCGATAATCGAGTAGAAATTGGTTCTCAAGACTACTGAAACTGAAATGTCTTAATAATATTGGATAAACTGTTGACCATTGTACCAAAAAAAATCTGTCTACGTAGTTCTTACTTACAAATTCTTTTTCCCGTTCCATTTAATTAGTTTTCCCATAAATTGAATCCTTCAAGAATCAAAAGCACCATCTTCTCCTACAACGCCACTGATATAGTGGTCGATTTGGTAGGTTGGGCCATTTGATTCTTTCATTTTTCAGTTTCTAGTTTTTCTCTCTTCTCTAAATTTCAAGATGTGAGATTAACCACTTTTATTGTGGTTTCATGTCCTTTTGTGAATTTATACCCCTTTATGGGATTTTTTAATCCCCATTTATTTTGTTGTGTTGTAGGTTTTGAAAGATCTAAAGTTTAGATGGATTCATTATTGGTTGTGCAAGCAGTCACGTGGCAGCATAATATTTTTGGACTCGGTGGGTGTGGTTGTTTCGATTGTTTGTCGTCTTATCAAGATGAAATGTAAACACAATGACATACAATTATGCTATTTTTTTCCCAATAACAGTAGATATTTATTGTCCTTCTAACCTAAAATCGTTACTTATCTAAAGGTACGCTTTAAAATGGTACAATTAAAAATAAGATTTAAAAGATACATGGCTTAATGGTCTAAGAAATGGTAATTTCTATAAGTGTTTTTTTTAAAACCGGTTGAACCGAACAAAGCCATGAAACTGGTTTGATTACCCTCAAAAAATCATTTTTACATGAACTTGGAAAAATCGGCCAGAACTGGAAAAACCAGTCAAAATCGGAAAATAAGTAGAACAGGTTTTTTTAATTAATTTAAAATTTAATCCTTATTTCTATCATTCTTATATTAAATTTTAGTATTTTTAATTGTGTTGTGTTGTTCTGACTCGATTCGATTGTGTTTATTTCATAAGTTACATTTTTAAATTTATAAGTGGCACTTATTTTTGTTTTTAATGTAATATTGGGATTATTTAAAAAAATGATAGGATTTATTTTAACTGTTGGACAGCCAAACACCGGCCAATCGATTGGACTGTCGATCCAATCTGTCCAACCGATCTAATCTGATTTAATTGTCGACGATACGATTATAAAAAACACTTTTTCTTTCTGATTACAATCCGATCCGGTCCATTTTGAATCAACTTTTATGGGCTCTCTAAACTGGGCCTCTTTTCAGTCCAAGGCCCATTAAGGCATTAACACACATTTTCACCACAATTCGGGACTAACGCGCGTGAACTACACTCGACCTCCAATCAACTAGAAAGCCAACCACCTCGGCCTCAAACAAGCTAAAGATTGCGCTTAAATCCTTGCCTAAGAAATCTTGCGATCAATTTGACTTCAATTTGTTAGGTAAGCAAAAAAAATTTTGCTACTTTCCATCTCCCCAAAAAAAAAATTGGGGTTCTTTCAGTCACCAAATCACTGATACTCGTATGCGATTAGTGTAAATATTCGAGGTGGGAATTTGTAAAATCCCAAAAATTCTTGTTTAGTTGTTTGATTCTTCTTAATTACCGTTAGTCATGATGACCATTTTTACTATATTTGATGTTTAGCCTTTTCTTGAAATTGATTCTTTTAGTCTTGTGATTTTTCTGTTGCTTGTTTTTCAATTGGGAGCATATGCTTTGCAGGAATAAGTTGGTGAATTTTGGATTTCTTCACTGGAGCAAGTGGGAATTAAGTATATTTTCTAGGTGAATTAAAAAATTGCAGATTGAGCTTGTATAGAATTGTATTCCTTTCCTATTTTGCATATTTGGTTAGTTTGAGAAAAGAATTGGAAAATGAGTAGGTCTAGGAGTTACATTAGGACTAGAGACTTCATATATGAGCCTGAAGGATCGAGCGAAGATGTGTTTCTTGGTTGTCGTGATGATGAATTTTTCACAAATTACGTAAATCAAGGTCATCCCCACATGAGCGTTTACACAGGGTATTGCCTGGCAAGGCTAAATTACCTATTTCGCCTGTGAATATGATAATGGGTAGAGAATGCAACTATAATGGAAGAGGGAGGTCTCTCTTATCGGATTCTTGTCACGCTTTTGAGTCGGTATTTGCCTGTTAATGGTCCTACTACATTGATAAGATGAAAAGTTCTGCATATACTTCTCAATTTTCAGATGATGGCTCTTTTTTGTTGCTGGCTTTCAGGTATTGTGAGTGATACTGTTTTTACATTGAAGGTTATATATGTAATAATGAATTTGGTGAGAAGCATTTTCTAATTTGTTAACAGGAAAGCCATATCAGGATATATGATGTTGATCGGGGATGGAAAGTTCATAAAGACATTCGTGCTCGGAGCTTGAGGTGGACTATTACTGATACCTCTTTTTCACCTGATCGACGTTTTTCTTGTAAGTGGAACTGTGCCGCTAGATTTCTATTGGTGGTCGACTGTTTTGTTCTCCATTACAAATTATAAACTTTTGATGGATAGAAAGGGAAAGTGAACAAAATAGATGTCAAATAAAATAAAGATGTTGGAACTAGTATCCCCATTTTCTGATTTCATTTTCAAAATAGATATATTCAGTTATGGGAGTTTAGGATTATTTCAGTTATGTAAATGTAGGTCCTCGACTATCTTCTTTGTAGCTTCTGATTAAATAGATATGAATTGTTCGTTTTTTTTTATTTAGTTTGACTTTGATGCAACTATTACAGGTTTATAGCAGCATCTCACCCTTCGTCCATATTGTTGATGTCAGCTCTGCTACAAAAGAGTCTCATGCAAATGTTACGGTTTGTGTTTCAAGATCTTCTTATTCCTTGTAAATAAACTAAAACTGACCTTTGACAAGCATAAATTTTAAAATATAAAGTACATAGTATATCACCTTAATGGACCATTTAGCTATATTATGCTATTATTGATTATGAAACCATTTGATTAGTAGTAACATTATACATTGACATGCAAATTCATTAAAGAGTTATCTGTGTTACTTGGACAACTATTGGTCAGTTTCAATTGGAGTAAACCATATTTCCTATTTATTCAGGAAATTCATGAGGGTCTGGAATTTTCATCTAACTTGGATGATTATGAGGATTATTCATTTGGCATCTTTTCTGTTAAATTTTCAACTGATGGGCGAGAAATTGTAGCTGCTAGCAATGATGAATCAATATGTGTTTATGATCTCGAATCCAGAAGGCTAAGCCTCAGAATTCCAGCTCATCGGGTAATTTATGTCTAGTTCTTGGATCCCTGCTCTTATCATTGATATAAGAAAAGTTATGAATGTAACTTTCTTATGATATTCGTATTAAATGTGAACTTGGAAACATTTCAAGAAAGTGTGGCAGTAATGTTCCTGTTTTCTACTTGTAAAGTTTTGTGGCAAAAGTTTTGGAAACCTAAGTTGATAGAGATTAGAGAATTTCTTTTCTTAATCATTTGTTGGTAGATGCATGAAAAAACTACGCCATCCCCCAACCCCACCAAAAAAAAAAAAAGCTGTGGAGAACTGTTTCTATAATACTTCAAATTAAAATCTGATCATAAATTGTTGAAATATATTGAGGTCTTTTAACGTCGAACTATATTTGATTCACATTCAGCATTAGTCATTCTATCATATGCTGCAATTGAGTGTCTTTTAATTATAAAAACATTCATTATGTGATACGTATTTTGAGATTTTAAGAAGTGCTAATTGAATTTGTTGTTTATTGCAGTCTGATGTCAATGCAGTATGCTTTGCCGATGAAAGTGGCCACATCATATATTCTGGCAGTGATGATCAACTATGCAAAGTAATGTCTATTCATAACTCTAAAATAAGTCAAACTTGATGTTTGGCTGTTTTCCTTTTTTTCTTATGTTTCGCTGTCCTCAAAAACAAAAAAGAACAGCTTCCTCGAAACACTTATACATCATTGAGTATTCTAGAAGTACAATATTATAGAGGGTTTTAAATAACCTGTCTACGTGGTGGCTTTTTCTGACATCTCTAGAAGTCTATTTTACATAATTTCGCATTTGTAGTTCTTGTATTTCTTTTCTTGCACTTCTTTGGATGGACATTAAAGTGCATTTGCAGCAAAAACCAGACAATACTTATGATATTTTTTTTAAAATAGTCCAAATAGTCTGTTCTAGAATAAGTTCATCAAACACTGCTTTCAATTCTGCTCTTTATTCTTGGCAAAAAAAGCAAGAAGTGAATAGAAATAGTGTTTTCAACGACTCCATAGCCTTGTTCCATTGGTGGAGTTTTGAAATCAATAGGTTTTTCAGCAATGTACTTTGAACTGTATTTTCATCATGTGCCTATATTGGGGATGCTATCCTCACAAGTTCTATCTGCAAAGATGTTCTCCACTTTTACTATTTAGTTGGTAGTTGGATGCATATAAGTTTTTTGTCGAATGGTGATCTTCCATTGGTATACAAATGCTCGGGTTGGTGTGGTTTAGATATTTATTGGGAGAAAGATACCTGATGCGTGTTCTATGATGTTATTTCATCAGATATTCCATGCTACTTTACATTTATCAGATTAGATGTATAAGATTTTCTTTGCGTGATTGTTATATGACTCAATTTTCAAAATATTTTAAATTTCTTTCAGGTTTGGGACAGGCGTTGCTTTGTGACCAAAGGGCAAGCTGCTGGAGTCCTGATGGGGCATTTAGAAGGCATTACATTCATCGATACTCGTGGAGATGGCCGCTACTTAATCTCGAATGGAAAAGATCAAGCCATCAAACTTTGGGATATAAGGAAAATGTCATCTAACGTCAATTAGTATGCCTACTCTTTCCTCATTGTAACTGCTTATTTTCTATTAATTTCTAAGAAATATGCCAACTTGCTATGTAGATTTTGAATTGAGCTTTATTATCGTTGTTGAGTTAACGACTATGTTTTCTTGATTTAGCAAACCCAGGCGTCGATCTGTTGAATGGGATTACCGACGGATGGAATACCCAGAACAAGCGAAAAATTTGAGACATCCATTGGACCTGTCATTGGCTACATACAAAGGCCATTCTGTCTTATGACCCTTATCCGTTGTTATTTTTCTCCAGCTTATAGGTAATATGCTTACACAATTTTCTTGCTTCGTCTCTATGATATTTAAAATTTCAGTTTGTAACTCTAGGATCGCTGCACCATTTGGAGCGTTTTAATTTGTACGACTTAACAATGCTATGATTGAGTTGGAAATATCGAGTTTCAACTTGGTTGCTGTTTTAGGCTCTTTTAGAGTAATACTAGTGGTGGGTTTCAGATAACGTATTTTATTTGGTTGCTTGAAATATTAGTTTTGAAAATGGTTTCAAGAAATAAATATTAATCATCTATCCATCAATTTCAAGACTACTGCATAATATTTACCGTTGGTTGTTGTATAATAAATCATAAATTCTACTGTTGTTATTGCTCTGTATCTTGGTAAATAATGTGATCACGACCTGTATTCTCTTATGAACTTACCTTTCCTATTCATGTCCGACTTTTTTGCAGCACGGGTCAGAAGTATATATACACTGGATCAGCCGATTCCTCTGTTTATGTTTATGATGTGGTATGTGTTAAATAACTGTCCTTTCCGCGTATATTTTTTCGTTTGAACTTCATTTTTCAGTTTTATGCTCAGACTTTAAAAGCCTTATCTGCTCTTTTTGTTAGTCATACTATTAGTTTCCGGGAATACATAGACCTGTCGTATGAGGAAAAAGATCTATCGACGCTTGGGGAGATGATTAGAAATTAGAAAACTGAAAAAAAAATTTACATGGCAAATACGCCTCTTGATATTTGCAGCTTTCTTCTATTTTACAAATTGCACCAATCAAAGGGTAGTTGTTTTAAAAATACAAATTTTAAGAGGGTGCCCGTAGTATCTCAAGGGGGGTTATATGCAAAATTTCAAAAAAAACAATGAGACTCTTTTGTAAGTAGACTGTAGATCAAAAATCGTAATTTACCAGTACTTTCTAGCATTGCACTTGTTTCATACAAAGTACAATTCACAAAACAGAGAAGTGACCTTTATCGTGATATTGATAATGCATGCTATGATTACATGCATCATTTTTTTTTAGTAGGACTCCTTCGAAATGTGTTCATGTGAACTCTCTTCTTCAAAGTAGTACTTTTTAATATACGAAGTAATACTGTTTAGATTATGAAGTATCGTGTTTTAAAAAATGTTTAGTTCTCAAAATCACTAAACAGTACTCCCTCCGTCCCAGAAGATTTAGCACACTTTCCTTTTTGGTTTGTCCCATAAAACTTTGCACACCAAAATAGTATGCTAAACAGTATTACCAAGTTCACTATATAATTTATGTGAACCAAGTTTATAGAAGTTTTAGTCTGCTTTTTTGGTATCTATTCTGCATAACTTGTCTAGATCTTTATACTTTCGATTTCTCATCCCGTAGTTGAGCGGTAGTCAAGTTGCAAAGCTCGATTTTCATGAGGATCCCCAGACGAGACTGCAATTGGCACCCTTTCTACCCTACATTGGTCAGCTCTTCGTTGGACGGGTCTTGCTTTGCGTGGGGAGTTTCCTGGTAACAGCGTAAATCCTGGTACCGCTAAGCTCCCTACTAGAAGAAGAAGGCAACACTTTTTTATAGCAGTAATTTTAGGCTATGTAAAAAGAATTCTAGTCATGTTGTATTATGTATTACCAACATAAGGATGTCACATTACAGGTTCATGATTAAATATGTATAGAAATAATTTGAACCCTGCACTTGCGTTTGCACTTCATGCCTACAACTTTTGTGTCCTTTTATGTTTGATTTTAGCAAATTGCTAATAGAAACTTCAAGAAACTCTGAAGGCCGTCAAAAAAAAAAATGAAAATCAAACAAATTAATTCAGTTTACTTTTTATAATTTAGGTAATTGATTCGATTGAAAATTTGGTCAAAATAGACAAAAATTAAACCATACTATAGAACTTTAATTTCATCGAATGTATTGTCATTAAATTAATATTAACTTTTTTCTAATAAATATTTATATTTATTTTAAGAATGGATCTCATGTGCAATTAGGTGTACCGTACATTCATAGTGTATTTTATTTTACACCGAATCAGAAATACACTATGAAAGATATTATCTGCATCTTAGCGTGGATACAAATAATCGATCGATATAGTTTATGATTGAATAGTTTATTATTTTAACTATCTCAATATTTACATTTAAAAAAAAACACTTATACGGGATCGTTTTTTTGGTGAGGCTGATTTTATTACGTAAATTGAACATTAACGTTTTAATACTTTGTGAGGAATGAACGTGATTTATGCTAAATTGTATCTCGTTTTATAAATGAAACCGTCTCATATGAGTTTTTGTCATATAATAAAATACCGACTGTATATAACACGGTATTCTTATATTTTCAATATTCGTCTTATAAAGAGTATCGATAGATCTAACAATATGAATATATGAATAATATTTCTTATATTCTCATAGATATATACCATCATCGAAGAAATTATAAATAATCGCTTTGGGAATATCTTAGATCTCCCTAGATTTCATCTCTCACACATTCGCACACACTGAAATCCAAGAGTGAGCAACAATGTCGTCTCCCACGGCGAAGCTCACCTTCCGCCTAGTGCTGGCGGTGGCGGCGCTTCTCATACTCTTCTACGTCGGACGCCCGCTCTACTGGAAAATCTCCGCCACCGTTCACGACATCCGTCACAACAAACAAACCGTATCTGGAGGTAATTTCCGCTATTTTGAATTGTAATTCTCAATTTTTCGCAATTTTCTCTGTATTGAAGTTCATATAATGCTGAAACTGTATGTATGCGTGATCAATTGAGTAACTATTGTTTTTTGTTTATTATTTTTGGGCCTATTAGAGATTTTTCCCTTTTTTCTCCAGCGTACATTAGAATGCCAATTCTGTTGTGCTATTATGATTGTCAATTTTCGCAATTTTCTCTGTATTGAAGTTCCTGTAATGCTGAAACTGTATAATGCGTGATCAATTGAGTTATTATTGTTTTTTATTTTTATTTTGAGCCTATTAGAAATTTTCCCCTTTTGCTCCAGAGTATATTAGAATGCCAATTGTTTTGTTCTATTTGTTTTCTGATAGAGAAGTATCTGCAGAGATTTTGATTGATGAAAAGGAATGTGCATATCTAATGCTTACACAGTTAGCTTGTGTGCTTTATTCCACTATTAAAATTCCGATTTTTTACAATTTTGTTATAAATATGTAGGGATTTCTGAAATTGTGCAAGAAGCTCAGAGATCAGTGGGGTGGTTCCATGATGAGTCCGATTCAGGATTAATTGGGAAAAGGAAATTATCTTCAGCTAGGAAGTTTTACTGCGTCAGGTTCTGTAAATGTTCTCGCTCTTGTGATTTTTTGTCATTCTAGTTATTATCCTTTAAAAATATAGCAGGGCATGTTTTGATTTTTTGTTCATAAGAGTAGATATGTCAACATAATAGATCTAGATCTGGTTGAATAAATTTGATGTACCTCCTGTTAATGGAAGTTGGTTTCCTGAACAAAGATGATCCCGAAGTTATGTGGTACATTTGGTTATAATACTGATATTTCTCGTGCAAAAAGCAATGCTGATACTAGACCTTCTGTTTGAAGTAATACATACTGATTGTGAAAATGTATCTTGAATGTTGAAACATGAGCCTCTTCCTTTGGGCCTTTAGTAATGGCTGTGCCCAATTTTTAGGTCAAAATCTGTAATATCTGTTCTGATTGACTGGATTAAGTTGAGTTATAAAAATTTCCTAAGAAACTTCTGTATATATTGGTCATCTGCTGGGAGATTTCTTTCAGTAAGATTCTGAAATAGTATTATAGTAAAGACACGGAAAATGAGTTGTGGATAATATTGTGTATCCTTATGGACAGTGTTTCCTTATAACCTTGAAAATTGTTCATATTACATGTACATGTTGTCTAAACATAGGTATTATGTGTGCCAGATAGTTTACAATACATTGAGCATTTTGAAGGCTTATGTCGTTAATGCATACCTCGAGACTTAAATGAGTTTTAAGTAATATAAGTTACATATCTCTAAGTGACATTGTGAATGATGGCCTTTTAAGTTACAGCATGAGTAAGAATAACTTATTTATGCATTTATCAACCAAATGATTCTTAAGTACGTTTAGGAACTTGATTTATTTTTTTATTTTTTTTTGAAAAGGTGCTTTGCTTATATAACACAGCTTAACATAAATTTTGATTTGAAAATCCTTTTTCCAATCTTTCTGTCCTAGTGATAAACAGTGGCCAACAACTGTTTACACACAAAAACCTGTCTTTATACTGCCAGATTAGGAGGACCATTTTTCCTTCATTCATATGATGCTTCGGAAAACGATAAGCAACTTCATTCTATTTTCCTGTCATCAACTTGTATGTCTACTTGTTATTAAACGTGTTTTGATTTTTAGTACACCTTTCAAGATTTTTGTATTTTATTGGGGAACTTGATAATATTGCATCATACTTGTTCTGCTGCTAGCCTCCTAGTGCTATCCTGAACTCAGCCTTGCTTTATGAGTTGGGCATATACAAAGCACTTCGGTGTGGAATATTTGTTGTAATAAGAATATAAGATTATATAACTTGTCTTGTTCTCTTACTGTTTTGAGCCGTGAGGTCATGTTCTGTTGCTTGTATTCAACCATACCCGTCTAAGGTTTGCGTTCGCTAAAGCATCTCAATCCCCGTTTTCTGCAATCTGCATATTGTGGGCCTATCTTGGATATAACTTTCATCCCAAAGTTTCAATTGTGGCTCTTGGCGTCTAATTTTCTTCTCCTTTTCCATGGAGATTTTAAGATGACGTAATCTGTGGTTTCATAATAGTGCATGCTGTTTGTTGATAACTCCTAAAATGGACCATTGGTATTGTTTGTTTCATAGTTAAGTGGCATTTAGTAACAAAGATGCATTCATCTGATGATCTAGCCCTTATGTGATTGTTCTTAAAGCTAATTCCTATTGTAGAAAAAATTATATTTCCCGTGTTATCTAATGCTACAAAATGTTCTATAAATGATGCAATAAATAATTTTTGTAATCTCATTGTCTAATATTTATATTCTTTTTTGATATTGAGCTCGAGCTTGAGGTCCTTTATATTTGAATCTATAGTTGAAAACAATTAATGTAAGGACCCAATCTATATTAATAATCGTTAATCTGCATATACTACGATCTATGTGTCATTTTATCTCATGATACATTGATTAAATCTTCGTGACTTGTGCAAAATTCATATCTAAATTACTAAAATCACAAGAATAGACTGTGACCAAACAAGAGATTATACTGTATATATTTTTTCTCTTAGTTCTCAATGCATTAAAATTAAAGAAAATGAGTTACATTGTTTATAATATGGATCCGACACTAATGCATTATAATTAAAGAAAATGAGTTAAGTTCACAATAACAAGCTTCATACTAGTGCTTGCAGAATTAAGCTTATAAATCTTAATTAGCAAAGAGATACTACTAAAAAGGAAAGTTTATTTAGAAGTCGTTCAACATTGGAATCACTCCACCAGCAGCCACAATCTGCTGCTCCAACTGAAACCAAAGAGCACAAGTTACGACTTGTCATGAAAAATACTCCCTCCATCCCAAAGAAACGTGCACGTTTACTGTTTTCACGTATTTTTTGTGATCGGGTTTTTTATTAGTATTTGAAATGATAAAATAATTTTTAAAGATACATGCAATAGATGAGAGGTAGATCTATAATACCCCTCTTTAAAATTATTTTATCATTTAAAATTTAATAAATAATTTATTCAAAAAAAACAATAATAAAATAGGTGTGCACACTTTTATGGGACGGAGGTAGTATAAAATATAGGGTATAAAATCTTCACAACTTTTTACATTTTTAAATAACGATGTATATTTTTAAACTTCATAATTCGATACACACATTTCTTAAATTTTAACTGTTAGATAGTATATGATTATTCGTGAGGGGTATGTTTGTTTCTGAAAATCTTGGATGATTTAACTTTGAAAATCGCCTCCCATTATAGTTTGAGATTTAAAATTAGATTTCAAAATCATTTCGTATAAAAGACATCTACAACCCTATTTTTTCACAAAATTCAATATAATCACATCACTATTTTTTTTCACCTCAACACAATATAATAATATTACATCAATCATTATTAAATATTCATTTGATATAAAAGTAAAATCTCACCCTATCAAAATCTCAAAATAAACACATATTTTTTACTATTAACCAAGACTTTCAAATCCATCAATTTCAAGTCATGACTTCCTCCCACACTTAAATCCCAAACAAACATATCCCGACAGTTTTCGAAAACGTGGTGGTCCGAGAATCATTTGAAAAAATTGTAAATAAATTTATGCTTGTTGTTTTGATAATGTCATAATTTTACATTTTTATAAATAGTTATATGATAGAATTACAAAACACTTAAAAATTGTATATTAAATTGCAAATTTTAAAAGTATATGCTGTAATTAAAAAAAAATTAAATTATCGTGATTGATTTTGCCATTAATCAAATATACTTACATACTTTTATGAACGAAAGATCTGGAATACGTACCCTAAATAGAGCCTCCAATTTCGTCTTCACTAGCAAGAACTCTTGATTAACTTGTTGCAAAACATCTAACACACCTAAAATAATTCGAATAATCTCCATTTGTTAGATAATTAACTACATATAAATTTTAATGGCTCTTTTTAAATTAAATTAAATATGAATAAAAATATATTCTTACCCTTCAACATTTTTTCACTTCGCAGAAATTACGGAAATCAATGCACGCATTTCTGACTCTTTGAGCTCCAATGCTACATCGCAAAAAACATAAAGCGTATGCTATAAATCATAGTAATTAGAAAGTTGTCAATATTTATTCAAATTAATTAATAACTTTATCCTTGATTAATTATGTGTAATAATGGTCGCAAATAGACATGTTGTAATCAAGAATTCATTTATTACTATACATTTCAATTGATCACTCTTAAATTAAACTTCAATACAAACTTTTTTTTTTAAAGTTATATTAAAGCTCGTACATAACTTACATCATGTTCAAATCTAGTCATTTATGTTTTTATTTTTTTCAATTTTAATTATTTTAGTGTCAATTCGCCCAAAATTAAAGAAGGTAAAAACATATTGGACTAAGCCTTTGATCCTTTATTTTTTGGATTTTAATTTTTTTTCTAACTTTAGTTCTATCTATACATTTTTTCTTTAAATTGAAAAAAAAAATAACAAAATGCAAAACTAAAACTGAAACGTAATGTTAAATCCTTTATATATAGACTTTTTGCCCAAAAAAGTAAGACTCAAAAGTTTTATTTTGTCTGATTAGCTTTGAATTAAGAAACAACAAATCATGACCTCCCTTCTTTCTCACTAATACTTTTGTTACCTGGAGCTGCTACCTTTGAGCTGGTGAACATGAGCATCAATCTTCTTAAAGTCCACATTCTGCTCATTCCTACACACACTACTATAATCAATACACAAAGGAGAGAGAGGGGGTGAAATAGGGAAATCGACCCCTATTGTACAACACAGTGTTGTGCAAAAGTGGAACCGTTAGATCACGATACCAGACGCCAAGACGTGCTGTATATAATCAACGACTTTCCTCCCACACAGCACCATGTTGTACAGTGGGGAGATCTGTTCTCGTGAAAGAGAGAGAGAGAGAGAGTGTGTTCTGACAATGCTGTAGTAAGAACAGAAAGAATTCTGTGGGAATCTTCAAAAAAAAGTGAGACTACTTCCACAACAAAATCAGGATTGCTAACATCTTGAAGCTGCTGCAGCTGACCAAACTGACTGTCTAAAAATTTCTTAATTCACAAAAACCACACCAAAAATTAATCAAACAAATACATATTAAACATTATATATAATTCCAATTTTCTTCATCATATAATGATACCTCACGAAATAAAGCACTAGTGTATTCAACAAAATTCCTCTGCAACTGCTGCACCTCCATTTTTATTTTCTCAATAAATTGGGAGATCGTGGGGAATAAATTGTGCAATAAAAGGGGGTATAAATGCTTGAATTGGGATTTGGTGAAATTAATGTGGTAATGACAAAAAGCAGATGGAAGAAAGAATCCAAATCTCTGCCAGCTTTTGGGCGATTTGAAGTCTACTCTTTCCTTTTTGTCTCCTTTTTTATTCTTTTTCTTTTTCCTTTATTTTTTTGGCAAATTACACACTAAAAATTATTGGCCCTAGTGCTAAATTTTGATACTTGTCATCAATTTCGAGCATCCTCAAATTTGTACATTCGGCCCCCCAAATTTGCTTTTTTATTTTATTGAGATTCTATATATTGTCGGGGAAATTTTAGAATGTACCACGTGTATTAATATTTTTTAATTTCAGCAGTTTCTTGTGATGTAGATTAAAATTTATTAATTAATTCAAGTTGATTAATTTCTTTATAAAATTAGACGAATTTATAAAATAGTACTAGTATTTCCTAAGATGATGCAATTTGAGATTACGTCAAGTTTCCTTAATCTCCAGAATAATTAACTTAAAAGGTAGTTTATCCCAAACTAAAAAAAAAAGAAATTAATTTAAGACAAAAATTTGTATAGATTTGGTTCATATTATTTAACCCGATTATTTAAAGATTACCGTTACGTACAAAAAACTCTTTGTTATGTATAAAAACTATAATCTGTTATGGAAAAAAAAAACAATCATTGTTTTGTAAAAATGTTTTATATTTTTAACAAATGAAAGTTTTATACAATAATAATTTTAGAGTTTATAAATGAAAATGATAGGTTCACATAACCCTGGCTCACATAGTGTTACTCTTAATCTAATACCCCCTTCATTTCATGGTAGTGGTTGATTTAAAACTTGTTCACCATAAAATTAATTCTTTTTTTTTTTAATTTGTTCACCATGAAATTGATTTTTTTTATTCCATGCATTCCTTTATCACGACTAATATTCTTTTATAATATGTTTCACATATTTGATTATCACTACTAATACTCCTCTTGCAATATAAGTCACGCCTTCAATGTTATGGGGATACCCTTTATAGTAAAAAATTACATCTTTCATTATCACAACTAACACTCTTTAGTAATATGTTTTATTTTTAACTAATTTCACAAATTTTTATGTAAAATTTGTACACCCTACTGTTTGCCCACTTTAAAAGGTTCTGTATGGAATTAAAAACACAAATTTTTTGTTTCATTAACCATCTAATAAAAGACAGAAAGTTAAAGAGGGAGGTATAAGAGGGAAAATTAGAGATTTTTTACTGATAAAATTAGAGATACGCTTTCTTTTCTTTTTTTTCGAAACCTAGAGAGACGTTTCAAAAAAACAAAACAAAAATGATAATTAATTTGACATATAAAGACTAAATAAATACGGATGAAGTATTAATCTAAAGAGAAAAAATAATTAAGACATGAGATGTAAAATATGCTTTATTCCTAAAGTATAATTAGGTTGCCTATTGCACTTTCATTTTATTAATTTTTACATTTGTTCTTGCACTTTATAAAAAAGTTACACTTATTATATGGCAATCGCCCTCATGATTAAACGGGATATAGAGCATTGACGCTTTAACATTTTGAAAATAATGGGTATGATTTGTCTTTAAGTTAAATAGACCGCCTCCTACGTAAAGCAAATGCCATATGAGTTTTATCTATTATAAATTATTGTTCATTGCGCTTTCTTTTTTACTTGTATTCTCTTATACTTAAATTTCCATTTTATTCGGCGTAGTTTCATGTCATTTCTTATATGCACTTCAAAGTAAAAGAAATTATTGATAATAATTAATTCAAGGAGTTCAAGTCAATATACAATGGATAAATATAACTAAAAAAAAAGAAAACGATTCTACATTAAGATAAAAAAAATTATATATACACATATATAAGCAGAGGTGAATCCAAGATTTAGTCTAAACGAGCGAAATATTTCACAATAAACGGAAAAAGTTACATAATCTAAAAGGAGCAAAATGACAACATGTCACCCCCACTTTTATAAGTAGGTAAAATCATGAAACATATAAACAAATGAAAAATTAAATGAATTTGCCAAGATAGAAAAAGCATTTAGCATGGGTAGAATAAAGATAGAAAAATGTTGGATCATGTGGTGTAATAGTTGCATTGGAGAATAGCTATTATTTATTCACCCTTTGCTTTGTATAGGTTCATTGTTTGAACTTAGGCTGCATGCATTATCTCAATAGAATACAATTGAAAAAAGACTGCATCAATTGAAAAGATTGCATTACCTCAATAGAATATAGTTGAATTGATATAAGCTTCAATTATTGAAAACACTGCATTGCCTCGATTGAATTGACTAGATCGATATAACCTTCAATTATTGATGTTCATCGAGAAAAGGATTTTTTGGTGCGAAGAATGTGACGTGAATGATTCCTCAAACTTAAATTTGTAATAATAAATATTGTTCAAGTGACGTTATCAAATTGATGGATTTAAAGACAAAAACAAATGATGTGAATGAATTCCTCAAACTTAAGTTTGTCTTTAACTTTGTCGAAAAATGGTGCACCGACAGCGAGTGTGACAATTTTTAAATTTTTGGTGAAATTATAAATTGTTTAAAATTGGTAACGGATAAAGTTTTATTGCCCTTTAATCTGATGGGTATGTTTTGTAATTTTTTTATTTTTTTTACTATAAATTAAAATCACAAAACATTGAGCGTTTGATAAAAAAAATTATATAATTAAATTGAATATTTTCTAAATTGACAATCTAAAAACTCAATTAACTTAAACTATTCTCTAAATATCTCAAGAATTAATGATTACGAGGTAAAAAAAAAATTAAGTGAAACAAAATAAACGACAAACGATTTTTAAATTCTAGTCGAGAAAAAAAATTGTACTTTATTTGAAAAAAAAAATTGCGACAGAAACGAGAGTCACAGTAAAGCCAGATTTGTCTTGTAGAGTTTTTTTGCTTCTCCACTTTGTCTGTGGAGTTTTTTTCTCCATATCTCAATATTACACCACATGTCATTTTTTTTTACATACTAAAAACAATTTTAACTTGGGCGAAACCATAAACCCTAAACCCAAAATTAAGCCCTAAACCATAAACCGTAAACCCTAAATCATCAATCGTTCGCCCGGTGAACCATGAACCACTTGGGGCGGTTTTGAAATCGGATTGAGTTAGGTTGCACTAAAAAAAATCAAAAATTGAGCCCAATATTAAATTTCATATTAAATTTCCATATCAAAATATATATATATATATATATCACATGTTATTATATTTTAACATTTATCCCTCAATAAAAAGTGACTTAAATGTAATAATTAAATTAGAGTGTCAATCTTTTATCTTAGTGATGTTATGAATTGATTATATTTGCTCGATCAAAACAAATCCTCAATAAAAAGTTACTTATATATTAATAAATATTTTTTATATTAAAATCTGTGTAACCGTAAATGTTTAATTAATTTTGAAACAAAAAAAAAGAGCCCATGCAAAAAAACAGTAATTCAGTTCAAAAAAGTTGACATGGAAATTTATTTAAATCCTTTGTTTAAAATATCTTGTTCTATGCAATCAATGAGTTGTAAGATTACTTATTTTAATGGTAACAATGGTCATAAGATAAGATTGCAAAATGCTTCTTCTATACATAGAATTAGAGATTAAAAAAATGTTGATGTTGGTTGAGGAAAAAGGATGCCCAAACACACATTAAGAAATTTAATATCTTATTTGGGGATTAGCTCTGACATTTCGATATTTAAATCAAATCGAATTTAAAAATTAAAAAAAAAAAAAAAAAAAACTTGCATGACCGTGGATGAGTATTGTAGTTATTTTCTTTCTCTCGTAAATTATAATTATTTTAGTTTCAATCTTATCGATTTTCGTAAATTATCATTGATTCTTAATTATTTAATATTTTAATCTAATAACCTTGGCGGTGAAACATTCCGTTAAAATTGACGTGGTACGTCTAATATATTTACTTGGTAGAGTCTAATTAGTTAACCGTATGCATATTTCATCTTCTATGATCGATTATAAGACTAAAACATCAATTAAAATCTACATAATTATTTTTTAATTCGTGAAAATTGACACAGTATTGAAACTGAAATACATAAAAAATATTTTTTGTTTCCAAAAATTCTCTGTAGAATTAGTCAGTCCCGATATATTGTGGTAAAATTATCACTTGATATCTTTTCTATGAAATTTTTAATTATTAATAACGAAAATATAATTAAGGAGCTTTCTAATTTAGACAAACGTGGTTTTAGTGCTGGCACTCATCAAAACTGTTCTATGTAAGACAAACAATTAAGTGAACATGCATGTATAATTAATTTGTTAAGATCGTATCTTATAATTAAACTAATGTAGATTCAATTAAAATCATTACACGTAACTGGACAGCTGATACATTATAGAATTAATAATGGGCTTTTTGGTAGCATGTGTGTGTTATTTGGCTAATCAATTTGTTAAAGCACTTGTTTGGCTAAAAATAATCCTTAAAATAAGAAGAAAAAAGTATTTAATTAACACGGTAAAGTATAGGGTGAAAAGTTTAGCATAAGAATCTGAAAGGTTAGAAGTGTGATTTATATTCTTTAAAGAAAGATATATATGATAATTGGAGGACAAAGGACTTTTTTATAAAAATATTCTCATAATACGAAGGATATGACTTATATTATAGCATTTAATATCAATGTGAAATAACCTAAATGCCAGAAGCTTATATTACATTAGGGTATAATCGTAATAATTGAAGGATCATACTTATAAAAAAGGAATCAATTTAACTTTCACGATGTAACAAAGTTTGAATAATGAATCGAATTAACATTGGTGAGATTGGAATCTCGTTTTCTATTGAACGAATTATATATATAGACTAATAATAATAACCTTCTGTTGATCTGAATAAGCAGTGTTTCATGCTTTGAAAATATAGATTTCCTGTTTTTTTTAATCAAATAAGCTAGTAAATGCTTTCAATTATACAAGTATAAATTATACAGTAAATAAATTAAAAAGGATAAGATAACGTGGCAAAAGAGGACCTACTTATTGCTTCCAATTATTGTATTTATCGACATGACCCCATTAAAGTTGCACTTGTTTTATTGTATGTTTTCAGTTCAAATGATTTATTTCCTTATATATTTCATTCATGCATGTCATATCAATGCATAAAAATGAATATTCGGTACAATTAAATTTATTGTCAGATTTGGACGTGGTATATTAAATATTGTATCTGTCGTTTATTGTATATATAAATGAGATTGCTTTTATTTTTAATCTTTACTTCTAAACAATAATCAACAATGTATTATCTATATATATACACTTGGTCATGGCCCATTAGAAAGTAGCCCAAGTTCCACGGCCCATACATGTAACGTAACAACATTCAAAATGAAACTCAACAAGTTATGATAAATCTCATCAAATCATCCCTTTTTATGTTCTATCTAAAGGGATAATTAAACCCCACAAAAAAAAAGAAAAATGTATTTCCCAGTTGATATATAAATTACGAGGGAATTTTTCGTCCCAGTAAAAGGAGCAAATTAAGATACAATACAGATCAATCATTTACCAGGCCTACAAAATTTTGGCCAACAACGAACAGAAT
Source organism: Stenogyne calaminthoides (assembly GCA_037126765.1). Lineage (NCBI taxonomy): Eukaryota > Viridiplantae > Streptophyta > Magnoliopsida > Lamiales > Lamiaceae > Stenogyne > Stenogyne calaminthoides. The sequence continues at coordinate 42,924,280 of JBBCBC010000003.1, read as the reverse complement.
AAAGTATACAACAGTATAACACAAGAAGAAATCACATTTTATAGATAGAAAAATGAAAAATCAATGAGAATTAGTGATATTCAACAAGATTGTGAATGTTTAAGTGGGAGGTATAAAAAGTTTTAACATACTTTGCAACTCTTACGACAGTAACCTGGAAGATCCGAAGAGCCGATCCATATACTCTGGGTTTTTGGTGCATTCGCCAAGGGACGCCCATCTCTCACAATTGTCGCCTGAATCTATGCAATTTCCCCACAATTTTGTCGAAAGAATCAACGTGAATCCACTTTGTGGCGGACCACTTCTCGCCTTCTTCCACAGGGCAACCAGCGTGTAGACTCAAGGTATCTGGAGTTGCATTTGGATAAAGACTGTAGAAGGAGAGCGCATCCCTTTCCGTGGTTTCACTGAAAAATGTATGGAATTGAATAATGAGACACTATTAGTGTGAAAATTTTGTTTGACTGGCTAATAATGCAAAATTAGGACACGATCAATCGATAAAAGGAAATCACAAGGACAGAGTTTTGCATTTATCGGTTAGTCAAACTTCTTTTTTGGTCTTTCTAGGTAGAGATTTAAATGAGCTCAATCGAGTAATGTCAAGTCAAGTCGACTTGAACAAGATCGGAGCTCAATTCTTTTGAACTAGAGCTCGACTCTATTGAAATCTCAAAATACTAGAAAGGCTCGACTCTATTGAAATCTCAAAAACTCTCGAGCCAGACTCCATAACTTACATAACCTTAATTATAGATTAAATTATATTTTTAAATAATTAGCATATAATTGATAAAATATATAACTTATATAACTTTAATTATAGATTCTTATTTTTACATATAATTAAATTATATTTTTAAATAATTAGCATATAATTGGTAAAATATATGTGAGCTTCAGGGTTATGTTGTTAACTTAGACAAACCTTAAGGGAGTATCTCATAATTTACCCTTTTATAAATCAAATAGGATCCATTTACTTCTCACATGTTATAGTTCTAAAGAAAGAGTGATTTTGTCTCACCTGCAGGTCCTTGTCTTCCACTCTCGGAAAAATCTTTATCCGATGAAACAGACCTCACGACGGATGGCGACTCCTGCATTATAGCATAAATTTAACTTGTCAAATGAGAAGGATGGGAAAGCTAACAAAAGAGTGGTAATAAAATGGAGTTCTGGTGGAATATTAGAGACGAAAAAACAGTACAAATGATGATCTTGAAATATGGATACCTCAGCAGAAGGAAGACAGTTTCACCTCCTTTTTCAACGTAAGATACATCAGCACTGTAGCTATCCGGTGTCCACCGCAGGGGCTAAATTGACCTTGTCCGCGAAATAGTCGAGTGAGGATCGTATTTCTGTCCAGGTTCATAATAAAAACCTGTATGTCTTCTCCATTTTCTATTTAAAAAGAAACAAGCATCAGACCTTTGCAAGTGGGAATAGTAAAAAATCATTGTTCCCTATGCTCACAAATCCTATAAAGTCAATGTGCGATATGCTATATTATAGATCATCAGTATATAAGACCTCAAATAAGTCAATCATTATAGTGATCACTGATTCAATGATTTGAATGGCCAAGTAGAGTTACAGGAAAAAAAAAAAGGAAAAAGGATGAGATATATAGAAAGCAAAGGAGGAAAGGACAAAAAAATAAAATAACCAAGTTATACAGCATTAATGAAAAAACTTGTATCGGATGATTGTCAGTTATAGAGTATCAGATGAAATTTTGCATTCGTTCCATGTAAGAATGTAGTTATGGTAAATATAATTCACATATGATTTACCAGAATTACAAGACCTAGCAATATTGCCAGGGTATCTGGTGGTACGTACTTTTTTTCAAAAGTTAATGCAAAACCTAAAATATTGAACTGAAATGTCATTAATAACAATCACAATTAATAGTAGTAAACATTATCAATGAGGCAAAACTTCTATGTGGCAGATGCACTTTGACTCATTTTAATGGACCCACAAAAAAAGGGAATGAAGAGTGTTAGTACATATAAAGAAAAGTATTAGTTTTGTACACTGAAAAGTACTAATACTGTTCAATGTACAAACTGTTCCGTAAAAACAAGAAAACTGCTTGTTGAAAATTTGTATCCTGAAAGTTAAAAATCAAGTGTTACTCTATTAATGAACTAGAGTATTATTATCAATCTAATGATGTGTCTACTCCCATATCATCAGAATTATTTTAAAAATGTCACCTTTGGGTAAAAATGTCCATGTAGCAATCTTGTCTTCTATGCCAGCGACAATAGGATCCTATCAACAGGAAGAAAAACGAGTTAAAAGCAGAGCACGATAAAACTTTAGAAAATAAGATGATGTTATGAAACAGGAAATTTGTTATTATATAAAATAATGTATTCATGATATTACATTTATGCGGTTTGTAAGATCTTACGCCTTACAATGCCTTAATGTACACTTCTGCCTAGAATTACACACCTCAAGCATCTAAAGAAATTTGCAAAACAAAACCCATAACAGTCTTTCAAACATAGAAACTTGAAATACAAGCCTGTAACGCTGGAAATTTTCCATCAAACAGAAGCTAATCAATCTGAGCCAGTATTGTATCAAATGATGTCAAATTTAAGAGAGCTGTTAACCTTAATAACTAAATCGTACACAGCCTGATTTGTTGTACATTCACCAACCAAAAATGGAACCCTAATTATTCATAATCATTCATTAACTAATTTATTACTAACTTAAGCATAGGAAAATCTCAGTTCCACTTATTCATTTGTATTACATCAATATCAAAATATATATGCAGTAAGTAATTATGGAAAAGGCTACAAGATTCCAGTAGCTGCATCAATCGACATAACCATGACGCTGATTTACAAATCAATAAGTAAACATTTAATACTTATACAGTTGTTGTGTTATGGAAAATTAGAAACTAATTCAATTAAACAGTAGTGGCGATAAATCCAAACCTTAGCTTTCTGAATAAACATTCCGGAGCTAGTCCGAACCTCACTTTGCTTGCTCTCCCCAGACTCATTGTCCGCCACTTGTAGACCTCTTCAGCTCTGATTTCGCCTAAATTAATTCACAGAATTCAAATATGTACCATAAATTAGGCACAAAAAAGAGGTAACCTAATCCAGTTGATCTAAAAACTCACCAGAGAAATTAAATGATTGCATTCTGCATCCGTAAGAAAACCTTCGTACACAAATGCTCTGTAAAAAATGTAGCTCAATCATACAAACAGTCAATGAATAGCCAACAAAAACCCTTGAGATCACATAAACATTCCCTTTTAAGTTCAAAATTAGTACCTGGGTTTTTCCATGAAAGGGTTTTGACTTTTGGACGGATTGATGATCGGATTGCATTAAGGAATTCCGCGCTATTGATGCGATCAACAGCAGGAATAATAAATGGAAAGTTATGAAATTTAATCATAACTCGAAATTGTTGATATTTTCCTGGAAAAAATTTGAAGGAAAAGGTGGAAATGTATGAATCTGAGAGATTTTTCAGCTAAGAGTGATGAGATTTTTGGTAGATCATGCGTTAGGAGTTGTCAGTTGACGAGAATTATATACGCATTGTTAGCGCGAGGATAAACGACGTCGCGGGAATTCTTGAGGCTTTTTAATTAATTTTACAAATTTCAACCTCATAGATTAATTAATTCTCCAACCCCTAAAATACGGATATTTGCAGTTAGTGCCCTAAACTTCAGCCTATGATATCATAAATGAAGTCTGTACTTCCATATTCCAATTAGTAATTTAACTTCCTTTTTTAGTCAAATAAGGTGTTGGAACTTACAAAATACAAGTAACGATAATTTTGTAATTAAAATCTATCACAATCTTAAGGACACGTACTAAAGTGTAACTTACATTTTATATTATATTTTTTAAATATATATTTTTGAGATTTTTAATATACAAATTTGATTTGAGAAATGTCAGACGTATTTTAATATAACCTAATCAGATATTTAAACGCAACAAAGTTTCGACATTTTCATAATTTCTTATGAAGTCTTGTTTGTCCAAAGACCTAGTTGCAAAACATAGACTTTTTATTAAGATTTTGTTTAATGAAAATTTACAAATACATTCAGAAAAGCTTCTTTTATTCTATGTTTAAGCAAATATATAAGAACCAAAGACCTTCATTATTGATTACAACCATTTATTCTTTTTTGTGTTTAAAACTCATATTCCATTTAATTATTTATTTTTTTATTAAGTGTTGTTTTTGGACATTTTTTCTCTATTTTTCCTCTTTACTCTCAACCAAATCCATCAATCTTTTGTATGACTAAAATTAAGTTATATGAATTTTAAATAATTACTCCATCAAAGTTACATTTGTCAATTTAAAGCTTTTTTTTAGTTTTCAACAAAACAACAGTTATTTAGAACTGGAGGAAGTACCATTTATATATACGATTATACACCATGTATTTATAAATCAAAACACAAAATTGAAACATAATACTAACAAATAGAGAATCTCGTGTAATATCTCACACCTACATGAACAATATCCAAAGCATATATGAACACAAAATTTACAAATTGCCTCAGGAAGATTGCAGTAGTCAACAATACATTGGAAGTTTGGAACAATATTACCCAAATTCCTAAAACTTGAGTATACATAAAAAAAAAAATTAAAAAAATGTCACATTCAAAAAAGTTTCAAAAAGGATGCAACCTATATGTATGCTTTTACATCTCTTGTGTTTCCTATAAAAAAGTTGATAACTCATTACAACAAAACAGCTCTTCATTTGAACTACTAACCCTATGAGTATTGGTGGGAAAAATCGAGCGACTTGGCTAAAGACTGTACATTCAATGCTAAATCTCTATAACCGTGTTTTCCCAAGTTTACTCATGGGTTTCTAGTTCCAAACAAGCCTCGGTTTTGTGGCTCCTGTGGTTGGAAGGTTTCATCGTGTTGCTTTCTTCTTCCATGATCATCTCCAACGGGCATGTCTCTTGAGTGCGGCCTTTTTGGAACTTTTTGCCTTTGTTCTGCAATATGCCTTTCATCGCCTTGTAACATCCTCACAACCTGCCTCATCGACGCATTATAAGCAAATCATATCAGCGCGTGTGTTTAAAAATCTATAATCTATAATATATTAAAAAAGTGGCTTCGTGAGAAATACTTTTTGGACACTTTTTGTCCTATATTTTCCTAAATTATCATATACAAACTATTGAATTATCTACATATACTGGTAATTTGTCTATTGAATTATCTTTTCAAACTATTAAATTATCTACACATAATCGTTTAACTATTAAAATAAGTGATACCAAATGTGACATACAGATCCTGCAAATGAATATACAAAATGTGCATGGACTGATTCTGCACTGATTATTATTACCTATCTATTAAAATATCTGCACATTGTCATTAACTTATTAAAATTTCAGCATAAACTTGGAAACGTAATGTTTTGTTATGGCTAATTTTATATATACATCAAAAATTGAACGGCGTACCTGGCTCATTTGAGGTCTATCTGTTGAATTCTGATGAATGCATAAGGAAGAAACCATAACCACGCCGACTCAGCTCGCCCCAGTCATAATAAACACGCCAAGTGCTGGATCAACAATCTCTTCGAGCATCTTACTAAGTAGCAGAGGTTTTGCCTGCAAAATCATTCATGATAGAAGTACAAAAATAGATACATCAATCTGATCTCTCTACCTATTAAAAATTTGTATCTATTGCGTCGGAACTAAACTTACCCACATCATCACGCTTTTATGTGCCTCGCTTCATGGCTGACTTGCCGCTAATCAGCTCTAACAATAGCACTCCAAATGCATAAAACATCGGTTTTTCATCAACTGTACCATGCAGGAAAACTCAGGAGGAAGATAGCTGTCTTAAAAAAAAGGAAAGTGCTTTAGAAGCGAGAGTTGATTAAGCCCGTTTTTGTTCTAAAAAATAATAAGTCGGAGTTGGTGTACCCAAATGTGCCTTCAAATTGTGAAACACTAAGGTGAGTCCATTATCAGGAAGCCATTTAAGCAAGCCGAAATCTGAAATCTGCATATACCAAAAGTATCATCTAAAAGAACAACAGTAGTTCAAAAATGTATCTGTTTATAATTATGTCTACCTGAGGGATCAAATTCTTCGTTAGCAAAAAATATTGGCAGATTTGATGTCTCGATGGATGATTCTTCGTTGACACCCTCGTGAAGATAACAAAGACCAGAGGAAATGCCTATAGCAATGCTATATCTGAGTTGCCATGTCAGCTTCTCCTTTCCTTCTGAATAGACACGAACGATAAGAAGGTTAAGGATCTCGAGTTTTTAAAGTGGAAGCTTAACAAGACGTTAGAACAGAACCTTGTAGTATAGGACGACAAGCTCCCGTTTGCAGACAAAGGAAGAACAAGGTGCATCCCTCCCTCAACACAATAACCGATAACTTTGGCAATGTTTGGATGATTAACATGAACTAAAATCGAGCGTTCGGATAAGTAATCCGCGGTCATCTCCTCTTGTGTTCTCTAATCAACCTTTTAACGGCTACGAGTTGTCCGTCTGGCAAGTGTCCCTTATAAACTTCGGAATAGCCGCTTTGTCCAATTATGTTTTCTAACAAAAAACAGGAAATTGTTATTCTGCAATCATGTAAGTGAAATGGGATAGCATCATTTTGTCCCTAAAGTTGCCTTTTTCCAATATTGGTAATTCTTTTTCACTCTATCAAATTTGATCCTAAAAAATGCCTTTTTACTCACCACCATCAGTTGACCGTCCGTTGGTTGATGAATTAACTATTTGGGTTGTACTTTAAAAATTTTAAAAGTTTTACTAAGGCAACCACTTGCAATTGGCAATTGATCACTAACCCAAGCCAAGATTTTTAAATGGGATTAGTTGTTTCACTAAAAGGTATTAGTTAGTCAAGATTAATTATGTTTCACGTTGACCAAGACTGGAAAAAGATGAAATTTTAGGAACCAAATATGAACTTGACCCTAATTGATATCATAGCTTTCAGTCATCATGGTTACCATATGGCTAAAGTTGTCTGTTATTTCTTTGAGGTCTGAGAGAGGAAATTCTTCCATGAAGTTTCGAAGCAATAATACAAGTCCCCGTCTATGTGAGTAGGAAGTTCGGGCAAACTCTGTGTGCTCCTCGAGCCTCTTCTTTCTAGAAGAAACTTCTTTATCGAAAGAAGGTGAGGTATAGGATGGAAAGTACGAAATGGACATCGGGGCCCTTCTTTAGTTTACGAAGGAACCCTTTCCATTGAGTACCCGATTTCTCCATGTTTTTGCTGCTTCTGCTACCTGAAGTGCTCACCGCGTGGAGCTCATCGGTATCACTTTCTCTTCGTCTTGATCTTCTCCGCTTGATGAGCACCCTTCTTCTGAAGCCGTCACATCCACATCTAAAGCTTTCAAATCTAACGCAAAAAATCAAGATTACAAAAAGAATATATGTGTCAGCACAATTTTTAACATCACTACTATGTTCTCTTTTGTCAAGGTGTTTAGTTTCATAATCTTTTTTTAGCCAAGAAATATGTTTTTTTTCGAACTATACTCTCTTTATAGTTATTGGGTAAAATTCATCCCGTACCATTATGTAAATAAGCTTGTACCACTATCAAAAGCGCTTGTACCACCATTTAATTCAGCTCGTACAATAGTTCTTAAGCCTGTACTACCATATGCTGATCTCGTACCACCATTTATTTTGGTGACTCCATTAAGGATATAATGGTCAATAATGTTCTCTTGGCTAAAAAAATAAGATTTCAAACTCTATGACACAAGAACTTCTTTTCGCTATATTAGGCTATTTATAAATGCATTCCCACAAATTTTTAAGGGTTTCTAGTTTTAATCATCTAGAAATAGAAAAAAATTGAAAATATGTTTAGGATCATCAAAGGAACGATACCTTCTGCAGAAAGAGTGATGGAGGAAGTGGAAAAGAGTAATTTCTGTCCAACTACAACAAATTGCCCATCTGAACTTTCTACAGCAATCTCATCTGCAGTCTCACTTCTCTGCAATTCAAGCACATCATTATAGACTAAACAATAATCCGATTCACCCGACATTTTTCAGATAATAACCTAATAAATTTCATAAGTATGTCCCAGATAATGGATTCCCCAATTTAATGTCTCATCAACCCTAGAAAGTGAAATTGATTCAGAACCAAAAATATATATGTCATTGCATGCATTCAATAATCACGGTATGGAACCAAACAATGAATCAATTCATATTTCAGCAGAAACAGGCATCATACAGGTATATAATAATTAATGTGAGAAAACCATAAAGTAAGATTAATTAGATGATGAAATTACCTTGAAAAGAGAAGATTCAACAGTATTTTCCATGGTTCTTAACGACAGCAAAAAACAGATGCCTCAGGAACCAAGATTCAGGGCTACAGATTTCAATTCAGAATGTAGAGAGAGAGAGAGAAAAGCAAACAATATGGTTAGAGAGAATGAGAGTAAAATGGGAAATGGAAATAGTGGCTTTGCATGAATTCTCCACATTATATGCAAGATCTTCATGCTAAAATTTCGCATTCTCCTATGTTAATTTCTGAACTGAATATGCTCATTCAGAAAATATGCTTATACAAGATGTAACACAATTATTCTAATTAAATAAAATGAAATTTATATTATTATCAACCAAAATTGTATGCATGTTGGTGTTGGGAAATTTGTTACATTTTCTTTTTTATTTTTTTTTACAAGAAGTTTGGAATGTAATACCAAGTGTCAAGATGATGCTTTTCTTAAATGAACAATAAAAACAGTACTATTATTGATATTAAATTGTATTACCACCAAATTAGAAGGCAAATACTATTTTGTTTACAGGAAGAAGGCAAATACTAGTATTGATATTAAAAAGAAAAAATTGCAATTTGATACATATAATATCAATTACAAACAAATTTTCCTCAAAAGAAACTATCAAAACAGTTTGCATTTTACAATATGTGATTGCAACTGATTACAACTATAATTTTCCACATGAAAAATTTACAAAATGAAGACAGAAATGCTAAGATCTTGAAGGTTTTGCCTATACACGGCCCGTCACTGGACATTACGGTGATTAGCCCCCTCAAAATGACATAAAGGTCCTTGTTATCAGGGCCGAAGATTTCTATCTGCCTTCCGTAACGTTTCCTAACATTAATACAACGTTCAATAAACGAGTGATTAGGTCATACAAGGGTAACCATGTCAACTTTCAACTAAACAAAAAAAAATCAAAGTCCAGATACGTGTTTTGCCCTTTCCTTTTCGGTAACACATATAAATGTGGGATAGAAATGTCATTTGACTTATCATATCACATACCTTTTTTTGTTTGCTTAGGAGTTGAGTTCCTTCACATTCACCAAGAAATGAGCCGAATTGCTCGTATGATAACCTAGTCCTGTTGAAGTAAAACACGAGTTCAACCGTGCCTTTGTCAGTCATGAGACAACCAGAAGACTTTGATCGTATTAAGACAACTCAAAGATTTTTTCTAGAACTCAATTCCAACACATGACTGTATACCATTTTGGAACTTTAGTAGAAGTATCATGTACCTGACTTGCTGAAAGAATTCTTTTCCATCCACACGGGTTTTTTCTTTTAGACATGTGAATCAAATTTTCCATTAGTCAAAACCCCAAAGCTAAGCCATATGTGGAAAAAAAATTGCCAATTATTTTTCTAGACACGACTAAGCTTCATTCTTTTTTTTAGCCAAGAGAAATAAATTTGTCAATCATGCCATTCTGGGTTTCAGTGTTCCATAGTGGGTGGAACGGCCTGATTTTTTAGGTATGGGAAGGTATATGTGAAATGGTGTTGGTACGGTCAAGGGTGGAATAGTCTATTATTATTTGGGTTCGACCTAGTGTAAAGGCAAGTTCATTTATAAAGAAACTTTTTATGATTATTTTCAATGACCTTCAAAAGAATTCTTATTGTGACAATTACCCTGCTATTTAGAAACTATTGCAAAAAAATAAGACGTTGTAAATACATTTCCTTTTAAAAAAGAAGCGATGTACAAAACTACTGGGGTGAGCATTAGGTTAATTCATTCGATTTTGGGAATGTTTTCAACCAATCGAATTAACCGAATTATGCACATTGAAATTAAAACCAAACCGAACCAAATTAATGTGGTCGGTCAATTCTGTAAAATTATAAAAAATGCATATCCTTTTATTTATAATGAGCACTTTTCTCTATTTTTAATCTCAGACAGTTCAAAATTATATCACACGCTTAATCATATAGTTATTTTTTTAAAGTTTGGACTACGAAGATTTTAAAAGTTGAACAAATGGGAGCTATAAGCCTATAATGCAATTTTTTTCATCTTGTTCTTGATTAGTAAAAAAACAGAAAAATACTCACAAATCAAATGTAGAAAATCAATGATTTATGGATGTAAAATTTTTAATGATATAATATTCATTTAATAAATATAATTAAAAAATCATACTAAAATAAATTAATTAATATACATAAATAATTTTTTGGTTTCTGTTAACCGAACTAAGTTTTAACTGAACCTGCCGATAAACGGAGAATCGGTTTTTTCGGTTTTATGCACACCAACATCACAGATAACAATAACTAACCTGGTTGTGATCCTGAGTCCAGGCTAGACATAGAACTGAATTGGCTCGAAGGCGCAGAAGAAAAACACGGAAGACCTATCATCGAAAAAGCCTCTAGCATGTGAAAATGAAACCGAGTGTCGCCTGGGAGACACGGGGCTTGGGCGTTCTAGATGGAGATACAGATGCAGATAGACTTGGAGGGAACCAGGAGGGTGTAAGTGAGGCGTGCTAGTCTGCGAAGCTAGCAACAGACTATGTGGTATTTGGGGGGGCCTCACAGCTATCAATTACGAGAAAAATAATGATTAGAACCAATAAAAGTCCTGTATTGAAAGCTTTATGGTGTGTTTAAAAATAGAGCTAATAGCTTTAGAATCACTTTTTCTCTCAAAAGTTGTGGACAGAAGCTTTTGAAAAAAAAAAAAAGAGTGATTCTTACTCACTTTCTGTTGTTTGCAAACACCCCTTAATAAGCATAGAGGGTTCTTTTATTGTGAGAAAAGAAAACAAGCAAAGTATACCTTCAGTCCGGTATCACCGGAATTTGAATTTCAGTATCGGAGAATTGGCTTTGAATAGAAGTTGTCCGAGGTGGCACTGCAGCAACATCTTCTGAAAGAATTCAAATAATGTTATCATAAGGAAAATATTCATTAATACAATTCACTTACTGAAATCAACGATAGCTTCAAAAATTAAAGATTACGAGGAAAACATTTTAACATAAAAAATAGGGAAAATATATTTTTTTAGTCCTGTAACTTTTCATTTTTTCAACATTATAGTCCAACAACCAGTTTTTAGGAGGTGATATCCAATTGACAAATCAAAATCAGCCACGTGGAAAAAATGGAGACTACGCTACGCCAGCATCAAGTGGGTGTTTCTCCTCCTAAGCAGGTTGCAATTAGTTACAGGATCAATTTTTACTTTGTTAGAAGTCAACAGGACTGAAACTAAATAGGAGTAGCTTTCTGGACTAAAAAAATTCTCGGCCCCAACTATAAGCTTAAAACTACTTCCTTTTTCTATTCGCCCCATAATATATCCTTTCCATAAATGGGAAAAGTAACTTCCACTACCTAATTTTTATCCTCACTTTTCAAACAATATTACAAAAAATGTCACTCACTACTCCACATACCTTTTTTCCTCTCTTCCAATATAAAACTACCCTTCATTTTTATTATTTTATTATTATTCCTTAATTAAAACAGTCAAAAAGAAAGGGGAAATTATAAAGGGACGGAGGAAGTATTCACTAAAAAACATAAATGGATCAACAGGAGATCAAAATAGCAAACCATTATTGCTGGGCAGATTCAGGGGCAGCAACCTTGCAGCAGACTTGCCTTAACAAAAAACCAAAATAAATAACGAGCAATGCAGAATCTAAGTCCATATGTGTATACGGTGGTTGTATATTAAAACTTCTCTCTCTGTGTGTATATATATATGATTACGAAGATCGAAGGACCTTATTGAAAGGCATAGAATTTATTCACTTTACAGGGCTGTCTTCATCATCTTGAAGTGATCGCATGAGTGTCTTTCTAAAAAGCTTCCAACTGCAAAGGCTAAAACTGTAGAGGTTCTAAATAAACACTAATTTGGCATTAGAATTTAAAAAAAAAAAATTGATTTAGCACATATTTGAAACAGAAAGGAATCATAATTTAAGTCGACTACAAGAAACAATAAAATTTACATCAACATTGGAGATTGAAAATAAGAAAAATGGGAATTCCAAGCTCACATAACTATTAACGTAGTCGAGAACTATGTAATACAATTATTTCAACCATATATTTTTGTATCAGATGGGAATACTTCCCAAACAGATGAGGTGGTGGTTCGAGAAATCTTAACTCGATTATTTCAATGCATGATGGTACAAAAGAGAATGAATGTGGAACGAGCGTGAACTTATTGAAGTCTAATTAGGACTCATTTCAAGAATTGTGACCAAGATCCAACTTCCATAATCAATCAAAAGAGGCATAAACACCAACAAACACAAAAAGGATCCACAAATTCCACAACAAGAACTCAAAAAAGTTATACCCCGGTAACATCTCTGTTCAGCTTCTTCACAGTACTCGCTCAGCTGCGCATTCTCTCTCGTCAAATCATCCTACCATTCACAAACCAACAAATTAAAACCACATTAACATCAAATTACCTAATTTTCCTAATAAACATCGTTTTTCGATAGCACAAATTCCACTAATAATTCAAACACACGATAATTCAATTTTTCAAAAAAAAAATCACTTAAATAATAATATACTCGTAAAATACTAATTTTAGCCAGATGATTCCGTGTATCATTCTTTCTTTACAATCCACGGAAAACATTCTCAAAGTGTTAAATTCAATTAACTACTACAATTCATCTTCCACTAATGAAAAACGCGGATAACGATTCGGGTAACGGCAATCGGACCTTTTTCCTGCTGAGCTACATGAGTTTATCCGACGCGTCGCGTCCGAGTTCGGCGTCGAGCGACCGCGGCCGCGACTCCAAACCGGCGATGACGTTATCCCTGTCGGCGAGTTCATGCCGGAGCTCGGAAATCTCAAACTCCAAGATTGATCTGCGCCGAAAGCGCAATTGAGGTGATTTTCGAGGCGACATCGAGCTGCTCAAATGGATCGGGAGGGCAAAACTACGAAGCAATTCTTCGGGAGGTCGAACCCCTGCATATTTGTTTCTGCACTCACTTTCTTTTTTTTTTTTGATTATCATTTTTATATTTTGGGCTTTTTATAGTGTATTGCGCGGATACACAAAAGCCACTAGTATGTTTTAGAGGTCGAATATTGAGATAAGGAATTGGCTTTTGTGTGATGTATTAACAAATAAACAAATCAAATCAATAAATAAATTCATAAAATTATGTAATGTGACTGTCATTATTGAGGTAGAAATTTGGATTTTGGTTTTCAATAAAAAAAAAAAAATGGATTTTGTTTCCACGTGTGAATGTGGTTGGCTTTATAGGGATGATTCTTTTCATTTTATTTTTCATTTTTCGAATGTTATTTAAATTCCACATAAGTGTTTTCCGACTTGCGACTCAAATTTAAATGAGTTTACTTAAGTCAACGACTCAATATAGAACGTAAGACCGTGTTTTTTTATTTTTTTTTGACCAAAAAGAATTTTGAAGTAATTGATAGTCTTTTTTTCTTTCTTTTTTTTTTATAATTTGGTATTCGCCCAAATATCAATTAATATGAGGATCACAACGCCCATTAATCTAGAGCCACTTCGGAAATAAAAGTAAACTCAGGATGGACCGGTCCCATCTCAAAAGTTGAGCCTAGACTCAAGTTCAAAGAACCAGCTAAATGAAGGATACCCAAATATCGATTCTGAGGATCGGAACTAGAGAAACAAATGAATCGTCTGCCCTACCAACCTGGCGTCTGCAAAGTTATGTTCATAAATTTTGGATCAGCCGTCCATCATCTAGTAGTTGGCCCTATAAAATGCAGCTTAAAATACGATTATGGGCTCACAATTGCCCAACCCATGATTTTTTTTTTTAATTATTTTATTTACTTTACAAAAATTACATTATTTCTTGTTTTTTTTGGGTATTTTTCACCTTATCAATTTATTTTATTTTTAGATTAAAAATAAAATAATAATTATAATTATTAAAATACAATTCATGTACATCACAACATTAACTTCGAAGATTTTTTGTTTGATTGTGATTGTTAATTATATCGAAAAAAAAGAACTAAATAAATTTGACAAATTCTAGCAATTTATTTACTTTTATAGCTTTTATGTTATAAACAAAAAAAAAAAATATTAATAAAATTTGTAAGACCAAACGATGTCTATGACCCGTCGGGCCAAATTGGTCCAAATAGGTCCCACTTTTTTTTGGTAGTTTTAATCTGTCCAAAATTTCAGGCTCTTGGGTATCGACGCCTGGCCCAAATTTCGGCTTAATTTAGCCTTACCGTCCACTAGCCCAGCGCCTAGAAGGCCCCACTTTAAATGGAATTAAATTTGTATGGGCTAGTTCATTTCAAAAGGATTCAGATATCTCAAATGGAGCGGTAGTTTCTATGAACCTGATGACATCTAAAGAAGTTGGTAGATTGCAAAGTCTGAAACGAGTCCACTTGGGGTCCCTTTAAATGCAGCCAAAACTTCATATGGACCCGGTTAGTTTGATAGTTGATTGCACTAAAAATTTTGGAATCCAAGATTTGAAAAGCATTTTTAAGTCACAACATTATATATCCCAATTCGATTTTTTTTAATTGATAGTCATTTATCATCTCGTTGATACGGGTCAATATTTTAACACGTCTTAAATATCTTCTTGTTATAAGATGGTGCTCTAACTTATCGTGGTAGCCGCTTAAATTTAAAAAATATATATATATATAAATAATAACAGCATATAATTCCACAAAATAACACTTTGAAAAAAAAAAAAATAAAGGATAAATAATATTGTACTCATTTATAATGTAACAATTGAAAACTTTGTGAATAAAAATATTAATAGGAGCAACTTATGCTGGCAAAGCTCCTTAATCTATTTATTTAGTTTAAGCACTTTAAACTGAGTATTCCATTTCTCAAAGTAATAGAACGATCTTCTTAGTTTACATTGAAAATTTATTTAAAAAATTACATATATATATATATATATATATATATATAATTATTACAAAAAAAAAACGTTTTAAGTTACACTGTTCATAACTCTTAAGGATAAGACTATGAAGTTAGACACGATTTCAATTGATGTTTAAATGAATATTCCGTAAGTCCTCAGTTGAGACATGAGATTACCATGATTGGGCTTCCTGACTATTACTAAGATTTGGGCCAATGTGAAATTGGGCTTATAAGCTGGTCTCAATTAATTTTTTAAAAACTCTAAAGGCAATCAATTGATGCAAACATGAATAAAATATCTTATTTCAGGTCCCCAAAAATATGTTCGCGTATTTTTAAACATATTTTACTTAAAAATACATTAATGTTCATTTATGAATAATATAAATAAATGTAATATAAATATATAATGATAAACTCGAGTAATTAAAGTGTTTATTGAGTAATAAAAAAAATGATTTTGCATTTTTGATTGATAAAACATTTATTTAAATAAAGTGATCTTTTTGTAAATTGAAGTTTCGGATTTTTTTAAAAGGTATCATTATTATACAAACGTATTATCACATTTTAAAAGATATTTAATTTTCCAAGGGTTCACTTGGATATGAGTTAAGAATAATAATATGTAAGGATCAAGGATCAATGGTGATCAATCGTTATGAGATTATTAATCAGTATTTTTTATTTACTTAAAGTTAAGAATGACTAATGATGTCATGTGAATAGGTTGTGGTGAGCATCCACAATAGATTTATGAAAATACATCCATCCATCCTCTATATATACTCCACATTACTAATTCTATAAAAATTTGATTGTTTAAATATCTATTTCAATACCAATAATCATTCATCCATCCATAATCATTCATTCACCTAATTTCTATTACTTCTTTTTCCAAATAAAACATTGGGATGGATGAGACAATTTATTCTCCAATTTACAAACCTATAATAATTTTAAACATCAATTTTCATCCATTCAACGTTTAAACATTGGGGTGGACAGATCATTGTGAATGCTCTAATAAGATAATAAGAACAACTACTCATTTATGAATAATTTTAAGTAACATTAATAAAATTATTCGATTTTTAAATGGATTAAATAGTTTGAGGCTCATTAATTATAATAATAAAAAGACCACTTAACTCGAAAGGTCACAAACGCTAAATTAACTCTAAGATCATCACTAGATAATGATGTGTATGGTAATCAAATATGTGTCATTATGAATACATAAAGTTGCATCCTAAAATAAACATTTTTAAAAGTTTAAAAAAACTCGAATAAGTGTGAAATGGGATTTGTGATTTAAACAATTGGATTCATCTAGGCACACACATTTGACATTCACACGGTGTATATTCTTTCTAAGTTCCGACTATGCCTAACATATAATATTGATTGATCAAAAATCTAATCACACACTGAGTACCAATTTTTTTTGTTATGTAATATTTATATACTTTTTTAGCATTAATTCAGGCGAACACTTCTATGCAATATTTCATGGACAATATTAAAAAGTTAAGGGAGGTTATAGAATTTACGAATATTTCATGGATCAATCGGGTTTTTTAAAAAGATCGCTAAAAATAAACATGCAAATATGTGTTTTTTATAGAAATAAATAGGTGTTGTTTTATTTTATTAATATGTGTACTATAATTAATTATAACTTATATGTCCGTAAGATTTACATGTTAACAAATATTAATCGATATAACACTGTATGTACTTTTGTTTGTGATCTTTTAAAAAATATGACTACCAAAAAATAATAAAAACTATGAATAATGTAGTCTTTCATATGGGTTAAAAACAAACCTACCCTTTTACGATAAGGAGGATCCCAAAGTTCAAATGTACATTAACAAGAAAAATAAAATTATAAATAAAAAAAATTATAAATGGCTGATTGATAATAGTACAATTAGTAGCATCTGATCATAAAAAGGTAGGACGATGGGAATGATGTTAAAGATTCAATTATCAAACAAAAAAATAATATTTTGTATAATTATAACTCTTGATCTTACCGAAATTTGAACTCATTATTTTCCTTATCTCAAGGAGTTCCATTTTTTCCATCAATATATAAATATATGACAGCAACATTGTGTATGACCACATAAAAATCGATTAACACGTTTTCGGTAAAGGTAAGTTTACTAATGGCATCTAAACATAATTTTCAACATTGACTGCACTTTGTGAGAGGAAGGATGTTGATTTGTGTTAAGTTATTATGGAGTTCTTATGCGAACGAACTGCCAGAATTAAATACACTATTATTCACTAATAGAGGACTGATCATTGAAGATTTTTTTTAAAAAATAAAAAATTCAAGAAAGTATAAGGCGATGTTTTCTTTTTGTAACGAGCAATACATAAAGAATACTTGACCAAATTATCCATCACAAACATAAAACTTAATAAGAAATAAGTTTTAGGATCTTAATAAAATCTGCTGTCCGTTTCAATTGTTTATTCTTAATCAATGTTTAATCTCTATCATAATTGTTAGGCATTTCTTGAATGGACTAAATAATTTGCTAAGAAAATCAATAAAATAATTGCAAGAGGTGTTAGTTTAATATTTACATGATTAATAAAGAGAAGTGGCCAGGTGGTCTTCTATTGTAACATTAATTAAAGCCAAACATACAATAAAACTATAATATTAAAAACAAATTGTTGCTTTGAGTGGGACAACACAATTAATTTGGGCAAGGAGGAGGGTAGCATGGAGACAGATACCTATATAGTACTCTCCGTCTCATTTCAAAACTTCTTGGCTTATTTCTTTTTTTCTCGTGTTTTAATAAAGAGTTGTTTATTAAAGATTTCAAACGAGCAAAATGATTTTAAAGAGGGATATGATAGATCTATCCTCCCATCTATTATATGATTTTAAAAAAATTCTTTATCATTTTTTAAATACTAATAAAAGCTGGATTAAAAAAAGTTAGAAAACAATAAATGTAAAAGTTCTTCAACGACTGGAGGAGTATAATATATATACTCTTTCATACATATTATTTACAACTAGAAACCTTACCACAGCCGATTTTTCTCTTGAGATTTATTTATAGTACAAATTTTATACTATTATTTTATAAATTAATATCATAACATTTATTAATCGATATTATTCGTTTATAATTGATATATGTATTATTAAATAATAGGATATTAATTTATAGAGAAGTTATAATTAATTTGTAAGTATTATAATATAAGAGCCCGTTTGTTATTTAAAAAAAAGAAAAACAGGTGGAAAAAAATCATATCCCTCGTTTTTAAGTGTTTGGTATCTTGATGGATTTTTCCTTCTACCAAAAGCCCGATTTTCTTTTCTTTCCCAATTTTACATTTATTATACATCCCAACTCCTAGATGGTATTTATAATATCAAACGTTATCCCTTTTAGGTGGTATTTAATACTAATCATGATTTATACATATATAACACTCTCAAAAAGTCAAATATAGAAGGAATAAATAAAAAGTATCACATAATTTTATATTTTTTATATCTCGTACCACATAATAAATGAACATAATTTATGAAAGTTTATGGTTACAACACTCTAATTAGGGACAATGTATTATTTCTGGGCTGACCTTACTATTGAGGCTTCCATTATAAAAGTTCGGGTTAAACGGTCTATACCACAAAAGTTCAATTTAAATAGACAATATGAAAAAACTAACCTAATTTTTCGATTTAAATTGAATTATTCTCCGTGATAATATTTTTCCATTCTGTAACCTCAAGTCAATTCTTTGCTCAATCATTCAGGGATGGATATGGGCGGTCAACCCTTTGGATGAATTTTTTTACTATATAACCGAAAAATTTTATATTTATCTTTTAAAATTATAAGAATTTTTATCATATACGTTCTTATTGAGGTTCTAAAATTTCATCACCTTTACTGAATGAATTTTTTTCTCTTGAGCCGAAATTGCAGATCCGTCTACGCAATTATCCATAGTTAATATACTTCAAAAAAAAACTGTGTGCATCAATTCAAGAGTGTATAATTTACTTGTATTTTAAATTAATATCAATTATTTTGTTAAAATATATTAAGGGTTATTTTGAAGCAATTAAATAATTTACATGTGTTTTATTTTTAATTTGTGAGAAAAGCTTTTCAAAAATAAGTCTTACAAAAAATATTTTAAATGTTTAAATTGCACTGATATACGTAGTTATATCGTACCATTAATGTCAAAGTGTTATTCTAAATAAACTTTTTTTTGAGAACTAAATTAAATTAGAAATTTTAATCCACAATTTTTTTTTTAAATTTAGGAAATAACAAATGGATTTAGAATGGTTTTAAAAAAAATCGATTTTAATTAACTGGGTATAAAAATCATAGGATCAAATGAATTCGAGTAAATACATGCATATACGAGTTTGACATGTGTCAAAAATACAAGTCGTTATTACCGGATTACAGCCCAGGTGCCAGTTGAGATATAAACATGAAAATGCAGGTTTCGGCCCCATAATTATATTCTGAAAAGTAAGAATTACTCAAAAATATTACGCATAATACCAAATCGATTTTGTAATTAATTTTTCTGGCATTTTATAAATGAATTTTGTATAATTAATTGAAATAGTAAAGTGATTTTTAAAAGTAGTGTGATAGATAAGATCTTACTCTGTCATATTCGCTCTTAAAATTCTTTTTATTATTTATCTTATCATTTCTGTAAACAGCGATGTAAAAGTCATTTATGAAATTAATTGAAAGCGAGGTAGTAATTATAATATATGCCAAAAAAAAATAAGGGCAGTTCGCCCTTTTTATGTATGTTGACGCCGTTATGAGCGTCCAAATTTATATACTACGAAATATCAAAAAAGAAAATATACATCTACACCATATGATTAAAATTATATACCCATTTCGTATATAAGAAAAAAGATATCTCTTGTTACTAATAAAAAATGCATATATTTTATTTAAAAAAAAAAAATTATACCTACATGGCTCATTTTTTTTTTTTTTTTCAGACTTAATTAAATAATAGGTTTAATTTTATAAATATCCATATTTATTTATTTTTAATATATCTTAAATTTGTAAATTAATAAAAAAATATCAAATAATTCATTACAATAATATTTAATATATTGCATCAATAGATTTAATAAATAAATTATCATTTTTATATTAAAATAATGAATA